>OZ022242.1:27192923-27917923 GCA_963978895.1 Erpobdella octoculata | reverse complement strand
CTCAAATCCCTGCACAGACCGATTTTTTGAACCTGTCCCGTTATATAGATACAAAATCCCAAGCCCAGTCCTGTTAATTTTCACTACCACAAAACCCATGGCTCAGCTAAATAGACTCGATCCGTGATAATTTTGGTCTGGCCCGATCCGTTTGATAACCCTTATATAAAGTCCCGCGCCGGACAGTGCACCGTGCAAGGCTCTAGTTTGGTACCAACTCTGATCAATGTTTTGTGAGTACACTTTTTTTTAGGCTACACTGATGAAATGGAAAAACACATTGCACAAAATAGTTGTCTTTACAAATATTTTAATGTCTTTAACTGAAATCATACAATGCATACTGCCGATTTGATAACGCAAGGCGCTGCTCCATGTTCCCAGAATCATCATCCAGCTTTGATAACAACTTTAAAAAATTCCAAACTTTAAAAACTTTTTTCCTAAAAGAGCAGATGACCGAGAAGTAGTATTCACAGCTACTTTTCAAAAAACTTCTTCAAAATCTTCTCCAAAAACTTTGTAGCTATTTGTTTTCTAAAATATTTGTTTTCCGCTAAATCGTTAGGGTGCGATTCTCTCCCTCCTGCTTCCCGCAAATGACGCCCCTGGTCCTATGGGCTGAAAACCTACGTGACTTGCAAAAAACTTGTGGCCAGTAATTGGTCAGTTTACCCTATAAAGAAACAAGATTATATTATTGAATCAATCAACCATAGAGTTAGGTGTAATCTATATATATAAAAATGAATGTTTGTATGTATGTTAATGACTTTATGCATTGCTACACCATTCATCCGATCGTAATGAAATTTTCACACAACCTTGAGAGTCAAGAGGAATCAAATATAAAAAAAAAATTTGAAATCCGTCACAAAATGAGCGGAGCGGAGCTGGTGAGCGAGCGGGAACTATATATATATATATATATATATGTATGTGCGTATGTATGTGTATGTATGTATGTGTATGTGCATGTATGTGTGTCTGTGTGTGTGTTTATATATGTACTAGCGGAGGTTTTTAGAGGTTTTTCTAATGTTTGTCTCTTTCTCTCCCGTTTCCTTTCCCACCTGCTTTCCCACTCCTGTTCGCTTTCCCGTTTTCGGTCGTTTTCCCGCTGCCGGTCGCTTTCCCGCTCCCGGTCGCTTTCCCGCTCCCGGTCGCTTTCCCGCTCCCGGTCGCTTACCCGCTCCCGGTCGTTTTCCCGTTCCCGGTCGCTGTCCCGTTCCTGCTCACGTTTGCTCTCCCATTCCCGCTCACGCTTGCTTTTCCGTTCCCGCTCATTGTCCGTTCTGGGTCGCTTTCCCGTTTCTATAATAGACAAACTAACCCACAAACATTCATATATATATATATATATATATATATATATATATATATATATATATATATATATATATATATATATATATATATATATATATATAGTCTTAGCAAATCTATTTTACGTTTTATAGGCTAACAGAAGTTATGAAAGAATGTAAAAGAGAAAATGATCGTAAACGGGAACGGGAGAGCAACCGTGACCGGGAATGGGAGAGCAAGCATGACCGGGAACGGGAGAGCAAGCGTGAGCGGGAACGGGAAAGCGACCGGGAACGGGAAAGCGACCGGGAACAGGAAAGCGACCGGGAACGGGAAAGCGACCGGGAACGGGAAAGCGACCGGGAACGGGAAAGCGACCGAGAACGGGAAAGCGACCGGGAACGCGGAAAGCGACCGGGAACGCGGAAAGCGACTGGAATCGGGAGAACAAGCTTGGAAGGAAACGCGAGCAAGAGAGAAAATCGATAACAAAACTTCTGAGCGGGAAAGCGACCGGGAGCTGGAAAACGACCGAGAGCGGAAAAGCGACCGGGAACGCGACGAAAACGGGAAAGTGGAGAAGGAAACGGGAGCGAGAAAGACAAACATTAGAAAAATCTCTAAAAACCCCGGGCAACGCCGGGTAACCCCGCTAGTTAGTAAATGTTTTTTTGTTTGTTTTTATGCTCTTTTCCAACATTCTACGATAAATATATTAATCACTATTTACTAAATGTTTTTTATTGAGATTAAAGTAATATTATCAAAATCCAATTAAAGCCGCCGCGGGCAATTAAACTAAATATACCAACCGACATAAAATCTAATCTTAAACATCCCTATGAATAAAACTCGGGAAAATAAATCATCACATCCCTTTTTTTGCAAGTCTTTGTTTGGTTCGTTCCGCGCGTTGTTTCCGAAATAATTGTTGTCTGATGGCGTCTGCAATGGAGGCACAAGAAAGGTTGGTCGTTTAAATAAAGCCGATTGTGTGATTATTTAAATTTATCTGTCAAACTGAGGTACGGGTGTACTAAATTTCACTTTCTTCTACGCGCTTTTTTAAACCAGTTCTTGTCTCAAAAATAAGTTCGCAAGTTCATGTTGCAACTCGGTTTTAGTACTTAAGCACTGTTATTTTAATTGCTTTAAAGGCTGTAACTAACAGAATGCTATGACCCTTATTGCTGTTGATAAGCTGAAAAAATCTGTGAAATTGTTCAGTCTGTCGGCAGGGCCGGTCTTAGGCCGATTTGACCGATTGCTCCAAATAGGGCCCCGCGCTTGGTAAAGGCCCCGCAATTTATAGCATATAATTATAAATGGCAGTAATTTTTTTTTTATAAATTTCTATCAATGCACATAAAATCGGCTTTGATTTGTTTATAACATGCTATATACATGGAGGCACATCCCTGTTTTATCGAATTCACTTTTCATTTCTGGTGAAAAATAAACATTGCGGTTTTCCGAACCGAACTAAAATCTAACAGTATTTTTGTAATTTTATCCGTTAATTTTTCAGTAATAGTTGCCATTGTCAATAATAGTTTCTAGTTTTGAAGAACACAAGCCAAAATATGAGTAAAAGACAAAGGGACGTCAGTAGAAAATATCTAAGTGGTAGGTGAATGAAGCTAGCAACGAAGTCTATTTTCACTCCAAATCGCCACAAATTAATTGAATAAAAAATAAACTGAAATTGTCCGCCCTTTCAAACAAATGTTTTCTTTTAGAGAAATATTAGCTTGACTAAACAGTGCAAAAACTATTTTGAAATATTTATTGACACTTTATGAAAAATGCCTTCCACGACTTGACCTTACAAATATGTTACCGACACAGCCAATCAGAAACAAATTAATCAAAAAATAAATAAAATTATCCGCCCCTTCAAACAAATGTATTCTTATAGAAAATATAACGTAGAATTCAAATATCTAATTACATTTTACACTTTCCTAGTGACAAATAATAATAAACGTCATTTACAGAAATGCTTCCGCTTTCAATCAATCCGAATCGCCACAAATTAATTAAACAAAAAATAAACTAAAATTGTCCGCCCTTTCAAACAACTGTTTTCTTGTAGAGAAATATAAGCTTGATTGAACAGTGCAAAAATTATTTTAAAATATTCATTGACACTTTGTGAAAAATGCCTTCCACGACTTGACCTTACAAATATGTTACCGACACAGCCAATCAGAAACAAATTAATCAAAAAAATAATAAAATTATCCGCCCATTCAAACAAATGTATTCTTATAGCAAATTTAACGTAGAATTCAAATATCTAATTACATTTTACACTTTCCTAGTGACAAATAATAATTGCCGAAAATCGTTGCCCGAAGCGTTGCTAAGTTCCTGGAGCTCTAAGTGGTAACATGAAGTCGAAGAGAACCTTAGCTAAGGTAAAGAAAACTGAAGCAGAAAAAGAAAAAGGTGCGTTAGATAAATATTTGAGTAAATCAGTAGATCTGTTTGAAACTGAAAAATCAGACAAACAAGTTGAGTCAGACGACAGTGAAACAAATATTTCTAAAGAAATTACATCAGAAGAAGCTAGTAGTAGTTTTCTTTCTGGATGTAATGCTCAACAAAATACATCTTAATTATGTATAAATATATCTGTTAACACACACAAGGATAATGAGGATATTTCAGAATCAAGAGAAGAAAATTCAAACCCAGCACTATGTGATATTTTAAAGATAAAAGATGACCCTGCTACATGGCCAAATAAAATAAATCAAAATGTCAGAGATTATTTAGTGAACAAAGGACCCCCTAAGATCACTGTAGAAAATTTTCCGCAAAATGAAAAAGGGTTACATTTTACGAAATTTCACTGTAAAAGAAAATTAAAAAATGGGGAAGTTATAGAACGACCATGGCTAATATATTCTGAATCATTTGATAAAGTTTACTGTTACTATTGCAAACTTTTTGACACAAATTCTGATTCTGCACTTGCTACTTCTGGATTTGACAGCTGGTCAAATATTCATACAAGATTAGAGGATCATGAAAAATCAAAAAAACATTTGCAATGTACACTTAATTGCTATGAACTGCAGCAAAGGTTATCTACTGGATTAACTGTTGATACATTAAATGAAAAATTAATAAGACAGGAAACAAAACGCTGGAATCAAGTCTTTGAGCGACTTGTTGCTTCTGTACAGTTTTTGGCAGAAAGGAACTTGGCATTTCGTGGGTCTGAAGAACAAATTGGAAATCCACATAATGGCAATTTTCTAGGCGTCATTGAATTGCTAGGAAAATTTGATCCAGTTATGCAAGATCATATACAGAAAATTATTAACAAAGACATTCATGATCATTATTTAGGCAAGACCATACAAGATGAAATTATTGATACTATAGGCCAAGCTGTTCTACAGGAAATTATTGCTAGAATTAAGTCGGCAAAGTATTTTGCAGTGATTCTTGACTGCACTCCTGATATCAGCCATCAGGAACAGATGTCAATGGTGCTAAGATATGTCGCTGATGGCACACACTCAGATGTCCCAGCAGGAATTTATGAACATTTTATAAAGTTTATTATAGTTGAGAGCAGCACTGGTGAAAATTTATTTAACACTCTTGTGAAAGAAATTGAAATGCTAGGACTAGATGTTGAAAACATCAGAGGACAAGGGTATGACAATGGAGCTAATATGAAAGGGCACAATTCTGGAGTGCAAGCACGACTTTTGGAAAGAAATTCACGAGCTTTCTATACTCCTTGTGTGTGCCATAATTTTAATCTTGTTCTCGGAGATATGGCTAAAACGTGTTCAGATGCCATGACATTTTTTGGAACCCTGCAGCGTATTTACACCCTTTTTGCTTCATCTACAAAAAGATGGACTGTTTTTAAAAAGCATGTGAAAGGCCTGTCTGTTAAACCATTATCAGAAACAAGATGGGAATGTAGAATGGAAAGTGTTAAAGCTGTACGATTTCAAGCCGCAGAAGTGTGTGATGCTTTAGAAGAACTAGCAAAAAGCACAAATGATGCTCAAGTGAAAAGTGAGGCTGAATCATTAGTAAGCCAAATGACAAATTATAGGTTTCTGGTTGCACTATGTTTTTGGCACTCTTTATTGTTTCAAGTAAATTTTACTAGCAAGGAACTTCAAAGCAATACCATAGACATTGCCGCGGGGCTGACATCTTTTGAAAAATTGTTTGATTGGTTGAAGACATACCGAGAGACAGGCTTTGAAGCTGCATTGATTGATGCCAATGAGCTTGCAAATGAGTTAGAAGTTGAACCCATATTTCAACAGAAGCGCTGTTACAAGAAAAAGAAAATGTTTCTTTATGAATCTTCTGACGAACCAATTTTAGACCCCAAGACAGAATTCCGGGTAAATTTTTTCAATCAAGTTGTAGACAAAGCATTGCAATCTCTTCAACCACGGTTTATGCAGCTGAAAGAACACCATAAACTTTTTGGATTTCTATATAATTTTCAGAATATGTCTAAAGAAGATCTCAGAAAACATTCAGCCGACCTAGAAATTGCTTTGACAGACATTACAAAAGATATAGAAGGGTTCATGCTTTCCGAAGAAATGGAGGCAATTAAGCCAATACTGCCCGTTCAACAACAAAAACCCAAAGAACTCTTTAAATATTTGGCTTGTAATGATAGGTCGACTGCATTTCCAAATTTGTTCATAGCCCTAAAAATACTGATGACAATTCCAGTTACAGTCGCTTCCGGTGAAAGAAGTTTTTCAAAACTAAAAATAATTAAAACCTACCTTAGGTCAGTAATTCACCAAGAACGACTAAACAATTTGCCATTAATATCAATTGAATCTCCTATAAGTAGAGAAATTAATTATGAAAAAATTCAAAAAGATTTCGCAAGCAAAAAAGCAAGAAAGATCCACTTTGACTTATAGATTATTTGTTTATTATGACAATAACAAGAACTGTTTTGTTTAAATTCATTGTAATATTTTTATTATTGTTTATTGATTCGTTTGTGGAGTTATGTTTTTTTGTATAATAAATGTGTTTCAATAATTTTATTAATAGTAGTTATTGTAAAAAAAAATCAGGTGGGCCCCGCAAGCATTCGTTAAATTGGGCCCCGCAATTCGTAAGGCCGGCCCTGTCTGTCGGTTCTAGCGATAACAGGAATTTTTAAGACAGGCCTTGATTGCTGTTTGTATGTCTTGTCAGCCAGACAACTGGGCATAAACTATAACGATAAAAAAGTAATCCAATGTTTACTTTGAAATCTCGATGCTAAAACTTTAAGTAGTCGCCAATAGCCGTTTTCTATTCAACTTTTAGATGCGTCGGATCCGTGCAGACCGAATCTTGCAATTTTTAGGTTCGTCCTATTGCCCCGGCTGTTCGCGAGGCAATAAACAGTAAAATTGTAATCACCCCCGGCAATTCGCCGTGGCAATAATCGGTGAAATGACTAGTGCCCTGACAGTCCACCTTGGCAATAATCGGTGAAATTGCTAGTGCCCCGGCGGTCTTTTTTAATAATAATTTTTTATGAATATTTTCAATGATAAAAAAATGTGGGACTAGAATAACTTAGGAAAACAGGGGTTTCAAATGGAGAAGAAATAGAGAAATGTTAAGAAAGCTAGAGATAGTGGGGTATGCAAAAAAGGGGGACCAACTACGCCACTGGCTAGAAGGAGAATAGAGAGAAATGAAATAGAAGCTTAAGTGAGCTTTTTTGGACGCTCTACCACACGATAGTATAAGTATTATTGATAACATTAACTGCTCATTGCGTGCCATAGTTTCTCTTTTGCACGCTTAACCAGCGCCTGGAAAAATCTGATCGCCCTTTCGCGCTAGGCTTCCGGGCTTGAAAAATGGCTCTAGGGATTTTGTCGCTGTTATCGTGACATAAATGTGCATCGGCCAGAGTCATCATGGTATGCTTGTGCTATATGCTTAGACACAAGTTTTTCTGTCATCATTATAATATAAAAAATTTAGCTTAGTTAATTTAACAAGAATAGAAAAAAAACAACTATTTCAAGAGTACACATTTTTTTTACTAACAACGTGGCACAAACACCAGTTGAAATATTAACTTAAAAATAGAAAAAAATAAATCATAATTTCTTTTAAGTGTCACGACAATGGGCGCAAAAAAGTCTTGTTCGATGGTGCTTTGCTAAGGTTTTGACAAGAAAACTGATCCACTCCAGATAGCCGTCACAAAGAATTATGTTCGCTGTCTTGTTTGCATTCTTCCCACAAATTCGAAACTTATACTTTATATGCTCTTTCTTCATTTTTACTGTAAAAAATTGGATACCTTAAAAATTTATTTTAACTTACTCAATTCGACAACGGCTTTCTATGCATCCAACATAAACAAGCCTTAGAACAATAGAAGAGTTTCATCTACTTCTGGCTCTGTTTTATCTGGCAATTAATTGATGTTTCCTATCTCAACTAGAAATCCCTCCTTTGTCACCCTTTCAGCTTCATCCTTTCCGATAATCCATGAGAGGAAAACTAATTAAGACAATTTTTTTGAAAATGATAACATTTTCTTTATAAATATTTTGAAATTTCGAAGCGGAAACGGGAAAGCGAACGGCAACGGGATAGCAAGCGGAATAAGCGAGCAGAAAGGTGGGAACGAATGGGAGCGAGGAAGTGACCGAGAGCAAGAAAGGAAGCGGGAGGGAGCAGCATCTACTTCTGGCTCTGTTATATCTGGCATATAATTGATGTTTCCTATCTCAACTAGACATCTCTCCTTTGTCACCCTTTCAGCCTCCTCCTTTCCGATAATCCATAAGAGGAAAACTAATTAAGACAATTAAGACAATTTTTTTGAAAAAAGATAGTGTTTTCTTTATTCAAATTTTGAAATTTCGAAGCGGAAACAGGAAGCGAACGGCAACGGGATAGCAAGCGGAATAAGCGAGCAGAAAGGTGGGAACGAATGGGAGCGGGGAAGTGACCGAGAGCAAGAAAAGAAGCGGGAGGGAGCAGGAGAGCGAGAGGCAGCGGAAAATTGAGCGGGAAACGAAACGGAGTGAGAGAAAAACAATAGAAAAACCCTGGACAACGACGGGTAACTACGCTAGTAATGGATAATCATTTTATTTTTATAAATCAACTAGCGGGGTTACCCGGCGTTGCCCGGGGTTTTTAGAGGTTTTTCTAATGTTTGTCTCTCTCGCTCCCGTTTCCTTCTCCACTTTCCCGTTTTCGGTTGGCCAGACTTTGAAGTGGGTGAATACAGACGGAAAGCGTATCACGGTAGATGATGCAAAGTCCACCACCGCGAGTTGTTCTAGTTGCTTTTGGTCGCGGGTGGTGGATGACCCGAAACCATCAGGAAGGCAGTCCAGTTTGACAGCATCTGGATCGTCGTTAACTAGCCCGTTTCACATACTGTTAGCATGTCCAGTGGTTGCGCCTGTGAGTCAATGAGGTCGATGATCAACGGTCCCTTGTTGACGATTGAGCGTCCATTTACAAACCCGAAAACGATTGAGTCAGATTCTCTAACTTTTGTGTTGATGAGCTTCTGGGTACACTGTTGTTGTTCATGGTGGTTGTTGGGAGTGGTTAAAAAATCATTGACAAGATTGCCACTAGACTTTTGAAGCGCTTTTCACGGCATAAGCGACCTGCTCTGCGTCCTCTATAATGGAATGTTTGCGTACCGTGGCGTAGTAACCCGTGTTTCTTTAGCGTGTGAAGAAGTTCGTTGGATGGTCGAGATTTGTTGTTTTGTAACATGTACAATTCATAGCGAAGAAATTTTCGTCGAACAAGCGCACACATGCTGTCTTCAAGTTAAAAACCTCAGTAAAAAGCCAAACCACTATATTGCACTTATCAATGTTATATTATTACTGTAGTTGTAGTTCAAACACGTTCAATTACGGCGATTTTTATTCAACGATTAATACGCGGAAACAAGTTGTATTTTATATAAATGAAGTCAATTATCATGTAAGAAAAAATTAACTGAAATATTTCTTTAGATTTAAAGTTAATTGAAAAAACATTTACTAGCATCTACCTTAAGACTTGCTTCTTTTGTCAGTTCACGCCTAGATGCTCCACTCAATTTATCACCTGATTTGCGTTTATTATCGCCACGGACTGATTCAGCCATGGTTGTTATTTTAATATTATTGTAAAGCTTGTTGACTGGCTGGAGGAAATCCGACACTGGCTGGAGAGCTGAGCCGGTTGAACTTTGGACAATTTGAGATAAATCCTTAATAGTCTCCGCAGCACCATTACTTACATATACATGCTCGAGCATCATTGTGGTTGCATCAGCTGGATAATATAACATTATAGTCGGTAATGCGACTTAATGCACACATTCATAAAAGTTCACTAGCTTCAACACCTGTAATTTTCAGTGTTCATAGAAAGAGGGCATTTTTGTAGTGGGGCACCAAGGGGCGCCATTTAGGACCCAACAGGGGCGCTGGGGGGGGGGGCTATAGCTGAATCCGCCACTGCACAAATCTAAATGATATAACAAAAGTGGAGTTTATTACATTCGTGCTGTGGAACTGGCATGCTTCTTTAACCTTTTTCATTACAGAACACATGTGCTGAGCAATATTGAGGATATGGCTCAGAGTTTCGTAGAAAATGTTGTTAATATGGGATTGTTAAATGATGGTGTGCATACCACTAGTGAATGGAACAGTGTCACGTAGGTTTTTGTGATTGGTGTACGCACACTGTTCATTTTTAATATTTGCGTCAGACTTACGTTTTTTCCAATAGATTAAACCAGATTCCAGTGCTTCACCCTGCAGTAAAATTTACATTTACGAGCTTGAAGTCTTTGAGATATCTTAAAAAGATAAGTAAGAATAAATTTTTTACATTGATTTTGCTCCAAATATCGTTTGTTTTTTTATTTGTTTGAATGACAGTTTTCTGTATTGAGTCAAGTAGATAGAGTTCAGTTTTGTGAATTATGGAGGTTGTACATGTTGTACACTCCAGGTGTACTCAGGTGCGCCTATCGAGGAGCTATCGAGTTGCTAGAAAGTTCTATTGGTGGTTAGCGAGTTGCAAGCTGTATTTCTATTAATAAAGGTTTCTTGTTACTTTTATTGTGTTTCAAAAATAAAATATCGGAAAGACACAACAGTACATTTTCAAATTTCTGGAATTTGCTCCGCATCTTAACTTAATTAGTTTCTGCTTTATGAGCAGTTTTTTGAATTTTTAAATTAATTTGTTACTATTCAAAGATGTTATAAAATTAGATTTCGAATTATCAAATATATTTAGTTAAAATTTTTAACCTGTTCAAACTTGAAAGATCAGGCCCGGAAATCCTGGAAATGTATAACTCAAGGAAAAAGTTATTGAGCATAAATTAAATTTGACATTTGCGAATTATGTCAACCATGTTGAGCCGAGCAAAACAATCAATTATAATTATGTTTGCATTTTCCATAATGCATACAACAAATGTAAAAAAGACCATTAAGCAACTGCTACGTTGATAGAAATTTAGGATTCCACGACTTTTAATACCGTGACATTTAATATCGGACTTTTGGTCCCGCGACCTTTAATCTCGATGACTTTTTCCCGGCGACTTTTAATCTCGCGTCATTTAATCCCAATGATTTTTGATCCCAGCGACTTTTAATCCCGCGACATTTAATCCCGTCGACTATTATTATGGGCGATTTTTAATACTGTAACCATCAGTGTTATTTCCATTAATGGTTATTGAATTAGAAATTGAAATAGGATTTTTTTTTCTTGAGAATGGGAAATAGAAATAGGAATTAAATTTGGAATGGAATGAGAAATAGGAATGAAATTCACGTGATAAAAACGAAATTAGAATTAGAAGTAGAAATTATTTTTCAATCCAAAATGGAATTAGAATGAAAATTAGAAATTATTTCTTAAAAAAAATAGAATTAAAATTGGAAGTAAAAATTATTTCTTAAAATAAAATGGAATTAGAATGAGAAGTTGGAATTTTTTCCTAAAATAAAATGAAATTATAAAGAGATGTCGTAATTATTTTTAAATGTAAAATGAAATTAAATTAAGAAATACTCATTCCTTTGTTAATATGGTCATATGCTAGGCCGATACCTAGTTGATGGTTTTTCTTGCCAACTAGCAGTTTATAAAATGAGGTCAGCCAACTATAACATCTCTGGTATCTACTTATCTACTACTCCTTTCGTAATGGTCATATACTCGACAACTAAATGACTTGACAACTAGCAGTTTATAAAATGAGACCAGCCAACTGTAGCTTCTCTATTCTCTACTCATATACTACTCCTTTCTTAATGGTTATATGCTCGGCTGACAGTTGGTAATTTCGTCTTGCCAACTACAGCAGTTTATAAAATGAGATATATAATGGCCATAATGGCTGACAGTTTGGTTTATTTACAATTTAACATTAACTCATTCTTTTAAAGACTCGCACACTCAAGCTACGAATAGTTCCAACTCAACGTCTGTATTACGTGTACGTGATCGAGTCTTTGAGAGCCAGCAAATGAATTTTTCAACGAGTCGGTGAACGATTCTGAACGAGTTAAAGAATAAACGATTCTTTTTGAACGATTAAAAATTGACTAAGATCATCCCACTTATATTATCAATGAGCAACGTAAAACTGTGTCAAAAAATGTAATAACATATACAGTAGGTACAAAAAAATATTTGTAGCCGGGATTAAGTGACGTGGGACCAATTGTCCGCAGGATCATTAGATGCCGGGATTAAAAGTCGTCGGAATTAAATGTCGCTGGATTATATAACCGAAACTAAATGTGTCGGGATTAAGTGTCGCGGTATGAATTGTCGCGATACCAAATTTAGAAATAGCCTACATGTGCATTTTTGAATACACGTGAGCTTATCGTCACCTTTTACAACTTCAAATAATTAAAAAAGTAGGTCGCACATAAAATCAAATATATCATAAAATCAAATATATCGTTAAGGTCGGGGCCACCTGGCTAACTTGCAATTAGCAGTTGCTGTCAAATTTGCGAAGAAGTGGTTTATGAAATCGAATAGTTTGCTTAGAAATTGTGTTATTTACAATTTGCATTTGCAATTGTTTAATTTTGCTGTAATAACCACATTTAAAATATACTATTGTTGCATTTGTTTGTTTTCATTTTTTAATTCTACTTTAGTAGAATTAATCATTTACCTTTTCGTTAAGTCTGTTTATATAGAATTGAAGTGACATGGGATCTCATAATTAGTCATAATACGGTTTCATCTTCATTACAAAAAAACAGTCCATTAAAGCATACAGTGTCGATTTGGGGCGCGAGTCAAAATAACAGTCGATAACTGGGATAAGAGAAGATGAACGTTTTTTATCCTATACTTTTTGCCAAACGATAGAGAAGAAATGAAAATTCTCAAAATAACTGTTGATATTTAAAAAAAAGAGTAATGAGGTTGAAGTATAATTATAATATTTCTAGTTTCGAGCTATTCAAAGTTTGGAACACTGGCGTTTCTTGTCGACCTGGGCCACTTGGTTTCGTGAGTTATATTCCCGCACTTAGTGTACTTCTTTACACTAAAGAGTGGAAGAGAGAGAGAGAGAGAGAGAGAGAGAGAGAGAGAGAGAGAGAGAGAGAGAGAGAGAGAGAGAGAGAGAGAGAGAGAGAAAGGTCATAACATTTAAGTAAAGTGCTCTGATGTCCTGTTCTCAACTCATAAGTTAACCATTTGTATAGAGAAGCGGAAAATTGGAGTAAACAATTTTTTTAAAATTTTTTATTTTTCAGGCAGGATGTTAAAAGTTTTGTCAGTGATTTATTTCAATGTTCACAATGAAGTGTGTTGTACCAAAAGGTTATAATTCAATGTTATTAGATTTAGTTAGCCTTAGTACATTTTATTATTTAGGTTATTATAATGGGTGCTGATTGTCTAGCGGTAAGGCGTCTGCCTGTAGACCTGAAAGTCAGTGGTTCGAATTCGAATACCGCCGGCATCACTAGCGTCCGTAGCGGTGTTGGTAGGTGCCTATAAATGGCTGCCTCAGGTTAAAATGTTCCTACAGGAGCGTTTCAGTGACGGCTTTCGCTATACAATTTTCGGTAGTATTATTAAGTACATTTTATTACATTATACCAATACCATTTCAGAGATCTGTTCTATCAAGAACCAAAACTTTTTGGAAAACAACGAACTTTGGACAAAATATTAGAAAACATCACGTGTTTACTATGTATTCCTAGGACACAGCTGAGTATAGTGAGTTATGTTTGACATAAATTAATTTTCTAATTTTCAAAAATTTCAGTTGATTATATTTAAAAAACCAAAATAATTTGTTTTCTACAAAATGTAATTGTATAAATTGGATGCTTTCTGAATGAATCTCTGCTAACAAGTTTGAACTATTTTTTAAATTATTCTTTTGACAGACATAATATTTAAGTCCTGTTTAGTTATTTAGCTGCCTTTAGGGTTTCCTGATGCATAACTATGATTTTTAAATTCGCAAGTTACAGGCTAAACTGTTATAAATTTGAGACATTCCTTGTAAGTAAAATAAATTTTGTTTTTAAAATTGAAAGCTACAAATATTTCTATTATGGAAAAACCATGTAGTCATCACATCGAGCCTGTTGTATGAGTTTGACCAGAAACTTGCGATAAAGATCCGGGTTTTCTTATTACAAGACCTACAGCTGCATTGTAAACAACAGATTGATGACGACTTGTTAGAGTTTTTAGTTGGCCGACACATAGGCGTAGGGCAGGGTTTCTTAACCGGTGGCGTGCACCCCTCAAAGGGAGTGCCGTTCTATAAAATTTTAATTTTTGCGGAGAATAATTCGAAAAATTTTAATTTTAGCAATGTTTGTGACTTTAAATTCTTTATTTTAACTTCACCGTGTTTGCTTAAACCAGGCGTGCTCAACTGTTATTGGCTACGGGCCAAATTTTTTTTTAAAACAACCTTGAGGGCCAAATACAAAATAACGTAATAACCATTTATTAGACAAAAGATATTTTTAATGAAATTGCTTATTAATAACAGTTTCATTGAAACTAAGAACAAAAAATAGTTTTATTAATGTTAATAAAAATTTTCTTATCTCAACTTAATGACTTATTTTCCCACTATCAATGTGATATTTGACACCTTTTCTCACTGCATATATCATTTATATTTGATCTCAAACTAGTGGTTGCCACCCGAAGTTGGTTAGAAAGATTTCTATCAGATAATTTACTTCTATTTTTGTTTTAAGTGAGCTTCAAAATAGTAAAATCATTTTCATTGCATGCATTCGAATAACTGGAAATCTTGTTTGATGAACGTAAAGTTTATAAAAATCAACTAGAGATATTTCACGATATTTTCTCTGAAGGTCACTATCACACAATTCAATCAGTTCTATTTGGACCAAGTCTGATGCTGTCTCTGCATCAAAAGTGAATGGATCCGAAAATAGTTTAAAATCATTTTCATGAGCTGCAAAATCTGCAAATTTGATAATGTTTTTTTGACATCAAATTCTTTCTTCAATGCAACTGTTTGACCACAAATTAGGCAAACTAGCATACCCTTTGATTCCACAATTCCACAAAAAAGTATTCTAACGTCTACTCTTCTTTAAATTACGGCATTCATTGTCAATTTTACGTTTTTTGGCAAACTCATCATTTTTAAATTCAATTTATTAAAAATAAATTTAAAATGTAATATTGAATTTCAAACGATTAAATTTAATATAACTAAAATATTTCAACGCGGGTGAAAGATGGCGATGATCTAGGAAATAAATAAAACCAACGATGTAAATTGTTGCCAACCGATTCGAAACTCGTACATTGAAATTATCCCCGATCGATTCATTCCTCCACCAATTCCAGTCTTCCAAATTAGTGAAGGCCTAAAAGCACCAAAATGCATCTGAGAGCGATGTACACAGATTTTCATCTTTTTCTGTATTCAGTCTTTGAAGTTTGACAACATGCTACCTCGATCGGCAAAGCCATTCAAAATTCTTCCATATGATCTGTTTTGTCCTTCCATTCAGTTGTCGTTGTTTGAACGGATCTGCAAACTTTGTCACCTCTATGTTGCTTCACAAGTCATGTTGAAGAAGCATGTTCAACAGCACTGACAATGCGATCTTGGGGCTAGGCACTTACGACATGCTCCTCAACCTCAAAGAATTCGACCAAAGCGAGTGGCTGCCAAAAGACAGAGAGAACTGATGGCGATTATTGCATATGGGGAGATGTTAAGCGAAGAATGGTTTCATGAAGATGATGTTGACTTTTCGTGTGTATCGATTCCACAAGAAATTGATCAATCATCCACTAAGCTCATTATAACAATTGAAGAACATTTATTTGAATTCCCCAAGGGAAGATGTTAGAAGCAAGAATATAAATTCTCAATTTGTTCATGAAGTTCAAGTGTTGTTATAGTCAATTTGAAATCTGTTACGCAAGACAACAAAACTGCATTAACAATTTATCTGTAGAACTTTTAATATTGTTACGATTGGTGATATCGTAATAATATCTACTTACAATTCTATTTTTAGCATAAAAGCAAGCCGTATAAAATATTGTTAGTTATTTTGTTGTTTTTTTTTTGGGGTGGGATAAACTTATTTGACATAATTTTGTTAGGGAGTGACTGAAAGTTTGACAGTTGTTGACAAGGGAGAGGGGGGCAAATTGCCTAAAAATTGGTGAGATAATTATAGGACGTCCCCTTACCTCAACTAGGATTTTGGTCAATTATTGACAAACTAATCCTGATTGCTTTTTTTTACTAGTTTTTTTATCGAATTGTTAAAAGTAAAAAGCCTCAAACTCTTTTTTTGATAGCTACCCAACTTTGGCCAAAAGTGGGCTGACATTCATCATTCTTTTTACTACTGTCTACTTGTGTGAGATTAGTTTTTCAGCTTTGGTAAAGGTGGAAACCATGCAAAGTGTTTGATTAGACTGATTAGAGGCCGGTGATGATAAGCGAATTGCCTTGTTAAAGAATGGTTCTAATTTTTCTGACCTTATCAGTGGGAAGCAACAAAAAATAAATGAAATAAAAAACTTGATGCTAATCACTTACATTTTACTTACATTATTAGAGAATTTTTACATCCGAGCAAAATCACATATTTGATTTAAAACAGCAATGAGTTTCTGTTCTTTCGTTTGCCAAAAGCGTCTATTATTTGGTTCATCTGCAGTTTAAGTACGGAATTTGTAGCAACACGTTCAATGTTGATAATTACAAGACTATTGAGTCTCTCCTGCCCCATGGTACTACGCAAATATGTTTTCATCCTCCGGAGTCCGCTGAAAGATGGTTCTGCAGAACATTAAGTTGTGGGAATTACAGCAAATATGTGTGCTACCTTCCAGAACACTGAAAGAACACTATTCAGGTCATAACGCAACATAGTTTGGACAAGATCCGCAGCAGACTCAAATTTCTTGAAATCTTTCCCAAGCGCTACAACAAAGCTAGATTTCTCTATGAACTTTAAAATATTTTTTTTTACTTTTAAGATCAACGCCAATACCGTAGTGTTCAGAAACAATTTTATAGCTATTTTGTTCTGGATATGGTTTGAGAACAACCTCTCCCATTGCGCAGAGAACATTTTTTGAATCGTGATTTCAGTTCAGTAGTCACCATATCCATATTTAAGTAATAAGCCGAAACACGGTAATAGTCCTGCTCAGAGGCTCAGAGTGAAAATGTTGATCAACACCACTTGTTTCGCCCACCAGTGCCTGTAGTCGCTGATATGGCTTCTTTGTCCGTGGCCGTTATGCCTCTTTAAAAGTTAAATGGCTGTTTGAAATGCATTCCTTAATTTCATTGCTGACAATCTGAGTGCGCTCCCGCTCCCTTAACTTATTAAAAAATTTGTCGTTTCTGCAGTCAAGCAAAGTTTTTATTGTGAGTTCTTTGGTTTTCCTTTCGGTGATGACATCCATAGTTTTACGAGCTGTAAATCATTTATAAGATAATTTCAAGCAGACTCAACCCAAAAACAAAGTTTAAGCCACAAACTGCATTAAGCCGCGCAGAGCTGTCGGAATATATGTTTTAACATCTTTTTCGTTCAGCAACAACAGGGCCCGTATTCATGACGCGCGCTTACGTTACGCGCGACTAAAGCCGTCATCGTGACAGCTTACCCGTTCGAGAGACCACAACCCACTGTGTTCAATGTGACCACTCGTGTATGAAAAAAATGGACCGTGATGGTTTCAGAAATGAACTGACGTCCAGTGCGCTTTGTTCATCGTACGAAGACCTTCAAAATAAATCTGTGGACGCGTTGGCAGAACTTTACCTCTCTACACTTTGCTCTCTTGTCGATCGTCATGTTCCGTATATTAACGTTGTGAAACGATGTCGTCCGACCACGCCGTGATTCGATGCTGCTTGTCGTTCTCAGAAAAGAAAAGCGCGTTGATTAGAAAAAAATATCGGCGTTCGAAATCCAATGCTGATCGAAAGCACTGCCTTGATCAACTAAAAAACTGTAGCGAGTTCTATTCACGGATGCAAAGCGTTTACTTGCGGACTATGGTTGAGAATAGTGGTGGGGACGCCAAGAAGCTTTGGAAAACGCTGTCAGCAATCTAGGGCAGGAAACGTCTTTCTGTCCGGGATGAACTTGATGCAAACATGTTTTTGCGTTGTTTTAGCGACAGAGTTTAGGATATTCGTGCATCTACGGTTATATCGTCTCATTCTGAATACTCAGTTTTTCACGGGCAGGAAGCGTGTTTCTGTCGTCCGGGATGATCTTGATGCAAACATGTTCTTGCGTTGTTCTAGCGACAGAGTTAAGGATAATTGAGCATCTACGGTTAGATCGTATCATTCTGAATACTCAGTTTCTCACTCCTTGAGTTCTCCATGTGATGCTGTGATGCTTCGACCAAAACTTGTGAACTTCATCTTGTTCCTACTCAGCTAGTCAAAAACTTTATAACCATTTTATTCAATAAGTCTTTACATGAAGGTTATTTCCCTGTGTCTTTTCGCTCTGCCCATTCTGAACAAAACCACTCTAGATGCTTCCACATCTCTCAATTATCGCCCAATATCTGGTCTTCCTTTTCTCTCAAAGCTTCTTGAGAGAGTCGTTTATGAACAATTGCAGGTCCATGTCTCGGTCAATAATCTTCTTCCCGAGAACCAGTTGGCGTACCGAGAATAGCATTTTAATGAAACGGGATGCGGAAAGTCCGCCCCCGTCTTTTCGCCCCCGTTTTTTTGCCTCCGGGGAAATTTCGCCCCGAGAAGTTTTGCTCCCGCGCTTTTTGCCCCTGGGAAAGTTCGCCTCCGGTTTTTTGCCCCCGTTCTTTTCGTCCCCGTTATTTTATCCCCGTCTTTTCGCCCCATTTCGCTCCCGGGTCTTGCTTTTATTTTTTCACTTCTGGTAAAATTTGCTCCCAGTTTTTTGCTCCCGGTTTTTTACCTTCGGGTTTTTGTTCCTTGTTTTTTACTTCTGGTTTTTGTCCTCAGTGGTTGGCTCTTGAGAAAGTTTCCTCTCGGGGTTTGGTCTCTGTAAAAGTTAGACTCCAGGTTTTTGCTTCTGATTTTTCATCAAAAACTTGGTTCCGAGAATGTTATCTTTTGTTCCTGGAAAAATCTGCTACTTCGACTTTTTTCCTAGATATTTTTCACCCAACGTTTGTTACTGGAAAAACTTTCTCTCGCTTTTTGCACCTTCAGTTTTTTCTCCTTTTCCGTAAACCAATGAAACGGTCCTCCTAATGGTCACGCTACTTGGTCTGTTGGATCGAGGTGCAGCTTTTGACTGCGTGGATCACGACATTCTCATTCGTCCTATTGATGTTTGATTTTTACTAGTCTTATATTAGCTTGCTTTGTGAGGTTAATCTTTTAATCGTTTAATGTTGTCCAAGGGTATATATATATATATATATATATATATATATATATATATATATATATATATATGTCTCAACTTCAGACTCGAACCCACGACTGTCGGATCGGCAACACCGCCTCGCATCATGCCAACTACCTTACCATCTGCGCCACTTCCACCGCCAAAAAACAGTGGTTGTTAAGCGCTTTTGTTGGGGTATGTTGAACACAACACTCGACTATGAATGGGTACGAATCAATGCTCGATAGTATTATAAGTTGTACGGCGTACAATCCGTCACTAGCTAATTTAATAACTATCGAAGATATATGTTTTATGATATATATTATAAGGAAACATAGCGTTGATATGTTTTTACGAGCCACATATATCAGAAACTTGGATGGCGTACAATCCACCACGAAATAACGCGAATATACATGTCTCAACTTCAGACTCGAACCCACGACTGTCGGATCGGCAACACCGCCTCGCATCATGCCAACTACCTTACCATCTGCGCCACTTCCACCGCCAAAAAACAGTGGTTGTTAAGCGCTTTTGTTGGGGTATGTTGAACACAACACTCGACTATGAATGGGTACGAATCAATGCTCGATAGTATTATAAGTTGTACGGCGTACAATCCGTCACTAGCTAATTTAATAACTATTGAAGACATATGTTTTATGATATATATTATAAGGAAACATAGCGTTGATATGTTTTTACGAGCCACATATATCAGAAACTTGGATGGCGTACAATCCACCACGAAATAACGCGAATATACATGTCTCAACTTCAGACTCGAACCCACGACTGTCGGATCGGCAACACCGCCTCGCATCATGCCAACTACCTTACCATCTGCGCCACTTCCACCGCCAAAAAACAGTGGTTGTTAAGCGCTTTTGTTGGGGTATGTTGAACACAACACTCGACTATGAATGGGTACGAATCAATGCTCGATAGTATTATAAGTTGTACGGCGTACAATCCGTCACTAGCTAATTTAATAACTATCGAAAATATATGTTTTATGATATATATTATAAGGAAACATAGCATTGATATGTTTTTACGAGCCACATATATCAGAAACTTGGATGGCGTACAATCCACCACGAAATAACACAAATATACATGTCTCAACTTCAGACTCGAACCCACGACTGTCTGATCGGCAACACCGCCTTGCATCATGCCAACTACCTTACCATCTGCGCCACTTCCACCGCCAAAAAACAGTGGTTGTTAAGCGCTTTTGTTGGGGAATGTTGAACACAACACTCGACTATGAATGGGTACGAATCAATGCTCGATAGTATTATAAGTTGTACGGCGTACAATCCGTCACTAGCTAATTTAATAACTATCGAAGATATATGTTTTATGATATATATTATAAGGAAACATAGCGTTGATATGTTTTTACGAGCCACATATATCAGAAACTTGGATGGCGTACAATCCACCACGAAATAACGCGAATATACATGTCTCAACTTCAGACTCGAACCCACGACTGTCGGATCGGCAACACCGCCTCGCATCATGCCAACTACCTTACCATCTGCGCCACTTCCACCGCCAAAAAACAGTGGTTGTTAAGCGCTTTTGTTGGGGTATGTTGAACACAACACTCGACTATGAATGGGTACGAATCAATGCTCGATAGTATTATAAGTTGTACGGCGTACAATCCGTCACTAGCTAATTTAATAACTATCGAAGATATATGTTTTATGATATATATTGTAAGGAAACATAGCGTTGATATGTTTTTACGAGCCACATATATCAGAAACTTGGATGGCGTACAATCCACCACGAAATAACACAAATATACATGTCTCAACTTCAGACTCGAACCCACGACTGTCGGATCGGCAACACCGCCTTGCATCATGCCAACTACCTTACCATCTGCGCCACTTCCACCGCCAAAAAACAGTGGTTGTTAAGCGCTTTTGTTGGGGTATGTTGAACACAACACTCGACTATGAATGGGTACGAATCAATGCTCGATAGTATTATAAGTTGTACGGCGTACAATCCGTCACTAGCTAATTTAATAACTATCGAAGATATATGTTTTATGATATATATTATAAGGAAACATAGCGTTGATATGTTTTTACGAGCCACATATATCAGAAACTTGGATGGCGTACAATCCACCACGAAATAACGCGAATATACATGTCTCAACTTCAGACTCGAACCCACGACTGTCGGATCGGCAACACCGCCTCGCATCATGCCAACTACCTTACCATCTGCGCCACTTCCACCGCCAAAAAACAGTGGTTGTTAAGCGCTTTTGTTGGGGTATGTTGAACACAACACTCGACTATGAATGGGTAAGAATCAATGCTCGATAGTATTATAAGTTGTACGGCGTACAATCCGTCACTAGCTAATTTAATCAATTAAGAACTATAAATCGAAAATATTTAATTAAATTAATATATATGTATATATAATATAAATCTATATATATATATATATATATATATATATATATATATATATATATATATATATATATATATATATATATATATATATATATATATATTATATTATATATACATATATATTAATTTAATTAAATATTTTCGATTTATAGTGAGTGTTGGATAATTCTGAAAATAATTAAAAAAGTGTAAAAACTAAAAAGTAGAAAGTAGCTCGCTAAGTTATACAGATCTGCTGTTCATTAAATTCAAACTGAGCACCCTAGTTTTATCATGGCGAACAACAAGATGATCAATTTGAAGTACGATTTTATTTTCTACTTTTTAGTGCATAATAAGACTAGTTTTTAAAAGTTTTTTTTAATTTTTTTTTATTGTTGGATGAATGGACTTACTAATGTGGTATTCAAATGGATTATATTTTACCTTGTTGATCGTTCTCAGCGATTGAGGTATACCGGTCTGCTTTCTGATGTTGCTAGTACCACCTGTGGTGATCCGCAGGGATCTGTGTTGGGACCTCTGTTTTTTCTTCTCTACACTTTTGACGTCATCGATCTCGTCATGCGGCAGGGATTCCAGACTTGTATCAACACGTCGGCTCTCGAAATGCACCTTCTTTCCACTCCTCTTTGGAGAAATTATTGTTTAACCAGCGTCGTCAGTCCGGGATCTTGGTGTTTTCCTTGATACGACACTCGGTTTCGCTAAGCATGTTGCGAATATAACTGGCCTTTCTTTTTAATATATCCGTCAGCTGCGATCTATTCGTCATACCTTCTTAACAGAATCCTGCCATGTTCTTGTTCGGGCATTAATTAGATTTCGTCTGTACTACTGTAATGGGCTGCTTGATCGACTTTTTGGCGTGTTTCGGGATGCTGCAAGAACGGGAAAGCGACTGGGAGCGTGAGAGGAAGCGAAGAAGGAAACGGTAGCGAGAGTGAAAAACGATAGAAAACCCCCGGACAACGCCGGTACCCCGCTAATATTTAAATATGTATTGATTTACTTAAACGGATAACTGTTATTACAATATTTACATGTAAAGTTATAGATTGGAGGGGGCGCTAGAAAAAAATTGATTTACAATGTGGGTGGTTCAAGAAGTAAGTTTGAGAACCACTGAGTTAGAGCAACCGCATTGTCTAATTAGCACATTTAATCAATTACAGCGATTGAGATTGAATTTCTTATAATAATGGTATAGAGAAGGAAAATTTCTTTGTTTAACATCTGACAGTTCGATATTAATATCTGAGAGCTCGGTAAAAACAAAACAAGTAAATTAAAAACGAATTTTTAAAACCAATGCTCTTATATGTAATTAAAACACAAATTTTGCAATCAATTTTTTCTTATATTACTCTTTTATTTTATATTAAAGTCGAAATATCTTAATTATATCGAAATATCGAAATTAATTAAAATTAACTAAATTAATTGACTTATTGTAAAACTAATAATTGAATATTGCATTGTCTTCTATTTTGAGCATGTATGCAAAATTTGAAAAAAATCTATATCAGGAAGTGACTCAAAAATTGATTGCAAGATTTGAAACAGACAGAGAAACAAACAGACAGACAGAGAAACAAACAGACAGACAGAGAAACAGAGACGACGAGTTAATAAAAGCATTGGTAATAATAATAAAAATATCATCAAAAAGCATCGAATTTAAATATCTCAACTATTTTCATGAAAATTTCGTACACGCTTGAGAATCGCGGTCAGTGAGTGTGGTTCGTGTTAACTTGGTAAAATAGTCTGCCAGTCGGTTAGCGTTTTGTGGTCAAGAAAACCCTCAAGAAAACCCTCAAGAAAACCCTCAAGAAACCCCTCGATAAAACCCTCAAGAAAATTAACTAAATTAATTGACTTATTGTAAAATTAATAATTGAATATTGCATTGTCTTCTATTTTGAGCATGTATGCAAAATTTGAAAAAAATCTATCATCAGGAAGTGACTCAAAAATTGATTGCAAGATTTGAAACAGACAGAGAAACAGACAGACAGAAAAACAGACAGACAGAGAAACAGAGACGACGAGTTAATAAAAGCATTGGTAAAAAACTGTCATTTTTGACGGGGCATTTCTAGTTTTATATTAGTACGTCAAGAATGTCCGTCATTCTAGTGTCTGTTCAAACTAAGAACTGGTTATTTTTTTACATCTGTTAATAGCAAGCAAGTGGAAAGGGGCTTATGGCTGGAGATTTTCAATATGTGGGACCGTGTGGCAGTTGGATAGACTGCAATACGTTTCAACTGGTAGGACACCTTTTTTTGCATTCAGAAATTTTGGGTGACTGACATTATTGTTTTTAGGGCATTACAATTCCTGCACACATTGATAAAGTTACAAGTAAGTTGCCTATTTGTCATATCTGTAACATAGATTTAGAATATAAACATACTTTGAGGATAACTAATTAAGGCAAAGCACTTGATTTCAATGATTTATTTTCATCAAATTTAGATATGACCACGAAAGCTAGGTTTGTTTTAGTTGTTGAGAAAGATGCATCATTTCAAAGAATACTGGAAGATGGTTTCTTAAAAAAATGTGGACCCTGCATAATAATAACAGTCAGTACTATTGAATTATTTGTGTTTTTTAAGTTAACACGTTATTGTTATTAATTACATAACTAAAATAATTAGTTACGTATCTGTTTTCATCAAATGTGCCATAGGGATATAATTTACTATCAAATTAGATGATCCAAATTCATATTTCAAATGCAAGTTAATTATTATATCTACTTATCTACTGAAATACAATTATGTAAAATCAGTGTTGTAAGGCATTGTGGTAAAATTACTTGGAACGAAGTATAAATAATTATATTACAGACCGAAATCAAAGAAATGTCGAACAATACATTATGGACAAAAATAACGTTAAAACAGATTGATATTTAAAATGTAGTCAGCAATAAATATATAATATTCAAATATAAAAATAATAAAAAAGTTAAATTACAATTAAAAAGTTAGAACTTAATCAGGAGCAGGAAATAGAAATAAACATACAATTATAATGAAACTAAGTAACTAACTAAAGAAAAAGAACTGGACAATAAGCAACAAATTAGAAACAAATATACAATTATAATGAAATTAAGTAACTACCTAAAGAGAAAGAACAGGATCATGAGCAAGAAATAGAAATAAACATACAATTATATTGAAATTAAGTAATTAACTAAAAAATAAGAAAAGGTATAGTGAGCATTTTAAAGAAAACAAATATTACAATTTAAAAGTCAGAACTGGACCAGGAGCAGGAAATAGAAATAAGCATACAATTATAATGAAATTAAGTTAATAACTTAAGAGAAAAACTGAACAATGAACAGGAATTATTAATAAACATACAATTATAATGAACTTAAGTAACTACCTAAAGGGAAAGAACTGGACCATGAGCAGGGAATAGAAATAAACTTACAATTATAAGGAAATTAAGTAACTAACTAAAAGGTAAGAAATAAGATAAAGGTATAAATATGAAGAAAAAATTAATTGCCATTTAAAAAAATACTATTCTATATATATAAATGAGATTATGTATGTCTGCCTGTATGTCCTTTATGCATTTTTTCGCATTGCTACACTATTCATCGGATCGTAATTAAATTTTCACACATCCTTGAGAGTCGATGTAGAAGGTTTTTGTGAAAAAAAAATAAAATCGGGCACAAAATAATCGGAGCAGGTTTGGGAGAGCGGAAACTGGAACTGGACAATGGGTGGGAACGGGAAAGCCAGCGAAAACGGAAAAGGGAGCGGGAAAGCTTGTTATACAGGTCCCATGTAAAATTCAGCGAACGTAGGTCCCAATAGGGAGCCCATAGCAGCCCCGTCGGTTTGAAGATATAATTAAGCTGTGGGATCTATAAATGGAACTTCAGTTGTGCAGACCCTCAGAATATTTGCCATTGTCTGTCGCGAGATTGGAAATGTAGGCAGTGTTTCATGGTTATACAGGTGATGGAGAATGATAACGATAGTGTCGGAAACAGGTACGTTTGTAAACAAATCTCTCCAGATCAAGCGAAGCGGTCAAGCCTTTTTGAACTGGTAATCCCTTTATTAAGTCAACGAAATCCAAAGTAGAGTGTAGACTGTATTGTTTTGGGCAGTACAGTTGGATTGAGGTATTAATTGATTTCGACAACTGATAGACTGGTGTGGAGCATTGGAAGATGATTGATCTCAGCGGTTTACCTTCTTTATGTAGCATTATGTTTCCATAAATTTATGACGGGGCATATTCACCGATTATTTGCGACAATCGGCGTTCGTCAGTCAACTCAACATAACCCTTAGAGATTAATGAATTCGCAAGTTTTTGTGATTAATTTTTGTGAATTTGGAGTTGTCAGATAGGATAGTAAAAATTTTATTCAAATAATCATTCCGGTTCATGAAAACGTATGAGCTAGATTTATCAGCACGACGTTTTATCATTAACTATCTTGACAGAGCATATAAAATTTCAGAGGATGGTTCCAGTTCGATTTAGAGGTAAAAAAAATAAAGGCTCTTTCAGTCAACTATACAAATACCTTAGTCGAATACTGCATAAAAAAGTTCGTCGATACGAAAATGATGGGTTTTCATTCTTTAAAACAATCAGAGCCGAAAAGAAATCAAATTGAATTATTCTACCGATGCATGATTACCTTACTGAAGAAAGATTATTAAAAACATACTGGGTAGTAATGTAAAACTAAAAGTATCAATTCACATTTATTATAAAAATGTTAAAACAAGTGACTTGATTATCCGAAACAATCCTTGTTCTCACAATACTTTACAGAAGACTAATGTTATTTATCGATTCAGATGTTCATTCCACGATACTTCATCTGGAACTTACATAGGCCACACTCGTACTACCCTCTCCAGGCGTCTAACCATGCACGTTCAAGGTGGTTTCATAATATGAGGGTTACAAAAGACATCCTAAATAAAAACACGGAAATACTTGATAGAGAGAGCGACTTTCACCGTTTGAGAATAAAAGAAGCCTTGTACATTAAACAGCAGAAAGCAACTATTAATGTACAATATGATAAATTTTTACGCACCTTGCAGTTACTTGATGGTAGTTCTGATAGACGTACGACTTGTTTCCGATCAAGTAAAAAATCCTCACTTTTAACCTCGGTGATTATTAAAAGTAATAATCTATCCTCACCTTCGCCTACAATTATTTCGAATTACTTCAACCTTAAGAAGTCGCCAAGCCTGTTCACCACAAACCGTCTTCTGATAACAAATATTGTGGTGCCACACGGTCTTGTGATGTGGTGATAGAGTCTTTGATGATTTCTTTACGGATGCTTATTGTACTTCAGCTGATGTCTTTAGTGAGGTCTGCACCTCCGATATCGTGTGATTTACAGAGCAACGGTTGCGCTATGGCTTCGCGGTCAACTGAGATTTGCCTTGCTAACGTGGTTTCTGGTCTTCCGCTTGAAGGTGATGAACCCGAGTTTTACGACTGTGAAACGGATTTTCAGCACCTGATTCTAGTATTATTTCGAATGTTATAGTGGGCCGGCTAACTGATCAAAAACCCCTTTATCGTGCAAACGCTATTAAAAAATTACATATTTGTAAACAGAACAAGTAAATTAAAAACGAATTTTTAAAACCAATGCTCTTATATGTAATTAAAACACAAATTTTGCAATCAATTTTTTCTTATATTACTCTTTTATTTTATATTAAAGTCGAAATATCTTAATTATATCAAAATATCGAAATTAATTAAAATTAACTAAATTAATTGACTTATTGTAAAACTAATAATTGAATATTGCATTGTCTTCTATTTTGAGCATGTATGCAAAATTTGAAAAAAATCTATATCAGGAAGTGACTCAAAAATTGATTGCAAGATTTGAAACAGACAGAGAAACAAACAGACAGACAGAGAAACAGAGACGACGAGTTAATAAAAGCATTGGTAATAATAATAAAAATATCATCAAAAAGCATCGAATTTAAATATCTCAACTATTTTCATGAAAATTTCGTACACGCTTGAGAATCGCGGTCAGTGAGTGTGGTTTGTGTTAACTTGGTAAAATAGTCTGCCAGTCGGTTAGCGTTTTGTGGTCAAGAAAACCCTCAAGAAAACCCTCAAGAAACCCCTCGATAAAACCCTCAAGAAAATTAACTAAATTAATTGACTTATTGTAAAACTAATAATTGAATATTGCATTGTCTTCTATTTTGAGCATGTATGCAAAATTTGAAAAAAATCTATCATCAGGAAGTGACTCAAAAATTGATTGCAAGATTTGAAACAGACAGAGAAACAGAGACGACGAGTTAATAAAAGCATTGGTAAAAATATGCTTGTAGTTACCTGATATTGCCACATTCAAAATTTAATTATTCATTTATTATTTTTTTGTTTTCTTCATTCTTTATATTAAGCATATGCAAACCAACAAAAAAACGAAATATTTGATTTTTCCCAGTTTGATCGCCTGTGATAATACGCTATTCATACAGGAGCGGAATCAAAAAAGGTGACTTTTTTCTAAATTTCCCAGAATGTGGCGATATCAGGTAATTACAAGCATATTATTTTGATTATAAATATGTATTTTTTTGCTTTTCAATTGCGTTTGCACGATGCTGCAGTTAGCCGGTCCACTATTATAAAAGCCTGTTGGCTGTCCGGCGTTGGCGTGGCTCAGATTTGTGTTAATAGTGGGGCGGCTAACTGATCAAAAACCCCTTCATCGTGCAAACTGGCGAAAAATTCAAATATTTTGTTTTTTTTGTTGGTTTTCATATGCTCGGGTCGAAAAAAAATAGTTTTTTAAATTTTACAGAACGTGGCGATATCAGGTAATTACAAGCATATTTTTCTAATTACAAATATGTAATTGTTTTGCTTGTTTTTGTTTGTCAATTGAGAAAAAAATCACCTTTTTTGGTCCCGCTCTTGTATGAATAGCGTATTCATTTTCATACATATATCTATGAGCGTATTATCACAGGCGATCAAACTGGCAAAAAAATCAAACATTTTGTTTTTTTTTGTTGGTTTGCATATGTTTAATATAAAGAATAAAGAAAACAAGAACAATTATATTATTTATTTAAATTTTGAGTGAGTAGACGAGACACGTACTTGAGGCAGAAGTCATGTCTCGTTTCCGTAGGTTTACTTACTCAAAATTTAATTATTCGTCTATTTTTTCTTGTTTTCTTCATTCTTTATATTAAACATATGCAAATCAACCAAAAACACAAAATATTTTAATTTTTTCGCCAGTTTGATCGCCTGTGATAATACGCTATTCATACAGGAGCGGGACCAAGAAAGGTGATTTTTTTTCTCAATTTTACAGAATGTGGCGATATCAGGTAATTACAAGCATATTTTTCTGATTACAAATATGTAATTTTTTTGCTTGTCAATAGCGTTTGCACGATGCTGCAGTTAGCTGCCCCACTATAATTGTATTAAAAAGTTGCTCTATTAATTTATTTATCGGTTTTCACCATATTTTTAACTAATTGAACACGCGTTTTACTAAGCTGCAGCTTGCAGTTTGTTTTAAAGTTGGTTTTTTTCATATCTTTTTATATCAATATCTTAAAGTTCATGTTCTTATTAACTAAACTTTTAATATTTAAAGTTCAATGTTCTAATTAACATTGTTTTAATTAATGTTCAACGTACAATTTGAGTTTGTATCTGATTAACAATACTTATTTTATATTTATTTTGTCTCATAATAGGGTTCCAATGATGGCTTTTGCCGAAACCGGTCGGTAAACCCTTAATAAAATTGTTTCCATGATTTTCAATGATTTGATTTGGTTTATTCCTGATGTTTGGATGGGTTTAAGTCAAATTTCTAAGTTGTGTGAAAAGAAATTGAACAAAAAATAGGACAGTATTTTTAATTCGGCGTGTATGTATATGTATGTATGTATATATATATATATATATATATATATATATATATATATATATATATATATATATATATATATATATATATATATATATATATATATATATATATATATATATATATATATATATATATATATATACATTCATGTTACCTAAGTTGTTTACATTTCAGTTGTGCCCTTCGACGTTTTGAAGGGCACAACTGAAATGTAAACAGTTACTTTATTTTCGGGCTCTGAGGATGGAAAAAAGTTTTCCGAAACTGCAGTCAGCCCATGTCCAGCTAATAATAAAATGACTGACATCAAAAATTGTCTTTCGTCTTCTAAGTTACGATTTATTGAGGCTTTGTCGCGAAAACTGATAAACGCAAAATGGGCCATTATTTTTAATGGAGCATGCCTTAAGGAAAATATCACGCCAAAATACGTTCAAAAAGTGAGTGTGTGTGTGGGAATGTGCTTAATGCTTTGCTGCACGATTCATCCAATCGTAATGAAATTTTGAGAGTCAATAGAAGAAGGTTTTTGTAAACAAAATTAAAATCGGTCACAAAATGAGTGGAGCGGGAGAGCGGGAGGAAACGGGAACTGGATAATGAACAGGAACGGGAAAACAAGCGGGAAAGGAAAAGCGGCTGTGAAAGAAAAGAGCGAGCAGGAAAGGGAAAGTGACCAGGAAAAGGAGAGCAAGCGCGAGCGGGGAACGGAGCGGGAGAGCCACCGGGAACCGGAGAGCAAGCGGGAACGGGAAAGCGACCGGGAGCGTGAGAGCAAGTGGGGAAAGAAACGGGAGCGAGAAAGAAAAACGATAGAAAAATCTCTAATATCCCCGGACAACGCCGGGAAGCCCGCGTATATAATATCATTTGACTAGCAGGGTTACTCGGCTTTGCTTGGGATTTTAGAGATTATATATGTATACTAGAAATATCCCTTCAAAAATGACGGATTTTTTAAATCTCATTATATATTATTTTTCGATTACAGCACCACCTCTTTAGATCTTTACGACTGACATTTTAAAGTTGTTTAATAACTTTTATTACACGCCAGCGCGCATTATTTTGATCAACTGCTGACTGCTGATCACTGTTTTATGCGAAACTCCTAACATACATGCATGCATACATACATACATACATACATACATACATACATACATACAGACATAGGAAATTATGTATGTTGATGGATGGTTCAAATAATTATGCAATAAGTTTGAAAAAAGGGTTTCTGACCATAAAATGTAAAAAATGAGCTTTTTTAACCTACATATCTTTTTCTCTTGTATAAGTGCGGTTTGTATAAAAAACAAACAAACAGTCATTTTTATGTAGAGATAGTAATGATTTTGTGTAACTAAAGTGACATTGGAATTCATTAGGGTAAAGGATATCCAGATGTAGTTTCAAGATTGCTTGTTCGAATGTTGTGGCAAAAATTTCATTTGCCTACCTTGTGCTTGGTGGATGCTGATCCTCATGGTAGTTTTTATTTTTTGTTTTTAGTTTTTTATTTAAATTTTCAGGACGGATAATAACCGTTTGAAATCGTAATCTTTTGTCAGGTTTTGTGTCGATTGCTCATCTGATAAGTTTAGCATTTTGCATTTTATCCTATAGTCCGGCTGATAAATTTTTGACATAAAAAAATTAGGGACAAAGGTTTCTCAATGGTTTATTATGAGTCTACCTATGAGCATTCAAAATACCGAAGTCCACCCGAATACACTGACCGGAACATATTTTAAAGCCATGAAATAATATTCAGATTAGCAAGCTGAAAGATTTAAAAACAGACAATTAAAGTGCAATGTAAAAACATACACAATTTAAGTACAATATACATGCAGACATATTAAATGGAAACTGTGATTGAAATAAATTTGTATAGCAATAATAAGATTTATTATGAAAAAAATATTGAGACTAGTGAAGTAAAAATGTACAGAAAATTAAATCGAATAATAATGATATAAAAACATATAATTAACTCCTGATACTGATATTAAAATGAATTAAAATGTTTATTATGAGATATATTATGCAAAAAATAAGCAAAAAATTGAATGACAAATAATAAAATTTAAAAACAAATAATTGCATTCGGAACACCGCTCTAACAATTTGCAAATATATACATAAAATGCAATATTTAAACATAATACTGATACACAAACAAAATTCATAATGAGATGTCATAACGAGATATAAACTGAAAATATACAAACAAAAGAAACTCAAACAAAATTGTATTGTTATAATGAGATATAAACTGAAAATATACAAACGATTAAATTACAATACTGAGATTAAAATGAATTAGGATTGCCACAAGCAGTACACAATGCAGTCCATGTCTCCAACATTAGCAAGATGCTGTCAAACAGTTACCCTTACATTTATATCAGATTATGTTCAAAACATGCTCTGACGCTAAGGTACATTCAAGGTTATAGTTATTAGTTGTTATCATCACCTGGATGTTCCACTTCATTCATTTGCTAGTGAAAACTTCTACCTCATAGAACTACGGCATATGTACCTCCAAATAATCATCATCTAAAATCTCTTCCTCAGCGATAATATCACCATCCATTTCAGTTTGCTCCACAGATTCAGAAAAATTCTCACTCCTATTTTCGCAAGAAACTCCGTTGCAATTTTTGCAGGCGGTGACGCAAGACAATCCATGCTTCCTAAAAGTACAGGCTCGAGTTCCACATGGTTTCTTTGCATCAGCAGTGCATTTACAACATACCACCTTCAAAATATCAGCAGGTGCAACGTCGATGTCCGTTGCTGCTGGAATAAACTTCCCTTCGTGCAGTTTCCACCCCCAATCCTGTGGATTAGAATTTGTGGTCGAGAGTGATTTCCAGGGCAGAACTTCTATATGCACTCTGTATATATGGAATTTGGCAGCATTTTCAGTAGGTGGTAGTCGTTCCGGTCGTGGTAGCTGTGTACTAGTAGCAGTGGTATGCATGTAGGTGGAATAGCGCAGGTGGTTGAGCGAATCTGTAGCACTTCCGCCATACAAAAACACTAACAATTTACAGCCGGCAAACATAACTTCTTCATTGCTGGCAATGGACGACTCTAAAGTTTCGAGTAATGGCTGGATATCTCTGGTCTTGGCAATTTTCTTAAAATGCTGACCTTACCATGACCAAATAAACATGAGGTGGAATCGCAACCACTGATTGCGTGAATTATTAGGAGACGATTCAACACCAATGGTCCTAAAGATGATGCAATTGCACGTATAGAGTGAACATAACGACCAGGTTGAGAAGACATAAAAATATCTGACATTTCAGAACGGAAGTGATACAATAGTATCACTAAAATATCAGTGTCATTTGCAATGACACTAACAACCTGATTTGCCTCAGCAATCTGCAATGCCACTTTGGCAACCAAAGTATCAGCATCATCTGCAGCCTGGTGCACAATCAGACCTACTGAAACCAGACAAGAAATTAAAAATGATACAAACAAATCTTTATTATGCTTGTTTGTTAAGAATGCACCTTGGTCAGAATGGGCAACTTTGTTTGCTGTCAACGGTTTTCTGATCATTATGCCATTTTTCATTAACAATATAGTCAGCCATTTTTTCCAACTTATAACATTGCGCCTGCCAAGAACCTCACAAAATTGAATATGTTCCCCATAGCGATCAATGAGTTTTTGCTTCAAGTGGACTTCACTGTAGACATTATCATTGCCAGGAACCATTTCACGAGCTTTATTAACAACATCTTGTATTGTTAACAGCTCGTAATCACTCACTTCCAGCCATTCACAGAGATTTTCAAAGGTTTCAGCCTTCATGCAGTCTTTTGGTCTACCAGAACTTTCATACTTCCGGATACAAAAGAAATTGGAATGACAGGATTTATGATAAACTGCCTCCTCAGCTACCAGATCATTACATGTCATCAAAAGACTATTTAAATCCAATCTCCATTCATCTCCTCTCTTCAAACCCTGCTCAAGAATACTTTGCCTTATCACCAGTGTAGCCACACGCCTCGTTTTCTTTTTGCTATCTTTGTATTTCAGATCATTATGACACAATCTTCTGCAGAAGAAGCAGTGAAGTTTCCATTTGAATGAAGGTGCACTAGATCGAAGTAATTTTGGTTCATTTACTTGGTCAGTTTCAGCATTGTCTTGGGCACATTTCTGATCATATCTTCGCTTGCTGGTATAATTCCTACGGCAGGTCTTATGAACCTTAACAAGAGGTGGGTTTGTTAGTAGATACTGGTGTAATTTGTATCGCCCAACTTCTCACTGTATTCAATCAATGTGTCTATTCCTTTAGTAACTGTGGATACATCAGAATCTGTACTGCTACTGAATGAAATGTGACAAATGACACACATGGTGTCATTAAAGTTAGGGTTTATAGAAACCATTTAAAAAAACTAACTTTGCTATTGTTAATAATAAAAATCCAAATGAGACTCTAATCAGTCTAATCAGTGGTGATAAATAACGTCAGTGAAACGTCTGGAAAATGAAATTTTATTGAAATATAAATGCTTTGCTTGTACAGATTTGTATATAAATATAATTGCGGGCTAGTAATATGCAACATTAATAATTTCCAGACAATATTTTGTATAGAAATTTCATTATCACTCACAATCGTTTCATAAAATTTACAAAAACCTGTACAAACTAATAAAATAAAAAAAGGGTGGATTCAATCCAAATATAGATACCTATATGATGGCAAAAAAATATAGTCCAAATTCGCTTGTCTTCAATTATTTTTACGACTTCAATACATAGTAATAAACGTCTATCGGACTACTATTAAATCTTAGTTCAACCATAACAGTTACAGTTAAGGCCGAGTATTAATACAATTCTGCAAATTTAAGAGTGAATAGTAAGATTAAAAAAGACGTTTAGCCTAGTACGGAATATAAATGGTAGCGCTGGAATGCTCGTCTTGAACTCCGTACAGAAAATCAAATGCAAACAACAGATTGCTATATTTCATTAAAGAAATGTGCTAGAAATCAGTACATGTCAGTTAATTGAACGGGAATAAACTATACCCTCTTACCTTTAATTCTATTTCTTATCTAAAATTTTCCAAACTCAAAACACCATCTCCTTTTCTGCTGCAAAATAACTGTAATCCTAAATCCTGAATAGTAACTTTATTCAATTTTCAAATTATGCAACCGATGATGTAAACAACTTTTTTTAATAGTATGTTTCTTGAGTTAAACAAATATTATTTTATTGCTATCTCACACTATGTAATTATTATAATAATTAATAATTATTTGGCCATAGAGGTGGTAGAGAAAAACTTATGTTAAGGAGCCTCGGTGAAAATCAGTTTTATTTATATTCTTAGTAAAGGTTGTAAGCGTGAGGCTGTTATGCAAGATTAGTATTTAACTAGTGATCACTCGTCAAAAATACTTTGCTTCGATAAATAGTGGTTTAATCTGTTTTATAGTTTTAGACATTACGTTTATAATTGTTTACTAAGCATGGCAAAGTCATTGTGAACATAACGGATATATTAACCAGCCTGACAATAGCGTCATTGTCAGGCTGGTTAATAAAGATTTACTTACTTACTTACTTACAGCGGACTCTCTCGAACTCATTTTAAGTTCGGTCATGAAACAAGCAAACGAAAACTTAAATTTACTAATAAAGCAACTAAACTATCACATGAGTAAAATGATGGAGACATTTTCAAATATGATGCAAATATTGGTCTCTCAAATCACCAAAACCATGTCTGAAACCCTCAACGAGATGACGATAGTCATCATGACCAGACTTGAGGCGCTCGAGCGGGCTATTCCAGCCCGCCATCCAAGCATGGATTTATCATCTATCAAAAATATCATGTGGGATATTGAGAAAAAAAAACTTGAGAAAACCAAACGTTCCAAAAACGTCATAATCTCCGGTTTGCCACCTCAGTCTTCAATTAACGATGATAGGCTCATTCAAGATTTCATTGAGCAAAATCTCACCATCAAACCTGCTGTCGTCAACGTTCGCCGACTTGGAAAAGAACCTGCAAATACCAGACTCTGTGTCACTCTAACAAATTCTGAAGCAGTGTCTGATCTAATTTCCTCGTCTCGGGTCCTCCGACTGTCGACCGATCCTTCTATCAGGAAAGTGTTTATAAATCACGATCTAACTTCTAGAGAGGCCAAAGCTGTTTATCTGAGAAGATGTGAAAAGAGATCTAAGACGGCCCAGAAAACATGGTTGAAAATTGTTGATGGGGACCTCAAGAGGAAGCGACTGACCGCCGATGGGGCGAGAAGGGTTGCAGCCGATCGAGGAAAATGGAAGATTGTCGTGGAAAACGTTCGTGGTCCCGTGGCACCGACAACAGCGTATTGGTTTTCGAGGACATCCTCCTCCCCAAGCGCCGGCTACGGACTAAATAATAAAAAAAATAATGTTTACCTATCGCTCAAGTACGTAAAAATAAAATAACAAGGATATCAAAACATGTATATGACAATCTCTTTTCAAGTTAGATCTTTCGTCTATAATTCTTCGGGTTTGATCATTTAGTTCTTCGATTTTTACTCCCTTTATCCGACGAAACTGTCGTGGTCACCAATGTAAACGTAGAACGAATTGGCTCAGTAGCGATTCGTAACGTTGTAATTTGCAGATATTTATAGGACAAGATTTCCCGAATTCTATTCCTGGTTATTACTGCTTCTATCGGATATTTACTAAAAGATGCAGGTTTTACAAATTATCTCACTTCGCAGAATCTCCTGTTATTCTTACTAATCTCTTGATAATTCAAATTGTCTTTGCAGCACGACTTTTACAAACTTTTATTTTCTCTCGAACACTCAACTTCAACACACTGTCTAAATTTAAAAAAATTCATGCACAAAATTATATTTCTATTGGTAACATCACATAACCGGAAAAACATATATATAAATATATATATATATATATATATATATATATATATATATATATATATATATATATATATATATATATATATATATATATATACATATATAAATACCTAGATAAAAAAATAATAAGCACACACACGTACACACACGCACACTCATATGTACACGCATACATACATACATACACATACACACATAAGGTTATACCGTTACTAAATAAACTAATTTACAAAAAAAACTCATAAAAATTTGTGAGGTGAATCAAACACCTTACATATCACCCCTCTTCCGAAGAAAACACTAAGTGTTTTTTGTGTTACCTTTGGTGGATTCTTGTCTGCTCAGAAAATCAGCTTCAATATTTTCTTGTCCTTTAATATAATTAACTTTGATTCTATATGGTTGAAGAGCTAATGCCCATCGCATAATGCGATCATTTCTGTACGTCGAAAAGTTAAGATATTTGAGAGGCTCATGATCAGTCTCTAGAGTAAAGGGTCTACCGTACAGGTATTTGCGGCATTTTTGAATTGCCCACACAATTGCTAAGCTATCTTTTTCAATGGTTGCATAGCGTCTTTCTCTGGGTAGCAACTGCCGACTGAGGAACATCGTCGGATATTTGACATCACTCCACCTTTGGAACAACACTGCTCCTATGCCTGTATCAGAAGCATCTGTTTGCAAGATGAATTCGTTGGACAATTCTGGTATCCTAAGACATGATGTTTCAGTCTGTCAAAAGCAGGCTGCTGTGCATTTTCCCATATCACTTTATTTGGCAAACCTTTTTTTACCAATTCCGTTAAAGGGAAAGCAACTTCGGCAAACTGTGGGATGAATTTTCTATAATAGCCAATTAAACCAAGGAAAGATCGTACCTGTTTTTTTGTTGCTGGTGTCGGAGATTTTACCATTTTTTCGATAGGTTTTTTCCGAAGGTTCTATGCCCCGGCCACTGATTTTATGTCTCAAAAATTCTATTTCTTGGTAACCAATGTGACATTTTGAAGGTTTAACCTTCAAGTTACCTTCTTTCACCTTCGTAAAAAATAAACTCAGTGCTTCCAAATGTGTCTCCCAAGAATCTGTATGAATCAACACGTCGTCAAGGTAGTTATGGATATTGGGACACCCTTCTAACAATTTCCGCATTATTTTGCAAAATGTAGCTGGAGCATTTACCAATCCAAAAGGCATCACATTAAACTGATATAGACCACGATGAGTTGCGAAAGTCGTGTACTTTTTATCTTCGTGCCTCATCGGAACCTGCCAATAGCCTTTTGTCAAATCAAATTTTGAAAAATATTTGCAGCCGGTTAGTTGTACCAGAATATCATACGTATTTTCTTGCGGGACTGGATCCAAAATTGTCACTTTATTAATTTTGCGATAGTCGCAGCAGATTCTTGTTGTACCGTCATTCTTTTTAACCATGACCACTGGTGCCACGAATGGAGAATTGGATGCTTCTATTATCCCGTTTCTAAGCATATCGTCAATTTCCTCATCCAATTTTCTCTTAGAGCAAACGGCAGTGGATAAGGTTTTTGACGAATAGGGTCCGAAGAGGTCAGATGCATCTCGTATTCTCCTAGAAGGGTGACACTTGGCACAGTCGAAAAAATATTTTTGAAGCTATGCAGAAGTTGCTGCAACTCGCGCTTTTGATGTGGGTCTAATTTTGAATCAATAAGAATATCCTCCAACTCTTCTTTGTTTTGGACTTCAAGTAGCTCTATGTCGACTCCTTCTTCTGGTTTTGATTGCTCCTCCAACAACATTGCCCCACCTATTGTTGAACTGTCTAATCTTTTCTTATTATTATTTTTTTTGTTGGTCAAAATTACGCACCACAAAGTCCTTCAGCATATTTATGTGGTATACTATTTTTTTCCTTTTAGATCAATACGATAGTCTACTTCGTTCAATTTGTCTAGAACTTCAAACGGACCCTGCCACTGCATTAATAACTTATTATTTGAGGATGGTTTTAAAATCAACACTTGTTGTCCCGGTTTTAAAGATAGCTTTTTGGTAAAACGGTCATATTGCACTTTTTGACACTCTCGAGCTTTTTCAAGTTCGAAATGGGCAATACGGCAAGTTTCTTCTAGACGATTTTTTAAATCTAAAACGTACTGGTAAGTGGCTTTAACCTCCGTCGTATCTTCTGAATTTGTTAAGAATTCCCGCATAATATTTAGTGGACCTCGGATATTCCTCCCATACAGTAGTTCAAAAGGGGCAAATTGAAGGCTATCCTGTTTTGTAGATCTGTACGCAAAAAGCAACGGGTCGATGAATCTGTCCCATTCTTGAGGCTGCTCCGCACACACTTTTTTTTAGCATTTTTTTAAGAGTGCCGTTGAACTTTTCAATAAGTCCGTTGCACATAGGATGATATGGCGTTGTAGTCAACTGTCTGATTGACAACAACCGACTGGTCTCTCGTAATATATTCGACATAAACTGTGTCCCTTGGTCACTAAGGATCTCATTCGGAATCCCCAGTCTCGAAAAGATTGTCACCAGTGCTTCCGCGACCGTTTCAGCTCTGATATTTTTTAAAGCTATGGCTTCTGGATATCTAGTGGCATAGTCCATGCAAGTTAATATCCTCTTATGACCTCTTTTTGATGGCGGAATGATTTCTCCGATAAGATCTACTGCCACCCGTTGAAAAGGACTCTGGATAATTGGCATCTTTCCCAAGGGCACCGGTCTTATCCTCCCTTTATCAATCGTTTTTTGACAAACTTCACAGGATTTGCAATATCGCGTAACTCGTGCTCCCAAATTAGGGAACCAGAAAATCTGTAATAATCTATCTTTTGTTTTTTCAATGCCAAGATGACCTCCCATTGAACTATCATGGGCCAGTTGTAGGGCTTGTTCGATGGTTGCTTCAGGTAGGACCAATTGGTTCACAATCCTATTTGGATCTTTTTTAAATCGTCTATATAAGAAGTTGTTTTTAACTACAAAACAATTCCTCTGAACGTCCTTTAAATCTACCTGGACTTGTGACCAACATTTTTGTAAGGTAGAGTCTTCTTTTTGGTGTTTTTTAAAATCCTGTGCTGATAAGAAATTATTAATCACCGGGGTTTTTAGTAATAGACCATCTTTCTTCTCTTCTTTTGCTTGTTGGCGTGTAATCACGGCTGCCGTAATCTCTTCTCTACTATTTAGGTTTCTGATGTTACCCATGATTAGGTCGCATATAAGGTTTTTCATACATACGGCTTCAATAACTCCATTAAAAAAATTCGTTTCAACTTTTATCATCGCCGTGGGTGACATACGAATGGTGCCATCAATCAGAACACAACGTCTTAATCTACATGTCATTTGTTGTGGAGCGACCAGTGCTTCTTTCACAATAATAGAGGTACACCCTGTGTCCCTCAAGACTTTCACTGGACTTCCATTCACAAAGCCGCTTGTAAACTAGAGTTTCCCATCTGTGTGATGACAGGCATCCGCAATGACAGGCAAAACGCATCCACACTTCAATTCCACCTCATTCAATTTTCCTTCCATCACCATGGCAGCGCATGCATTCACAACGCCGGAATCCTTGCATGGTGCTGACGTAGTCGTCTCTTTCCGCGTTTGGCAAAATACTGGATTTCTAGGGCTACTTTGCCGACACTCTCTTGCTATGTGCCCCGTTTGATGACAGTTGTAGCAGCGAGGTCCAACCATTTTGGAGTCACTGACCGGCTGACCCCGGTTCCAACCCATCCTGCTATTGCTGTCCAATTTGCCAACCTGGGTGGGCTTGGCTGTACTTGTTGACCCAAAGGCACAGCTCATTGACATAGCCGCTCTCTTTCTCCAACAAGTACTCGACCATTCCCGCCGGGCACTTTCCGAAAAACTGCTCTTTCAGGAACAATAACAACAGGTTTTGTTTGCCCGCGAGATCCACCCAGCGCCTGAGGTGGCTATCTAGCCGCACCAGATAATGTTCCCAGGTCTCCTCCGATTCAGGCTTTGACTCTCGAAACATTATGCGATAGTCTTCCGCTGACTTCCCAAAACGATGAAGGAGTGCCTCCTTTGCCGTTCTGTAGTCCTGCATCTGATTATCGCTAAGTTGGCCAAACACTTCCAGAGTCTTCGCACTAAGCAACGACCCTAGAAGCATTCCCCAATCCTTCTGAGGGTGACCATTGGCTTTTGCCAATAATTCAAATCTCAGCAAAAATGCGTCGATGTCATCGCCTTCAGAAAACTTTGGATAAAGAATCTTAGTAGCCTCCGCCGACGGCTTTGGCTCTATTTTTTCTTGGCCCTCCAATTCCAACTTTCTCATTTCTAACTCGTGCGGCCTCTGTCTCTCCCGCTCTTCATGTTCACGTTCCCGTTCCCGCTCTTCCCGTTCTTGCTGAGCCTTTTTTTCTTCCCGCTCTTTTTGTCGCTCGGCCCGCTCTCGACCGTCTTCGACATACTTCAGCAGCGCCCCACCAGAAAAGCCAAGCTTCTCTCCGTTTGCTATATATTCAGCATCAGTGGACATCTTTACCAAATCAAAAAAAAATCGGTAACTTGTGATCAAATAACTGTCGGGGTCACCAATGTAAACGTAGAACGAATTGGCTCAGTAGCGATTCGTAACGTTGTAATTTGCAGATATTTATAGGACAAGATTTCCCGAATTCTATTCCTGGTTATTACTGCTTCTATCGGATATTTACTAAAAGATGCTGGTTTCACAAATTATCTCACTTTGCAGAATCTCCTGTTATTCTTACTAATCTCTTGATAATTCAAATTGTCTTTGCAGCACGACTTTTACAAACTTATATATATATATATATATATATATATATATATATATATATATATATATATATATATATATACATATATATATATATATATATATATATACATATATATATATATATATATATATATATATATACATATATATATATATATATATATATATATATATATACATATATATATATATATATATATATATATATATATATATATATATATATATATATATATATATATATATATATATATATATATATATATACATATATAAATACCTAGATAAAAAAATAATAAGCACACACACGTACACACACGCACACTCATATGTACACGCATACATACATACATACACATACACACATAAGGTATACCGTTACTAAATAAACTAATTTACAAAAAAAAACTCATAAAAATTTGTGAGGTGAATCAAACACCTTACAAAGACATTATTATTCTAGCAAGGGTACAGAGGAGAGCTACGAAAATAATTAATGGAATGCATGGTTTAAGCTATGAAGAGAGATTGTTGAGGTGTAGGCTGACGACCCTTGAGAGAAGGAGAATAAGAGGAGACTTAATACTAGTGTATAATTTATTGAATAATGGTCTTAATCTTGATCCAGACAAGTTCTTTACTAGAGTTTCCAACAGAAATACAAGAGGTCATCCGATGAAGCTTTACAAGGACAGAACAGGACCTTTGAAGCGGACGTTTTTTAGCGCAAGAATCATCAACGAGTGAAATAAACTAAAAGAACATGCTGCAAATGCTCAGACTTTGAATAAATTCAAATTGAAACTTTTTTTATGTAACTTTTAGTTTTTAAAAAAAGTAGTGAATATTATACAGTCATTTTTGATTCCTTATTCACTATAATAAAGTTATGTTATGTTATAAGCACCTTATTCGTGTGATGTTCCGTCTGCCACCAACTTTATCCTGTACATTACAATTTACTGAACATAACTTGTTGAATATTTTTCAGTTGAACTCTTTTCAAATGGGTCTCTTAATGTATAAATATATTAACTATTTATTACCGCTACCTTTCAGTAACTTTTTTACTAGATCCACTGATATTCATTCTCGTTCATTGCGATCATCCGATAGTTTTCGGCCTGATTTTGCACATACCACATTAAAAACATTTTCTGTTAAATGTTCTGGTCCACGTAAATTTGCTCTTTTTTCAGGTAAAATGTCATTTTCTGATTCTTTGTCGGTCTTAGGGCTTGTGTTATGAATCTATGATATTACTAAATTTTGTACTCGTATGCATATATTATAGTACTCTGGTTTAGGATTTTAAGAAAATACTACAGTTTAGAATTTGCAGTCTGTATGTTTGTGTTTGTGCCAGTTTGCGCGTTTTCGTCATTATTATTTTTTCATATATATATAATATAAATTTATATGTATAGTCTAGGCCAGGTTCCGTATACTTTTTCAATTATAGGTCATCCATAAGCGGGAGTATATCCCTTCGGATGGACCTTTTTGACAATTGTAATATAGTATTTGTTTATTTTGTTAACTTTGTTGTTGTCCAATAAAAAAATCAATCAATCAATCAACTTTTCCTTCCGTCTAGTCACCTATTATAATATATACTATATACAGTATACATACATGCAATCATTCAAATATTAGTAATTATGTATTTTGATAATTATAAAAACCTTAAACGTCTGATGAATTGAGCACAATAAATATGATAAACTCTGAAGCTCTAAATAAAAATAAAAGTTGAACCCATCCTGTTTGGCTATGGCCATAGACTAGAGTACTGTACGGGTTGATTTTTTCCGGACTGGTCCGTTGGAAACTCGACCCGGCCCGTTTCATAGGTCAAATTTTAAGGCCCGGTCCGGACCGTTTTAACAGACCTGAAATCCCGTCCCATGCAGTACTATGCCCTGGACTGTGTACAGGTTGTATGCGTGATGTTTTACATTCTTAACTATTTTTTTTACTATAACAGGAGTTGAAATAATGACAGTTTACAAATATGGATCTAAGGTATGCAGTTCTTTTTAAATATAAATGTGATACCGGGATCTCTTCAATCGGGCAAGAGTTTTTTTTATAGAAACGATAAAGAATGAAGCTAATCATTACACGTTAACAGATATATGGTATATGGTATAGTATCTACTTACATAATTTCCCAGCCTTTCACTCCTTTATTTAAAAACTCACTGTAGAACAAAGTGGCGCATCCAATGGGGACTTCTGGGGTTATAACCTCCCCCGTCCCAACAAAATTAAACAATCCTAAAAATATTCTAATTAACTGGTTTTTGTGACGATAAAAACAAACACTCATGTAAGAATCCTTGTTAATAATTCATTATAAATTCGTAGGCCTTAATTACTACTATTGCTTGTATGGAAAATAATTAGAGATTTTCTTATATAGATAACGCGAAAAAACTTATTTCATAAATTTTTCATTAGAAAATCACTTCCGAACAACGCCCAGCCCACGTGGATTTGCAAAGTCAACGATCACTACGTCCATCCTTATGCCCATTAACTTTGTTACTTTCCGGTTAACTTTGGTTACAAAACCGTTACCGACCCTAAAAGTAACGTGACTGATCAATGCAACAAAAATTCAACGATTATTTCACGACTTAAAAGAAACATTTCCGTAACGTTTAACAAAATCCATTTTATTATAAATATAAGTAAAAAATAGAAATACAAAATACGATCAGCTTATAGAGTTGTTATCTATATATAGAAAAAGACTGTTTGTTTGTCTGTCTGTCTGTCTTTTATGCAAATCAAAACCGCTGTACCAATTTTAAATAAATTTGACATGGAGGTAGATCTCAAAAGGTAGAAAGACATAAGGTAGTCGTTTTCAGGCCAAAAATGCCTATGTACGACCATCAAAGGTTATTCCGTAACAAAAATTCAAATTTAGTTTACGTAAAAAAGTTTAAAGGTTTCAATCAGCTTTTAGCAAATCTATTTTACGTTTTGTGGGCAAAAATAGTTAGGGGAGAGAGGAAGACAGAAAAAGAGCGAGAGCGGGAAAGAAAGCGGTAGTAGGAGCGAGCGGGGTTAGGAAATAGAGTGGAAACGAGAGAGTGAGCGGGGTTAGGAAAACGAGTGGAAACGGGAGAGCGAGCGGGAACGAGAGAGCTAGTTGGAACCATATATATATAATAGGTTTATCGGAGATAAGCAAGTTTTGAGTGAGATGCCAAGATGGCCTACCGAAAACGATTTAAATTCTTTTTGGTTCCATGAATATTCATTATTTATTAATATTTATATTAATCGGCAATAACTTTACCGATATAAACCGATAAAGAAATAGGAAAATTTTAAATTTTATACAGCATTTAGCAATAATAATAATAATTAAAATAAAAAAGACTCTAAATCGTTCTTTGGTCTGGTTCATAGGCTGCCTATTTAAAAGCCATTTTACAGGATTGCCGATATACCTATTCTATATATATATGGTTGGAACGGGAATGCGAAAACGAAAGAGCAGGCGGGAACGGGAAAGCGACCGGAACTTTTGTGGATCTTTGCTTAATAATTTTGTAAATGTACATTTACTACTGCAAAAGCTTTCTCTTAGTGTCAACACCAGAGTCTAAGAGTTTTCTCTAAATTGGAGCAATTTTACAACGTTTATATTAGGTCACTTTCTTGTCTGTTTGTTTGTTTGAGATTTTGTCTGTCCGCGAATTCCATACGATGGTGTTTTTTTAAACATTGTAGCTAATCTATATATATAAAAGAACATGTCCTGAATGACTGACGGACTGATAATCAACGCCGAGCTCAAACGCCTCATCCTAGGAACGTTAAATTTGGAACTTATATTACTTTTATAGCGTAAGCAACAGAGATGTTGCGAGTACTTATGGTCCGAGTACGAGTACCATGGTATCGAGTACGAGTACCATGGTATCGAGTACGAGTACGAGTACCATGGTATCGAGTACGACTACGAGTACCATGGTATCAAGTTATCGAGTACGAGTACGAGTACTGAGGTCTCAAGTACGAGTACGAGTGCAAGAAATTTTCAGCGAGTACTTTTCGGGTACTTTTTAAAGTCAACAAAATAATAGTTTATTCTACATCAAAAAACTATTACATTTCAGAAAAATTAGCGACGACAGTTTAGAGTACGACATCTTAGCCTTATGGGGTCTTAAAATTATTCCGCCGTGGCTGAACACACGTTCTACTGGTGAACTTGAAGCTGGAATACTTAAGGCACGAAGTGCTGGGTGATACAGTTGGTCAAGGTCACTGGAATGATTCTGCCAGAACGTTAGTGCATCATCCACATCACCAGTGATCCTCATCTCAAGATATCTGGTCAACTGTGCATCGACATCAAGGCAGGTGTCATCTAACGCCGATGAATACTTGTGAAACAACTTTGACTTTTTGGCTGGTGGGGTGACCCAGATGGCGGCACCAACGTAACAGCAGGTGACTGAGTAATGATGCCAAAGAGAGAATTAGTTGATTCAACGAAGAATTTAATGTTATACTAGAGTTCAGCAAGTATAAACGAAATATTATCCCAAACAACTGTTTAGTAAACAAGCAAACTTTTTTTAGAGAAGGTGTCGCATGTGCGAGTACGAGTACGAGTACTTAGTGGAATAACGAGTACGAGTACGAGTACTGAGTGGAATAACGAGTAGGAGTACCAAGGTTCCGAGTACAAGTACGAGTACGAGTACTTGAAAACGGTACTCGAGTTGTACTCGAGTACGAGTACGAGTACCAAGTACTACATCTCTGGTAAGCACCCACTACAAAAGGATTTTTGAAAATTTTGCTCATGAGAGGATGAAACTGGAAAACAAATGTTTTTCTAAAACAACGTATATCTCGAAAACAAAAAATGGAGGGTTTTTGAAATTTGGTATCTAGATTCTTATTACAAAATGAGAAAATACGTGTTTCACTATTTTTTTGAAAATGTGTTTTCCAGGACCTCAAATGTGGGGTGGAAAATATGGTTATTTGTTTTTTAAAGTAACAGCTACTCAGAAACTGTGAATGCTACAGATGTAAAAATTAATAATTAGTATCTACTCAACAAATAATTATATACGTGTTTCACCATTTTTTGAAAATTTGGTTTCCAAGACCTCAAATGTGGGGTGGAAAATAGTTTGATTTGTTTTTTAAAGTAACAGCTACTCAGAAACTGTAAATGCTCCAGATGTAAAAATTAATAATTAGTATCTACTCAACAAGTAATTACATACGTGTTTCACCATTTTTTAAAATTTGGTTTCCAGGACCTCAAATGTGGGATGGAAAATAGGGTTATTTGTTTTTTAAAGTAACAGCTGCTCAGAAAATGTTAATGCTACAGATGTAAAAATTAATAATTAGTATCTACTCAAAAAATAATGATATACGTGTTTCGCCATTTTTATAAAATTTAGTTTCCAGGACCTCAAATGTGGGGTGAAAAAAAGAATTTGATTAAAAACTCCAAAAACTAAAAGTGTTAACGTTTTGCAATTTAGTACCGAGATTATTTTCACAAAATAACAAAATACATGTTTTATTAATTTTAGAAAATTTTACTTCCAGGACTTCAAATGTGAGGGGAATAAGGTTTTATTTTTTGTAGAAAAACTGCGACTCTGAAACTAAAAATATTAAAGATATACAAATTAGTAACTAGATACTACTTAAAAGATAAAGTCAGGGACGTCATTTCAGCAAAACCTTAGGGGGGGCAAGATGTTTTAGGGGCCCACTCAGGGGTGTAGCTAGGGTCTTCTGCGCCCGGGGACAAAACACAAAATTTGCCTCCTGCATAACATCTTTTGCTTATTTGTCCCAAAAACCTGATGACAGGGGGTGGGGGGTAGTTGGAGCAAATTTACAAAAAAAAATCGAAACCCTCGTTTTATTTTTCCTCACAAAAAAACCGGGAAAACACGGGAAGATCACATACCATAGCATCTGAGTTAGCATAAGAGCATTTCCAGATGTCTGCTGTGACTCTGTGAACAAGTATATTACTATCAAAATCTATTGTAAACTGTAATTTGACGCATAAGTCAAAACAAGATCTGCAATGCGAATCATATTGCAAAATGCATATGGCATTTTTGCTAGGTGAAAACGCAAGTATTCCAAATTAAGGCAATGAAGAAACGTACGATTTTGCAGTGCCAGCTTCAACTTCAACCACGAGAGGGTCGATATCCAACGTTGGATTAAGCTTCGCAATGTGCTTATTTGGTTTGCTGAGAAGAAATCATAAGATTGTGGATTGAAGAAATTCAGACATGCAAGAAGATCACTATTTTGTGTAAATCGTGCGTTCACGCATACAAAATCTGTTACCTATCACGTTCCACTTAGGACTGTTCATAACTGTTCTCGAAGTAGACCTTCTAGCTTCCTAGTTTCTGTTGCATTTTATCTCTTTTTTAATCTCTATGGACAGCCTACTCGACCAGGCTATGAATAACGCTAACCTTCCTTATAACCAGGTCGGCATTTTTTCTATATACGGCCCCATCCTATAACTACAAAAGCTTCTGCTTTTCTCTTCTAAAATCTCATTAAAACATCTAAAAAAAAATCTAACAGGGGCCCATATTTAATAACTATTGGCTTACGTGAAAGTTAGGGAGCCCAGTCCCCCTTAAATGATGTCTCTCATTTTTGAAAGTAACGGTCTGAAATGTGCCCATATATTAACCATGGGCCTACTTAAAAGGCAGGAGCCTACATAAAATCCAGGGAGGGCTACATAACAGTGAAGAAAACAGTCAGGAGAAGTCAGTAAAAAGTCAGGAACAAGCCAGTTAAAAGTCAAGAAGGACCAACTTGAGTGCTGGAGCCCACTTAAGTGCGGAAAGACCTACTTAAGGACGGGAGCCCACTAAAGTGCAGAGGCTCACGTAAGTGCAGGGCCCACTTTAGTGTCGGGGTTTTCTTAAGTACGTGGGGCTCACTTCATTGCCGAGGGTTCCCTTAACTGCGAGGCCCACTGAAAAGTCCAGGAAAAACTGCTTAAAATCAGGAAGTGCCCACTTAGGTGCCGAGGGCCCCCTTGAGTGCTAGAGACCCAATTTAGGCCAAGTGCCCCCTTAAATGCGTGGGACTTACTTCATTTCCGGGGGCCCCCTTAGGTGCTTGGGGCCCACTTAAGTGCAGAGGCTCACGTAAGAGCAGGGCCCACTTCAGTGCCAGGGGTCCTTTTCAGTGTGTGGGGCTATCTTCATTGCCGAGGGCCCCCTTAAGTGCGAGGAACCCACTTTAGTGCTGAGGGCCCCCTTTAGTGCGTGGAACCCACTTCAATGCCAGGGGCTCCCTTAAATGCGTGGGGCCCATTTTAGTGCCGAGTGCCTCCTTAAGTGCATGGGGACCACTTAAAAGTCCAGGAAATCCAAATTGTCTATGAGTGAAGATATCATATTGCAAAAAGTAGCTCATAATGTGGTCTTTAATTATTGACTCAAGAATTTTGCAACATACTGATGTCAAAGCTATTGGTCTGTAATTCTCGACCTTAGCTTTGCTACCTTTTTTATACAACGGAACCACAACACTTGACTTTCAATCACATGGAACCACCCCCGAAGTCAATGATGATCTGAAAATCCTCAACAAATGTTCATTTAAAACCAGTCTTGTTTCGCTCAGAATTCTTGAATGTATGCCATCCGGTCCCGCAGACTTTCCCCTGTTCAAGGCCATCAATTTTTTCTCAACAATGCCACTATCAATTTTCAATTCTGTCATTCCACAAGCCGGCACAATTGGGTGAAATGTATCATCGCCTTCAAAGAGATCTTCCCGTATATAAACCGACGAGAAGAATTTAGCGAGTGCTTCTGCTTTATCTCTGTCACACATTAAGTCAGTACCATCAACATTTAGAGCACCAATACTCACTTTAACCTTGGTAATTTTTGTAACACGGCTTCAAAACAACTTCGGACAGGTTCTATACTCTGAGGCAATACGGCTCTGACTCTCGATGTTGAGCTGTTTTGACAACCTTTTGACTTTATCTCTGGTTACTCGGAACTCAGTCATTATGTCATCTCCATATTTGTAAATTCTTCTCCAAAGCTGATGTTTTAATTCAATGAGACATTTCAGCTCAGGTGTCATCCGAAAGGTAAACTTCTTATAAATCTGCTTTTTAGGCACAAATCGACTTGTGAGTTCATTTAGAGTATTGCGAAAAAACCTCCATTCGGAATCCACAGAGGACTCCTGAGGTCTGTCAGTGTTAGACAAACACTCATCTAAAGCCATGCTAAGACCACCATAATCACCCAGTTCATAACAAAACCTCTTTTCGTCCGGTCTCAAGTTCTTTGTGAAACCAACCAATTTAAACCCCAAGATTGAATGATCACCATTCCCCATCGGAGAGTAATATTGAATGTCAGTGATGTTGTCGCCAGACGTAATCACCAGATCCAGGACACTCGAAGTTTGATTGGCAGCCCTCCTAGTAGGCTCATCAACATGTTGAAGCAAAAAACTGTCATTTAAGAAATTGAGGAATTTATTTTTAATCTTCTCAGCTGAACCGTTGCAACTAAAGGTATTCCAGTTAATGTCCGGGAAGTTGAAATCACCAATAATAACATGTTCACCTCTCAATAAAATAAACTCCTCAAGTAACTGGATGAGAAGGTCATTATTTGCACCACAGGAATTGGGACTTCTGTATACTAACAATAAATTCATCGTCTTGTTGGTTAGGGCCAGCTTTATGCACAAAGCCTCCTTAAATGGTGTACATAATGTCATTTCTGAGATATGGAGTTCTTCCATATATTTACCTTACTTAAATTAATTGATATATATAAAAAATTATTAATATTTCAATCAATCTTTTTCTTTTCATTTGTTTTGGAATGCATATGAACGATAAAACAATTTTAATCGTAATTTTAAAACATCCGTCCTTGGGAGGAGCAAAACCACTAGTATATATATATATATATACACTAGCGGAGGTACCCGGCGTTGCCTGGGGTTTTTAAAGGTTTTTCTAATGCCTGTCTCTCTCGCTCCCGTTTCCTTCCCTGCTAGTTTTCCCGCTCCCGGTCGCTTTCCCGTTCCTGCTTGCTCTCCCGTTCTCGGTCGGTTTTTCCTCCCGGTCGCTTTCTCGTTCCCGGTCGGTTTTTTGCTCCAGGCCGTTTTTCCGCTCCCAGACGCTTTCCCGTTTCCGGTTTTTTCGCGCTCCCGGTCGATTTCCCGTTCCGGGTTGCTTTCCCGCTCCCGGTCACTTTTCCTCTCTCGGTCGCTTTTCCGCTCCCGGTTGCTTTCCCGTTCCGGATTGCTTTTCCGCTCCCGGTCACTTTTCCTCTCTCGGTCGCTTTTTCGCTCCCGGTTGCTTTCCCGTTCCCGGTCGCTTTCTCGGTCGCGTTCCCTTTCCCGCTCGATCTTTCGCTCTCAGTTGGCTTCCCGTTTCCGCTCATTTATGTATATATATATATATATATACTAGCGGAGATACCCGGCGTTTTTAGAGGTTTTTCTAATGTTTGTCCCTCTCGCTCCCGTTTCCTTCTCCACTTTCCCGTTTTCGTCGCGTTCCCGGTCGCTTTTCCGCTCTCGGTCGTTTTCCAGCTCCCGGTCGCTTTCCCGCTCAGAAGTTTTGTTATCGATTTTCTCTCTTGCTCGCGTTTCCTTCCAAGCTTGCTCTCCCGATTCCAGTCGCTTTCCGCGTTCCCGGTCGCTTTCCGCGTTCCCGGTCGCTTTCCCGTTCCCGGTCGCTTTCCCGTTCCCGGTCGCTTTCCCGTTCCCGGTCGCTTTCCCGTTCCCGCTCACGCTTGCTCTCCCGTTCCCGGTCATGCTTGCTCTCCCATTCCCGGTCACGGTTGCTCTCCCGTTCCCGTTCACGCTCATTTTCTCTTTTCCATTCTTTCATAACTTCTGTTAGCCTATAAAACGTAAAATAGATTTGCTAAGACTATATATATATATGAATGTTTGTGGGTTAGTTTGTCTATTATAGAAACGGGAAAGCGACCCGGAACGGACAGCGAGTGTGAGCGGGAATGCGACACGGAACGGACAGCGAGCGGGAGCGGGAATGCGACCGGCAGCGGGAAAACGACCGAAAACGGGAAAGCGAACAGGAGTGGGAAAGCAGGTGGGAAAGGAAACGGGAGAGAAAGAGACAAACATTAGAAAAACCTCTAAAAAACCCGGGCAACGCCGGGTATCTCCGCTAGTACATACATAAACACAGACACAGACACACATACATGCACATACACATACATACAAACACAAATACATACGCACATACATATATATATAGTTCCCGCTCGTTCACCCGCTCCGCTCCGCTCATTTTGTGACGGATTTCAAAAAAATTTTCTCTATATTTGATTCCCTTGACTCTCAAGATTGTGTGGAAATTTCATTACGATCGGATGAATGGTGTAGCAATGCATAAACGCCATTAACATATATACATATATACAAACATTCATTTTTATATATATAGATATATAGCGGGGTTACCCGGCGTTGCCCGGGGTTTTTAGAGGTTTTTCTAATGTTTGTCTCTCTCGCTCCCGTTCCCTTCTCCACTTTCCCGTTTTCGTAGCGTTCCCGGTCGCATTTCCGCTCTCGGTCGTTTTCCAGCTCCCGGTCGCTTTCCCGCTCAGAAGTTCTGTTATCGATTTTCTCTCTTGCTCGCGTTTCCTTCCAAGCTTGCTCTCCCGATTCCAGTCGCTTTCCGCGTTCCCGGTCGCTTTCCGCGTTCCCGGTCGCTTTCCGCGTTCCCGGTCGCTTTCCCGTTCCCGGTCGCTTTCCCGTTCCCGGTCGCTTTCCCGTTCTCGGTCGCTTTCCCGTTCCCGGTCGCTTTCCCGTTCCCGGTCGCTTTCCCGTTTCCGGTCGCTTTCCCGTTCCCGCTCACGCTTGCTCTCCCGTTCCCGGTCATGCTTGCTCTCCCATTCCCGGTCGCGGTAGCTCTCCCGTTCCCGTTTCCGTTCCCGCTCATTTTCTCTTTTACATTCTTTCATAACTTCTGTTAGCCTATAAAACGCAAAATAGATTTGCTAAGACTATATATATATATATATATGAATGTTTGTGGGTTAGTTTGTCTATTATAGAAACGGGAAAGCACCCGGAACGGACAGCGAGCGGGAACAGAAAAGCAAGCGTGAGCGGGAATGGGAGAGCAAACGTGAGCGGGAACGGGGCAGCGACCGGGACGGGAAAACGACCGGGAGCGGGAAAGCGATCGGGAGCGGGAAAGCGACCGGGAGCGGGAAAGCGACCGGCAGTGGGAAAACGACCGAAAACGGAAAAGCTAACAGGAGTGGGAAAGCAGGTGGGAAAGGAAACGGGAGAGAAAGAGACAAACATTAGAAAAACCTCAAAAAACCTGGGCAACGCCGGGTATCTCCGCTAGTACATACATAAACACACACACAGACACACATACATGCACATACACATACATACATACACACATACATACGCACATACATATATATATATAGTTCCCGCCCGCTCACCCGCTCCGCTCCGCTCATTTTGTGACGGATTTCAAAAATTTTTTTTTTAGTTTTGATTTTCATTGACTCTCAAGGTTGTGTGAAAATTTCATTACGATCGGATGAATGGTGTAGCAATGCATAAAGGACATTAACATAAATACAAACATTCATTTTTATATATATAGATATATATATATATATAGCCCCGCTCGCTCACCCGCTCCACTCCGCTCATTTTGAGACGGATTTCAAATTTTTTTCTCTATATTTGATTCCCCTTGACTCTCAAAGTTGTGTGAAAATTTAATTACGATCGGATGAATGGTGTAGCAATGCATAAAGGACATACATACATACATACATATTGCCCGGGGTTTTTATAGGTTTACCTAATGCGTTTCTTTTTCGCTTCCGTTTCCTTCCCGCTTGCGCTCCCGCTCCAGGTCGTTATCCATTCCCTGTCGCTTTCCCGCTCATTTTTTCGCTCTCAGTTCCCCCCTCCTAGATCCGATTCTACATACATACATACAATACATACATACATACATACATACATACATACATACATACATACATACATACATAGATACATACACACATACATAGATACATACACACATACATAGATACATACACACACATACATACATACATACATACATACATACATACATACATACATACATACATACATACATACATACATACATACATACATACATACACACATACATACATACATACATAGATACATACACACTCCCGCTCCCGGTCGTTATCCGTTCCCTGTCGCTTTCCCGCTCATTCTTTCGCTCTCAGTTGCCCCCACCCCTAGATATGATTCTACATACATACATACATACATACATACATACATACATACATACATACATACATACATACATACATACATACATACATACATACATAAATACATACATCAGTGATGGGTAGTTACTAACCATAAATAGTTAACTACTAGTTATTAACTACTCTACAGTAGTTAAGAAATAGTTAATAACTACTTTTTGTTAAACTAGTTAACAACTAGTAGTTAACTACTTTTTAAAATAGTTATTAACTACAGTAGTTAACTATTTTTTTAGCTACTTTACTTTTTTGGTGGCTGAAAAAAACTCTATAGATGATGAAACTGAAGTGGATGAGCCAGTATATGACATGTATGTAAATAATGAAGATCTAGTGGTGAAAGTATATTAGATTTGATAAAAAGTGAGAAAGATAATATTAATAATTCATAAGCACTGTGGTAATTTACATACATAATTACCTATGTCTGTATCATGGATATCTTGATATAACTACTGGATCCACAACCTAATGAAATAGGCCTAAACGGTACATTATTTTATCAAGATATCCATGGTCTGTATGTATGTATGTTAGCAATTTTGCATAATGCGGAGGCTGGGGTGGTCAGTAGTCAGTAAAATTAGTGCACGCAGTCGTGTAATCAAAGTTATTACGCAATTGTACACTATCAGTCCCAAATATCCAAAACGTTTTTCCTATGCTTTTATGCAAGAAGTTATCTGATTGCGTGTAATAAAAGTTTGTACACAATTGTACACTGTCATTACTAAAGATCCAAAACGTTTTTCCTAAGCTTATTATGCAAGAGTTTTATCTGATTGCATCAAACATAATGCTGGGTTTAAAGTTTAAAATAAAACATCGCTAGATGTTGAAAGGTACGCATAAAAATAAGTGATTTTAATTTGCATAAACCAGGTCTGATCCAAAGCATTGGACATTTTTTTATATTGCTGAGCAGGTAAAACATCCACATTTAATAATGGTATAGAAGAAAACGTTCTTTATTTAATATCTGATAGTTCGATAAAAACCACAAAAATGATCATTTTTGACAGGCTACTTCTAGTCATACCTTAAATTTCGTGGCGAGTGTTGGTGCATTGAAAGTAAGGGATAATTTGAAATACAAACAACTTTATGATAGATCAATGGCAAATGTTGTACCAAACTCCATTCATCGCAATGTAAAAGATGCTGAGGTTGTACAGGACATTAGTGGTTCAACATTTATAAAGCCAAATGTTACACAGCGGTGCTCAAAATTTCGTTGAAAGGATTGTTAATCTAGTTTTCAATAATGTTTGTGATTGTCAGAAGAAGTTAGGGCAAGCTGCATTGATTGAGAGATTGAGTTTGCTTTTTTGAAATCATTCATTCAGATTATAAAACCAATAGTCACCGCAATGGATATCTTCCAAAGTGAAAAGTCATACACCAGTCACATTATTCAAACCATCATAGGATTAAAAAAAATAACACCATGTTCAGATGAAACCATCAATGCTCTTTTACAAACACTATCTCAAGGTATAGGAAAACGATTTGGTCCTGTTTTTGAAAATGAAGAATATCTTTTAGCAACAGCGATAATTTCCCAATTTAAATTGAATTTTTTGAACAACGAGCAAAAAATATTTGATTAAAGAAAATTTGTTGGCATACATAAATGAAATGAACCAAGAGCTTGAAAAACCAGGTTTATTTAACTTGTAATTAATTCCAAATGTTAAAGGTTTTTTTGGTTAATGTTAAAAAGTAGTTAACTAGTAGTTAACTACTAGGCAGTAGTTAAGAGGTAGTTAATAACTACTGCTGTTAAAAGTAGTTAGGAAATAGTTACTAACTACTTTTTTATGAGTAGTTAAATATAGTAGTTAACTACTTTTAAAGTAGTTAAACCCATCACTGACATACATACATACATACATACATACATACACACATACATACATACATACATACATACATACATAGATACATACACACACATACATACTTTGAATGAGCATTTAGTGCCGAAATATTGTAAAAACACATACATACATACATACATACATACATAAACACAGACACACATACATGCACATACACATACATACATACCTACACACATTCATACGCACATACATATATATATATATATATTCTTTAAGACAAGCTCGATTAAAAATAAATCTCCATTTAGCCGCTATGAGTTTTATAGATACTTTCTCAATATTTCGGAACAACGTTTTTTGTTTACTGCAACACGTATTAAGAAAAGTATTAACATTTAAAACTTTCTTTATTTCAGACTTACGGGCCGTTTCGGCTTTCGCCATCTTCAGAGTCTGTAAATACGATCGCGTAAAAGGAGGCAAAAGATAAGAAAACATGTAATAACTAAATATACAAATAAACTAATATCCTCAAGGAATCATCTCAATAGAAGGATATTAATAAAAATAATCAAATTTAGACAATGTAATTAAATAACGTACATAAAATAAACTGGAGTTATGAGGATAAAATAAGTATAATTAAAAACGTTTAATTAAAGGATAAAATAATAGTAGCAGTAATAATAATAATAATAATAATATTAATAATAATAATAATAATAATAATAATAATAAGAATAATAATAATAATAATAATAATAATAATAATAATAATAATAATAATAATAATAATAATAATAATAATAAAAGCAAGTATTATGATAATAAATAATTAAATTAAGTCGAAATTACATAAGATATTTAAATAAATAAAATCAAGATTATCTCCGCTTTCGTCGAACAGTGATGTTCTCGTTTGAAAGTAAATGGAGGAAGGAACTGGATGAGTACGAACAATTGTCATCAATCGGACATTCTTCTTCGACACAGGTGCGCGCGGTATCAACAGGACCAACAGGTTGATCCAAGTCATCAACAACGGTCGTGAAGGAACAAGGACTTTCTGTGAGGATATCTTCTAAAGTATCTTTAGATGACGGATCTTGCATGGTATCGAAATATTGCGAAAAAGAGCATGCGTCCAAAACGTCAGGACTGTTTGTTTTATACCTATCACACTTATGATTAAGTTGAAACTCATCAGGTGAATCAGTTTCAAGAAAATTATCAAGTGATTGAACCAGATCAACAGAGGAGCAGGTACCGATGTCGTGGAATTCATTAACATTGGAAACATCAAGAGTCGCGTTAGAAAAAGTATCGAGAAGATGACCATTTGAAAGATCAATAGGACCCATGCCATTTCCGTTAATCGAAGTGTCAACATTGTCAGAGGCAGTCAAAACATTGTTACTCTTTTCAAAATTCGGTCGTGAAGCAATGTCTTCAGTGAATCCAAATAATCTAAGAGTTGTAGAAAACTTTTCAAATTGTTTATTAATTGAAGGGCAGAGTTTCTGAATATAAAGAGCTTCTTTTATTTTAAGTCGAAGAGGATCGTATTCTTTAACAACAATATTCGAATTAGCAACAAGAACTTCACGTGTGAGTTTTCGATGATGTATTGTTTCAAAATGCTGTCGAATACTGCCGGATTGCAGATGCATTGTTAACCTACGAGACAGTTTAGTTCTGGTATGACCAATATATTGTTCCACCTTACTGTGTGGCAACGGACATTTAAATTGGTATACCAAGTTGGTTTGCTGTAGGATATCATCTTTTTTCCGGGTTCTATTGTTGGTAATTACAAGGTTAAACAGTTTGAGGTTTTTATAGTAAATAGATAACTTCAACACGTTATTATTAGGATGTATAACTGAAACTTCTTTACTGATAATTCTACGTAAAACAGATTCGTCCAATTTATAATCGGAATGCATCTGATTTCTATAGAAATCGATTATCTTTTGCCTCCTTTTACGCGATCGTATTTACAGACTCTGAAGATGGCGAAAGCCGAAACGGCCCGTAAGTCTGAAATAAAGAAAGTTTTAAATGTTAATACTTTTCTTAATACGTGTTGCAGTAAACAAAAAACGTTGTTCCGAAATATTGAGAAAGTATCTATAAAACTCATAGCGGCTAAATGGAGACTTATTTTTAATCGAGCTTGTCTTAAAGAAAATCTTATGCCATCTTACATTATTAATATATATATATATATATATATATATATATATATATATATATATATTTATATATATATATATATATATATATATATATATATATATATATATATATATATATATATATATATATATATATATATAGTTCCCGCTCGCTCACCCGCTCCGCTCCGCTCATTTTGTGACGGATTTCTAAATTTTTTCTCTATATTTGATTCCCCTTGACTCTCAAGGTTGTGTGAAAATTTCATTACGATCGGATGAATGGTGTAGCAATGCATAAAGGACACACACACACACACACACACACACATATATATATATATATATATATATATATATATATATATATATATATATATATATATATATATATATATAGATATATATATATATATATATATATACAAACATTTATATATATATATATATATATATATATAAACATTTATATATATATATATACATATATATATATATATATATATATACAAACATTTATATATATATATATATATATATATACAAACATTTATATATATATATATATATATATACAAACATTTATATATATATACAAACATTTATATATATATATATATACAAACATTTATATATATATATATTCTTTAAGACAAGCTCGATTAAAAATAAGTCTCCATTTAGCCGCTATGAGTTTTATAGATACTTTCTCAATATTTCGGAACAACGTTTTTTGTTTACTGCAACACGTATTAAGAAAAGTATTAACATTTAAGACCTTCTTTATTTCAGACTTACGGGCCGTTTCGAAATATTGAGAAAGTATCTATAAAACTCATAGCGGCTAAATGGAGACTTATTTTTAATCGAGCTTGTCTTAAAGAAAATCTTATGCCATCTTACATTATTAATATATATATATATATATATATATATATATATATATATATATATACAAACATTCATATATATATATATATATATATATATATATATATATATATATATATACAAACATTCATATATATATATATATATATATTATTCAAATAATTAGGTGTTAATTTTTCGTCGATACAGGCTCGGTTAAATTTTATTGACCAAGTTTTGTTGCAAACTTTTTCTATTAAATGAGATAGTTCGCGTAATTTAACTCGCCCACGAAGTTGTTCAAAGAACGCCCGATTATACAAATCTTTATTACTTTTTAACTTGCAAGTTTCGGCTATTTTTTCAGCCATCTTCAGAAAAAGCAAAAGGCCGGCGGTACAGGAACCGAACATAAACAAAGACGATTAAAAACAAATAATGAAATGTGGAAGTACGTAGATAAAAATAAAATATGACCAAAATAAAATGCGAGGGAAGGTATTAATTAAGACTAAAATCAAAGAAGCAAATATAAATTAAATTTAACATAATAATTGTTGGTGTTAGTTTTCGTCGATACAGGTGTTAGTTTTTCGTCGATAAGAATTGTAAATAAAAATTGAAGGCCTTAAATGTCGAAGTATACATAGATAGAAAGAAAATAAATCAATAGAATTAAGAGCAAAAAATAAAACAAAGGGATGTATTAATTACCATTGAAATCATAAGAGCAAATATAAAATAAATATGACCGAAAATAATACATAAACTAGAATACCAAGAGCGAGAAAAATCTAAAATTAACGTCTACGTAATGTAATGTTTGGGTTATTAATTAAATTAGAAAAGAGGGTGTTGTGGTCACCATTACTAGTCAAAGCAAACAAACGAGGAATGTACAAAGTTCGACTGGTAGGAATCATGGTGAGGGGCCGTCTCCGAGAAGAAGCACGTTCACTATGACAGGTTCTAGGAAGTAAGTAGGATGGCGAAGGGGAGAAACCATGACTACAATTCTGGGAATGATATCTTTGGCGGGATACCTTTGTATTTCCTGGTGACGAACTCTTAGTACCGAGTGCAGATCTAATACATTGTAAGGGACATTCAGGTTTGTGCTCCACAGGGGCAACATTAGTTGGGTGAAAAGGCAAACGAAGACTGTATGGAGTATGCTGGCCTGGAATCGTGCTGACGGTCGGACGTAAACGAGAAGGACGTTCACTATGGTAGTTGTAAACACCAATTCGAGAAAGTAAGAAAGATGGTGAAATTGAGCAACGGGGATCACGGTCGTGAGAACGAGGTCTTTGGCGGGAAACTTTCATAGTTTTTGGTGACATGCTCGCAGTGTAGAGGTCAGGTGCAATAGATTTTCTGGGACACGCTGCTTCGTGGTCGATGGAGGATGAAGAAGCACAGGTAGGTGGATGAAAGAGAGAACCAGGACTGTACTGAGTTTCATTAGTTGGCATGGGGCGTCGTGGAGAAGAACGTTCGCTGTGGTAGTTATTAGCAACAATTCTAGGGTGTGAAAGAGATGATGAAGGAGAAGAACCAAGATTATGGTCATGAGAGCGAGATCTTTGACGGGGAATCCTTACAGTCTCCGGTGACGAACTCTTAGTACAGAGTACAGATACACTAGATCGTATGGGACGTTCAGATTTGTGACCGACGGAGGGCAAAGAAACGACGGCAAGTGAAGAGGAAGGCAATGCGTTAATCATTACATCTTTAGAAGTAATGGTATGAGCATTATGAAGTAGGTTTATGTTATGAACTGAGTGATTAGTAGCTGTAGTAAAAAGCTTTAGGATATGTCCGGAGTGATCTTCTTGTATATTTATGGAAGGTCGGTCACGGACTATATAAAGTGCCTCGGCAATTTTCAAACGAGCTGGTTCTGGAACGTGATGCAAAATAATGGTATTATCCACAAGTGTTTGTCTAGTGAGTTTAACACCGTGGGCAGTCTGGAAATGTGCTGCTATGCTACCGCCTTGCAAGTGCATAGTGAGGCGCCGAGATAGAGTGGTGCGGGTGTGTCCAATGTATGTTTCTATTGAAGTATGTTTTAGAGGGCAGGTGAATTTATACACGACGTTAGTAGATTGCAAGCGATCAGGTTGATGTGGTCCGTTTCTTGTAATCATAGAGTGTGATTTCTTGTTTTTATAATATATAGAAAATTGAAGTCGATGTCGGTTTCGGTCATTAACTGTCACGCAATTTCCGATAATCTGACGTAAAATCTTTTCATCAAGATGATAATTGTCATGCATTTGAGCGCAATACCGAACATCGATAGTCTTTATATTATTTACGGGAGTTGAGATATTGTTAGTTTTTCGTCGAACAAACCTCTCGATGACGGCGTCAATCATGGTATTAGTATAATTATTGTTCACAAGTAGTGTTTTGAGACGCTGAACCTCTGTATGGAAATGAGACCGGTCTTCAGATAACTCGTAAGCACGAGCTAATAAGTTAAAGATAACACTTTCCTTGTATTTAACTGGACAGTAACCAGCCCCGTTCATACAAAGACCTTCGGATGATGGCTTTACATACGATGAGTACGCTATACCGGTATCACATTGGGTAAGCAACACATCCAAAAATGCCAACCCGTGTTGTGGATCGCTATTTTCTACTGTAAACTTTAAAACTGAATGTTGTTGTAATGTAACCCGGAGGTCTTCAAGTTGGGTAGCGTCTTGGCAAATTACAAAAATATCGTCGACGTAACGTACATACATTGGCGGTTTGGCAAAGGTGTCAAAAACGATACTTTCAATATGGCCCAAATAAAAGTTGGCAAAGATGGGACCTAAGGGAGATCCCATAGCAATGCCGTTAATTTGTCGAAACAGTCGTCCATCTGGGTGCCGAAACGGTAATTCCTTGGTGCATAACGATAGCAGTTCAGACATGGATTCTTCGGGTATGATGGGAGGTGATAACTTAGAGTTATGGTATAAGTATTGCAGGATAATTTTGATGGTTTCATCAGTAGGCACATTTGTGAACAAGTCAACGACATCCAATGAACTCATAACACCGGTGGTATGACGGTTGCCTTTGACTAAATTAATAAATTCGAAAGATGATTTCACTGTATATTGACAAGGGCAGTATGGAGAAATCACTTTAACAAGATACTTCGCAATATCAAATGTAGGAGTGGGGCTTTGCGAAATTATTGGCCTAATTGGGAAATCAGATTTGTGAGTTTTTACGTTGCCGTAAATATATCCCGGTGAGAAATCTCCAATAATCTGATGCATGCCGGCTATGGGATTTTTCCGAAGAATGTTGCCTATTACTTTGTTAGTTTTTCGTTTGATTTCCAAAGTTGGATCTTTGGTAATCTCCAAAAATTTAGTTGTATCAGATACTATATCATTCAATTTATTTAGATAATCTGATGTATTCAAAATGACGTAGGCATGCGATTTGTCTGCTTTTCGTATAGTAATGGTGGAATTATTTTTCAATGAGTGGGCAGCTGTGTGTAGTTCTCGATCGATTCCATGTGAAGCATGACGATGTTTCAATCCTTCTGCTTTGAGTAGTGTTTGGAATCGATTATCAACAGAAATAGAACGATTTAGAAGATGTGGCTCAAACTGCATCATCAACATTTCTAGTTCAATTTGTTTCTTTATTGAACAATATTTGCCGGGGACGTGGTAGTTGTAACCAAGCTGCAAAAATCTGATCTCAGGTTCTGTGGGAGAGTATGAGGACAAGTTCATAAAATGGTTTGGTTCATCCCTGAGTAAAAACTTTGCGCCATACAATGAGGACAGTTTGTTGATAATGATGTTCTTTTTCCGACGATTAACTCTGTCAGTGCTAGAATCAATGAACTGCTGAAAAGCATCAGTGGAAGCTTTATTAGGGAGCAAAGTCTGATAGGCCTTGACTGAAGCACGTAGCGAAGCAGTTAATTTATTCACCTCGAGCTGTGCTTCAGTAATTTCTCTTTCTAGGGCATCACGAACAGTATCAAATGAATTAGAAATCCTAGAGCCTCGGTATTTATTATTCAAATAATTAGGTGTTAATTTTTCGTCGATACAGGCTCGGTTAAATTTTATTGACCAAGTTTTGTTGCAAACTTTTTCTATTAAATGAGATAGTTCGCGTAATTTAACTCGCCCACGAAGTTGTTCAAAGAACGCCCGATTATACAAATCTTTATTACTTTTTAACTTGCAAGTTTCGGCTATTTTTTCAGCCATCTTCAGAAAAAGCAAAAGGCCGGCGGTACAGGAACCGAACATAAACAAAGACGATTAAAAACAAATAATGAAATGTGGAAGTACGTAGATAAAAATAAAATATGACCAAAATAAAATGCGAGGGAAGGTATTAATTAAGACTAAAATCAAAGAAGCAAATATAAATTAAATTTAACATAATAATTGTTGGTGTTAGTTTTCGTCGATACAGGTGTTAGTTTTTCGTCGATAAGAATTGTAAATAAAAATTGAAGGCCTTAAATGTCGAAGTATACATAGATAGAAAGAAAATAAATCAATAGAATTAAGAGCAAAAAATAAAACAAAGGGATGTATTAATTACCATTGAAATCATAAGAGCAAATATAAAATAAATATGACCGAAAATAATACATAAACTAGAATACCAAGAGCGAGAAAAATCTAAAATTAACGTCTACGTAATGTAATGTTTGGGTTATTAATTAAATTAGAAAAGAGGGTGTTGTGGTCACCATTACTAGTCAAAGCAAACAAACGAGGAATGTACAAAGTTCGACTGGTAGGAATCATGGTGAGGGGCCGTCTCCGAGAAGAAGCACGTTCACTATGACAGGTTCTAGGAAGTAAGTAGGATGGCGAAGGGGAGAAACCATGACTACAATTCTGGGAATGATATCTTTGGCGGGATACCTTTGTATTTCCTGGTGACGAACTCTTAGTACCGAGTGCAGATCTAATACATTGTAAGGGACATTCAGGTTTGTGCTCCACAGGGGCAACATTAGTTGGGTGAAAAGGCAAACGAAGACTGTATGGAGTATGCTGGCCTGGAATCGTGCTGACGGTCGGACGTAAACGAGAAGGACGTTCACTATGGTAGTTGTAAACACCAATTCGAGAAAGTAAGAAAGATGGTGAAATTGAGCAACGGGGATCACGGTCGTGAGAACGAGGTCTTTGGCGGGAAACTTTCATAGTTTTTGGTGACATGCTCGCAGTGTAGAGGTCAGGTGCAATAGATTTTCTGGGACACGCTGCTTCGTGGTCGATGGAGGATGAAGAAGCACAGGTAGGTGGATGAAAGAGAGAACCAGGACTGTACTGAGTTTCATTAGTTGGCATGGGGCGTCGTGGAGAAGAACGTTCGCTGTGGTAGTTATTAGCAACAATTCTAGGGTGTGAAAGAGATGATGAAGGAGAAGAACCAAGATTATGGTCATGAGAGCGAGATCTTTGACGGGGAATCCTTACAGTCTCCGGTGACGAACTCTTAGTACAGAGTACAGATACACTAGATCGTATGGGACGTTCAGATTTGTGACCGACGGAGGGCAAAGAAACGACGGCAAGTGAAGAGGAAGGCAATGCGTTAATCATTACATCTTTAGAAGTAATGGTATGAGCATTATGAAGTAGGTTTATGTTATGAACTGAGTGATTAGTAGCTGTAGTAAAAAGCTTTAGGATATGTCCGGAGTGATCTTCTTGTATATTTATGGAAGGTCGGTCACGGACTATATAAAGTGCCTCGGCAATTTTCAAACGAGCTGGTTCTGGAACGTGATGCAAAATAATGGTATTATCCACAAGTGTTTGTCTAGTGAGTTTAACACCGTGGGCAGTCTGGAAATGTGCTGCTATGCTACCGCCTTGCAAGTGCATAGTGAGGCGCCGAGATAGAGTGGTGCGGGTGTGTCCAATGTATGTTTCTATTGAAGTATGTTTTAGAGGGCAGGTGAATTTATACACGACGTTAGTAGATTGCAAGCGATCAGGTTGATGTGGTCCGTTTCTTGTAATCATATATATATATATATATATATATATATATATATATATATATATATATATATATGTCTATCTGTTGCATTTTCCTATAAAAAGGATATAATTGCACCTTCATGTTTTTCCAAAATAACTTTTTTAAATAATTAAAAAAATATATTTTAAATAGCCTAGGACCTCTCCTCAACCCTACCAAATGTACACAAAAAAATATCAAAAAAATCGGTTGACACGAGATTTATATATATATATATATATATATATATATTTATCTATATATATAAAAATGAATGTTTGTATATATGTATATATGTATATATGTATATATGTATATATGTATATATGTATATATGTATATATGTATGTTAATGTCCTTTATGCATTGCTACACCATTCGTCCGATCGTAATGAAATTTTCACACAACCTTGAGAGTCAATGGAAATCAAAAATAAAAAAAAAATTGTTGAAATCCGTCACAAAATGAGCGGAGCGAAGCGGGTGAGCGAGCGGGAACTATATATATATATGTGCGTATGTATGTGTGTATGTATGTATGTGTATGTGCATGTATGTGTGTCTGTGTGTGTGTTTATGTATGTACTAGCGGAGATACCCGGCGTTGCCCAGGTTTTTTGAGGTTTTTCTAATGTTTGTCTCTTTCTCTCCCGTTTCCTTTCCCACCTGCTTTCCCACTCCTGTTAGCTTTCCCGTTTTCGGTCGTTTTCCCACTGCCGGTCGCTTTCCCGCTCCCGGTCGTTTTCCCGTCCCGGTCGCTGCCCCGTTCCCGCTCACGTTTGCTTTCCCATTCCCGCTCACGCTTGCTTTTCTGTTCCCGCTCGCTGTCCGTTCCGGGTGCTTTCCCGTTTCTATAATAGACAAACTAACCCACAAACATTCATATATATATATAGTCTTAGCAAATCTATTTTGCGTTTTATAGGCTAACAGAAGTTATGAAAGAATGTAAAAGAGAAAATGAGCGGGAACGGGAACGGGAGAGCAACCGTGACCGGGAATGGGAGAGCAAGCATGACCGGGAACGGGAGAGCAAGCGTGAGCGGGAACGGGAAAGCGACCGGGAACGGGAAAGCGACCGGGAACGGGAAAGCGACCGGGAACGGGAAAGCGACCGAGAACGGGAAAGCGACCGAGAACGGGAAAGCGACCGGGAACGGGAAAGCGACCGGGAACGGGAAAGCGACCGGGAACGCGGAAAGCGACCGGGAACGCGGAAAGCGACCGGGAACGCGGAAAGCGACTGGAATCGGGAGAGCAAGCTTGGAAGGAAACGCGAGCAAGAGAGAAAATCGATAACAGAACTTCTGAGCGGGAAAGCGACCGGGAGCTGGAAAACGACCGAGAACGGAAAAGCGACCGGGAACGCTACGAAAACGGGAAAGTGGAGAAGGGAACGGGAGCGAGAGAGACAAACATTAGAAAAACCTCTAAAAACCCCGGGCAACGCCGGGTAACCCCGCTAGTATATATATATTAGCTGACCCAGCAAACGTTCTTTTGTCGTATAAATTATTTTAGTTTTTTTTATTAAAAGTTTAATGTACAAATTATGTCAATTTAAAAAAAACAATATCTAAGAGCAGTCGATTGTACAATGTTTTTTGTCACACCATCTTTAGCCAACGCAAACAAACTTTTGCCCTCGCAAGAACATGCCACGTATAGGTAATTGTTCGTGAGAAAAACATGGCGTGCCCAAATCTAAGCCACAAACAGACATTGCTTGGCCTTGCGACTTATTAATTGTCATTGCGAATGCCAATCTAATTGTAAATTGAATTCATTTGAATTCGATATGCACATCTGTAGAAACTATTGGGATCCGTGGCAGCAAAACACTCTTGCCTCAGAACTTGCCATTCAAAATGCAGGCTTCGACAATGTTTTTTTTTATCAATTTTTATGTACTAATCGCGTGCCATTGCACAGCCGCGGTGGGTTCAAATTCCAAAGTAGAATAACCGGAGATCCAACTCTAAGTTGTAGATGATGCGGTGTCTGGCAAATCCAATGAGTTCAAAAACTCTGTTGGATAATTTACGGCTTCGCTGGCATCGCAAACTGTATCAATCGATTTGTATGACACCAATTCGCCTGTCAACAACTGCTGTATCTTAAAATTTAAATCATTGACATCCACATTTTTTGCTGCAAAATGACTCTTTCGGAGTATATATATATATACATATATAAATGACTATTGCTTAAACATAACCAATCACTATAAAATGCACAAATAATAAAATAAAATAAACAAATATCACAAAAATACGTAAGATGAGCCATCTTCATCTTACATATCCCCCCTCTCCCGAAAAAAAAATTAGGTGTTTTTTTAAACCACTTTGGTTGACAAGCCGTTCCTTGGTAGCTTGATTTTCTTTAAACTTTCTCTCAACCTCTAGCTCTCTGCGTGTTGTGTCAACTGGGCGGGCATCTCCGAAGATTGACGAATTCAACTTTTCATCTTTCCCCACCCCTCCATGCTGGCTTTTAGGCAGAAGATTGAGCCTTGGTCTTTCTTTTGGCGGATTCATAGCTTGAACTTTTGCCTCAACTTTATTTCCCAACTTTGAAGTGGCACACGTGTTTCTTTTCTTGCTTTGATACAGATCCGAGTTAGCCGACGTTTTCCTATAATATGCCCTATCATTTCTCTGTGTGTTGTCGTAGTTAGGAGTGGGTTTCTGTGGTTGCCGACCAACGCGTTTCCATGCAGCCATTGCATCCAAACTTTTTATTCCTTCACCATTTCCCAGCACCAGATCGCAAAGTAAGTTTTTCATGCACACAACCTCTCTGGTTCCTCTGAACCAGTCTGTTTTGAGTTTCACTATTGCTGTTGGAGCTATCCGGACTGTGCCGTCGATCAAAACACATGGTATTGTTCTTCCGGTCATCTGACGCGGGTGTACTAACGATTTCTTTACCATTATGGCCGTACAGCCGGTGTCCCTCAAAACCTTTAATGGTTTCCTATTCACAAAATCTTAAGTGAAATTAAACTTTTCACCGTCAAGTACCATGGCCGCGAAGCATTCACTACTCCGGAATCTTTGCATGGTGGCCTCTCTTCCTGCTTGACACATGACTGGACTTGCCTGAGGACCTTGTCTGCAGCCCTTCGCCAAATGTCCAACTTGATGACAATTGTAACAGCCTTGTCCAACCATTTTAGAGTCACTGACCCATTGACACCGATTTCCATTAATCCTATAAGTATTTTCTACTTTTGCTTTTGCTAATCTTTTTTCCGGGTGGGGCTGGCTGTATTTGTTGACCCAGAGACTCAGCTCATTGACATTGCTACTGTCTTTCCCCAACAAATACTCGACCATTCCCCTCGGGCACTTTCCAAAGAACTGCTCCTTTAGAAACAAAAACATTAAATTTTGTGCACCGGCGAGGTCCACCCAGCGCCTGAAGTAGCTATCCAGCCGTACAAGATAGTGTTCCCAGGTCTTTGACTCTCGAAACATAATCCGATAGTCTTCCGCCGACTTCCCAAAACGACGACGGAGTGCCTCCTTTGCCGTTCTGTAGTCCTGCATCTGACTATCGCTGAGTTGGCCAAACACTTCCAATGTCTTCGCACTTAGCAGAGAACCCAGAAGCATTCTCCAATCTTTCTGAGGGTGACCATTGGCTCTTGCCAATGACTCAAATCTCAGCAAAAATGCATCGATGTCGTCACCTTCAGAAAATTTTGGATAAGGAATCTTAGTAGCCTCTACTGACGGCTTCGTTTCTTTTTTCGTTTGTGACTCCAATTCTAGCTTTCCCAATTCATGCTCTCGTTCTTCGCGCTCATGCTCTCGTTGTTCGCGCTCATGCTCTCGTTGTTCGCGCTCACGCAGCAGTTGGTGTTCACGCTCACGTTCCCGTTCTAGTTGAGCCTTATTCCGTTCCTCCATTCTTCTATCTCGATCTTCATCCTTCAATTCTTTGACAAAATTCTTCAATTCTTCTCCGGAATAGCCCAGAGCTTGTCCCATCGCGATGAATTTCTCTGTATCAGACATTTTTCACAAAAAGAAAATTCGGTCAATTGTGATCAAATAACTCAAAAAATATATTTACGGACGAAAATGTGTAAATACGACGGGGTCACCAATGTAAACGTTGACAAATTTATGCTCCCTAGCTATATGTAACGCTTGTTTCTGAAGTTATTTAAAGGACAATATTTATCGAATTATCTTTAACTTTAATATTTTTTGTAGAATATAACTTTTACTTGACTCAAATCTGAAATATCTCACTTTGTAGAATTTAGCACAGTTCTATCAAATCTTTTGATAAATAAAATTTCTTTTGCCAAGATGACTCAAAACCACACAACGTTTATTTTTTCAATTAATAAATCTGAAATCCTTCCATAGGAAAAAGCTAAATAGCAAAATATATATATATATATATATATATATATATATATATATATATATATATATATATATATATATATATATATATATATATATGTATATATATATATATATATTCTTTCAGACACGCTTTATTAAAGACTATGGCCCATTTCTTATTACAAACTTTTAACTTTTTCTATCAGACGTGAAACTTTTCGAAAATCAGAAATACCAAGACACTTTTGAACGAACTGGTATATATTTTTATTAATGTTTTGGTCATGAGCTGACCTACAGGTTTCGGCTTTATTAGCCATCATCAGAACTCATAAAACCAATTTACAGCTACAACGAAAATATATAAAGTGGTGTGGCGAGACATATCAGATATGTTTACACATCAATCGAGGTCAAAGTACAAAGAAGAGTAAAAGTAAAATATGAAAACCGCTAAGAAACAACCAAATTTTTTGCCTCGGAGTAAATAAATAAACAAAAAATAAACAAAAATATAAGAAAAAATAAAAAATTACATGTGCTAAAATATACAACCAAATTAAGTAGTAAAATATAACTATTAAAAGAAAATTACTAATAAAAGCAAAGAGGTAAAATAATAAAATAAGAATTTAAAGCTACAATTCAAAGATAATAGGATATCGATAAAATTGAGAGTTTAATTAAAAGTTGAAAATGATCAACGTCTACGTATAGTAATATTGCAGTTATCAATCAAATGCGGACACATCGGACCAGTCCCATCACCATCATGCAGGTCAGCAGTCTCGAGGCCTCGAGGAGGTTGGCTCATGGCTGACAAGCCAGTGGAGCACTGTTCGACCGCGTCCAACACTTCAATATGGTTGGTAGATGGAGAAAAGGAAACAGGACCACAAACTGGGCCGTTGTCGTATTGGTCGCAAGGATGATCATAACTGTGATAAGATACATTTGTAGTCTTGGTTGGCGAACTCCTAGTACGGAGTTCAGATAAATCAGAAAAGGAGAGGCGAGGTGTGACAAAAGGAGAATGCGGGAGAACAGTGAATAGCGGAGTCCTTGGCATGTCGGCAGGGCACAGTTCGGTTGCATTTGAAACATCGATACAGTTGGTAGGGTCTATTTCGTTGGCAGCGTCTATTGCGTTGGCAGACAAAGGAGATAAAACACGACGAGAAATGGAACCGTTGTCGTACTGGTCACAAGGATGGTCGTAACTGTAATGGGGAACACCTGTAGTTTTGGTTGCCGAACTCCTAGTACGGAGTACAGATAAATCTGAGAGCAAGAGACGAGGTGTGACAAAGGGAGAAAGCGGGAGAACAGTCAATGGTGAGGCCTGTGGCATATCACCATTCACCGGGTCCGAAGAAGGCCGGCAGATGGCCGACGGATCGATAAAGCACTGTTCGATCAAACGCACAGCCTCAATGCAACCGGTATCATCCACAGAACTGGCAGACGGAGGACCAGTAGGCCGATCACAATTTGGCAAACCACAAATTTCAATAAGGTTAGCATGGTCCATTGCGCCGGTGGACGGAGCACAGGAAACCGGATCACAACGTGGGCTCTTGCTATGCCTGTCAAGTGCATGATCATTCAATATACAAGTGTTAGGGGCAACAGCGGATGACGAGCCCTGCGGCACACCAACGCTGTGGCACTGCAAGTGGTGCCTATTGTTGAATAGTTTAAGGGTCCGTCCAAAATGGTCATCTTGGACGTTTAGTATTGGTTTATCCCGGACAATGTAGAGGGCCTCGGCAATTTTTAATCGAGAGGGGTCGGCCTCGTGATGGAGAATAACAGTGTTATCGACGAGTGTTTGTCTGTTGAGTTTTGTGTTGTGAGCCAGTTGCGAATGCGTTGTAATACTGCCACCCTGTAAATGCATAGTAACCCGGCGGGAGAGCGTAGTACGTGTCTGGCCAATGTAGGTAGCAATGACATCATGCGGTGCAGGACAAGTAAATTTATAAACTACATTTGTACACTGGAAAATGCTGGCGTGACGAGGGTTATTTTTCATGATAAGGCTGTGTGGTTTTCTGTCTTTATAATATATGGAGAATGACAGTCTATGTCGGAGTCGATCTTTAACTTTAACGCAACTTGTAATAATTTGACGTAATATTCTCTCATCCAGACGGTAATTGTCTTGCATTTGGGAACAGTAACGGATATCAACAGTCCTGACGACATCATTAGGAGTGTTTTCTGGAATGCCAGAAATCTTTTTATTCACAAATCTTTTCACAACAGAATCAACCATGGTGTTGGTGTAGTTATTGTTGATCAACAGCGTTTTGAGACGTTTGACTTCTGTGTGAAATTTACACCAATCTTCTGACAGCCCATAAGCGCGAGCAAGAAGGTTATGTATAACACTCTCTTTGTATATATCAGAACAGTAGCCGGCACCGTTCATGCAAAGACCCTCGGAGGAAGGCTTGACATACATTTCATGTGCAAGGCCGGAATCCGTTTGAGAGACCAACACGTCCAGAAAAGGTAACGTATGATTACAGTAGCTATATTCGATTGTAAAATTCAACACAGAGTATTGCTGAAACTTAGTTCTTAATTCTTCAAAATGTGTAGTATCTCGAGCAATCACAAAGATGTCATCGACATATCTTGCATATAATGTAGGTTTATTGATGGCGTCGAACACACGATTTTCTAAATGACTCATATAAAAATCGGCAAATAGAGGGCCCAAGATAGAAAAAGTTTGTAATAAGAAATGGGCCATAGTCTTTAATAAAGCGTGTCTGAAAGAACATCTTGTTCCTAATTATTTGATATATATATATATATATATATATATATATATATATATATATATATATATATATATATATATATATATATATATATATCTCAACTTCAGACTCGAACCCACGACTGTCAGATCGGCAACACCGCCTCGCATCATGCCAACTACCTTACCATCTGCGCCACTTCCACCGTCAAAAAACAGTGGTTGTTAAGCGCTTTTGTTGGGGTATATTGAACACAACACTCGACTATGAATGGGTACGAATCAATGCTCGATAGTATTATAAGTTGTACGGCGTACAATCCGTCACTAGCTAATTTAATAACTATCGAAGATATATGTTTTATGATATATATTATAAGGAAACATAGCGTTGATATGTTTTTACGAGCCACATATATCAGAAACTTGGATGGCGTACAATCCACCACGAAATAACACAAATATACATGTCTCAACTTCAGACTCGAACCCACGACTGTCGGATCGGCAACACCGCCTCGCATCATGCCAACTACCTTACCATATGCGCCACTTCCACCGTCAAAAAACAGTGGTTGTTAAGCGCTTTTGTTGGGGTATATTGAACTTATAATACTATCGAGCATTGATTCGTACCCATTCATAGTCGAGTGTTGTGTTCAATATACCCCAACAAAAGCGCTTAACAACCACTGTTTTTTGACGGTGGAAGTGGCGCAGATGGTAAGGTAGTTGGCATGATGCGAGGCGGTGTTGCCGATCCGACAGTCGTGGGTTCGAGTCTGAAGTTGAGACATGTATATTTGTGTTATTTCGTGGTGGATTGTACGCCATCCAAGTTTCTGATATATGTGGCTCGTAAAAACATATCAACGCTATGTTTCCTTATAATATATATCATAAAACATATATCTTCGATAGTTATTAAATTAGCTAGTGACGGATTGTACGCCGTACAACTTATATTTTGTGTTTTTTGCGTAACTCGGCAGTAGATTTTCTTTCGTGCATGCTCCGTTAAAAATAACTGCCCATTTTTTGTTTATAATTTTTTTATTTTTTTAACATAAGATTCTAATCTACGGACAACAACTTTGTTTTTTAAGTAAAAAACAAAGTTGTTGTCCGTAGATTAGAATCTTATGTTAAAAAAATTATAAAAAAAAAATGGGCAGTTATTTTTAACGGAGCATGCACGAAAGAAAATATATATATATATATATATATATATATATATATATATATATATATATATATATATAAATGACTATTGCTTAAACATAACCAATCACTATAAAATGCACAAATAATAAAATAAAGTAAACAAATATCACAAAAATACGTAAGATGAGCCATCTTCATCTTACGATATATATATATATGACTGTCTGTCTGTTGCATTTTCCTATAAAAAGGCCATATTTGCAACTTTTTGTTTTTCCAAAATAACTTTTTTAAATAATTTAAAAAAAATATTCTATATAGCCATGGACCTATCCTCAGATCTACCAAATGTACACACAAAATTTCATAAAAATCGGTTCAGCCGTTTCGGAGGAGTTCAATTTCAAACACTATGACACGAGATTTATATATATATATATATATATATATATATATATATATATATATATATATATATATATAACTTATATAAAACCAGCTCATCTCTCCGTTCTCTAGATTTTTTAGTGCCATACTGAGTATAGCAATCCATGGAATTCTTGATATACTGAAGTATATCTAGAATTCCTTGAGCAATCTTAGATATCTAAAGCAGAGCCTTAAGCCACGCCCCTCTTAGGCTGCTAGTCGACCTCTGAATTACTGCATAACTACCATTTAGAAATATGCTCCCGGGCAACGCCGGGCACCCCACTAGTAACTAAATATAAACAGACTCATAAACGTTTTACAAGTTATTGACACTGAAAGAAAAAATTTTAATTTTGAATAAGCTTAAATTATCAGTGTCACATTCTGCTCAGTAATCAACTGTTAAGATGTAGATAATTATTATTATCTCTATTTGTAACAGCTACAAGTCTTGTTTTTTAAGGCCCTTTACAAAGAATCTGACAGTCTGGCTACACCATGCATGAGCTGGCTTGGTATATTACCATCAGACATTTATAGGTGTTTGTTTGAAATAATATGGTTTTAGCTTAATTTTTTTCTGTTTTAATTTCCAGTTACATTTCTGTTTCATGCTCAGGCTTCACATTCCAAGTAGAGTAATGATTGACATGGAGGAGCATGATTTGAAAAAAGCCAGAGAACTTCTTGCCAGACACTGCATAAAAACACACACAGACTGGATAAAAGAGGTTCTATTAGCCACACACTATGGTTATTTATGGCTTAATCATAGGATAAAAATAGTTTATATTATTTTTAGCTTACTCTAATGCTAGATACAAGATTGAAAGCAGAAATCCAGTGCCTGGACAGCATTTCACCCACATTTTTGGTTGACGTTTATCTCCGAAACAAACTTAAGGCTATAAATCTAATATGATAAAATTTCCATAATTAAATGTATTTAGCTTAATTCATTGTCCAATTATTAAGTGATATTTATCAATAATGAAATGAATTTTTGACACATTTTCCTAGCATGCTTAATGTCTTGATGATATACAAGCACATTAACTTTACTGTTAGATATAGCTTAATTATAATCTAAAATCATTTATAAAATGAGCCATAAAAATATAGTCCCAGCAAGTTCTCTTGTTGTCACGTGACCTTCGTTTTTGGATTATGAACATCAGGTCGGTAATGAGAACACACTTGGGAAATGACATATGTGTTGATGATCAGGAAAAGTAAACTGGAGAGCCACAAGTATATAAAAGTGTTCTCACCCTGGAACTCCAACATGTATGCGGGAAGCAACCACAAACCCTACAAAATTAAAAAAAATCTGATTGAAATATCAGCAAAGCATCTAAGCTATTTTGAATTTATGAAATTAACTTTTTTCCATGAAAATAATGTTAAAATAAAAGTATAAACTAGGATGTTCTGTCCCAACTAAAACTTTCTTAAATGACTACCTGGTAAAAATAACTAAAATAAAAAACACTTTTTTGATGTTATGTCAAGTAAAACAATTGCCATAAGCTTAGCAAGTTTTACAGCATTTAAACTGTAAGTCTCATTACTCTTAACATTATAATTGCAGTAACTCATTTCTCTTTTTAATACCAAATACAATAGTTTTAAGAAGTGTCACATGTTTGACTTTTGTGAAATGTTCGGCTTCTTGAATTTTAAGTTCATGTTAAATTTACAATTTCCTAAAAACTGGGTATAGGTTTGGGTTTACAATTTTCCAAGAGCCGGAATCTCATTTTCGATTTTCCAACTTCCGGGTCCAGGTCTTAAAATGTCGGTTCAGGTTAGGGTAGTGTCAATTCTCTAACTTTGGAAATGCTCCTTGAACTAGGGTTGTTACAGTTACTGAAACTGAAAGATGCAGTTAACTTTATTTAGATTCAGCTACTTCAACTAAAGCTGAATCTTTTTGAAAAACTGAATCTGAATCTATTGATTAGGCATCTGCGTCCCGTAATCGTTATCTCGATATCAACCGGGATTTCAAAATGATACGGGAGATCCCGTATCGTTATTAAAACGATACAGCCTACGGGAAATTCTCGTATCGAAATAAAATAACGAGACTTAAATTTTGTTCTCATATCAAAGTCTCGAAACAAATTCTGAGATTTACAAAAAAAATTTTCAATAAATAGCATAAGTCATACATATTTAACGATTGTCACAACTGTGAATATTTGCAATATTCATCAACATTGATTAATTAATCTACCTATTGACAGAATACGATAAGACTTATGAATTTTGTCTCGAATAAAACGATACGATACGAGACGCCTCTAACAATAACGAGACAAAACCGTCAAATAGTTAAAATTTTTGTAAAATAAAAAAAATGACTGGATTTATCTCGTAATGTCTCGTTATCTCGCTTTATTCAAGACAAAATTTCCACAGTTGATATTTCAGTCGAGATCTCGATATCGTATCATATCGGTTTTGTCTCGTTATTGGACGAGGCGTCTCGTATCGTTTTATTCAAGACAAATTTCAGAAGTCGTATCGTATCGTTTAAAAAAAAATAATGGAACGCAGAATGCAACTATTGATAAAACTAAGTATTTTCATAATTCATTTTTAAAAAATTTTTCTTTATTATTTCTATGTTTTTAATTAAAGGTTTCGATTCTATGGCAAGCCCGATAACCTCAGTTTAAGTTTTCACTGTTATTTTACTGTTGTATTGCTTCATTTTTCGGAAACTATCTAGCTAATAATTACGTTAGGTGCTAAAGTAGAAAAAATAGAAGAATCTTGTGTGTGTTCGACAGCATCAGCATCATTTATTCTATTCAAATGAGAATCAGATTTAGGACCTCCTATGAAGAAAGTTAGATTTTCCAAAATAAGACATCACTGTTCATGCTACTCAGCATATAACCTGATATTACTGTTGAAACTGGCCAGTTGGTTATTTAAATAAGTGATTGAAAATGATGGTTTTAAGAGAAGTCATTCTGAGGAAGTTTAGTTTGCAAAAAAGCTTTGTACCTGAAATGGAAAGGGCGACAATGGCGATATTAACTTTCTTGAGCAGGTCCAACGCAGGGCAAAAAAATTATTGCAACACTAAGACATCAGCCCTATGAACATCGTCTGCAACAGCTTGGACTCACGACACTACAAGACTGCCGTTTAAGAGGTGACCAGATCGACCAGTTCAAGATTATCAGCAGCATTGACGATGTCAGCTTTTTCGTCCCGCAAACTCCAGCAGCCCGTCCTCAGCATGCAACCTGTGTGGCCACAACTGCAAATTGGAGTGCCAGTATGTCAGAGGTTGCGAAGAGTGATACAATTTCATTCACAAACAGGATTTTCGCTCCACGGAATGTCCTTACACAACACGCAATTGATGTCCCAACATTAAATGCCTTCAAGGATCGCTTTTCTTAGAAGTCGTGCATTCTCCAGCCTTTGTCAGTATAGAGGAGCCAGATGTAGCTCCTCTTGATTGATCAAAAATATAACTTTTAGACTTGTCAAATTATTTATTGCTATGTTCTATATACTTTTTAAAATTTTGATTCTGACAATAAACAAATTCAATTCATATTATAGTCTAAAAAAAAACTTTTTCTAAAATTATTTAATTTTTAACATCAAACCAAGCAATATAGCAATAAACTAGGGAGCCATAAAAAATTTTTTTAAACTTTAATAGAATGCCATGTCAGAAGAAGTGACCCTACATTTCAAATTTCAGCTCAATTGGATGATGGGAAATAACTAATTTCCCTTTCAAGGTTTGCAAACATTCAAGAGCTTGCCAAGAATTTATTCAAAATCCAGAAAAAAGAATGTCGCTAGTAAGCAGGCATAGATAAAAACAATAAAATAACAAAAATATAATAAAATATAAACAATTACACAAAATAAAAACTAACATATTAATAAAACAAAACAAACAAACTTATAAATGCTAAAAAATATACCTAATGTGTAATTTACAAAGCTATATCGTTTCTTTTTACAGATAAACTACCTGGGGTCGTTTTACTGGTATTAAGTGCTATTTTTACAAACTTTTATTTACGTTACAATCTCTGTTTGTGTATGTGTGTCTTTCTCTGTAGGCAAATTTTGCAAGTAAAATTTAACCAGCTTTATGACTAGCTAGGAAGCTGAAACTTTCAGCATTGCTTTATATTGTATGACAACACATGATTCAATTTAAAAAAATTTGAACATCTTTTGTATTTCTAAATCGAGTGTATTTGAAACAAAAGTTTGTGCTGCAAAACTCTTTTCTTCCTTTACTTGTTCTAAATTTACTGACATCTAGTCTAGTTGATAATTTTTTTTTATTGTTAAGTCATTTGGTAGAGGAGATAGAATGCAAAAAATCCAAAGAAAATTAGTCTGTTTGAATATCTATTCTCCATATAGCACCACTGGGCAAGCAACCAGCATTCCATCTTGTTCAATTGTTCAGTGGCACTACTACTATATATGAAAAACTTCAAAATCAATTATCAGGGTAGACTGCAGAAAAGTTGTTGTTCATAAAATAAAACTTGCTTGAAATTAGTTTGTAATACTAGTTAGATTCTAATAAATAAATTTCAATAAATATAAAAACATTGGGATTGTGCTTCAACTTTTCAAAGCTTCGGAATTTATTTTTTTCATAACTTCAGGTTAGGGTTTCAATTTGTCAAAATTCTAGGTTTAAATTTGATAAAAGTTTCAGTATAAAAAGAGCAACTAGTACCGGACTAGGATAGAGTGCATGTAACACCTTTAATAGTTTCATTTTTACAGTGCTTTATTTAGCTCACTAGGTGTGTATCGTCAAGGAATATTTACTAAATTTTAGTGGTTATACAATCTTGCCCAAATTTTAAATGCAAGTTCAGTTTCCAAGACATGAACCAGGATACAATTTTTGAAGTTCTAAGTAGAGAAATGAGTCTCAACTAAGGCAATTTAAAATTCTTAAAGTGTCTAGGATAACAAAAAAAACTTTTTAAATCTGAGAAATTTTAAATAAAATGCTGTTTTTAAAGGCTTAACTTGTACTAATCACAAGATAATAGAATCCCAACTAACCTGTCCAGTGATCCATAACAGAAACAGTTTAAGGCCTGTTCCAATTGTCATATCTATGCTCCACATCACTAAGGGTAACAGGCCTAAGTACCACAGGAAATACTAAACAGTAAAACAACATTCATAAAAATTCAGCTGAGAAAATAAAACTTACAAGCAACATTTTATAGGTTTAGGATATGCCATGCATATCAAGTTAGGTTTATACAATTAACTCTGCACCTGCTATCTGAATGTTTTCTGACTTTAGAAATCTAGTTTATGGAAAGCATAAGAACAAGCAGAAATTCCAAAGCTATAGTCAAACTGACTCAGTCAGAAGGACATTAATTAAATGATAGCAATGTTCATAATATTCTACCTGTGATGTGCACACTTTGTTGAATGTAACAAACATGAAAGTTTCCACAAAGCAGGAAAACACTACATCTCTGTAATATCTTGCTGCAACTAGTACTAACAAAATCACCTGCCAAGCAAATGGAAAAATCAAATTGTATTTTAATAATAGTGAGCATTAGTTTAACTAAGTTTATTGTGTTGACATCAGCTTCAGCCAAATACCCATCCAGCTGTGCTATCCTAGCACCTAGCACCAACAATATAAATTTCTAATATTATTGTAAGCAGACAGCATGGCACTTATACATGCTGGCTGCATGAGTTCTTAATCAATTTTCCACTTGCCTGGGGAATAAATGCAAATATGGAAAGTAGCTGTCCATGATGAGCTTGAGATGAAGAGAGATACAGAAGATAGAAATATGGAGAAAAGTTATGACGAACATCCTTTCTTGTGATATGGTATAAATAAGTTTCATGGATGAATTCATTTCCATATCTTTAAAGAGAACATGTCATTGAGTTTTTAAGACTGACAATTTTATCTTAAATTTGTATAATTAAACAATCACCTTACAAAATATAAAAGATAAAAGTGAGGCAGAATAATATTGCAAAGGCTGCTCCACCAAATATAATGCTTCCAGTTGTTGGCTTTAACAGCTGAATGACATCTGGTTTGGATAATATTTCTTTGTTTGATGTTTTCATATGGTAGTTTATATAAAAATAAATAGCTACTGAGTAGCAGATTGGATAAAACTTGAGATGTACACTAATCCCATAAAAGAAACCACTGAGTGCTAAATCCATTTTTCTTAAAGGACTACTAGTTAGATAATACAGACAGAGGATAATAAAAACAAGGATAAATGACTCTGCATTTCCTCTTGTTGATACTGTTATAGATAATGGATTCAAAAGCCAACTGCTAAAGGAAAACAGAATAATAACCCTATCTTTAATATTTTTATTACATTTCAATAGTTGCATCGAAATCAGGGAAACTACAATATCACATAAGCAAAATAAAACTTTTCCACATAAAGGTGACACTGTTAAATTTATCTGTAAAAGAAATGCAAGAATTGGAGTGTAGCGGTAAGTAGATCTTTTATATGGTGAGTCATTCTGTAACAATAAAACAATAATTATAAGCCATCTATTTATAATCAGACAAAAAATTGGGTTGGTGTCCCTACTTCTTTGTTCACCTACACCTGAATAAGACTCACATTCCACCCCCTCCCTTCAAGGACCTCCACAGGCAGGTTTGACCCATCATGCAATAATTTCAAGTCATAAAAAGTTAATAGTTAAATTAAATAAGAAATAACTGTTTTACAATGAAATTAGTTTAAAAATGTAAAAAATAGAACAGGTAATTATTTAATATGCACTTTAAATTTAAAGAAAAACAACCAGAGCCTTGAGCAGAAACTTATCTATGATATGAATAAGTTTTTAATAAATTCAATAGCATTAAGGCATATTGACAAAACCGCCGCCTTTAACCCATTTAGGTCCAAAACTTTATTAATTATATTTCTATTATTTTTTTTTGTTATTTCTAAGTTACTTGCTTATGTTTTAACAGATTTATTTTTTATTTGAAAGAAAACTTTGAAAATTCACTATGCTCATTTTTCGAACGGTGGTCGTATAGACTACTGAAAACGACAACATGTTTAAAAGTCAATTTTTTTTGTTCTCAACGCAAACAATCATAATATAAATTTTAGGCTATAAACAGAAAAGCTAAAAACACATTTCTGACTTTATCAGTAACACAGTTCAATAAAATCCAAAAAATTTAACATTCAATAAATCAGTCAAGCAGTTCATGATAGTCGTTTCAGAACCGGAGTGTGTGGAAAGCACCAAAACAATTCCGATGAAGTCGTTTGCCGCACTTGGTCCACATGTACAGTATTTTGCCACAATTTTCTAGCTTTTAGCAACCTACTGTTTTCACCTTTTCCAGATCGTGACCATTGCCAGTTGCTGAATCTTCCCTATTGTTTTGTTTCTTCAACCGTGCATGAATTCTTTTCATCGGTATAAAACAACCTAAACAGCCTATATGGGGTTTTTCAAGCAAAGCACCATTGTGGTATTTCAAACTCGTTATATATAGACTGTTTTAAAAATGGCTATTCAAATGACTCTCTTTGGTCCAAGTGCATTTCAATTGTTTTTAGCGTTTTGGTTGCCGCGGCATTGAACTGACCGTATTTGCGACCTACATTTCTTCACCCAAGGAACCGACACAGTCTAATCCCATCCCATCATTACTATAATCAACTTCTACCTTCCCGGATATATTACAAAGAATAACATTTCTTCTTCATTTGCTTATTCATCAGTCACGTGTTATGATGCGCCGGGCGGAAGAATGACAAGTATGTCAACCTCAATGCTATCATCATCATCAAGAATTAGTTCCATAGCTTCTTTCAACGTGAAAAAAGTTTCTGTTTGACGCCTTTCATTTTTAAACTTTACAAACATTTCATTCGAAGAATGAAATTTGCAAAAAACACTATCACCAATTCATCCACTGCACAACTATAAGCTGAATAAACTAGTTTCGACTCGTTCGCATAAAGTACTCTATACGACCAACGATCGTAGAACGAGCATGGCTCATACATTTTCAGATTGTGGGTTAGTGTAAACCCAATAAAATTTAATTAACGTTGCTGTTTACTTTTGAGTACATCCTCTTTCGATATTTCAAACTTTTGTTATGATAACTCTCATAAAATTAGCATAATAAATTTTTAAAGTAATATCGGTCGAAAACCTTGAGAATGCTCATATTCTAACCCAGATTAAACTACTTAACACAAATGAAAAAATTATTTAAAAAATTTTATACAGTGTATTGAAGCTTTCTTAACATAAAAAAAACGTTTAACAGAAAAAAAACTACAGCTTAATTTTATGCAATGCCAAAAATAAGTGTGTTCGTAAAACGTACGATGGTCTAAAACGGGTTAAAGAAATTTTCGCCATTTAAATATGGAGCGGCTTCCACGAACTCGTACAATATTTATCTTAAACAGATTAGCATTTTTTAATTTTGATAATTTAAATTTATAACTATTTTCTATCTAATTTTGTGTAATTTTAATTTTTTTTTATTCCAACTTAAACTTATTTCCAAAATGATATCCATAAATTTGTAATATAATAGTTTTGTTACAAATTTTTTTGCCTTATTTTAATAATTATTTTTAAAATTTAAAATTTCGGTTAAAATTTTTTGTTGTTGCTGTACTACATTTTACCTTTAAGGTGTAGCGTAAAGGCCAGTGGGTGAAGCTTGCGTAATCGGATTTTTTTTCGTTTTGCCAATACAATACAACCTCTCTGACGGGATTACCAACACCCGCTTTACTACAAAATTACCAGTAGTATAATAATATAATTCATAACAGTACCTTTAGCACGAACTCTGCTGCATCAGTAAACACTGCATAATCTACATCTGTATATTTAACAGTCATAAACTTATCTTGAATATGACCGTAAATCATTAACGCCACTCTTATAAATATGGAAAGCACAACAATAAGTTTCACAGATAATTCAATCATTTCTCATTGTTTTTTATTTATCACTTTAACAAAACATCGCCGGTTTGGTATCGATTTGTTTACCTGGAGACTCACCAAAGAGCTCATAGGCTTTTTTATTTTAGTTTAAACTGCTTTGACTGAATAATTTTACAGTATAAATAAAACAATAATTGATTAAATAAACTAAAAAATAATGTAAATAAAACATGTAATTAAAAACTCTTTTTACAAACTTTTATTTAGGTTACAATCTATGTTTGTGTGTGTGTGTGTGCGTGTGTGTGTGTGTGTGTGGATTTCCGTGTACGCAAATCTTGCAAGTGAAATTTAACCAGCTTTTTGACTAGCTAGGAAGCTGAAACTTTCAACATAGCTTTATATTGCATTCACTATATGCAGGGACGTCATTTCAGCAAAACCTTAGGGGGGCGAGATGTTTTAGGGGCCCACTCAGGGGTGTAGCTAGTGTCTTCTGCGCCCGGGGACAAAACTCACAAGACACAAAATCTGCCCCCTACATAACATCTTTTGCTTATTGCTCCAAAAAACCTGATGACCGGAGTTGGAGCCAATTTTCACAAAAAATTTCGACACCCTGGTTTTATTTTTCCTCACAATAAAACTTGGAAAACACGGGGAGATAACATACCATAGCATCTGAGTGAGCATAAGAGCATTTCCAGATGCCTGCTGTGACTGTGAACAAGGCTATTACTATCAAAATCTGCTGTAAACGGTAATTTTACGCATATTAGACAAAATGCCAAAAACTTTTCGACGTCAACTCGCAGAACCTCTTCTTGTAAAATAGCCAATACGAGCAAATCGCTTAAACGATCATCGCCACAGCGAGTTCGGATATAAGTTTTAACTCTTCATGCAGCTAGGGGAGACTAATGCTGAATGGATCGCATGCTGAATGGACCTTTGGCTTTAAAATTTCAATTGTCATCTGATTAAACCCAAATTTTAACTATAACTTGCTTTTAGACAGATGTACATGCTTACTTTTTGTTGCAAGAAAATATTGAGGTCAAGACGTCTAAAAGTTCTGTCGTAGATTTTTCGTAAAAAAAGTAATTTTTCTGGTCTTCAAATTTTGTCAAATTACAAATCACAGAAACATACTATTTTTTTTTATTTAAGGCAAAAATATTCAGCAGCGTTTCTAAAATTATTATGCACATTAGTTTGTACTTAATTCAATCCCAGGTTTTTTTGTTACGGTGTCAAATGACTAGGACTAACGTTGTACTGAATAGACCACCTTACATGGTACTGAATGGACCGGTTAATTCATTACAGAGTTATTACTGATTATAGTTGCAATTACAATAGTGATCAAGCACTCATCCAGGAGTTAGTGTTGGACGTGTGTATAAGACAAAATATAAAATTGAGACAAGGAACATCTAAAAATGCGACGAAACAGAAATGAAAACTGAGCAAGTTTCTGAAGTTTCAGAGCATGTCACAACATACATGCTACATAGGCGATCGCTAAGTGGCAGCGATGACTCGACGGTGACAAGTGATGAACAGGAAACACTTGTTACTATTTTCAATGTGGTTAACGATTGTGGGTGCTTAATAACATCATTTTACATCATTCCACGAGCGAATTTTAAAGACACTTTTTTGCCAAATGAACCACCGTGATGCACAAGTAGGACTCAATCAACTGGCGGCTGGGTAGCGGAAACAACTCTTTTCAAGTGATTCCAACATTGCTTGTAAAGCAACAATAAAAACATCACCAATCTCATTAATATTGAATAACCATGAAGTTTTATCTGTCATGATGTTAGGTTCTTCAGTTGTCCAGTTAAATGTCGTTCTGCAGTGTTTGACATTTTTATTCAATTAAATGTATTAAAAAATCGTTTAATGTGATTATTTGGGGTGGTGAAAAATAAAATTGTTGCAGTTTGTAATGTAAAACTATGCATTATGATTGGTTTAATGTTTTTTATAAGAGGAACATCGATTTATAGAGCGGTCCTGTTGTGTTTTTACAGTGATTTCAATAACGCCAAAACTCCAAGTTTCTTGTAATTAATTTGTTTATTACAAGCGCTAACGAATTACGAAAAGTACACACGAGACAATGAAAAAGTATATAACGCGGCTCCTATAGAGTACACGTGGACCAACCAAAGATACCACATTTTTAAGATAATAATAGTTATTTGCATAACACCTCCTTTTTTAAAAAAGATCAACTGTGGGAGTTTCCAAAGTTTGGGTCCATGATGAGTCTTTGTGGTGGTCTTCGGGCACGCTGTGATCTTCGAAACTGCACCGGCACCTGCTCCGAATCCGCAATAGACAATCCGTCACTCTCCTCTTCCGACAGTTCCCGGTCTGCTGGTGGTTGTCTGCCTTCAGGGGGTTCTCCTGGATCAGAGTCTTGATCTGCCCCGTATCTGATTCTCAATTGATTTACATGTCTTTTCCAGATCGGTCCATTTGGCAAAATTCGAACTTTTATGTTGCGAGGCCCCATCACTTTTGTTATGACTGCAGGAATCCATCTGGGTTCTTTGTTCTTTTTAGGACCACAGTGGAGGGCGTAACATGGCATTCCTTCCTGGAATATTTGCGATCTTCTCTCAGGTTGTGTCACTTTCTTTTGGTTTTGTTTTTTCTGGATGGCTTGTGTTGGAGATGGAAGTAAAGCATCTAACTGACTTCGAATCTGACGACCATTTAATAATTCGCTGGGTGAGTAGCCAGAATCTAATGGCGTCCGTCTGTACTGTTGAAGGAATTCTTGCAGTGCCTGTCTTGGAGAGTGTGAAGATTTTCTTAGTGATTGCTTGAATGTCTGTACAAGTCTTTCTGCTGCTCCATTCGTTGCTGGGTGATATGGAGCGCCTGTTAGATGTGTGATGCCACGCTGTCTGCACCATTCCTGGAATTCATCTGATAGAAATGCTGGTGCATTGTCTGTCACCAATGCATGGGGATATCCAAAATGTGCAAAATCCTCTTCTAACAGCTGGATTGTTGACTTGGCTGTTACTGAACCGGTAGCATGGATGCATGGGTATTTGGAATAAGCATCAATTAATACTAACCAGTTAGTGTCCATGAAGTTTATGGCATGGTCTAGGTGTATTCTGCTCCAAGGCTTTTCTGGCAGCATCCATGGATGGTTTGGAAACTTTGCTGCTTTGTTCTGGTGTTCTGCGCAAGTTGTACAGCTACGACAAAGATTTTCAATGTCGTGGTCTATGCCTGGCCAGTAGACAACTGATCTAGCCAGTTGCTTCATCCTTTGTATTCCGAAGTGTCCTAGGTGTAGCAGTTGGACTACTTGGTTTCGGATTTTTTCTGGGATGACTAGTCTTGCTCCATATCTTAGACATCCTCCTTCTGTAACTAGAGAGTCTGCTAATTTTGCGTAGTGTTTTATTTCGTCTTTTTCCATCAGTTTAGGCCATCCTTCTTTCACATATCTCATGACTGTTGAGATTGTTGGGTCTCTGCTAGATTCTTTAGCCAATATTTTAGAATCTGCTGGTTTGATCTGTTGACTGATGGTGTGAATCATACAAACTGTTGATATTTCTGCCTTTTCTTCTTTTGCATCAAAATCCTGTTCTCCTCCAACTGGCAATCTGCTGAGTGCATCCGCATTTCCGTGCTCAGTTGTTTTTCTGTATTCGATGGAGTATTCATATTGATTCAGACTAAGTGCCCATCGAGCAAGGCGATTGGCAGCCATTGCCGGAGTTCCCTTTGTTGGATTAAATAGTGAGAGAAGAGGCTTGTGATCTGTAACCAAAATAAATTTTCTGCCATAGAGATAATTGTGGTATTTTTGGAGACCATAAACAATAGCTAATGCCTCTTTTTGAATCTGACTGTATCGTCGTTGTGTGTCGGTGAGTGTCTTAGACACATTGAACAAAGGTCTTTCACTTCCGTCTGCATAACGTTGAAAAAGAACCACTCCAATTCCTACCTCAGAGGCATCACAGGAAATTCCGATCGGGAGTGTTTTGTCAAAATGGGCTAACTGGACATCTTTCATAAGAAGGTCTTTCAAGTGTTGAAACGTTACTTCTTCTTGTTTTGTCCATTGCCAAGTTGTTTCTTTTCTGGTTAGACGAGTCAACGGTTCTGATATTGTGGAAAGATTTGGGATGAATTTACTGTAAAATTGAACTGACCCCAAAAAAGATTTCAGTGTTGACACATTTGTAGGAGGTGGCATCTTAGCTACTGCATTCACCTGTTGACCCATTTTTATTCCATCTTTTGATAGCATGTGTCCGAGGTAGTCCACTGATGATTCTGCAAACCTACACTTACTCAGATTACATCTTAACCCGTTGTCCTGTAATCGTTGGAGTAAAGCTTTCAGGTTGTTTAGATGTTCTGCTGCTGCTTTTCCACTCACTAGGATGTCATCCAGATACACGGCAACTCCCTGTAGATCGCTTGTCAACTTTTCCATGATCTCTTGAAAGTATCCTGGTGCAGATGTAATTCCAAAAGGAAGTCTTGTTTGGAGTAAAACACCTTTGTGAGTACTCAATGCTAACTTTTTCTGGCTTTCAGGTGACAGTCTTATCTGATGGTAAGCATCTGCAAGGTCGATCTTGCTGAAGAAATAACCTCCACCGAGCTTTCTCATTAAATCCTCGGGTAATGGCATGGGGTGACGATGAGTTTCTAGCTGTTTGTTGATTGTTACTGAATAATCGCCACAAACTCTGAAACTGGGTTTCAGCTGTCCTGGTTGAAGTTGTTTGCGAATTGGCACAACCGGTGTTCCATAACTATTGAACTGTGTAGGAATCCACAAGCCCTTTTTTATTCCAGCTTCATAAGTTTGGTTCAGATCCTCGATAATTGCAAATGGTACTGTTCTGGGTTTGCAAAAAACTGGTTCCACTTCTGGTTTGAACTTAATGTCTAATTCAAAATTTTTAAGACAACCCAATTCTGGCTTGAACAGTTCCCGAAATTCTGAACAAAGTTGTTTACAAGCTATTTGCAAATTTACGTGTGATTGTTCTGAGACGTTGTACACCTCATTTCTCATCATAGCTGTGACATCTATTTCTAAATCAAGGATTGTTCTTCGTCCGAGAAGATTGAGGTCATGGACCTCTGAGACATTGAATTCGACTTGTCTTTTATGGCTATTATTCTCTAAATTTGCCATTATTTTGAACGTTCCCATTACTGGAATGTGGTTTCCTGTTGCTGAAACGTAAAATTTTGCAGATGGCTGCAATGATGGCTTTCCCAGGCTCAACCAGACCTCCTTTGAACAGAAACTGTCCCTTGCTCCACTGTCAATGAGAAAATTGTACTTCTTGCTGTCGAGTGTTAATGACTGAAACAAAGGTTTTGAGTCCTGGATGTTTTTTACTGATGAGTCAAGGACCACCGTGACTGTTTGTTTTTTCTTTTTGAAACACACCATCTCCAGGTGTCCCGTCTTATGGCAAAAATTACACTTCAGGTTGCTGTTTTTGCAATTCTTCGCTGTGTGGTTTTGTTTTCCACAACGCAAACAAATGTTTTTAGATGGAGAAGAGTGTTTGTTTTCAGGAACGACTGGTACCCTTCTGCTTTTTATTTTGTTGATCGAGTTCGTCAGATTCGAGTTTTGTGATGGCGTACCATACACCGTTTCCTTTGCCACTCTTGCCGCATCCTCCACACCGGCAGCCAATTCTACAGCTTTCGTGAATGTCAACTCATCATCATCCATCCTGAAAATAGCCTTCAAGACCGCTTCATTTTTTATTGCGCAAATAAACTTTGTTCTCATAGCTTCATCTTGAGGGTCCTGGATGGCGGAGAAATCACATGTGGAAGCTTCTTGTCGAATTCGGGCTGCTAGTTCGTGAACATTTTCACCAGTGTTTCGATTCATTTCTGACCAAAATCTGTATCTTTCTCTGACAATGAATCTTTTTGGATTAAATTGTACTTCCATGTGTTGTACAATCTCTTCCATGGTCAGAGTGTTGATGTTTCTTGGTGGAGTTTGTTGTTCTGCGAAAGTGTCGAGAAGTTTGTAGATGGTGGGACTTTGGCTCATGAGAAAAACTTGTGGCATCTTATCTGCAGAAACAGAATGAGCCCTGGCGAATGTTGTGAAACGTGCCCAGTAATCTCTCCAAATTTCTTTTGTTGAGTCGAAGTTTGCGAAATTTGGTATCGATGCGTTCACTGGTCCCATTCGAGATAAAATTGTCTCTATTTGTTTTTGGTGACTTTCCTGCATCTTGACCATTTGTTCTTGGAAAAGAGCGATGAGCTTGCCTACGTCCGACATCTTGAAATCCTAAAAAAAACGATTGTAGAAAAGTATCCTGTCGACTGCGCCAATTGTTGTGTTTTTACAGTGATTTCAATAACGCCAAAACTCCAAGTTTCTTGTAATTAATTTGTTTATTACAAGCGCTAACGAATTACGAAAAGTACACACGAGACAATGAAAAAGTATATAACGCGGCTCCTATAGAGTACACGTGGACCAACCAAAGATACCACATTTTTAAGATAATAATAGTTATTTGCATAACAGGTCCATTCAGTACATGGGGTGGTCCATTCATTACGACCACGACGTCCTGAATGGACCACCTAAGTTTTAGAGGTGGGTTCACAAAAAGTCGTTTTTAGTAATAACCTGATTTTTAAAATGTATTTAAATTTAATTATTTGTCTCTACATGTATCAGCCTTACCTTACATTTGTCATTAAAATATTTAGAAAATCTATGTAAATAAATTTATTGTGAATTTTTAAGCGCATTTCAGGAAATTGTGGTCCATTCAGTACGAGTCTCCCCTAAACGTTCTTTCGTTTTCTACCGAAGTGACAGGCAAAGTCAAAACAAGATTTCCAAGGCGAATCATATTGTAAAATGCATTTGGTATTTTTGCTAAGTGAAAATGCATTTGGTATTTTTGCTAAGTGAAAATGCATTTGGTATTTTTGCTAAGTGAAAATGCATTTGGTATTTTTGCTAAGTGAAAATGCATTCGGTATTTTTGCTAAGTGAAAATGCATTTGGTATTTTTGCTAAGTGAAAATGCATTTGGTATTTTTGCTAAGTTCCAAATTAAAAATAGGATTTTGCAATAAAAATGTGTACGATTTTGCAGTGCCAGCTTCAACTTCAACCACGAGAGGGTCGATATCCAAAGCTAGATTAAGCTTCGCAAGCGTGCTTATTTGGTTTGCAGAGAGGAAATCATAAGATTGCGGATTGAAAAAATTCAGGCATGCATGAAGATCACTGTTTTGTGTAAATCGTGCGTTCAACTCAGACTAAATAGATCGGTGCATGCATACAAAATCTGTTACCTATCTCGTTCCTCTTTGGACTGTTCCAGGCCTTATTCTAAGTGTGTAGTTGGGAAAATTTGTGAAGTTCCAAACTTAAAATGTGCAGTTCCAAATCGTAAAATGTGTAGTTGGGTATTTGTTTATTTTGTAAAAAGTTGTAATTTGAATAATTTGTAAATAAGGAACAACTCCAACTTGAGTATTGCTTATTCATCCACTTTTAGGATTTTAGCAAATAAATTCTTCAAATGCCCTGTCTTATTATTATTTAAAGTCTTAGTTTTCAATATTTAATATTATCAACTAAAGTTAAAAAGATTGTAAAAAGAAAGTTTTAATTAGTTAAGACTATTTTAAAATTATACACTACCGCTGTATCGCACCTGTTTTTACGATTGATTTTTAAGATTTTTTATTGGTTTAATATTGATACTGACAATATTCTATTACATTTTCATTATTAGCATTCAATTGTTGTGTACTGTACTGAGCAACTAAACTAATAACTACCAATATAGAATTTATTATTCAAAACATTTCTGGAATAAATAATCACATTATTGTCTACAACAGGCTTTAAATCACACCTTTGATGCAGCATTTTTTCAAAATTTTCTTGGGGAGGGGCCTCACCGAGACCCCCTCCCCCGAATTAGCTCAGCGCTCCGCGCATCGACTTTCGGAACTTCGTTCCTCAATCTGTTTAGTTCCAAATATTCCTTACAATAAGGCCTGGACTGTTCATAACTTTTTAACACCTCTCCATCTCGATGTGGACCTTTTAGTTTCCTAGTTTCTTTAACATATTATTTCTCTTCTAATCTCTATGGACAGCCTACTCAACCAGGCTATGAATAACGCTAACCATCCTTATAACCGGGACGGCATTTTTTCTATATATGACCCCATCCTATAACTACAAAAGCTTCGGCTTTTCTTTTCTAAAATCTCACTAAAACATCTAAAAAAAAAAACATCTAACAGGGGCCCATATTTAATAACTATTACATGAAAGTCAGGAAGCTCAGTCTCCCTTAAATGATGTCTCTTAGTTTTGAAAGTAACGGTCTGAAAGGTGCCCATATATTAACCATGGGCCCACTTAAAAGTTAGGAGCTTACATAAGAGCCAGGGAGGGCTACTTAACAGTCATGAAAAAAGTCAGGAGAGGGTCAGTGAAAAGTCAGAAAAAGCCAGTTAAAAGTCAAGAGGGACCCACTTGAGTGCCGGAGCCCACTTAAGTGGGGGGAGACCTACTTAAAGGCGGGAGCCCACTCAGGTGCAGAGGCTCACGTAAGTGCATGACCCACTTTAATGCCAGGGTTCCCTTAAGTACGTGGGGCTCACTTCATTACCGAGGGGCCCACTTTAGTATCGAATGCCCCCTTAAGTGCGTGAGACGCACTTCAGTGCCGGGGGCCCCCTTAGGTGCGTGAGGCCCACTTTAGTGCCAGTGCCTCCTTAAGTGCGTGGGGCCCACTGAAAAATCCAGGAAAAGTCACTTAAAAATCAGGAATAGCCCACTTAGGTGCAGGAGGCCCACTTAAGTGCGTGGGGTTCACTTCATTGCCAAGGGCACCCTTAAGTACAAAGGGCCCATTTTAGTTTCAAGTGCCCCCTTAAGTCTGTGGGACCCATTTCAGTGCCGGGGACCTCTTAGATGCGTGGGGTCCATTTAAGTGCAGAGGCTCACGTAAGAGCAGGGCTCACTTCAGTGCCAGGGATTCCTTCAGTGTGTCGGGCTAACTTAATTGCCGAGGGCCCCTTAAGTGTGAAGGGCCCACTTAAGTGCCGAGGGCCCGCTTACGTGCGTGTGACCTACTTCATTGCCAAGGGCCCCCTTAAGTGCGTGGGGCCTATTTTAGTGCCGAGTGCCTCCTTAAGTGCATGGGGCCCGCTTAAAAGTCCAGGAAATGCCACTTAGAAATAAGAAAAGACCCACTCAGGTGCCGAGGGCCTACTTAAGCATGGGGGAACCACTTAAGGGCAGGGATCCACTTAAGAGCGTAGGGCAAATTTTAGTGACGGTCGCCCCTCCCCTGCCCCCCTAATTGACGTCCCTGATGCGAACCCCTTGTTATTCAGAAAACCATTACTTTTAATTAATCCTAGAAGTTTTAAAAAAAATTAAACATTAATTTTTTAATTAGCTTGCAATTTTATTCTGTTCGTCTGTATCCTGACACTTTATCTTTACTAAATTCACCTCTCAACCATCAATAGTTCTGATAATTGGCAGATATTTAAGAATTTCAAGTCTTTTCCAAACCTATTCATTACAAAATTGTTGGGAGTATGGATTTATAGCCATATTTATTGTATGGCTATGAATATATATGGCTATATGTATGTATGTGTATATCGTATGAGGACAAAAGAGGTGGAGGGCTTGCTATCATTCACTGCAACAACCTCCTCTGCTACCAGGTACCCACGGCTCCAACGCATGAATTCGAGCATCTGGTAGCAAAAATATCCATCTCACAACAACATCTGCTCATAGCTGTTATCTACAGACCACCTGGTCACATCTCTCACGTCTTCATTAACGAATTTTCTCATTTTCTCGAATTAATATCTTCCATTGGTCACAAATTTATAATATGTGGCGACTTCAATGCACCTCCTCTTCAACATCCATCGATCTAACTCTCCAAGAGTTGCTTGATGAACTCAACCTCATCCAGCAAGTCTCTGTACTAACCCACTCGAGAGGCAACATTCTCGACCGACTCATCTCTTGCAGCAGCACACCATACCTACTAACGGAAGTCAACACACACAGCTTATCCTATTCCACTCACTACTTAGTCTCAACCATCATCACTCACTCAAAACCCATCAGCAATCGCATCACCACCCATCATCGAAATTTAAAATCTATCGATTGGCTCGCCTTAAACGGAGACATAATCAACTCATCACTACTCAATCACAACAACCTCACAGATGATGAGTATACCGAGCTCATGATAACAACCATGAAATGTTTACTCGACAAGTATGCCTCTATCCGTATCAAGACGCTCAGGAAGGGCGTCACAAGGACCATCTTATCGGAAGACGCCATGAGTGCAAAGAGGCACATGAGAAAGATGGAAAGGCTCTACCGCAAGAACTCATCTGTTTCAAACAAATTAGCTTACGACCAATCCAGAGAGCTGGCCAGAATTGCAATACTTAACTCCAGAGTTGATTACGTTCGACATGAATTGAGCTCTTCGGCCAATTCTCGCTCTCTTTTGCGCAATCTAAAGATTCTCCATACCACCACTGAACATAATAGTATCGATGACAACAACTGCAAGACGCTTGTCAACTTCAGCAACCATTTCATAAATAAAATAAGTAACATTCATCAAAATATAAAACAACGTTTGTCATCTCCTGCTCACTCACTTCCGTCATATGCAACCAGAGTCATTCCCTGTCACAACATGCATTCTCTCCAACCAATAACCGCATCTGACGTAAAGGCAATCATTAAAAGCTCATGCAACAAAACTTCTCCTCTTGACCCTTTCCCACATCAAGTTTTAATTAATTGCTCGGATACACTCTCCATCATCATATCAAACTTAATCAACATTTCTTTTGAAGAAGGTCACTTTCTAAAGTCAGTCAAAATAGCACAAGTTTTGCCACTCTTAAAAAAATCCTATCCCGATACCTCTGACCCAGGTATAGAGAAAAAAGAAGAAAAACTTGAGAGGGAAATTCAAGAAAAACTTGATAAAAAAGCTCGAGAAAAGAAGAGAAACCTGAGAGGGAAGCTTAAGAAAAACAAGAAAAACTTGAAAAAGAAGCTCGTGAAAAAGAAGAAAAGAGAATTGAAAAAGAAAAAACTGAGAAAAAATTTCTTCAGTTAATTTCAATGATACAGGGCAAGAGATCCGTCGAAGTAAGATCAGACCTCTACAAACGAGTTGAGCATTTTGTTTACAATCCAGATCAAGGACTTACATTCACTGATTGGATTGGGCGATTTGAAGAAGCTGTTCAGTCAGTCGGACGCGCATCAATGAGCGATTCAGAAAAAAAGGAACTCTGAGCGGGAAGCTTCAACAAAACGAATACACGTTACTTAAAGGTAGTATATTGCCGAGAACATTCGAGAGTCAAAAGGTTGGCTAGAAAAACTGTTTGGAAAAAAGCATTAATCAAAGACGATTTGATTTTGAAAACATCCAAATAAAGGAATCAGAGACTTTCAGGGCATTCGGCACAAGGGTGAACAGGCTGTGCAACGAAGCACAATGGGAAAATTTCACAAAAGAAGCCAGCATGTGCTTACATTTTATATGGGGATTGAAGGATCCGAAATATTTAAACATTAAGCACAAATTACTGCTCAGGGTAGAACAAGAGTGCTCACTGGAAGAGCTTATTGAAGAATGTAAAAAGATAAAACTGTTACATACAGAACAAATGATGATTTTAGAAACCTTAGTTAGTACGGCTAATCACTATTCAGAAAGATCACCTAAAAAATCTTCCAGCCAAGTTATCCGGGGTTCACCCGTAAAGAAAAATGTTTGTTTTCCCGGTGGAAAACTGGGACATTTTGCTGCCAACTGCAGAACTGATGATAAAAGTCCCAACAGACATTTCAGTAGAAATAGAAGCCTAAATTTAAGAAGGAGCCCAAGTCTGTCGTATAGACGACACGAAATACGGCAAGTCAAGGCATTTCCCAGCAATCGAACAATTATAGCAGCCAATAGAAGATACACCACGGTGAAATTTGGTGATGTCGAAATTAGGATGCAACTGGACTCCGGAGCCGATGTCACAATCATCAGTACAAAAACTTGGGTGAAGATTGGTTCACCAAGGCTAGATAAGGCAACAACAAAAATTGGTGTTGCAAACGGTACTGAAATTCAAGTACTAGGTGAATTTCAAACCAAATTTTCGTGCGCAGGTTTTACAGGCAATGGACGCTGTTTTGTGGTCAAAAATACAACACAACTTCTAGGAATTGAATGGATGGATCAACTTCCACCAATGATAAAAGCGTTTGATGCAATCTGTTGTTCTGTTGCAGAAAAGCCTTCGCAGGAAGAAAACAGTTTAGCTGTTCGGTTACAAACAGAGTTTCCAAATGTTTTCAAAGAAGAATTGGGCCATTGCAGTAAAAATAAACAAGATTTCTCCTTAAGTCAGAGTCTCAGCCAAAATTTTGCAGACCACGAAAAATACCTTTTGCTTACGAAGAAATAACCATTAGGGAACTTGAAAGACTAGTCAATGAAGGAGTTCTTAAAAAAGTTGAATACAGTCACTGGGCGGCACCGATTGTGGTTGTTCCAAAGAAAAGCGGAACAGTGCGCATCTGTTTTAAAACAGGCCTTAACGAGGCGCTTGAGATACACCAAGATCCACTTCCAGCACCGGATGAAATTTTTTTTAAATTAAACCAAGGAGCTTGGTTTACTGAAGTAGATTTTGCTGATGCATATCTAGTTGGAAATGGACGAATCGTCAAAAGAGCTCGTTATGATCAACACTCCTAAAAGGGTATATCAGTACCAGAGACTTTCCTTTTGGAGTAAAAAGTGCACCAGGTATTTTCCAAGAAACAATGGATAATTTAACTTCAGGGTTAAAAGGTTGTGCGGCTTACCTGGACGATGTAATTGTGACCGGCACAACATTGGAAGAACACAATACGAATGTTTTTGAACTATTCTAACGGATTTCAGATTTTGGATTTAGAGTCAAGATGGACAAGTGCTCTTTTGCCAAGAAAGAGATTAAATTTTTAGGTCATATTATCAGCAAAGAAGGCCGAAAACCAGATCCAGGAAAAATAACAGCAATTGTAGAAACAGGACTTTCCCTCTAGCAAAAAACCCAGCCGGACTGCGACACTACTGCATTCGTGTGTAGCCTTATATAACAAAATCTGATCACGTGATCACAATCTGCCTATCTGATTCGCCGACTAAAAATCAATATCAATTAATACCAAACAGGCTGATGTAAACACGCAATTATATCCCAAAATCTCGATCGCGAGTGTATCAAATTTTGCTAGACTATAAAGATATAATCCTAATCTTAAATCCATGAAATTTTTATCAAAAATTAATCGGTAAAAATGTCGCTATACCAAGAAACGTACGCCAATTAATAAATGCGGGAGTTTACATGCGCTCTGATTGGCTCGCTTAAAACAATACCATATTCGATAAACAGAAGATACAAAATCGGGTTTCACAAATACTAAGCCATATTGCTAGAAATAAAATAAGTATAATCAATATTCGGTTCAAAAAGAAAAGGGGGGGTCCAGCACTGACAGCCCCCACCAAAAGACAGAAAACAGTTAAAATCGTATTTCGGTATGGTTAGTTAACTATTCTGCTTTTGTACCAAAGATGAGACAAATGAGAGGCCTACTAGATGACTTGGAATAAAATGAGAAATTTGAATGGTTAAGAGTACACCATGAATCTTTCACAAGTCTTAAGAAGGTGTTACAATCAAATTTATTGCTGACGCATTATGATCCCAAAAGAGACATCGTAATAGCTGCTGATGCATGTGAATACGGAATTGGAGCAGTGATTTCACACCGATTTCTTAATGGAACAGAAAAAGCAATCGCCCATGCAGGCCGTGCGCTGACCCAAACAGAAAAGAATTACGGCCAAATAGAAAAAGAGGCTTAAGCACTAGTTTTTGCGATAAGAAAATTCTATAGATTTGTTTATGGAAGTCGGTTTACACTATTAACCGATCACAAACCTCTCTTGTCAGTATTTGGTTGAAAAAAGGAATATCTGCACACGCTGCAAACAGACTGCAGAGATGGGAACTGATACTTTTAGCCAATGATTTTGAGATCGAATATCGACGAACAGCAAATTTCGGTCAAGCTGATGCTTTATCAAGACTCATTGATTCCAAAAAACAACAGGAAATGAGGATTTGATAATAGCAGGTGTAAACGAAGACATCACAGTGATACAGGAGCATACGACGAGACAATGACCTGTTAGTAAGAAAGATATTCAAATCATGACAAAAGAAGACTCTGAACTCAGAGAGTTAAGTAAGATTATTAAAAAGGGATTTTGGCCAAAAGTTAAACCTGGATCAAACTGGAATGCATTCCAAAGTAAAGCAACTGATTTAACTTTACATGATGGTTTTCTATTTATGGGTATAACAGCAGTAATTCCAAAAAAACTGCAACAACGTATACTGAGGATATTGAAAGTATTGTGAAAAGCTGTGGTGCATGTCAAAAAACAACTAAAATGCCTATAGAAAACACGTTGTCACCATGGCCTTAACCATCACAGGCCTGGGAGAGAATTCACATTGATTTTGCAGGACCAATGGAAAATTCAATGTTTTTGATGGTTGTGGACGCATATTCTAAATGTCCAGAAATAATACAAATGAGTGCGGCTACTTCAACAACGACAATTCGTGAGCTGAACAGAATGTTTGCTCGGTATGGATTTCCCAAGACATTGGTATCAGATAACGGAACACAGTTTACTTCTATGGAATTTGAAAGGTTTTGTCAGTCAAAATGTATCAGTTATATCCGAATACCTCCCTTTCATCCACAAAGTAATGGTCAAGCAGAAAGATTTGTTGATACTTTCAAAAGAACCATACAAAAGCGAAAAGGTGAAGGAATTACCGAGGAATTGGTGCAAAAGTTTTTATTGTGTTATAGATCTACACCATGTCCATCTATTCCACATCAAAAATCGCCCGCAGATAATTTTTTGGGAAGACGAATTAGAACACCACTATCAGACTTACAACTAAGTACTAAAAAAGACGAAAAGTATTCAGAAAAAAAAATCTTGCATGAAGAGACAGTTTGACAAAAGAAATGGGCAAGACCGAAAGTCTTTAAAGAACAAGAAGCGGTGTACGCTAGAGATTATAAAAATCCAAACCATCCCAGATGGATACCAGGAAAGATTTTGAAAAGAATTGGAAAAACGATTTACAAAGTTGAGATTGACATTTAGATTGGGCACTTAAAGAAATGTTTGAGACATTCGACATGCCAGTAAATCTGCAAAATAAAAGTGATGGAGAGAAAGCCCCAGTAAGAATTGTATTCCCAGGAGAGGAAGAGATGTTGAAACCAGACATAAACGCAACCCCTCGGGTTACGAAAAATGAGGATGGAGATAATAGACAAAGAGACCATGTTCCGAGCCATATGGATAATGAAGTCAATCCGGAGGAGTTGACACACATTCCAACAGGAATAGAACCGGAGGCAAGATCTAAACGCTATTGCAACCCTCCAAAACGGATAGTACTGGACCCTAGTAGAAAATCATATGATTTTCTATAAAGAGAGGGAGGTGTTGCAAGTATGGATTTATAGCTATATTTATTGAATGGCTATAAATATATATATATGGCTATATGTATATATATATATATATGTGTGTATATATATATATATATATATATATATACATATTGTAAGATGAAGATGATTCATCTTACATATTTTCATAGTATTTGTTTATTTTATTTTATTATGTGTGCATTTTATTATGATTGGATATGTCGAAACAATAAGTCACATATATATATATATATATATATATATATATTTTTATATATATGTATGTGTGTACGTGTGTGTGTGTTTATTATTTTTTTATCTAGAAATTTATATATATATATATATATATATATATCTTTTTCCGGATTTTTAATGGTAAGATTGGAAATATTATTTTGGGCATGAATTTTGAGAATTTAGACAGTGTGTTAAAAGTTGAGTGTTCGAGAAGATAATAAAATTTTGAAGAGACGTGCTGCAGAGAGAAATTGGAATTAACAAAAGATTTGTTAGAACCGTGCGAAATTCTACAAAGTGAGATAATTCAGTTTTTTGAGTCCAGTTAAAAGATTATATTCAAGGAAGAATAATTAAGTTAAAATAAATTCGAGAAATATTGTGTTATAAATAACTTCGACTTTAACGTTACGAATCGCTAGAAAGCATATTCCTCTACGTTTACATTGGTGACCTCGACGTATTTACGCATTTTCATCCGTAAATATATTTTCTGAAGTTGTTTGATCACAAGTGACCGAATTTTTTTTTCTTTTGTGAAAGATGTCTGACGAGAAATTCATTGCGATGGGACAGGCTCTAGGCTATTCCGGAGTGGATTTAAGGAGTTATGTCAAAGAGTTGAAGAATGAAGAAAGGGTTAAGAGAATGGAGGAACGGGAAGAAAAAAAGGCTCAGCAGGAGCGTGAAGATAAAATAGCACAACAAGAACGTGAACATGAAGAGAAAAAGACTCAAGAAGCTAAAGAAGAACGAGAACTCCAACTTCAACAAGCTAAAGAAGAACGAGAACTCCAACTTCAACAAGCTAAAGAAGAACGAGAACTTCAACTTCTACGTGAGCGCGAACAACGCCAGCATGAATTGGAATTGAAAAAGCTGGAATTAGAGGCCCTAACGAAAAAAGAGCCAAAGGTAGAGGTAACAAAGATTCCATATCCAAAGTTCTCGGAAGGTGACGACGTGGACGCATTTCTGCTCCGTTTTGAGGCATTGGCCACGGCAAATTATCATCCAAAAAAGGGTTGGGGAATGCTTCTGGGTTCCCTGCTCAGTGCTAAGACATTGGAAGTGTTTGGCCAACACAGCGAGAGTCAAATGCAGGATTACGAGTCGGTAAAAGAGGCACTCCTTCGCCGTTTTGGGAAGTCGGCAGAAGACTACCGAATAAAGTTTCGAGAGTCAAAGCTTGAGCCAGAAGAGACTTGGATACAGTATCTGGTGCGACTAGATAGTTACCTCAGGCGCTGGGTGGATCTCGCGGGTACAAAAAACTATTTGTTTTTGTTCCTAAAAGAGCAGTTCTTTGGAAAGTGTCCCTCGGGAATGGCTGAGTATTTGTTGGAGAAAAAAAGCGGTGACGTCAATGAGCTAAGTCGCTGGGTCAACCAGTACAATCAAGCTCACCCAGTCAAAAGCTTGGCAAAAGTCGAGAACGCAAGCAGGATTAGCGGAAATCGTGGTCAACCAGACTCTGACTCCGGAATGGTTGGACCACGCTGTTACAATTGCAATAAGCTGGGCCATATGGCAAAGGATTGTCATCACGCTGGACAGATCGCGAGGGACTACAGTCAAGGCACTCAAGCAACTCCAGTCATGTGTCAAACGCGTAGAGTGGCCACCATGACACCACCATGCAAAGACTCTGGAGTAGTGAATGCATGCGCGGTCATGGTGTTGGATGGTAAAATGAATGAGGTCCAATTAAAATGTGGCTGCTTTTCACCGGTAATAGCGGATGGTTGTTTTCACTCAGGAGAAAAGTTTAAATTAACCAGAGGGTTTGTGAACAGAAAACCGGTAAAGGTTTTGAGGGACACTGGCTGTACTTCCATAATAGTAAAGGAATCATTAGTGCACCCGCGTCAGATGACCGGAAGAACAAGACCTTGTGTTTTGATCGACGGCACAGTCCGGGTAGCCCCAACAGCAGTGGTAAAAATCAAAACAGACTGGTTCAGAGGAACCAGAGAGGTGGTGTGCATGAAAAACCTACTTTGCGATCTCGTGCTGGGAAATGTTGAAGGGGTAAGGGGTTTTGATGCAATGGCGGCAGGAAATCGCTTTGGTCGGAAACCACAGAAATCCGCTTCCAACTACGACAGCAATCAGAGGAATGATCGGGTAAATTTTAGAAAATCGTCGGCTAACTCGGAGCTGTATCAAAGCAAGGAAAGAAACACGTCTGCCATTTCAAAGGTAGGAAATAAAGTTGAGGCAAAAGTTCAAGCTTTAAATCCGCCAAAAGAAAGACCAAGGCTCAATCTTCTGCCTAGAGGCCAAAATGGAGGGGTGGGGAAAGATGGAAAGTTGAATTCGGCAATCTTCGGAAATGCCCGCCCTGTTGACACAGCACGCAGAGAGATAGAGATTGAGAATAAGTTGAAAGGAAACTATTTCAAAGGCAAGGAGAACATCGGTGCTGACTTTCTTAGTCGTAAAGAGAGTGACGATGTAATCAAGAAACACTGACGCGTTTCTTTTTTCGAAGAGGGGGATATGTAAGATGAAGATGATTCATCTTACATATTTTCATAGTATTTGTTTATTTTATTTTATTATGTGTGCATTTTATTATGATTGGATATGTCGAAACAATAAGTCATATATATATATATATATATATATATATATTTTTATATATATGTATGTGTGTACGTGTGTGTGTGTGTTTATTATTTTTTTATCTAGAAATTTATATATATATATATATATATATATATATATATATATATATATATATATATATATATATATATTTACAGTATTTCGGCACTAAATGTTCATTTAAACATGCTCTGTTGAAATATACACGCCATTTAGAAGACACGGTTTTGTCAATTAAACGCTTAAAATATTTTAAGTGAGAGAAAACACTTTTACTAAATCTAAAATCAAACGTTTTATTAGCAACCAACTTGCAAGTTTCAGCCATTGCGGCCATCGTCAGGGTTGTTTTGATTGTCTTAATGTAACTAAAAGTTAATACATACAGTACATAATAATACTTAAAATCGGGACGATGAACGTTAAATTAAGCAGAAAATAATTAATAAAATAATAATAAAAATAAAATAATAATAATAAAACCAAAATAAAAATAATTTAAAAATTATATTAATTTAAATCGAGAGATAATAATTTAAATTTATAAAATTCATCAAAAGTTTTAAGAAATGTGAAACAGACAAAGAGGCTTATATATCATATCAAAACAATATCATCTCCTCCGTCTAATTGCAATATTAATGTTATCAGTTAAGTGAGACAAGCTCAACGGACCAGATATCCCCTCTGAAACACATGCACCATCAACAGACATTCCAGAAGATCCGTCATCCACCTGAGAAATCTCTGCACAACCCTTTATCCGGTGCATTCGGACGGAATCATGGCAACCGGATAAACAATCATCATAAAACTCAACATCTGTTCGATCAACGAGACTTTGACCAGGCAAACCCGACAAGCAACATGTATCTACAGTTTTAAATCCCTGCAACAAGTCATCTGTAGATGAGGCGCCTTTTTTATCACCATCAATGTTACATATTTCAGAAGCTTGGGAGGAAGAAAAACATATTGTAGAAGGATGCATATCGTCGCACTTTAAATCAAGCATAATGCTATCTGTAATTGAGGTGCCTTTTAAATCACCATCCTGGTTATTTCCATCAGATGCATGTAAGGGAGAAAAACAATTATCAATATTGACGTCATCCGCGGTCACGACCCTGAATGAACAACATTCTTTTGTATCTTTGTCATTTACGTGTCCGGATTTGTTTTCATCAGAGACAGCATTTTCAATCTGATGTTCTATAGCAAGTTGAATATTTGCAGACTGCAGACTCGGTTGTGCAGCCCCTGCATTGGCTGGATCAGAACAAATCAAAGTATTAATATCAAGTTTCATTCTATTTGATTGAACATCACCAACATCAGATATATTGAACAGAGACAATGTGCCATCTGTAAAATCTCTTTGCATATTAATTTTAGGGTTTTCCTGTGAAATATACAAAGCTTCAGATAATTTAAGGTGAATCGGACAATGCTCTCTACGCAAAATCTCAGTGTTATATATATATATATCTTTTTCCGGATTTTTAATGGTAAGATTGGAAATATTATTTTGGGCATGAATTTTGAGAATTTAGACAGTGTGTTAAAAGTTGAGTGTTCGAGAAGATAATAAAAGTTTGAAGAGACGTGCTGCAGAGAGAAATTGGAATTAACAAAAGATTTGTTAGAACCGGGCTAACTTCTGCAAAGTGATATAATTCAGTTTTAGAGTCAAGAAAAGGATTATATTCAAGGAAGAATAATAAAGTTAAAATAAATTCGAGAAATATTGTGTTATAAATAACTTCGACTTTAACGTTACGAATCGCTAGAGAGCATATTCCTCTACGTTTACAGTTGTCATTACCGGGGTTCCCCTGGAACTGACAACCGAAGACATCAAGACATCGACCGGGAGTACAACTGCGTATCGAATTACAAAAAAAAAATAAAAAGAGTAGTAAGCACAACAACGGCTGTAATCTTTACATACCCCAAAGGCGAAGCACCGGAAAGAGTTAGATTCGCCTACTTAGTTTTTCGTACACGCCCCCTACGTACAAGAACCACTTCGTTGTTTCAAATGCAACGGTTTTGGTCACAAAGCAAAAGATTGCAGAAATGCAATTTAATGTCCGCTTTGCACCAAAGATCATGATTTCAAATCATGTCCTGAGAAGGAAAAAGATAAAAAAGAACGCCTTTGTGTATGCGCAAGCTGTGGAAAGAATGGACATTGCACAGGAAGTAAGGCCTGCCCAAAGTATGTTTTCTCCATGAAAGTCAATTCAGTTTTTGCGAAAGAAGGTATTTCTTATGCCGCTGCCTTGAAAAAGGTTGTGACAAAAAAGACTTTTACCAAAGAAATACAGCACAGAAAAAGCCAGAACAAATGTGCAAAGACACACCAAAAAAGAGCGGCTCTGAAAAGAAAACGCCTGTCACACAAACTCATATTAAGGAAAAACAAGCTATTACTAAAAAGAAAAAAGAAGAAAAGAAAGCATCAAAAGATGAAAAAAGACAGAAAAACGTGATGAACCAATGAGCTTGCCAACGATACAGGGGCTTGTCGAGGAGATTCAGGAAATAAAAAAGGACATACCACAAATGCTTTTGGAAGCTGTAATGAAAGCCATTATAAAAATGTTCAATTACATTCTTAAATACAATGGCTTTCAGGCGTACCCTGGAGATAGGGAGGTTTCCGAATTTTAAAATTTTATTCCTCTAGAAAACGGGATAAAGCAGTTTAAAAAATTAAACATGGACAACAATCTTACCATTTTACAGTGGAACTGTCAGAGTATTTGAACGAGAGTCAACGAACTAACTATTTTTCTTGGAAAAATGGAACAAATTTCCGACATCATTGCCCTGCAGGAAACATGGCTGAAAGAAGGCAATAACTTTAGTATTTCAGGCTATAATATTGTCAGTCTAGATAGAGGCCTCCATCAAGGAGGAGGGGTCGCAACACTCCCTCGAGAAAGCATCTCATAACCTCGCAAACCATAGAACAAAACGAATATGAGTCACTATTTGTGACCATTTTTTCTGAAAAGGGATCAAGCATCACCATTATCAATGCATACGTTCCACCAAATGCCAATCATCAAATACTGCTATCTACACTGGAAAAGTCATTCATTTATACCAACTCAATTGTATTAGGTGACTTCAATGCATATTCTGTTGTTTTCGGTGCTGAAACTTCAGATAATAGAGGAAAGTTAATTGAGAAATTGTTAGACCAGTATGGCCTTGTTGCCCTTTTTCCGGATCAGGTACCTACCTGACTCCCAGCAGAAAGACAACTTCTATAGATTTAGCAATGTGCTCTCCTTCTTTATTTCAAAAAGCCTTGTGTAGGGTGTTAGATGAAAATCTGGGCAGTGACCACTACCCGCTATTGATCACACTAAATAAAAAGGTCAATTACGAGGTAAACAACAGATAGGTATGGAACCTGGAAAAAGCCGATTGATACTAATACCAACGGCTTTCAACAGTAGTGTTAAATGAACTCTAAATTTTCACAAATGTTGACGAAGCAACAAACATGTTAACGCAAGGTCTGAACAAAGCAGCCATAGCATCAATACCAACCAAAAATGGAAGACGATCAGGACTTAGGCCAGTACCATGGTGGAATGATGAATGTGAAAACGCAATCAAAGCAAGAAACAAAGTCTTATACTCACTTCGGAAAGAATATACTACGACTGGTTTTGAACGGTATCAAGAAATCAAACAAATCGCACAGAAGATAGTGAGGACCGCAAAAGAGAACCATTGGCAAACATTCTGTAGCTCTCTTAACTTAAACTCTAGTCAGACTACCATGTGGAAAGCGGTGAAAAATATGGTCCACACACATGCAGGTTTAACGTTCCAGCGCTGAAACTAAGTGAAGATAAAACCGTTTTTTCTGACAAAGACAAAGCGAATGCGTTAGCAAATGCTATCGCAAAAAACTCATCAGACAAAAATCTTGACCTAAGATTTATTCAAAGAAAAGAGGCTCTGAAAAGAGAAATTACCTTTACCATCAGATCTGGCATTTCCTGCGAAAACGACCCACATGAGTTAAACAAAGAAATTTCCTTGAAAGAATTTACGGAAGCTCTGATGCAGAGTGCAAACGGCAGATCTCCAGGTCCAGCCAATCTCTGCTATGAGATGCTAAGACAAATTGACGAGATAGGTCTCAATAAGCTCTTGGATCTTATAAACTTTTCTTCGTCAAAAGGAGATGTAGCAAAACTATGGAAGCAATCCATAATTGTTCCGTTACTAAAACCGAGAGAAAATTCTGCAGACACCAACTCATATTGACCCATTTCCCTAACATCTTCATCGTGCAAGGTAACTGAAAAAAATATTGCAAATCGGTTAAGGTTCTACCTGGAGCAAAATAATCTTTTAAACCATGAACAATCAGGCTTTAGAAAAGGAAGAGGATGCACAGATCACATCCTTAGACTATAAAACAACATTAAACGCTCGATGTGGAATAATGGTGAGACATTGGCGGTCTTTCTGGACTTAAAAAAGGCCTTCGATCTAATGTGGCAGGAGGGGCTTTTGTTAAAGTTTAAAAAGGTTGGTGTCAGAGGAAGGATTTTAATATGGATCCATAGATTCTTGAACAATCGAGAGGCCATGGTTCGTGTGGGATCCACCTTGTCAGATCCGGTATTGTTGGAAAACGGTACCCCACAGGGTTCTGTCCTGAGCCCCCTTTTGTTCATTGTTATGATGAGTGACATCCCTTGTCAAGAAATCCATGGAATTCGGACATCTATATTTGCGGACGATGTAGCAATATGGATTTCAGGAAAAGACCCACATACTATGCGAAACTGCTTACAGACTCGATTAAACAAAATCCAAACATTCTTCCTCAATTGGGGTTTCAAACTATTAACCGAGAAATCGGTAGCAGTCTGTTTTACAAAATACAATGAATTCCGAAGACAAAAAAATCAATTGGAAGGGCGAAGCTACATTTCTCGGTATAATATTTGACTCAAAATTAACCTGGAAAAAACACATTGATAAGATCGTTGATCTTTGCAAGAAAAAAATTGAATATCATGCGATGCCTGACAGGACAAAGCTGGGGATGCGGCAAAGAAACACTGATGCTTTTCTACCGATGCGACATACGTCAGTGATGGAGTTTGGCTACGAAGCATTCGACAGTGCATCGGAATCTCAAAAAACAAAGACTCGAGAAAATCCAATATAGTGCTTTAAAAACAGCTTGCGGGGCAATGGTTGGAACCAGTTTGGCCGCTGTACAAATTGAATGCGGAGATCCTCCACTCGATATACGACGAAAGATGTTAATTACAAACCTTGCCACTAAAACCAAGATTATTCCAAACCATCCGGCAAAAGACGTCTTTGTACCTCCCAGAGGACATGAAGGGGTTAAATGGCGATGGTTCTTTCACAGAAAAGTGAAAAAAGCTGAACAACCAGCAGCCAAAAGAACAGCGGCATTAAACAAAATAGTTGACAAATTCAACCCAGTCCCCTTAACTCCTTTTTTAACTCTACCATGAAAACTTATTCCACCTTTTTATAACGAAGGGCTGGTGGGGTTAAAGAAGGATGATCCGTCAATTCTCCAAAGAGCTAAGGAACTGGTTGCTACATATACGGATTCGACACATATGTACACAGATGCATCTAAGATAGTCAATGTAGCAGCTGTGGGAATTTATATCCCGGAAAAAGATATGAAAATGGCTAAGAGAGTCACGAATGACGTTAGTATTTATACGCTGAGTTAACGGCTATAAAATGCGGCTTGAAGTGGATGGCACAACCAGACGGTCTACATAAAATAGCCCTATTTACGGATTCATATAGCTCTATGCTTTCATTGAAAAATTCCGCGAATGCTCAAAAATCTGCTCTTGTGGCATCAGTCCTAACACTAGCATCCAACCTCTCAAAAGAAGGAAGACAATTACCCTGATTTGGGTACCTAGCCACGTGGGCATACGTGGAAATGAAATGGCAGATTGTCTTGCCAAAGAAGCTACCAAACATCCCGAAATAGAGATTGAGGTTATGCCAGAGATATTTGACATAAAAAGAACAATATGTAGAGAGATTTTGAACGAATGGCAGACTAGATGGGACTCTGCTCAAGAAAGTCGACACAACTGGTCTCTCGAAAAAAGAGTCTCATGAATCTTCATGAGACAGATTTGTGCGAAACCTGCGGAACAGAGGAAACAATCGAGCACTGGTTGCTGCACTGCAAAGAAACGACACAACTAGGAATGGAACTTGGGAACTTTTGTAAAAGGGTCGAAAAACCAACTATACTCCAAACCATACTGAACTCTGAAATATGCCATGACATCATCTATAAATGGATACACAAGTAAATTAAAAACGAATTTTTAAAACCAATGCTCTTATATGTAATTAAAACACAAATTTTGCAATCAATTTTTTCTTATATTACTCTTTTATTTTATATTAAAGTCGAAATATCTTAATTATATCGAAATATCGAAATTAATTAAAATTTACTAAATTAATTGACTTATTGTAAAACTAATAATTGAATATTGCATTGTCTTCTATTTGAGCATGTATGCAAAATTTGAAAAAAAATCTATCATCAGGAAGTGACTCAAAAATTGATTGCAAGATTTGAAACAGACAGAGAAACAAACAGACAGACAGAGAAACAAACAGACAGACAGAGAAACAAACAGCCAGACAGAGAAACAGAGACGACGAGTTAATAAAAGCATTGGTAATAATAATAAAAATATCATCAAAAACCATCGAATTTAAATATCTCAACTATTTTCATGAAAATTTCGTACACGCTTGAGAATCGCGGTCAGTGAGTGTGGTTCGTGTTAACTTGGTAGAATAGTCTGCCAGTCGGTTAGCGTTTTGTGGTCAAGAAAACCCTCAAGAAAACCCTCAAGAAACCCCTCGATAAAACCCTCAAGAAAATTAACTAAATTAATTGACTTATTGTAAAACTAATAATTGAATATTGCATTGTCTTCTATTTTGAGCATGTATGCAAAATTTGAAAAAAATCTATCATCAGGAAGTGACTCAAAAATTGATTGCAAGATTTGAAACAGACAGAGAAACAGACAGACAGAGAAACAGAGACGACGAGTTAATAAAAGCATTGGTAAAAATAATCCTAAAGAACGGTAAATATAGAGAAAAAATAGTTTAGTGTAAATAAGTATTTTTTTCATTTTGATTTTGTTTTCGCGTCTTAAAACACATGGTGTAAAAGACTAAACTATAATAAAAAATGTAATTTCATTAATAATTGACTGCAGATCTAAAAAAGTGTTTAACAACCACAATAGTTAGATTATAATTATTATCGTTAATTTAGAATAATAAAGTTTAAAAAAAATGTAATTCAAATAATATCTCCAAAAAAAAAACATTTAGACTTTCACCGACAGGCCCAACAAAAAAAGTTGAAAATGACACCTTCCGTTTTCTAAATAAGTTTAGACGGCTCAACAACCAGTTCTTAAAATAGTAATCATTTGTAATATGAATAAAAGCTGTAAGTTTAAAGTTTATTCAAGGAGAATGTCACAACTATCACCTTCGTAATAGTCGCAACTGTTGGAGAACTTTTGAACTAGGAAGTTCAAAAACAACTTCTAACGCTATCAAGTCGATTAATAGTTACTTTAATTATCGAAAAGACAGCAGTTAAAACATCCAAAACACGAGGTAATAATCAATTGCTACACGACAATGTTTCACGAGTGCAAGCTCAACAAAAACAAGCGCAATTCTCATTTCAAATTTCGGAGAAACCATTATATATACACCACAGGCTACCGCGCAAACTTTCAAATCCGAATGGATTCGCGGCATCACATGACAAAGCGCGACCAAACAAACATTCAAATTTAAGAGGCGCTGCTGCAGCACTTAAAATCAAAAATGCGCCACGTACTGTAGCATTCGCGCTGTGTTTCAAACACGGCCGTGGCAGAGAGCTTCTTCCATCCGCCGCCCAAAGAACGCGCCCTTAGGCCGTAATATCACAGCGAAGGATACATGCTCGTAAATAGGCACTGTTGGCCCGGGATACGTTTTTTGAGCAATACATTCCAACCATTTGGCGATTTTTTTTCCAGATAGAAACTTCTCAGGTGTACCAAATTTCAAACAATTCGGTCCAGTAGTTTTTGAGTCTATAGCGCACACAGAAACCAAGGTTGTCTTTTATTTATATAGATTTCTGGCTGATTAATAATATAATATTATTTATTAATATTATTTTAATTAAGATTTGATGACTCATATCTCGGCACAGACAGATATTTTGTTTGCGAAACCGATGAAATTCCTGTAAATGGAAATCATTTCCTGAATGTTCATCAGTCATGCGTGACCATTCAATGTTGCGTTCATTCATACCTACGTTCCATCGACCGCACACAGTCAAAAATGGTCAGCTCAAGGACTATTCAGGTTGAGTTTTGTACAATAGATAAAGGTGAGTTACACTGTTAGAACCTAGTTTAATTATTGTAAAATATTTAAATCAAACTTGATAAAAATGACAGTTGCTGTGGTTATCTATGTGAACTTTTATTAAATAATCCACAGGTCTGCTGAAAGAAGATGTTTGTGTTTTTTGTGATTGATTAACAAATTCATGACAGTAATGTGATAGCTGCTTATGTTGTTTATATTTATTAAATTTTAACTACTCTTATTTAAATGACCATATTACATGAAGTTACGAGGATGTTGACGAAACACATGAAATATGGAAGTGGAAAATTTGGTTTGCTGAGCTCATGTTGAATGAATCAAAGTGTTCTGATTGGCGAATTAATAATCTGTTTATGTTCTAGCTTGGCTTATTATGTTGTTCCATAAGTCAAAAAATGCCAACTTTCGGAATTTACTACCATCTTGCAACTACTGCGGAAAATCTTTCATTTAGAAAATTTATCTCAAATATACGACTAAACTCCTTAGAGCTACCGTGATCTAGAAAAAAAATTCTTAAAAAATGAATTACACTCCTTCTGTTCAACAAACAACTTCAAGGTTAGTCGAGGATGCAAATAATAAAACAAAACAATTTTATTGTGAACCCAAAAACAGCCACGAAAGTTTGTCATACAATTTTTTCTCTTCATATATTGATGAAAAAAATGAACACAATTTTTCATCATCTTCTTCAATTGATTCTCTGTTGCTAAATGCACATACAACTTCCATAAAAGTTTCGCCCATGAATTTAGATTCAGCATTTTTTGAACCATTCAAGCAGAACGAGCCTAAGTGGAGTGACTCAAGTTATTTTTCAGTAGATGACTTAACTAACAAAATTGTTGTTCTGCCTGCCTACACAAAAGTTTGTCATTCGTGGAAAAATGACAAAGATATTGGAAGTTACATCAACACTTCGAAGTTGGCTCCCATCATCAAGTGGGAAAATTTGCTTTCTGGAGATGAAGAAGAGACAACCACAGTGATGGAAAATGGAGAAAAAATGCCATTTAAGTTGTTTAAAAGTAAATTAAATTTACAAGATAAAGAAGTCGAATATAGCTCAGCTTTAAACTTTAAGGATTCAAAATTTCAAAAGCAGTTACCAAATATTTTTGATTTAGAAGCTAAAAACGTCACTAACAAAAATGAAATTACTAGTGAAAATGACAAAAAGATATACAGAAATTCATGTTACTTTGAACTACGTGACAACAGCGAACTAGTAAAAACCAGCAACCGTCCTCTTCAGTTGCAAGGCAACGTGGGATTCGATTCAGAATCGCTTAGTACTGTTGAAGATCACAGTAATCCAAATGTCGTTCCTAAAATTTTTGTGACTTTCAACGGTGAATCATACACTAGTCGCATTCACTACTACATGAATAACTCTGAAGTTTCCAACAACCTTTCTTCATTCTCAAATAACAAAATGAACTGTTGTCAATCTGGTGACCACCAGACTATTTCAACAGATATTTTGTTAAATAAATCTCAATACTATCAAAATTTTGACCAATTCAAGAGAGAAAATACTGATTTCCGTCACAAAGAAAGAGTACCTGTCCCCCAAACATTGGATTTTATTTCAAATGCTGAATGCATTTGTGCAAACACGATTAATTCAAAGAATTATTCACGAGAAAACAAAACAAAAACACGGCCGAAAGTTTTTGTTGACGGGGTTGACAGTTTTAATAAATCACCAGCTAAAAAACTTTTGACTTTTGATAACATTGACGTATATAAAGAATCTAATCCCGAAAAATGCATAACATTAGTAGCTGATGATCAGGTCCTCAAATGGAGTCCTAATTCAGATAATTTCCGCATTCATATCGACCAGACAACAATGACAGGACGGTTAGATGGGTCACTCGTGGCAAAGAAATTAAAACAGCTTTGCGATGATAATTCTTCTAACAAACGAAGTCATTCGTTGTCCGAAATAGTTTCATTTCGTTCCAAATCTCGTCGCCAGTTTTTAAATAAAAAAATTGAAAACATGAAAAATTTTGGAAAAGCAGATTTTGAAAACAAATTTTTGCAAAAAATAAAACCTTTATCTCCAAAATTTATTAGGCAGATTTTCAAAAAAGATGAAAAAGCAGCCAGCCAGCAAACTTTAAATATTCCTACAATTATCATCGACGATGAAGACAGTATCATTTCTTTGCAAAAAAATAGCATTGGAAGCTCTCAGATCAAAGAAATAAAAATTTATCCAAAATTTGACTCACTTCTGAAAAACTCGTCCGACCGTTGCCAAACTGCTTTTTTGAAGACTCTTGCTGAACAGTCAGATTTAAAAAAAAATGCTAACTCTGAGAAAAACAATAAAACACAAAAACATGACCAAATTGACTTTAAACTTCAAGTACACAAAGCAAACAGCTCAAACAGTTTATCCCTTCAATATGGAAAGGAATCAAGCGAGTCTTCGGGAGCAAGTGATGTCTCACGTCATCGAATTGATACATTCCAACTGTCAGATGAAAACAATGTTGATAAAAATAGTCAAAATTTTGCATCAAACAATTTTCTTAAATCTCAAAAGAGCGTAACATTTTCAATTGACACAAAAACTGGATCACCGGTTGTAAAAAAGCGACTGGGGTCAGGTACTCAATTTACTGCTGTTGATGACTGGACTTGCTTGCCAGACCTTGGCAGAAATTTCAATAAAAAACTGTTGGAAGGTGAATATAATTACCCTATGGCAGATTGCTGTCAGCACTCAGGTGATGCTGAATTTTTGGCAAACAGAGATTCGATGTGGTCATTGGCACGCGTTAAAAGTTATTTTGTGTCCACAAACAGGGAACATAAAGATTTTGTAATAAAAAATGAAATAGAAAAACAGGTATTTAAAAGAAAAGACAGTGTTAAAGATGCTGAATCCAGTTTAAAAAAAATGAAATGGAAAAAGGAATCTGTGCAAAAGTATTACGTTCTACAAGCAATTTGTTTTTTAGGCGTAGAAAACTTGGAAGGATTTTTGCAAATGCACAGAGAAATTTCAGTCCAACGTCAATTCGAAAATGTAATCGACAACCGTAAATGTTTTCAATTTTCTTTAGCAAATAAGGATTGCACTCATCCCAATCGCGACTCTTTTGTTCAAAACTCTAATTACTCGACATTCAGTCAAAAAAATAACGAGGTTGCAAAAAGACCAAACAGTCTTAACCTTACTTTAGCAAAAAAGGATTTGGTTATGACCCAAGAATCTTCAAAGCTGCAAAGAAATAGAAAACTTGCGTTGGATAGTTCTCCCCTCTCTATTGATGGACAAGTATGTCATCAAGCAGTATCTGAAAAAGACATTCTACAAGTAATATGCTAGTTTTATTTTTATTTTAAGGTCTGTTGTACGTTACGTTACTTTTTTACTTTTTACGTTACGTTACGTTACGTTACGTTACGTCGCGTTACGTTACATTACGTTACGTTGTGTTGTGTTGTGTTGTGATGCGTTACGTTACGTTAAGTTATGTTATAATGATAATGATAATGAATCCGAGTTTTATTAAAGTGGCGTATGTTCTTCAAAAGAACTTCAAGACCACTGTAGACGTTAAGGAAAAGATTTAGTAAACAGAAATGTCTTTAGTGCTGTGTGGAAACTGGCTGAAATGGATGTAGAGATGATGTGGAAAGGGAGTTTGTTCCACATTTCAGGCCCAATCACGTCGATGGATCTTCCGTCGAGCGTCGTGCAATGAACCGGCGGTGTAGTGAGGAGGCCCCTGGATGCTGATCTGACCCTCTGCCGACCCGGTACATTGGCAACGTGAACAAAAGACAGGTATGGAGGAGCTTGGCCGTGCAGACATTTGTGTACTATTGTGGAAATCTTGTACTCGATTCGTTGCCGAATGCAAAGTCAGTGGAGATCTTTGAGAAATGGGGTGACATAGTCATATTTCCGAGCATTGTAGATTATTTGGCGGCTGTGTTGATGAGAGTTTGAAGCCGATCCAAATGAAGAACCATGGCGGTTATGAGATTTCTCCGGGCATCAATTGAAAGATGAGAGGAGATACTGCGAATCTCTCTGAGAGAAGCATAGCAGGACAGGGTCGTGTTGTTGATGTGACTGTCCATAGAACAATCTGAATCCAACCAGATCTCCAGATTACGAACACGTCTTATTGGTGGGATCAGGTCGGAGCAGATTCGAACCGGCTTGGTAGGGAGAGTTAACGAACGTCGGGAAGACGAGCACCAGATTACTTCCGTTTTGTTGGAATTAAACAGGAGACGACTGCTGAACATCCAGCGGTCGACAGCGTCTACGCATCTCGATATCTTCATGACAAGAGAGTCCGCGTGCTCCGGTCGGCAGCGGCCGTAGACTTAGTGTCGTCGGCGTACATTAGGCATTGGAGACCATGCGCACTGATGACTTCCTCGAGTTCGGCTGTATATAATGTAAAATGAAGTGGGCCCAGCACAGACCCCTGAGGTACTCCACATGTTAATGATGTCGACGCTCACGCTGATGCGCCGGAGCGTATTGAGAAAGAACGTCCGGTCAAATAGGATCCGAACCATTCAAGAACGACACTCTTCAAACCGAATGACGCTTCGAAGCGTTTCAGTAATATGTGATGATCAACGGTATCAAAGGCCGCTGATAGGTCAAGCAGCAAGAGCAGCGACAACTCGCCGTCGCCCGCGGCTTGCAGAAGATCAGTAGACACACGAAGCACTGCGGTTTCGGTGGAATGGTGACGACGATAAGCCGATTGATGAAGAGGAAGAAGATTGTATTGCTATTGTTATTGTTGTGTTAACAATCAATTTAAAAGTAATACTTCAGGTTGAATATTACAAATTTGGTTAAAATTGTATTCTTAGACAATATTTGATATTTATATTAAAGTAGGTATAGTTCAACGATTGTCTTGAAATTAATTTTATTATATTTGACTAGATTTTCTTTAGCCTTTTTATGCTAAAGAAAGCTAAAAATGTAACGGCTAGTTTATAAAAAAAAAGAAAAAAGTTATTGTAAATTTTAACATTTTTTGCGATATTGTTCTATTTGTGAAACATTAGAGTTGGTTCCACAATTATACAAGTTTTAATAAGCATACTATAGTTGCCATAGTGAATCTAAAAAGCTTTATTGTATGTCATGGCTTTAAATTTTTTAAGCTAAGTGGTTTTATTGATATGATGTGAATATTTATACAAAAACAATTTATACACAGGTTGAGATGTTTTATCGAAGTCACATGACGGAAGTTTTTGTTTGTAGATGTTCCGTTATTCTTCAGTTTAAAGCTCTCAAAAAACAGGCTTTTTTAAAAATTGAAACTTTGCAAAAAGATTTTAAAACTGAAGAAACTAAATCAATTTCTAGAAACAATGTGGCTAATATTTCACCGATACAAAATCAACTCCATCAAAACAGATTACATTTATCGTGTAGTGAAGAAAAATTAGTGCAACACACGATTAACTCTGCCAATCTCAAGACAGAAAATTGGTCGTTTGCCCTCGACAACGACGAGGAAAAACAAAAATTAAATTCTGACAATGACTGGAGAGCAATAAAATCGGGCTTGCTGTTACTCATCCTGGACTCTGGAAAAAACAAAAGAAGATCACGTCGGCTCTACATTGCGTTAGCTGAAATCGGGACTGGATTTACGTTGTGGCGTGACTGCATCAACCATCTTTCTAACTACACGAGGTCAGCTACCAACTTTCACACGATGCGTCTGTCTCACGATCATGGTACATTAGCAGGTTAGTAATGTAAAGCATTTCTTAACGGCAATATTATAGATTTTATTATGCATCGTTGGTACAATTTTTTTCAATTTGCTATGCGATGAGCATGGCCGTGATGCTGCCTCCCAAACAGTGCAAATTGATCTCCTTTCGTTTAAAAGATAAAAGCGTTGGGCGAATGTCGAATACAGTGGCGGATCTAGAAATTTTCTAAGATAGGCCCGAAATTTTTTTTCAGTTTTTTTTAATTTTGATTGCCGTCGTTATAAAGTTTGTTGTAAGATATCTTGATTTTTTATTTAGTACTAGCGGGGCACCCGGCGTTGCCCGGGGTTTTTAGAGATTTTTCTAATGTTTGTTTCTCTCGCTCCCGTTTCCTTCTCCGCTTTCCCGTCCCTGTCACGTTTCCGGCCGCTTTTCCGCTCCCGGTCGCTTTCCCGCTCTCGGTCGTTTTCTAGCTCCCGGTCGCTTTCCCGCTCCCGGTTGCTTTCCCGTTCTCGGTGGCTTTCCCTCTCCCGCTCTATCTTTCGCTCTCAGTTGGCTTCCCGTTCCCGTTTTTGCTCATTTATGTATGTATATGTATGTATATATATATATATATATATATATATATATATATATATATATATATATATATATATATATATATATATATATATATATATATATATATATATATATATATATATATATGTATACAGTTCTCGCTCACTCACCCACTCCGCTCCGCTCATTTTATGACGGATTTCAATTTTTTTCTCTATATTTGATTCCCCTTGACTCTCAAGGTTGTGTGAAAATTTCATTACGATCGGATGAATGGTGTAGCAATGCATAAAGGACATACATACATACAAACATTCATTTATATATATATATAGAAAACCAAACAAAAAGAATCGAAATTAAACTTTTAATCTACTCGCATTTTCCCCCTCTTTTTTCTTTTTTTCTCTTTCCCTTTCTTTCTGTATTTTTTCTTTCTAGAGGTTCATTTCTTTACAGAAAAGTTCAAACCTCTGAATCTTCAACTTTACACTTCTTAGGCCAATATTGGTACCTCATTTCTATTTCTTGGGGGCCCAAAATTACACCAGGGAGCCCACTGAAAAGTCAAAAGGAAAATAACCTCTCTGCCTCCAAATTGATGTCCCTGAATTTACAGCTTTTATTCATATTACAAAAGATGACTGTTTTGAAAACTTGCTGTTGAGCCGTCTAAACTTATTTAGAAAAAAGTAGGTGTCATTTTCAACCTTTTTGCTGGACCTGTCCGTGAAAGTCTAAATGTTTTTTTTAGATAATAATTGAATTATATTTAGTACTAGCAGTGCCCGTAGCGGCTTCGCTCGCATGAAATTAGAGAATTTAAACCATGCCTACATAGTAGAGTATTGCACGGATCAATTTTTTAGGTCTCGGCTCGGCCCGTCGACAACTTGGCCCAGCCCGTTTCAAAAACCGAAATTCATGGTCCGGCACGGCCCGTCTAATATGGGCCCGGCCCGTTTTTACAGGCCTAGAAGTTCTATATACTTGATGAAAAACTTCGGCCGTCCCATCTTGACTTCAGGTTTAGCCCTGCCCGTCTGAACACCTTAAAATCACTAAAATGTCTATATACTTGGTTAAAAATCTTGGCCCGTCCCACCTTGATTTAAGGTTTGGGCAGGGCCGTATGAAGACCCTAAAATAACGGTTTGGCCCGTCCGTCCGGTGATAAGCTGAACTCATCTACTTTTAACCGGCACAAAACCTCAAAATACTAATTTTCACATCTGTAGCACTTACAGTGTTTGAGTAGCAGTTATTTTAAAATCAAATAACCCTTTTTCCACTTCACATTTAAGGTCCTGGAAACCAAATTTTCAAAAAATGGTGAAACACGTATATCATTATTTTTAGAGTAGAAACTAAATACTAATTTTACTTTTGTAGCATTTACAGTTTTTGAGTAGCAGTTACTTTAAAAACCAAGTAACTTCCACCCTATATTTGAAGTCCTGGAAACCTAATTTTCAAAAAATGGTAAAACACGTAAATCATTATTTCTGGAGTAGAAACCAAATACTAATTTTTACTCCTGTAGTTTCTACAGTTTTTGAGTAGCAGTTACATTAAAAACCAAATAACCTTATTTTCCACCCCACATTTGAGGTCCTGGAAACAAATTTTAAAAAAATGGTAAACACGTATATCTTTATTTTTAGAATAGAAACTAAATACTAATTTTTACATCTGTGGTATTTACAGTTTTTGAGTAGCAGTTACTTTAAAAAACAAATAACCTTATTTTCCACCCCACGTTTGAAATCCTGGAAAACAAATTTTCAAAAAATGCTAAAACACGTATTTTATTATTTTTGGAGTAGAAACTAAATACTAATTATTATTCCTGTAGCAGCTGCTTTAAAAACCAAATAACCCAATTTTCCAACCCACATTTGAGGTCCGGAAAACCGAATTTTCAAAAAATGGTGAAACGTGTATCTTTTTATTTTTCAAGAAAAATCCATATACTAAATTTCAAAATTTTGTCATTTTTGGTTTTTGAGATATACAATGTTTTAGAAAAAAGTTTGTTTTCCAGTTTCTTCCCCTCAGGAGTAAAATTTTCAAAATCCTTTCTTAGTGGATGCTTACGCAATAAAAGTAATATAAGTTCCAAATTTCACGTTCCTAGGATGAGGCGTTTGAGCTCGGTGTTGATTATCAGTCAGTCAGTCAGGACATGTTCTTATATATATATAGATTGAATTGGTTTGAAAAAGTCCCGAAATTCTTAAATATCTGCCAATTATCAAAACTATTGATGGTCAAGAAGTAAATTTAGTAAAGATAAAGCCTCAGGATACAGAGACAAAAACATTAAGCTAACAAGGAAATTAAAAACGAATTTTTAAAACCCAATGCTTTTATATGTAATTAAAACACAAATTTTGCAATCAATTTTTTCTTATAATTATAATTATTTAATTATAATTATTTATAATTTTATAATAATTTATAATAATTTTTAATTTATAATTTATATTATTTATAATAATTTATATTATTTATAATAATTTATATTATTTATAATAATTTATATTATTTATAATAATTTATAATTATTATAATTTTTTCTTCCAATATAAAAATGAAATTAATTAAAATTAACTAAATTAATTGACTTATTGTAAAACTAATAATTGAATATTGCATTGTCTTCTATTTTGAGCATGTATGCAAAATTTGAAAAAAATCTATCATCAGGAAGTGACTCAAAAATTGATTGCAAGATTTGAAACAGACAGAAAAACAGAGACGACGAGTAGATAAAAGCATGGGGAAAAAAGTACAATTTTTTTATTTTTTTGAAAACTCTGGGCCCGGGCCCCTCCTAGACCCACCATTGGTTGAAGATATATATATATATATATATATATATGGAAAAGTTTTTGGCTAATTGTAGTCTCGAACAGAGAGTTTTGTACCGAAAGGTCGAGAATTTGGCTCGAAAAGTTGTTTCTGCCAAATGGCGAGTTGTGTTTCTTGGAGCGTGTCTCAAAGATAAATTGATTCCACAGTTTATTCGCAATATATATATATATATATATATATATATATATATATATATATATATATATATATATATATATATATATATATATATATATATATATATATATATATATATATATATATATATATATACAGGGACGCCTAGAGGGGGTTAGTGGGCAAATGCCTCTTCGCAAGGCAAATGGAAAAAATCTTCTCCCAATGTGTCGGCAGCACCCATCACCATCACACATTCAAAGTCTCTTGTAGATCTGAACCTGTGGAACTTCAGATTGCCTTTTCTCAAAAAGATGATTTTTCTTTTCTGCTGTATTCCTCTTGTCTTTGCTTTCTTACACGCTTCAAGCAATTTTCGGAGCACTTGGTTATGGCTCCAAGTGTACCTCCCGTGTGAAAGCGAAAACGAACAACAGGAAAGAACGTGAATGAGAGTCTCCGATTGCCCACATAACATGCATGAATCATCGTCTTCCAAAGAGTTTTTCTCTCTCGCTTTCCTTCCCCGCTTGTTTTCCCGCTCCCGGTCGTTTTCCCCCTACCGCTTGCTCTCCTGATCCCGGTCGCTTCCAGCTCCCTGTCGTTTTCCCGCTCCGCTTGCTCTCCCGATCCCGGTCGCTTTTCTTTTCCCGCTCGCTTTTCTTTTCCCGCTCGCTCTTTTGCTCTCGAGGTAATTTTCCGTTCTCACTCATTCTCTAGTTCTCGTTTCCGCCCGTTGCGTTCATTTTGTGGCCAGTTTCAATTTTTTCACAAAAACCTTCCCGCATTGACTCTCAAGGTTGTGTGAAAATTTGATGACGATCGGATAAATGGTGTAGCAATCCATAAAGGACATACATACAGACAGTAATTTTTATATATATAGATGAAACTAATTGCACTATAGATTGAAATTAATTATGAAATTTTAGAATTTTAATTTATGTAAATAATTTTGTCTTTTCCAATTAGTAAACAAAATAAAAATGAATATGAACGATAAATTGTTTTTTTTTCGTTATAGCCTAATATTCATCAGCTAGTGTGCTACTCTGCCAAATAATATTTCAATGAGAATGTTAATATTTGAAAAAATGTTAAAAATATTCACTAGGAATGCGAACCCCCTGGTAAAATTTTGGGAAGGCATCACTGTGTATGTATGTATGTATGTATGTATGTATGTATGTATGTATGTATGTATGTATGTATGTATGTATGTATGTATGTATGTATGTATGTATGTATGTATGTATGTATGTATGTATGTATGTATGTATGTATGTATGTATGTATGTATGTATGTATGTATGTATGTATGTATGTATGTATGTATGTATGTATGTATGTATGTATGTATGTATGTATGTATGTATGTATGTATGTATGTATGTATGCATGCATGCATGTATGTATGTATGTAAGTATGTAAGTATGTATGTATGTGTATGAGCATTAAAAAAATTATTATTATGCTTTCAGGTTTTCATTTTTGTGACAAATTGGCTGCGTCAACATTTTATTCAATTATTCAAGAACTTAGCTCAGACAAAAGCGACACGCTACTCAATATTTCTTCTTCTTCAGCAGAGAACTCTCTTTTTCGGTCCAGCAGCAGGCGGTGTTCAACATTTTCAAATTCTTCTACAAAGGTTTTCCCCAAAAACTTTCATTCTTTTTCTTCTCTAAGAGAGCCATCTACTCCAGAACGATTTCTGACTTTAACGTATTCCGGTCATCTCAAATCGCACTGTAAGGAAGGTAACGTTAAAAAATCTGAAATATCAGGCCCCTGTTGTTTTATTCATGTCGGTGGTGTTGAAAGATGTGAAGAAGAAAAATTATTGAGAAGAACAAACGATGCAAGTTTTGAAGTGATTCCAAACAAAATAGTAACACTCAATTATTTTGAATTCACTCCAAAGCAGAAAAAACTTCATTCTATACTCAAAAACCCTCATTAAATTAATTACCGTGTTATTGTTCAGATTTAAATAAAAATTAAATTTTTAGTTTGGTTTTAAAATAGAGTTTAGAAGTTAACGTCCATAACGATGGCTGCTCAAAACGGGATGCGGAATGTTCGCCCCCGGCTTTTCGCCCCCGGGGATGTTTTGCCTCGGGAAGTTTCGCCCCCGGGTTTTCGCTCCTTGGGAAAGTTCGCCCCCGCGCTTTTCGCCCCCGGTTTGAAATCTCGAATAACCGCTATCACATTATCATCACCACAATTTTCAACTTCAACTTTCTGAACTTGCATCTTGCAGTTAATTGCACCGCCTGTCTTTTTCATCTCCTGCTCTAAATATTAACATAACAGTAATAATTTAAATAAAAGTATCCTCACCTCAACCTATGTTTTTCAGATGTGTCACGAAGTTTTCGAAGCGAATATTTGGAATGTCTAGCGCTTTTTAACTTTGAAATAATTTTGGAGTATTATATCTATTAATTCAAATTGTTATAATTTGTAACGCATTTGTATTTATAATTAGATTTTAAAACTGGTCTGGCATACTTACCAATATTTATACATTGTGTACATTTTTGGACTCTAAAGATTTTGTTCGTTAAGACAATACTTTGACCTTCGGGCAACTTGACGCTTGCGTTGCAGTGGAACTTCGTGACGTTCGGGCTGGACGCGAGGATGGTGTGGGGCTCAGTGGTTCGAATACTACTTTTGAGCATCTCACTTACAATGATAATATTAATAAGCGGCGACGGCGCTAATTACTGTCTGGCCGTATACAATAGCTTTGTCTTACTTTATATTACTGCCAATATTTTTGTGCCCGTGCTTGTCATTCTTTGTGTTGTTCACAAGTCGTACAACGCTGCTAAGTATAGTTACGTTTTTCACCTATCGAGCGTTTAACGTGTTTTAGCTTGTCTTTCATGTGTTTTAATTACTTATTTAGTTCTAAATTATTGGAAAAAATATCATCGATTTTATTGGGTTACTTTTCGTCGGACTTTATTTAATTTCAAAGTGAGTTTCGTTCTTTGCAGCTGATTTAATAATATGGTCGCTTTTTCATTCTGTGGTTTTAACTTAAATTTCAATGTGTTTCATCTATCAATAGCCGTAATAATTTATTAAGTGAAAGTTGATTCAGCCTAGCTCTTATTCAATGTCTCCGTCTAAGCCTAAGTATTTCTGATTTTCAACTCTTCTCTTTCAACTTTTATAATATTAAATTTATTGTTTTAACTTAGGGTTCTGAAGATGGTTTTATATAGCTGAAACTGGCCAGTTAACCCTGATCGTTTTCTTATTTATCTATTTTTAACCATGTCTCGTCATTTCAAATGGATGAAAATGGCTTTAAAAACTTGTTAAGAAAGATGACCAACTTTAAGTGTTCAATAGAGCCTGTGTAAAATAATATATATATATATATATATATATATATATATATATATATATATATATATATATATATATATATATATATATATATATATATATATATATATATATATATATATATATATATATATATATATATATATATATCTATTACAACGTTTTTATTAGGTCAGTTTGTTGTCTGTTTGAGGATTTGTCTGTCCGCGAATTCCATACGATGGTGTTTTTTAAACATTGCACACGGCCGGTTGACATATATTGCACTTAGCGAAAAAAAGTAATGAGTTTTTAAATGCCACCAAGCGAAAAACGTTGTAATATGTATATTTGTATAATAAAATTAGAACTTTATATTATTTGTGTGGTTAAATTAGAACTTTTTATTATTTGTATGATTAAATTAGAACTGGTTATTATTTGTATGATAAAATTGGAAATGTATGATGAACTTAGAAATGTATGATGAACTTAAAAATGTATTATGAAAGTTATATATTTGTATGATGGATTTATGCAGATTTTACCATCAATTGGCCTACAAGTTTACATTTACAACATGGCTCTCCCGTGTCTGCTATATTTTTTGCATTGCATAAATTGTAAATTTTCATAAACGCCATCATTATAAAGAACAAAACACAAATGCTCAATCGGGGCACCTTGATTATTACTTTTTTAAAAATCGCTGAACGACTAGCACGTGACCCTTATGTTAATTTGTTCCCCCATCAGTTTTGTAAAAAAAGACGCTAGCCGCTAGCCTATAAAACCTTCATAACAAGATTGTTCACCAAGACACCAAAGAATAGTTTCTTATAATAAATAAATAATTAATTAATTGCTGTTATTTAAAAAATATTCTTATAAATTATTTTGAAACAAATATAAATGTACGCAGTTTTTTTTTTAAGTGATGGCTCATTTCGTTCTTGTACCTATGCCGTATAGCCATGGTTACGCACTAAACATGGGCGATATTCGTAACTAGATTGATGCATTTTTAAATAGTATATCAGCAATGGCCGACGATCTAGACATTTTTTTAAACGAAATTGAACGAAAGTTAGGATCGAATGGGGCCGGTAACGCTGAAATGAAGGAAAAGTTAGTAATTGATCTTGTGATTGTAATGAGCTTCGCTAATCTTTCCTACGGACGGCCCGTGCCGAAAAAATAGTCGTATTTTTATTATAAAAAAACAAATTTTATACCAAATTGAATGTAAAAAAAATATTTATCTTAATTTTAGAGACTTTGAAAACGTTAAGTAGTACCCTTCCAAGCACTATTTACATTGTAGTTGTGAGTGGTGAGGTACGATGATCGTATGAATGAAATGAATAAAAAAGAAATAAAATTAATTTATAATAAGATTTTATTTAAAAAACAAATTATCAGTTATAAAAAAAATTAATTTTAAATTTTAAAACTTTTTCTATGTAAAACGATAAAGAACAAAAGGCGAGAGAAACAACGAAGTAAACCCCGCTAATCACTTTATATAAGGTCGCTGCTATTGCCCCGGCGGTTCGCCGTGATTGCAATCTGTAAAACTGCAATCCCGTATTAAAATGAAACCCTAACCCTACCCCTAACTTTATCCCTAACCCTAACCTCACCCTAACCTAGAATTATGTATTAATCCGCCACACGCGAATACATAATTCTCGGCTATAATTAACTATAAACACGATGAAAAGTAACCACTAGTTTAAAGATTATGATAATTAGTATAAATAATTTATTTAAAATAGGAAAATGTTATATAAAATTATTTTAATTAATTAAATAATGTAATTATAATTTAAAAAATTGTACATAAAAAAATTTGAATTTTAAGGAAAAGTGTAAACGAAGGAATCGCGTGGGAAAGATTACCTGAGCTTCATCTATATTCTATTTATATATAAGAACATGTTAGATAGACGATGAGCTGGTAATTACCCCCCCCTTTCCCATGGGGGCGGGCAAATTTCATTTATATTTTTGAATACCTTAATAAACTGCTAAAATCTGGTTTATATGAGGATTAACGGAGGTAGACACCGTCAAAAATCTAAAGTCTGACCCCCAAAAAATCTTATAAACTAGTTTTTCATTTTGAAGTAAAGATAAAAACTAATTAATAAGTCGTTATTTTAAAATATTATAATCCTAGATATATATTATTATAATATTATCACAGAACATAAAGATTAATGTTAGAAATCTGTAATCGTTCTCTGGGAAATGTCCGTCGTTCGCTAGAAAATTTTAGACGTCTGAGAGTAAAAACGAAAAGTAGACGTATTTTTAGAATTTTATTTAATTTACATGGTTAATCAATTTAGTACAAACAAATTTAAGTATTTACTTTCTCAATTATAAATTAAAAATATAAATGTCCAAAAATTAAAGCGCCAAGCAAATTTTCTATGCTGCTTTTAGTTGTCTACTCTTTGTTGAAAACTAGCTCTTCGACGTTTTTGCCTAATAATTATTTTATTCCTCATCTGACAAAACCAGACGATACAGATCTTTGAAAATTACATATTGTAAAATATAGTAGATATATTCAGAATTACCCGCCCCAATGGGAGACTAGTTTGATATACTGGCTCACGGTCTATGTCTCTATTATGTCCTGACTGACTGATTCATAATCAACGCCGAGCTCAAACGCCTCATCCTAGAAACGAAAAATTTGGAACTTATATTACTTTTATAGCGCACGCACCCACTAAGAAAGGGTTTTTGAAAATTGTGCTCCTGAGAGGAGGAAACTGGAAAACAAACTTTTTTCTAAATCAACGCATATCTCAAAAACCAATAATGAGAGGCTTTTGAAATTTAATATCAAGATTTTTCTTAAAAAATGAGAAAATACTTGTTTTACCATTTTTTGAAAATTTGGTTTCCAGGACCTCAAATGTAGGGTGGAAAATAAGGTTGTTTGTTTTTTGTTTGTTTGTCTATTAAATAAATCGGACAGGGTCTAAAAAGTCCGTGTAGGGCACTATGGATTACAGTGGTGCACGGATCGGGCCAGGCCGTGATTTAAGGGTCTTCAGACCGGATGGGCAAAACCTGAAGTCATGGTGGGACGGGCCGAGATTTTTCGCCAAGTATATAGAAATTTTAGGCCTGTAAAAACGGACCAGGTCCAAATTAGATGGGCCGTGCCGGGCCTGAAATTTTGGTTTATGAAGCGGGCCGGGCCAAGTTGTCGACGGACCTGACCGAGTCGGGCCGTAAAAAATAGCCACGTGCAGTACGCTACTGTGGATGCGTAATCTCTTTTTCAAGCGAGCAAAGCCGCGACGGAAATGCTAGTTGTTTATAATACTCGTTTTATTTATTTTAGACGTGGGACAGATTACGGAACAAAAATATTTGATGACAGAGATTTTTTAGATGATGATTTTTTAAAGGACTTCGAAGAAACATCCAAAAATAAAAAAACCACCGATAACACTTTAAAACAATCCAGGTGCTATCTCTGTTTCAAATCTTTCAAAATGTTACAAATCAAGTTTTGCTAAATTAAATTATCTAACGCTTCAGGTGTTTTGAAATTTTCGTCGGTGGAAGCCAGATTGAAATGGGATTATCAACGCCATTATCCAACAAGTACTCTTTTTTACTCTAATTTTATAATTTAACTGAATATTTTTACGTAAAGTTCTAGTATAGCATCATCGGCCGATTTCGATGAGAAATGACCGGTTTTTTAACGTAAATGATATTTAAAACATAAATAAATACAACATAAATAATTAAAAAAACAAAAAATATCGCATTTTAGAACATATAAAAATTGCTCCCGAAGCAAATGTAGGTCCAGGTGAAGATCTATTTGTAAATAGCGATAGAAGTGAACAGATAGAATAGAGAAAATAAAAATAAAAAAAATAAAAATAGACAATTTAGAAAGAAAATTAAAAAATAAAATTATGGAAATTAAAACTTGAAAAATAACAGTTTATTTTAGAAGTACGAGTTGCGTAACCCGCTCCATGTCTAAAACAGTTTCTTTAAATGCGACGGTTTTGTCAATATGCCTTAAGACAAATAAAAAAAAACATTAAGAACAATAAATTACCAGCAGAACACCAAGAAAAAATAAAATAATATCAAAGAAAAAGTACTTGGTTATCTTTATTACGGTTTCGACCATATTTCTTGAAGCAGAAATTCTGAGTTTTAGAGGTCATGATGGCTACCAGAATCGTGTGGAGAGCGAGAAAGCGAACGAGAAAGCGACCAGGAAGCGGAGAGCAAGCGTGAGCGAGAAAGCGATCGGGAGCGGAAAAGTGACCAGGAGTGGGAAAGCGACCGGAAGCGAGAAAGCGACCGAAAATGGGAAGGCGACCGGGAGCGGGAAGGCGACCGAGAGCGTAAGAGCAAGCGGGGAAGGAAACGGGAGCGTAAGAGCAAGCGGGGAAGGAAACGGGAGCAAAAGAAAAAAACGATAGAAAACCCCCGGGCAAGGCCGTGTACCCCGCTAGTCACAGATAAATTTCCGCTCAGCGCTTTGATTTTTTAAAATTTATGACGCATATTAAATAATTAAACAAATATTTTGAACACTTTAACATTTATTTTTTATCCTATTATTTTTTTTATTTTATTTTAATATTAACTCTTTCTTACTTTTCATTTCTTGAATTGTATTATTCCGCGTATCAACATTGCCTTTGGAATTTTTTGCTTAAAGTCGGTTTTTTGTAAGTTTTTCTGTAGAAAACGTTTTCGTAGTATGTTCTGATCATGTTCTGAGCTTATTCTATTAAACAGTTTTTTAAACCGTGTTTTTATAGATGTCGGCCGATGACGCTATACTAGAACTTTATCTATTTACACACTTTTACTTAACTTGACTTCTCTGTCTGTTTGTCGTCAAATTTTGCAATCGATTTTAAACTAACTTCCCGATGAGCTAAAGACTTAACAATAACATTTTAAACATACTTCCGAACTGATTAACAATGCATTCTATCAAATTTTTGGATCGATTGGACAAAATTTAATTAAATAATTATTTGTGATAATTTCGTCGAACTATTTATTGTCTATGTTAATATGCTTGTTGTTTATATAACAGAATGTGGCCTACACAATCGATTATATAAAAGTGTGTTTTTTAAAAACTTTGTTTTTTGCTTCACTTGTTTTAAACTTAATATAAATAAAATTAGTTGATTTGTTGGTAGGCCTTGCAGTTCTCTTCGGTGTACTGCATGTGATTTTGTTGTTTCAACATTTGATGATTTTCAATGGAATCGATCAGTTGACTATCTTTTTCTAAGGAACAATATGCCAGAATTTAACAAACTGAAAGACAAATTTAAGAAGAAGCCTGGTTATAAGTTTGATTTTATTAAAAGTTAATTTTATTTTTCAAAATAACATTTAAGCACAACCAATTTTACTGTACAGGTTCACGAGCATACGCTTGCCAATGTGTATGGTTGAATTCCATCAGTTTGGAACTCCTGAAACAAAACTATCCCCATATAAAATGGGTTTGTGGGAAGCACTGACAAACACAAATTTTACAAGACAGATTTTGTTTCAGTTTTATTCAAAGTTTCAGTTTCACTTAGTTCTTATAGCTTGCAGGTACTGTGCAAACTAAACTGTTATCTTAGATCTGCTATTTTTATGACCAGTAGTGATCATTTTGTAGACAGTTTTCACTACCGAGCACAGTTTGCTTAAAATTGGGAAGAATTTGAATTTGTTTGTCTGATAAATTTCTCACGTCTCCACGACTGTTTGCATTTTCTTTACAGCCTTCAGCACTCTCATACCTACAAAAATTATTTGAGTTACCACTAAATGAGTTATCCATAAGCCGCTGTTTTTGAGAACGTAGTGTAGATTGAAAACTCGATTCTGCTATGTTTACTGAGTGTGTGTACGTTGGGGGTGGAGTGCGTGGGCATACCTGGTCCGCTAAAACTGGTCGGGGGTGGCAAAGTGGAACTGGATTTTTGAGTTCGTTAGCAAAGATAATAGGTATGCAATTTGCATCACCGTTTTTTCTTGTTCGTCTTTCTATTTCTGTCGATGGTTCTTTTCTTTCAAAAAGGTTTGAACGATCAAAAGAAGGTCTTTGCGTTCCTCCAAATATATAGCAGCAGACGCACGTAAGAAGGACGATGAGCAAAAAGGCGGCAGCGGCAACCATGGGAATCATAATGTACAGTAAAGTTGTTACTCCGTCGTCACTCGTCACGGGATTTTTTAATACTTCATCGATTTGGTTGAGGGCAGTTGTATCTACATTCTGTGGGGTGTCAATAAAAGAATTTGCACAAGACCCACGAGGATGAAAACTGGCGAAGGAAACAGAATATGGTTTTAAGGCTCGCTGAAAATTTTCTGATACTAGTTCACTATTTGCGGGATTTTTTAAAACGTGTTTCATCAACCGTTGAAGTTGAATAAGAGGACATGGAACAATGGGAAGACTGAGATTTGACCATGCCAGCCTTACAGAACCGGGTGACATTTTAGTTACTATAATATTTTCAGTGCTTTGGTCATTAAAAGAGAGGGCTATTTTTTTCACTAGATCAATTCTTGTTGCTACATCTTGGGCGGCCATTTTATAGTCAAGGTTATTGACAACAATTTCGAATTCATGATTTAATACCTGAGAAGTTACTCTTTGTTGCACGTTTATGACAAATTCTGCCCGAATTGATATTGATCTTGTGGTAACCGCTGCAAGAAGATAACGATGCCTTCCAATGTGATCTTCTAATGGCAGTCCATAAAGACTTCGACTTGTTCTGTTAAAATGAACCCATGAGTTTGGGGGCACTCCATTGGTTTCCCTAGCTCTCTGCTTTGTTTCGAAATTTGTCTTTTCTCCCTCGTTACGGAAATTGTTGTGGTTACTATTGCTATTTTGATTCGTATAAGTGAGAAAAAGCATGCTTACGTTTTCATCTTTAAATAAATTACTTGGAATTTTGAACTCCAATATGCTACCGACAATCACATTAAGATTTTCTAAAACTTCATTTAGTTCTGAATCAAAATTTAGTTTTTTCTGTTTTCGCCGGTTGTTCTTTTTGTCTTGCCTGTTTTTCATATTTGGCTGACTCTTTTCTTGAGTGTCAAGTTTATTTGTGTTGTTGCTACCAGTTGTTTCTTTTTGCATGACATCCCACTCCGAATCCAAATCATTGTTAATTTCTAAATTTGAATCGTCACTTGAAAATTTTGTATCGTCATAAATTTCAAGATTTTTGTAAAAAGGAGTGTAAGTGAATGATTTTTCATTTTTTGTGGTGCTGTCGAAAACTGCTTGGATAGAAAATTTTTTCGCTAAGTTGTTTGCGTTTTTTGTTTTACTTTCCTTTGTTTCCCTCGTTTCTGACCAAACCTGATGGCAATCATTAGAGACGGAAGTGTTTGAGCACTCTCTGGTTTTCAGCTGAAAATTGTTTAATGCGGTTCCTAAATCGCCACTGCCATTGCCATGAACCATTGCTATCGAATCCACACTTTCATTTTCTTGTCGTGATTTATTTGAAACAAAAGTGCTTTCTAGGTCAACATATTCTATATCTGTTTCGTCTTCGGTAGAGAGTTGGTGTACATCCTCACCATCCTCTAAAAGAGATTTAGTTGGTGTTGTGTTAAAACGATATTTAGCATTAAATTTTGTATCTAAATGAGCATCACTTATCTTATCTGGATGACGAAGTTCGATTGTTTTAACAAGAGTTTCGTCCGTCTGGTTTTTTCCTGTGTACATTTTTATGTTCCTAACGTTCCAACATATAATATTGGATCCAATGTTTTTTCCTAGAATGCTAGGGTACTGCAACAGTTGCAATTTTGCATTGTGGGCGTCCAGCACTGTACCACATCCGACCATCCAATTTAAAACTGTCACGGGAGCTGCACGTGAGTTTTCTGAGTCTTTTGCATCTTTCATAAGATAGTTAATACGACAATTGTTAACTGACGGAACTTGCATTGATGTGTGAATTGCTAAAGAAGTTTTTTCTAAACTCAAGTAGTGGCTGAATTTCTTGAGTATGATCATTTGAGCTGAAACATTAAGCGCATTGAAGTCAGTGTCGATGTAAACTGAAGTTATTGTAACTTCGTCATGTAGTCTGCATGTGTTGTACCAATCTTTTGGAAATCTCTCAACGCCGTTGTTATTATTCCCAACAAATACATCGGTTTCTTCGATATTTACGTGCAATTGAAAAGTTATTGAAACTTCTCTTGGATCGTGTGATTTGGAAATCTTTGCGTCGATAGGTTTGGGTAACAGAAGCCCCGCTGAGAGATGACAGGAAGGCACCAGTGATATGAACTGTCTAAATGGACTATGAAACGGTACAACTGTTACCGTTTTACAGTGTAGACCGATATCATCACTGCTTGTCAGAGCTTCAAAATTGAGATATTCTTCATTGCTCTGTCTTTTGGGACATGTTAACTGAAGCCAAGAAGGTCGTTGGTGGCTATTGCAATCGGCCATGTACACCTGAAATTTAAAAAAAAATACAAATGTAGTTTTTAAATATACAGACGTATTGTAAAGTTATATCTTAACTTTAACTGTGCAACAACAATTAGTGAGTTGTTAAATGATGAGAGCGGCACTATAAAATTTGAATTCAACACATTTAGAAATGATAGATCGGTGCAAAATTTGGTAAAATAATTTAATCTGACTGATTATGTTTCTAATATCAATTATATTGAAATGTAGTACTACTGGCACTATGCCAGCTCATGAAAGAATTTTCTTTATCTTCATCATGCAGCACCAAGTTTAGGGTGTATCGAATTACGAGCGTTGGTGTAGGTATTATTATGTATCCATAATTTTGCTGTTGAGGGAGCAATATATTTGTTCGTTCAGTTCAGGTAAAAGTTCAAGCTGTATTTTATTGGAAACTTTCTTCAACTGCATCTCAGCAAGCAGCTTGTGCACGTTTGTGGCGTGAAGAAAGCTTTGTATTATGCTACAAATCATATGTTTTATTTCTTTTCAAGTATTTTCTCTCTTTTTTCTCCTCTCTCTCTCTCTCTCTCTCTCTCTCTCTCTCTCTCTCTCTCTCTCTTTCTCTCTCTCTCTCTCTCTCTCTCTCTCTCTCTCTCTCTCTCTCTCTCTCTCTCTCTCTCTTTCTCTGTTTTTTTCTTTTCTCTATAGCTCTACTTATCTCTTTTTATCTATCATCTTTTTGCACAGTCCTTTCATGAAAAAGAACGAAATAATCAAAGGCAGACATTAATGACGTCAAAGTCAAATTTAAATCAAGCGATTGTAAGTTTGTTAGGAACAAATAGTATATAGTAAAACAAGTATGTGGGAAATGAAGTTTCATATACTGACCTGTAAAAGGCCTTCGATAAAATACCCCATGAAAATTTGTTACTTAAACTGAATTCATATGAGGTCAAACAAATTCTAAAATGGATTAGAAGTTATTTGAACAACCGCACATTTGAAGACTAAATTGCTTTGTAGGAAGAGAGCGGTATTTCTCAAGGTGGTGTGTTAGGTCCTATATTGTTCCTGACTTACATTAATGACAATTATACTGTATGCGAGAGTTTGCGGATGATGCCAAGTTTTTTTAGCATGGAGAATTGCCTCAAGCTGCGAATCAACTGAGTGGTAGAAGTTAAATGTTGTTTTCTCCATGTTGGGAAAAGCATTTTATAAACAGATATTACAGATATCAACTGATTGATTTGGATGGCACTGGCTGTCAGATATCAACACATGAATCAATTTCGAATCTTGGTATAATCATAGAAATGTTCTCAGTCCATGACGAAGAACCTGTGAGAGAAGGAGGAAGATAATTCCAGAAGACCAGAAAAGAAAAGAGCGTTAGGCAGAGTAAACAAAAAGCAAGGCCTAGTAAGAAACCTTTAAAAATATCTATCTATCAATCAATCAATTTTAATTTATATAGAGCTTTTTTCGAGGAGGCGTTCAAAATCGCTCGGCAACAAATTTACTGAAAAGGGTGGTTTTCAGCCCATGACAGTTTTTTTAAAATTTTACAGAATGAATAAATACAAATCTTAAGTTTATTGATATATTGTTATGAAATTTGATAAATCATTTAAAAGTATCATATTAGATACTAGAAGTACCCAGCGGCGAATCCAAGAATTTCGTAAGATGGGCCCAAAATTTTTTTTCAGTTTTTTTTTAATTTTGATTGCTGTCGTTATAAAGATATCTTTAATTTTTTATTTAGTAAAACCAAACAAAAAGAATCGAAATTAAACTTTTAATCTACTCGCATTTTCCCCTCTTTTTTCTCTTTCACTTTCTTTCTGTATTTTTTTCTCTGGAGCAATATCAACACAAAACACATTTTCTTCATCAGAGTTAAGTCATCAGACACTTAAAAGCTAAAATTTAGTGAACCATGAAAAACTTTTGTAATTATGCGGCTACTAATTGTTTGCAATTTCTTGATGATAATAACTCTATAAAATAGAAGAACCTTGACCAAATTCTTCTAAATACTTGATATGTGAAATATGTGTAAATTGAAAATATATTAACTTGCATCTTCAGGGGACCCACTCAAACATCACAGACAGGGGGCCCACTTCACTGTCATAAGGGCATATCTATAAAAAAACCCGTTAAAACCTCTGAATCTTTAACTTTCTACTTTTTAGGCCAATATTAAGGCCTCCTTTTTGTTTCTTGGAAGCCCAAAACTACATCAGGGGGCCCACTGAAACATTACAGGTAGGAACTGCCGATCTATAAAAAAAGGCCCGTTCAAACTTCTAAATCTTCAACTTTACACTTCTTAGGCTAATTTGGAGGCTTCATTTCTATTTCTTGGGGGCCCAAAACTACGTAGGGGGCCCACTGAAAAGTCATAAGGAGAATACCCTCTCTGCTTTCTCCAAATTGACGTCTCTGAACTTACAGCTTTTATTCATATTACAAATCATTACTGTTTTAAGAACTTGTTGTTGAGCCGTCTAAACTTAATTAGAAAAAGGAAGGTATCATTTTCAACTTTTTTGCTGAACCTGCCCGTGAAAGTCTAAATGTTTTTGAGATATTATTTGAATTATATTTTGTATTGAATTGGTTTGAAAAAGACCCGAAATTTTTAAATATCTGCCAATTATCAGAACTATTGATGTTCGAGAGGTGAATTTAGTAAAAATAAAACCTCAGGATACAGACGAACAGAATAAAATTGCAAACTAAGTAAAAAATTAATGTTTAAATTTTTTAAAACTTCTAAGGAGGGGCCGGGCCCCCTGGATCCGCTACTGGCAGTACCCGTCTCGGTTTAGCTCACTAAAAATTATACAATTTCAGCCATGCATCACGGAGTCCTGCACGATGTTTTGAGACCTGTTCCGGCATATTTCATAGGCAGAAAATGTAATGCCTTGCCCATTTCATATGCACAAGATTCCATACCCTAACCGGCTCGTTTCATAGACACAAAATTCTAGGCCCGAACACAAAAGTTGAGGCTCAGTCCGTGCTGAACTGGACCTAGCCAAGCAAAAATCTTCATAGCTCGAAAATTAATTTTTTGAAAGAAAATGAACCAAGTATTTTATTTTTTAAATAAGAGAATTTGAACCATGCTTTATAAAGCCCTGCACGGTTTTTTGATACCCGGTTCATAGACAAAAAATGTTATGCCTGGCTCGTTTCATCGACACAAAATTCCAAGCTCGAACCAGCCCATTTTACAGGCACAAAAGTCGAGACCTGGCCCGTGCTGAGCTGGACCCGTTCAGTTTTAACGGCGCAAATCCTCAAAGTACGGAAACCAAATTTTTAAGAAATGGTGAAACTCAAATTTTTTTATTTGTTAAGATAATTCTAGATACTGAGTTTCAACAATTTGACATTTTAAGTTTTTGAGTTTTTAAGCAAATAATCATATTTTTTACCCACATTTGAGATCCCGGTGGCAAAATTATCAAAAAATAGTGAAACGTGTGTATTCTTGTTTTTCAAGTAGAATCTAAATACTAAATACTAAATTCACATTTGTAGCATTTTTAGTTTTTGAGTGGCAGTTATTCTAAAAAAAAACTATAATTATATTTTCTACCCCATATCTAATGTCCCGGAAACCAAATTTTCAAAAAATTGTGTAACACTTCTTTATTATTTTTTTAAAGAAAGTTATGCAGTAGGACCTTGCTTATACGACCCCATGTTATACCACTTTATTGCTTATGCGACCTAAAATTTTTGCACGGATTGAAATTCCCTTACTCTTCCTTTCTCTTATGCGACAAACCCCGTAACGCGACCAACGACCTTGTTTCTGTGGCATTATTTGCATAAATAACTCTATTATGCGACCTGCAGTAAATTGATTGTCGGTATGTGTAATAAAAGCCAGTGGGATTTTGGTAATTTTCTCGTTCTTTTAAACTGTCGTCATTAGGTTATGGACTTCTATATAAATAGGTGCTATTATATAGAAGTCCATGATTAAGTGCAGTGATGGGTAGTAACAAATTACAAGTAACGGAATTACAGTAACAAATTACTTTTTTCAGTAACAAGCAGAGATGTTGCGAGTACTTATGGTCCGAGTACGAGTACGAGTACGAGTACCATGGTATCGAGTACGAGTACGAGTACCATGGTATCAAGTTATCGAGTACGAGTACGAGTACGAGTACTGAGGTCTCGAGTACAAGTACGAGTACGAGTACAAGAAATTTTTAGCGAGTACTTTTCGAGTACTTTTTAAAGTCAACAAAATAATAGTTTATTCTACATCAAAAAACTATTACATTTCAGAAAAATTAGCGACGACAGTTTAGAGTCCGACACCCTATGGGGTCTTAAAATTATTCCGCCGTGGCTGAACACAGTGAACACACGTTCTACTGGTGAACTTGAAGCTGGAATACTTAAGGCACGAAGTGCTGGGTGATACAGTTTGTCAAGGTCACTGGAATGATTCTGCCAAAACGTTAGTGCATCATCCACATCACCAGTGATCCTCATCTCAATATATCTGGTCAACTGTGCATCGACATCAAAGCAGGTGTCATCTAACGCCGATGAATACTTGTGAAACAACTTTGACTTTTTGGCTGGTGGGGGTGACCCAGATGAACGGTACGAGTACCAAGTACTGCATCTCTGTATACTAGATTTCAGCAAGTATAAACGAAATATTATCCCAAACAACTGTTTAGTAAACAAGCAAACTTTTTTAGAGAAGGTGTCGCATATGCGAGTACGAGTACAAGTACTTAGTGGAATAACGAGTACGAGTACGAGTACGAGTACTGAATGGAATAACGAGTACGAGTACGAGTACGAGTACTGAGTGGAATAACGAGTACGAGTACGAGTACCAAGGTTCCGAGTACAAGTACGAGTACGAGTACTTGAAAACGGTACTCGAGTTGTACTCGAGTACGAGTACGAGTACCAAGTACTACATCTCTGGTAACAAGTAACGTAACAGATTACTTTTCAAAATTGTAACAAAGTAACAGTAACAAATTACTTTTTTAAAGTAACAGTAACAAATTACTTTTTTAAAGTAACAGTAACGGATTTTTAAAAATTGTTACTTGTTACTTTTTATTTTCGAGCATTGGATCAAGCGTTAAGATGGCGCGAGTCTGGACCAATAGGAGCAAAGTGTGTCATTGGATTCATGATCGCGTTCATTTTAAAAACGCGCCATATCAGGGTAAACAAACTTCCTTTTTATTATCGTTTATTCTTTCGGAAACGTTTGCGAGTTCACAGATCGTGTTTTGGGAACATGGAAGTTAATAAAGAGTTAAATTATGAAGAAACTGGTAATGAAATCGGATGGGTGCATCAGCTCGATGATAACAATAGAAGAAATTACGCCCGCAATTTGTTATATGAGCAAGTGCTTGCTGTACAGCAGGTTGAAATGCAGGCTGAACAACAAAATGGTTCAGCTGAGATGCCTCAGCCAGATGATGATTTTTTTATATTTGTTACAGATACATTTAAGCAAACTGATGAAACTGCGGAGGTGGATATGTATCTTAGCGATACTTCTAGTGATATTGAATGATTACTCAAATTTCCATGTATCTTGAAATTGTTCAAAAGATATAATACTTCTCTTCCATCAAGTGCTCCTGTTGAACGGCTGTTTAGCTTGGCTGGTCAAATTTTGACTCCAAGAAGAAATCGTTTGACTGTTAGTCATTTTCAACGACAACTGCTGCTCAGAGCTAATAAAGCTTTTTGTAGCTCAATCAAAGATCTTCACCATTTGACTGATTAGTCATAACTCTTTGATTTTTATAATAAAGTTATGTTCTTATTTTAAAAACAAAAATCAAGTATTGAGTTATGGGGTGTTGCATCTGTTTGTAAACAACTTTTTGTAAAGTAACAAAAATGTAATAAGTTACTTTCAAAACTAAAAAGTAACAGTAACAAATTACTTTTGAAAAAATGTAACAAGTAACAGTAACAAATTACTTTTTTATCATGTAACAAGTAACAGTAACAAATTACAAAAGTAAAGTAACAAACCCAACACTGATTAAGTGTAGTTTATTACTAGAACAAAAAAGCCTGGAATAAAACCAAAATATTTTCCGAGTGGCTTAACCGCATTAACAACAAATTTAAACTACAAAATCGACGTGTTTTACCTTTTGTCGATAACTATTCTGCCCATGGTAACATTGATATCTCAAACATAAAAGTTCAATTTTTTCCTAAGAACACCACATTCAAATTACAGCCTTGTCATGCCAGAATTATTCAAAATGCGAGGCTGAATTGCTGGAAGATGTTTTTACTTCGTTTAATAAGTAAAATGGACAATGACAAAACTGCAACAACTCAACAGGTGGCAAAATCTATAACATTACTCGACGCCATAATTTGGCTTTGAGTTTCATGGATCCGTGTCAAAGAAGATACAATCATAAAGTGCTTTCGTAAATGCGGTTTTAGTCCAAATGATGTCACAAATTCTACAGAGGTTTTAGAGTTCGATGATGATATGGCAGACCATCCAACAAGTAACATACACACAAATAGTCATTTTCATATATATAGACTAGAAGGGCCCGTCGCGGCTTCGCTCGCATGAAATTAGAGAATTTAAACCGAGCATCCCTAATAGACTACTGCAAGGGCCGATTTTTTACGACACGGCTCGGCCCAGCCCGTTTCATGAGCCAAAATTCCAGGCCCAGCCCGGCCCGTCTAATTTTGACCCGGCCGTTTTTAGATGCTTAAAATTTTTATATATTTGGTCAAAAAATCTCGGCTCGTCCCACCTTGATTTCAGGTATGGTCCATCTGAAGATCCTAATCCATAGAGCCCTACCCGGATTTTTTAGATCCGCCTGGCTTATTTTATAGGCAGAAAATTCCAGGCTTGGTTTTTTATTTAGGGTGTAATCAGAAGTTATTTTCTACTTTTTGGCAGGTTTTTGACAATACAAACCTCTTTCAAGAAGTCGCTTCTTTTTCTAGAACTTTTTATAATTCTTTATTATGTCTACTAAATACTAAAGAATAAAGGAGGAAAACATTAAGGATCAACTTTGATCAAATGTTTATGTCCTCCGTTTTACGGTACTTTCCCATAGGAAATTTCAATATTTAAGTAAACAAGCGTTGAGTAGAAAGAAAACTTAATTGTTTCCCTATAACATCTGTTTATTTAAGAGAATAACAAATTAAACTGCGGCTTCAACCAATAATGGGCTTGATTTTTAGAAAGGAAAAGATGACCAGAGATTTATGTTTTACAAAAATAAATAATATATCCAAGTTAAATAACTATAGAATCTTTTTAAACATTCTTGAATTAATTGTAATTTGATCAGATGAACATTTTTTAATGTTATATTTATGGCAATGTTAATACATTTATGTATAAATATTTATAACCATAGACTTATACTATATATCTAGACATGCAATGAATGCAAATTTCGCGATGCAAGTTAAGATGGCCTCTTGACCAGGGGCAAGACTGGGTATAAAAAATATATCCTGATTCAATTGACCAATGCACTTTTTTCATTAAAATATTTGAAACAAATTTTTTGCGTAATTTTAAAGTAAAAAAAACTCCTAAAGATTGCTGTGCTTGTGGTATAAACCTAAAACGCGGTTGATCACGTGATACAAGGGGCATAAAATTTCACTTTGATTTGTCCTCGATACTTAATATAGGCACATACGGGGCCTTGCATGTCTAGGTATATATAGTATAAGTCTATGTTTATAACTAGCTTCAAAGCCTGTCGGACGACAGACCTAAAAAAGAACAATTAAAGGAAAAACGAGTTTTTTAACACAAACTTTAATTTCAAATACACTCGATTTAGAAATACGAAAAATGTTCAAATTAAGATGTTTTTTTATAATTGAATCATGTATTGTCATCCAATATAAAGCTATGCTGAAAGTTTCAGCTTCCTAGCTAGTCAAAAAACTGATTAAATTTTACTTGCAAGATTTGCGTACAGAGAAAGCCACACACACACACATACACAAACACACACACAGAGATTGTCACCTAAATAAAGGTTTGTAAAAACACTAAAAACACAAAAATATTTAAGTCTAAAAAATAGTTTTACAATCAACTATAAAATAACAATCTCCATAAAAATAATCTAAAAAATATTTTTTAATAATTAAGAAGTGAATATCTCTTTATAAACAACATTTTTTGTGAAAATAGATCCTTTGATTAGATGTCTTATCCTTCAGAAATTTTGATAGCGCAATTACGACGTACTCGAGAAATTAATTTTTATTTATGTTTTATAACATAACACTAGCGGAGATACCCGGCGTTGCCCGGGTTTTTTAGAGGTTTTTCTAATGTTTGTCTCTTTCTCTCCCGTTTCCTTTCCCACCTGCTTTCCCACTCCTGTTCGCTTTCCCGTTTTCGGTCGTTTTCCCGCTGCCGGTTGCTTTCCCGCTGCCGGTCGCTTTCCCGCTGCCGGTCGCTTTCCCGCTGCCGGTCGCTTTCCCGCTGCCGGTCGCTTTCCCGCTCCCGGTCGCTTTCCCGCTCCCGGTCGCTTTCCCGCTCCCGGTCGCTTTCCCGCTCCCGGTCACTTTCCCGCTCCCGGTCACTTTCCCGCTCTCGGTCGCTTTCCCGCTCCCGGTCGTTTTCCCGTTCCCGGTCGCTGTCCCGTTCCCGCTCACGTTTGCTCTCCAATTCCCGCTTGCTTTTCCGTTCCCGCTCGCTGTCCGTTCCGGGTCGCTTTCCCGTTTCTATAATAGACAAACTAACCCACAAACATTCATATATATATATATATATATATATATATATATATATATATATATATATATATATATATATATATATATATATATATATATATATATATTGCGAATAAACTGTGGAATCAATAGCTTTTCGTTTAGGTGGCATAATTAATTCGATAGAAAGATTTGAAATTGTATTTTTTCAGCCAATTTTCAATATATGACGATGTTTTAAAGGAAATAGTTTTGTACTTTATATATATATATATATATATATATATATATATATATATATATATATATATATATATATATATATTATAAGGAAACATAGCGTTGATATGTTTTTACGAGCCACATATATCAGAAACTTGGATGGCGTACAATCCACCACGAAATAACGCAAATATACATGTCTCAACTTCAGACTCGAACCCACGACTGTCGGAACCCACAACGCTATGTTTCCTTATAATATATATCATAAAACATATATCTCGATAGCTATTAAATTAGCTAGTGACGGATTGTACGCCGTACAACTTATAATACTATCGAGCATTGATTCGTACCCATTCATAGTCGAGTGTTGTGTTCAACATACCCCAACAAAAGCGCTTAACAACCACCGTTTTTAGCGGTGGAAGTGGCGCAGATGGTAAGGTAGTTGGCATGATGCGAGGCGGTGTTGCCGATCCGACAGTCGTGGGTTCGAGTCTGAAGTTGAGACATGTATATTTGCGTTATTTCGTGGTGGATTGTACGCCATCCAAGTTTCTGATATATGTGGCTCGTAAAAACATATCAACGCTATGTTTCCTTATAATATATATCATAAAACATATATCTCGATAGCTATTAAATTAGCTAGTGACGGATTGTACGCCGTACAACTTATAATACTATCGAGCATTGATTCGTACCCATTCATAGTCGAGTGTTGTGTTCAACATACCCCAACAAAAGCGCTTAACAACCACCGTTTTTAGCGGTGGAAGTGGCGCAGATGGTAAGGTAGTTGGCATGATGCGAGGCGGTGTTGCCGATCCGACAGTCGTGGGTTCGAGTCTGAAGTTGAGACATATATATATATATATATATATATATATATATATATATATATATATATATATATATATATATATATATATATATATATATATATATATATATATATATATATATATATATATATATATATATATATATATATATATATATATATATATATATATATATATATATATATATATATGTAGTTCCCGCTCGCTCACCCGCTCTGCTCCGCTCATTTTGTGACGGATTTCAAATTTTTTTTTATATTTGATTCCCCTTGACTCTCAAAGTTGTGTGAAAATTTCATTACGATCGGATGAATGGTGTAGCAATGCATAAAGGCCATTAACATACAAACATTCATTTATATATATATAGATAACATAACATGGTTTGTAGTGTTTCAGAAGGCTAAAAAGCCTGTGCCAAATTTCATTGAAATGCGCTTCTATTGAAATCATATAAGTGGTTACGGACAAACGAAGTCTGTCAATTATATATATAGATTTAAATTCGTAAATTTGTAACCTTTCTTGGAGATGACGCGATTTCAGCTTTGTCAAATTTTTCGCAAACTGAGATTTCAAACTGAGAATAACGCCCCGCTGTGATGTCGACATAAAAAATCTGCTGGCTACCGTTGGAGGTGTAGAGTTCAAGACAAGGTGACTGCCCATCATTCTCCGCAGGGCTAACCAGACTACTTGGAAAAGTAACCAAACGAAAAACAAGTACAAACAGCACCGTTTTATCCATGTCAAAAGAAGAGGTCAATTGTTTTAAATTGTAATTTAGTATTCTTTGATCGGTTCAAACCAGTTGTTCTTCCCATCACCTAGGAGATCCAAACAACTATCTTTTGTGTCGATTTGTCGATAGTAAAACATGGTCTGAGTCTGAAGTTATCTTTAAGCAGCGTGTATGCCAGTCTAAATAAAAATGATGCGAGCATCCGCCTAGAACCTGTGCGAATACACAACACATGTATGTTTTCGCTATTCGAGTCTTACAGTTAGCTTACGCGAATATATTGTACGTGAGAACTAATTCCACATACCGAGTTTGCCGTGTTGCCTGTAGAGTGGAAGATAGTTACAGCAGAGCTTTCTTCAATACTAAAAGAGTGTGAATCACCAGATACCGTTTAACCGTGAAGCACGTAATGATCAATCAAGTTTTAAAAATAATTTTTTTTAAGTTTTCATTGCTTAGTGTTTCGAAACATTTATTGATGAATGATACAACTTTGGTTATCCGCTAATATTATTAGTCTGGTTAATAAAGAATATAGTATATTCACTTTATTCGATGATGGTATTTGAACAACAGTTTTCTCTGAAAAATGTCAACTGAATTTGATATTGTAATAAACTGTTTCAATTTAAATGTCTTATTTTTTTATACTAATTATTACTGAAACTGTCGTTAACCCTTGACTTTTGTGGGTGGTAATTTTTTCAGAAAACTCCTTATTAAACGGTACCCCGTCAAATGGACCCAAGACAAAAGGGCCCCGACATAAGGGCCCCGACATTACGGCCCCCGACAAATGGGCCCCGTCAAAACGGCCCCCTCCATAACGGCCCTCGACAAAAAAGCCCCCGACATAAGGGCCACGACAAAAGGGCTCTTACTTTTTAAATTACATCAAAGCGTTTACGTTGTTTTTTACTAACTTTTTACGAACTTTGTACAAACTTTTTACAAACTTTTTACAAACGTTTTACAAACTTTTTACAAACTTTTTACAAACATTTTACAAACATTTTACAAACTTTTTACAAACTTTTTACAAACTTTTTACAAACTTTTTACAAACCTTTTACAAACTTCTTACAAACTTTTTAAAAAAGACCCGCATTCTTGGCCGCATTGCTTGAAGCTTACTTTCTATAGCCGAGATTTTCTGTATATTAGTGTACCTACATATGAATATCATATGTAATATTTGCTTTCTTTTAGTTATTTATTGAATATAATTTTTGTAATTATTTTTTTCATGATTAATTGTAATTTGACAAAAATATATAAACAGAAAAAGGGAAAAATATTATAAAGCACAAAAATTATTAAATAGCATTATTAATCTGTATAAATAAAAATGACTGTCTGAGTGTGTGTGTGTGTGTGGGTATGTTCTTTATGCATTGCTACACCATTCATCCGATCGTAATGAAATTTCACACAACTTTGAGAATCAATAGAGGAAAGTTTTTGTGAAAAAAATTAAAATCGATCACAAAATGAGCGGAACGGTAGCGGGATAGCGAGCGGAAACTGGAACTAGAGAATAAACGGGAACGGGAAAACAAGCGAGAACAGAAAAGCGATCGAGAACGAAAGAGCAAGCGGGAAATGGAAAGCGACTAGGAAGAGGAGAGCAAGCGGGAAAGCGATCGGAAGCCGTAAAGCGACTGGGAGCGGGATAGCAACCGGGAGCGGGAAAACGACCGAGAGCGGGAAAGCGATCGAGAACGGGAAAGCGACCACGAACGAAAAGCTACTGGGGGCGGGGAAAGACACCGGGAGCAAAAAAGCGACCGGGAGCTGGAAAGTGACGAAGTGGGAAAGTGACCGGGAACGTGAAAGCAAACGGGAACGGGAAAACGAGCGGGAGCGTGAGAGAAACTGGAAAAAAAACCTCAAACACCCGGGCAGCACCGGGTACCCCGCTAGTGATCATTAAAAAAATATAAAATTTTATTTTCAATAATCAAACATGAAATTATCTTAATAGTTTTGATAAGCCTGCATTCACTAATTTGATCCACAGCTGACCCTTCAGAAAATAGTGTGAATATTACAGTCATGTAAGAACTATCCATTTTAATCTGACCTTGTAAACAAGTAAAAGAAAAACTAGTTTTTTAACACAAAGTTTGATTTCAAATACACTCGATTTAGAAATACCAAAGATGTTCAAATTAAGTTGTTTTTTTTAATTGAATCATGTATTGTCGTCCAATATGAAGCTATGCTGAAAGTTTCAGCTTCCTAGCTAGTCAAAAAACTGGTTAAATTTTAATTGCAAGTTTTGCGTACAGAGAAAGACACACAAACATACACAAACACACACAAACAGAGATTGTAACCTAAATAAAAGTTTGTAAAAAGTTTGTAAAAAATTTGTAAGAAGTTTGTAAAAAGTTTGTAAAAAGTTTGTAAAAAGTTTGTAAAAAGTTTGTAAAAAGTTTGTAAAAAGTTTGTAAAAAGTTTGTAAAAAGTTTGTAAAAAGTTTGTAAAAAGTTTGTAAACAAGTAAATTAAAAACGAATTTTTAAAACCAATGCTCTTATATGTAATTAAAACACAAATTTTGCAATCAATTTTTTCTTATATTACTCTTTTATTTTATATTAAAGTCGAAATATCTTAATTATATCGAAATATCGAAATTAATTAAAATTAACTAAATTAATTGACTTATTGTAAAACTAATAATTGAATATTGCATTGTCTTCTATTTTGAGCATGTATGCAAAATTTGAAAAAAAGTCTATCATCAGGAAGTGACTCAAAAATTGATTGCAAGATTTGAAACAGACAGAGAAAAAAACAGACAGACAGAGAAACAGAGACGACGAGTTAATAAAAGCATTGGTAATAAAAACAACGTAAACGCTTTGATGTAATCTAAAAATTAAGGGCCTTTTTGTCGGGGCTCTTATGTCGGGGGCCTTTTTGTCGGGGCCGTTATGACGGGGGTCTTTTTGTCGGGGGTCGTTTTGTCGGGGCTCTTTTAACGGGGTCGTTTTGACGGGGCCCATTGTCGGGGCATATTTGTCTGGGGCCCATTTGACGGGTCACCTTATTAAACAGTTTCTCCCCCGTGCCCCCCCCCCCAAAAAAAAAATTTCTGGCTGCGCCACTGAAAGGATCATAAAATTAATATCTGCTGCTTTAGACGCACTGAAGTTTATTTGTAGTAATGTAGATCAGGTATTTCGGGAATTGGGTGATTAATTTAGCTAAGAGGCAATGAAAATTTACACTACAATTATATGAATTGAACTTGTGAAACCTGCTGTGAAAAAATGTGCATGGCTTGCAAAACCAATAAAGTATTATAAATAAACTTAATTTTTATGTAAAGTTGATACAAAATAATTAAAGATATTATTTTGCAATTATGGGTATCTTTTAAAAACATATTCAAACTCAATTTACTTCGCAATCCAAATTTTTATACTGGGAAACTTTCCGAAAATTTTACATCACTAATCAAAACTGCATACTCTTCAGTTTCGGTTGAGGAATACCAACGCGTCCACAGTTTCTGGAGATAATGACGTTCGTCTTCGTTTTACTATAATGACTGGCAGTCAAGAACGCAGATTCGGAAAGTACCGATGCTGCTGTTATGCATAAATAATTACAGTGATCATAATTATTTAGGCGTTTTTAACTTACACGGTTTGACGGTTTTAATATTAGAATAACGGTGGGGGAGTTATTTGGAGGGACAGGAGAGGCTTCACCCCCTCACTAAGGATTTTTTTGAAAAAAAATTTTTCATAGACAATAAACAAATAAGGAGGAAGTTTTATAAAATTTTTGGGAAATGCATTTCCGTTTATCCCCCATTCCCCGTCATCAACAAAAGTGTAGGCAAAAGTGTATAAAGTTTTAGAAAATGTTATTGTTGTTTATAGAAAAAATTTTCTTTTAAAAGTTTGCTCCCCCCAGGAGTGCTGACATGACGCTTCTGAATAACGGCTTCCGCAATAGACAGCAAGAAATAAATTTAACCGTGAAACATTCTAGCAAGCACGTATTATACTCGTTGGAAAGGTATGAATGAGGAGAATATGAAAAACGGAATTCTGTAGCTGTATAACAATGTGGGAGAGTGTAGGATAACAAAATAACAAGATAGCCGACAATTTGAAAATATCCTTCCAAAACAATTATTGATAACAATGTTACAACTTGAATTTAATGCTTAGTAGTCTTAAAAGAGTGTTACTTAAATAACTTTCAAAAAAAAAATTTTAATAAAATTTTTGAAGAAAAAGTTGAAAAATCACAGAAATTTATAGACCCTTCTCCCCATGGGTGGGATGACATTTGTAATGAAGGCCTTTTAAAGCTAGCCCAGTAGTACATAGATAAACTGGTATGATTTGATTTTGATTATGAATTTTGCGTTATCAACCATTTTGCAAAATGGCTGATTATGGTTTTCAAAAGTCATTACTGCCAAAATTGAACCTATGAGCATCAATCAAATACAAACTAGTTCCAGAATATGTTTATTCACATAAATAACTTCCAATTTTAATATACAATAAAAAACAGACAGAAAAACAACAGAAACACTAAAAATAAAAAATTTTTATTTCCTACTCTGGAAATTGCAAGATTGTAAACATCAGCAGCATATTGTGAATAATCATTCTTATAAACTGGAAAATATTGATATTTTGAGTCATTGGTTTCACCAATTTTCCCACTGCCCACTTTATAGCCTAATGCCTGATTAATCACAGAAAGTGCCATATGAAGGCTGACTCGTACTGCCCACCTAATATACAAACAACATACAAACAAGATACGTTTCAAGAAACGTATCAGCATAAGTACACACATATTTAGATCTAAATATACTCAAACCTCTAGGTTTGCTGGAATATTTGCTGGAACAAGTCAACATGTTTATGCTTTTCTTAATACCTGTATGTGTGTATATTTAGTATGTGAATGTGTAGAAACGTTTCATGATGTGTTCTGTTTGTGAAGCATAATCTAAAGTTATTGCCGATTATTATAAATAATGAATATTCATGTAACCAACAAGACTCTAAATCGTTTTCGGGAGGCCATCTTGGCATCTCACTCAAAACTTGCTCATCTCCGATATACCTATTCTATATATATATATATATATATATATATATATATATATATATATATATATATATATATATATATATATATATATATATATATATATATATATATATATATATATATATATATATATATATATATATATATATATATATATATATATATATATATATATATATATATATATATATATATATATATATATATGTTCATCACAGCGTAAAACGCTGAATTGACATAGCGTTTCAATACCTTTAACATTTAACACTTAGTCGACCTAGTGTAACCATCTTGATTCAATCACAGACGTGGTCGGAACTAAATTCAGTTCGACAAATTAAACATATAATTTAGAATTAAGATGTTTTACGACAATTTACGAAAATACTAACTTATCGCTCACTACGGTAAATCTCTTTAAAAAAAGCGTCAAAACACCAATTTCCGCAAGGACGATTTCAACCGATTTTTGCAGGAAGAATCATAATCGTATTACAAACAAAATATCCAAAAATCAGCTTGCCGCAAATTTTGTCTAGGTACAAACAGGAACATTTTGTACCCAACTAATTACAAGCGACCAATTTGAATCTGTCATTTCCAAAATATATACATTATTACACATCAAGATGTCCTCCGAAAAACGATTTAGAGTCTTTTTGGTTTCATGAATATTCATTATTTGTATTAATCTATTTTTGGTACGACAGCGGAGACTAAACTCCGGTTTTTAAGAAACAGAAACGTCGATTTCTTATAGCTAAAAGTAGTTGATATGAGCTTTATTTTAATTTAACACGATATCCAACATAAAAAATATACAATTCTAATTTACCGATAACACAGGCGACGTTAAATAGACATAAATAGACCATCGAACTAGAGACTACGCAAATAAAATTCAATGTCAACTGAAGTTTTATAAAAAGATTTATTAATTTTTATAAAGTGAAAAATTTATTTTGTACATAAAAAATTCTTTTTTTTTCTATTAAAAAATATTTGATTAAGTTACTATACGGTTGTAACTCTCAGTTCTTCGTTTTGGATCTCCGGTCTACTAGGCTGCCTAGCTAAAAGCCTTCCTAAACGACATGCGGGCCGATATACTTATTCTATATATATGACCTAAACCACAACAAACTCTTTCCAAACCACCAGTCAGCTTATCGCCGGTTACACTCTACAGAAACAGCAGTCCTCAGAGTTTTTTCTGATGTTCTGGGCGCAGCTGACCACGGGAAACTTACCCTGCTGGTTTTGCTTAATTTGTCGGCGGCGTTTGACACCGTTGACCACGGCATTCTTCTAACAAGACTGGAATCATCGTTTGGACTTGGCGGGCCCGTGTTAAGTTGGTTTCAATCTTATTTTTTAAAAACGCGAGTGCCAAGTCAAGATTAACGGCACCTCTTCTTCCACACTTCCAATGGAGTGCGGTGTACCACAGGGCTCTGTACTTGGCCCAACTCTTTTTTATATCTACACTTCTGAGCTCCAAAAAATTGTCACAGAACATGGGCTGAAAGCGCACTTCTACGCTGACGACAGCCAAATCTATGGCCACTGCGATCCCACTGAGGTGGCCGCCCTCTCATCTCAGATAGCGGCCTGTATCGGTGACATAGGAGACTGGATGCACTCAAGCCGTCTTCAGCTCAACCCAAGTAAATCGGAAGCCATCTGGTTCTCTACAATTCGCCGCTGTCATCAACGTCCTACAGTTCCGATTTGCTTGCGAGCGGTCTCGATCTACCCGTCTGATTCCGTACGCAACCCCGGCGTTTTTCTTGACTCTGACTTGTTAATGCGCACCCACGTCACCCACGTCACGAGCGCGTGTTTCTCAAAGCTGCGGCAGATCAAGGTCGTTGCTAGATCGCTCCCGAGAGCGGCCCTCACTGTCCTGACTTCCTCTCTTGTCTTTTCCGAGCTCGATTACTGTAATTCTGCTCTGGTCGGGCTTCCCAAGCATCTCATACGTCGTCTCCAATCAATCATCAACTCCGCGCCCAGACTGGTGACAGGGGGCAACAAACACGACCACATCTCTCCTGCTCTCCGAGAGTTGCATTGGCTGCGCGTCGAGCACAGAATCAACTTCAAAGTAGCTCTACTGGTCTTCAAGTGTCTCAACGGTTTGGCACCACCTTATCTAGCTTCTAAAATCGTCCCACTGAGCCCTCTTCAGTTGCGTAGGAGACTCAGATCCTCATCCACAGCCTCACTCGTCCTACCTCTCACTCGTCTCAAGAACGCTGTTTGAAGTCGCCGGGCCAAGAATTTGGAATCGCCTACCAGCCGCTGTTACATCTTAGGCTAAAATCGAAAGTGAAATTTCAGTTCAAATCAGAGCCATCGGGTTTTATAGGCTCTGTCTCATCTTATAAACCGTTTCATTTTATGCAACTCTCTATATTTGCTTCATAAAAGCTAAGAGTACGCGTGCGCACTCGTTGGGTGCGTACTCTTACCTAATTTTATACAACTCTCTATATTTGCTTCATACAAGCTAAAAGTACGCGTGCGCACTCTCTGGGTGCGTATGTAAGATAAAGATGGCTCATCTTACGTATATTTTTTTATGATAGTTTATTGTCTTTATATATATTATTTTTAGACATGGGGAATGGGCGGGAAAGGTAGGGGTGGGGATGAAAAAAAAAGATAAAGAAAAGTAGGAAATAAATAACACTTTAGGAAGAAAAAAGTTCAGTAGAATATGATACTAAAATATTCTTTTTCTTCCTTTTTCCTCTTCCTACTATAACCGTTCCTGGATTGCCGTCCTGTTGTCATCCTCAATCCCGGATTAAGCTGGATAGCCGGTCGTTGATCACAACGCGATGTTGTGATCCTTGATCCAGGAGTAGATGACGTCCTGGCATCGTGGAGACTTTAAGATGACTGGCAGGGTGGGTTCTTGCTTAAACCGTCTGCAGATTCTTCTCATCTTGGCTCTAGGATGATCTGTTGCCCTGCAGTTAATCACCCATCGACATTTACCTAGACGGAGTCTGGTAATGGCAACTTTCTTGCACCGGGACGTTGTGGCGAACTTGATTTTTAGAGAGACTTTCGACTCAATAGACCAGAAGTGGCGGCTATGGGATTCCTCATCCCATTTCTTTTGCCACTCACGCATTATCTCTTTCCTGATGGCCCTCTTGAAGTCTACTAGTTCTCTCTTGATCACAAGTTCGACTTCTGCATGCTTGAGCGCACTTTTAGCAAGTCGATCAGCTGCTTCGTTACCAGTAATGCCCACGTGACTGGGAACCCAGATCACCGTTACTTCTCTACCTTCACGTATAATCGAGTCGATTAACGCTAAGGTTGAACCAACTAATAGGGATTTGTTAGCGTTAGCGCTGTTTTTAAGAGCAAGTACAGAACTGTACGAGTCCGTGAACAGCGCCAACTTGGCTGGACCGTCAGGTCTGGCCATCCACTCGACTCCTTTTTTGATCGCTGTCAGTTCGGCTGTAAAGATCGAGACATCGTCCGTCACTCTAAAGCTCAACCGATAGCTAGATCTCGGGATAAACCTACCAACTGCGACTCTGCTTCCAATCTTGGAGACATCGGTGTACATCCGGGTGTGATCCCGGTATGTGTCCAGAAGTTCCCGCGCTCTTGGTAAGAGCGCTGGGTCTTCTTTTGCTAACTCAACAAGCCCTTCGTCAAATTGAGGAGGGTTGTATCTCCATGGTGTCATCGCAGGAGTTGATAGCTCTTTTGGTTTCATTTTTGCAACCATTTCGTTTAGTACCGACACCCGTTTGGCCATCGGTGCTTTAGAAACCTTTTGCTTTCTCCTGAAGCAGTATCGATGGAAAAATTGTTTCTATTTCCGTGTCAGCTGTTTTCCGACTGGCTCAAAAATCTCCCGCGCCGGGTGGTTTGGGATGATTTTGGTTTTGGTTGCGAAGTTAGCTATCAGAATTTTGCGCCTCAGATCTAAGATTGGATCACCACACTCGACCTTTAGAGCGGCCAGACCTGTGCAAGTCATTGACCCGCTCGCCGTTCTTAGGGCAGCGTGATGTATCCTGTCAGGTCTACCTTTGTAGGTAGACGAGGCACTATCAAATGCTTCGCAACCGTACTCTATTACCGACCGAATAATTGAAATTTGTCACAAAATAAGCGGAGCGGAGCGGGAACTATATATATATATATATATTCGGGGGCAGTGATGGTTTTTAACTACTTTATTTAACTACTCATAAAAAAAGTAGTTAGTAACTATTTCCTAGTACACAAATTAAAAAACACATATCGTATTTGTTTAAAGAAAAAATTAAAGTAGTTAAAAAAATAGTTAACTACTGTAGTTAATAACTATCTCAAAAATAGTTTACTACTGTAGTTAATAGCTATCTCAAAAATAGTTAACTACTAGTTGATAACTATCTTTAACTACTAGTTATTAACTACTGTAGAGTAGTTAATAACTAGTAGTTAACTATTTATAGTTAGTAACTACCCATCACTGTTCGGGGTGAGTAATAAAATTCAAAATCGGTAATTGCGTAATAAAATTCAAAATCGGTCATTGCGTAATAAAATTCAAATTTAGGTTACATAACAAAATTTTGTTTCCAGGACCTCAACTGTGGGCTGGAAAATTGGATTATTTGTTTTTTAAAGTAACAGCTTCTCAAAAACTGTAAATGCTACGGATGTAAAAATTAATATTTAGTATCTATTCAAAAAATAATGTTATACGTGTTTCACCATTTGTTTAAAATTTGGTTTCCAGGACCTCAAATGTGGGGTGGCAAAAAACTAAAAAATAAAAGTTTTAAAATTTGGTATTTGGGATCTTCTAAAAAGTTAAAATTATACATGTGTAACCGTATTTGAATAATTTATTCTCTGGGACCTTAAATATGGAATGGAAAATATGGTTGATTGGTTATTAGAGTAACTGCCACTTAAAAATCAACAATCTATCTATCTATCTATCTATATATATAAAAATGAATGTTTGTATGTATGTCCTTTATGCATTGCTACACCATTCGTCCGATCGTAATGAAATTTTCACACAACCTTGAGAGTCAAGGGGAATCAAATATAAAAAAATTGAAATCCGTCACAAAATGAGCGGAGCGGGTGAGCGAGCAGGAACTTTATATATTTATATAGTAGCGGAGATACCCGGCGTTGCCGGGTTTTAAGAGGTCTTTTTAATGTTTGTATCTTTCCCTCCCGTTTCCTCTCCCACTTGCTTTCCCGCTCCTGCTCGCATTCGTGTTTTCGGTCGCTTTCCCGCTTCCGGTTGCTTTTCCGCTCCCGGTCGTTTTCCCGCTCCCGGTCGCTTTCCCGCACCAGGTCGTTTTTCCGTTCCCGGTCTCTTTCCCGTTCCCGCTTGCTCTCCCGTTCCAGCTCACGCTTGCTTTCCCGTTCCCGCTCGCTGTCTGTTCTCGGTCGCTTTCCCGTTTCTATAAGAGACAAACTAACCCACAAACATTCATCTATATATATATATATATATATATATTTCTTTTAGGCATGCTCTGTTAAAAATGATAGACCACTTTGCGTTGATACGTTTTTTCGCCAAGCTTTCAAAATCTCTTGAATTCATGATAACTCCGCTTTTTAAATAGATTTATTAAAAACGAGGGCTGACCGATCGGTTTTGCAGAAAAGCATCTTCGGAGCCCTTTAAATTACGAAGTTAAAATGTATTTACTATAATGTGAAAATAGAATGAAACTATAAAACGACGAGAATAAACGTTAATGAAAACTGAAATAGAAAAACAACGTATGGAAAGTGGAAAGCAAGATATAAAAGGTAGGTAACTAACGTACAAGATTAGTAAAAACCGAAGCGGAAAATAATTGTAAACAAAACGAAAACATGGCGATAGTGGCGCAGCGCAGGTATTTACGCAACTATGCGCTAGGTAATTGTTGTCAGGTGCGCGCAATCAGGCTAGGTACGTCTACCGCGTCGTATTGTTATATTAACAGAAGAAGACACTCTAATCGCCATTTGTCCTCGGACTCCGACAACGATGTTCTTAACAATGTTCATCTGGTTTCATCGGCGAGTGGTGAGGACAACTTTATTTCTCGTGGCAACCAAGGAGTCGGCCCTCTTACTCCTGCTCACCTTCAGATCGCCGACGTCGTCGGCAATGATGGCCAGGGCCTGTGTCCCGTCCATGGATCCCCATCACGTGATAACTCCAGTCTGGAAAGTGTGCGTGGCCGCGGCGTCGGTGACTCGTCGGATGACCGTCTTCCGGTGGAGTCCGTGTCTTCTTTCCAGCTATTTGCTCGACTCGTCAACAACGTTAATATAACAATACGACGCGGTAGACGTACCTAGCCTGATTGCGCGCACCTGACAACAATTACCTAGCGCATAGTTGCGTAAATACCTGCGCTGCGGCCACTATCGCCATGTTTTCGTTTTGTTTACAATTATTTTCCGCTTCGGTTTTTACTAATCTTGTACGTTAGTTACCTACCTTTTATATCTTGCTTTCCACTTTCCATACGTTGTTTTTCTATTTCAGTTTTCATTAACGTTTATTCTCGTCGTTTTATAGTTTCATTCTATTTTCGCATTATAGTAAATACATTTTAACTTCGTAATTTAAAGGGCTCCGAAGATGCTTTTCTGCGAAACCGATCGGTCAGCCCTCGTTTTTAATAAATCTATTTAAAAAGCGGAGTTATCATGAATTCAAGAGATTTTGAAAGCTTGGCGAAAAAACGTATCAACGCAAAGTGGTCTATCATTTTTAACAGAGCATGCCTAAAAGAAAACATTACGCCGAAATACGTTCAATATATATATATATATATATATATATATATATATATATATATATTAAAATGAATGTCTGTGAGTTTGTGGGTCTGACTCTTATAGAAATCTAAACCGATGGAGCGATTCTGATGAAATTTGGCATACAGGGAAAGAAAGTTAAGAAGGTTTGGACTCTCTACTCCGATCCCCCGGCTCAGGGGGCAAAAAAACCTTTCTAGGCCAAAAGTGCCTATGTACGACCATCAGAAATAATTGCGTAATAAAATTTAAAGTTAGTTTAAGTAACAGCGTTTGAAGGCTTCAAGCAACTTTAGCCAGTTTTAGCAAATCTATTTTACGTTTTATGGGCTAAAAGAAGTTAGGAAAGAATGGAAAAGAGAAAATGAGCGTGAACGGGGATGGGAACGGGAGAGCAACCGGGAACGGGGAGAGCAACCGGGAACGGGAGAGCAAGCGTGACCGGGAACGGGAGAGCAAGCGAGCGGGAACGGGAAAGCGACCGGGAACGCGGAAAGCGACTGGAAGCGGGAGAGCAATCGGGGAAGGAAAGGGAGCAAGAGAGAAAATCGATAACAAGACTTCTGAAAACCCCGAGCAACGCCGGGTAACCCCACTAGTCTATATATATAAAAGAACATGTCCTGACTGACTGACTGACTGACTGATAATCAACGCCGAGCTCAAACGCCTCATCATAGGAATGTGAAATTTGGAACTTATATTGCTTTTATAGCGTAAGCACCCACTAAAAAGGATTTTTGAAAATTTTGCTCCTGAGAGGATGAAACTGGAAAACAAATGTTTTTCTAAAACAACGTATACCTCGAAAACCAAACGTGTAAGGCTTTTGAAATTTTGTATCTAGATTCTTCTTAAAATTGAGAAAATACGTGTTTCACAATTTTTTGAAAATTTGGTGTCAGGACCTCAAATGTGGTTGAAAATATGGTTATTTGTTTTTTTTAAATTACTGCTACTCAAAAACTGTAAGTGCTACAGATGTAAAAATTAATATTTAGTATCTACTCAATAAATAAAGATGGACGTGTTTCACCATTTTTGAAAATTTGGTTTCCGGGACCTCAAATGTGAGGTGGAAAATAAGGTTATTGTTTTTTTTAGAATAACTGCTACTTAAAAACTGTAAGAGCTACTGATGTAAAAATTAGTATTTACTCGAAATATAAAGATATACGTGTTTTACCAATTTGGTTTCCAGGACCGCAAATGTGGGATAAAAAAAAGAGAAACTAAAAATTTAAAAGTTTTAAAACAATTTTTTTTTAAACAAGGCATATTTCAAAAACCAAAAATGAAAAAGTTTTGAAATTTGGTATCTAGATTCTTCTTAAAAAATAAAAAAACACGTGTTTCACCATTTTTAAAAATGTGGGGTAGAAATAAAAATTTGATTAAAAACTCCAAAAACTAAAAATGTTAAAATTTTGCAATTTAGTACCGAGATTGTTTTTACAAAATAACAAATTACATGTTTTATTAATTTTTGAAAATTTGGTTTCCAGGACTTCAAATGTGGAGGGAAAATAGGCTTATATTTTTTTTTAAATAACTGCGACTCTGAAACTAAAATTACTACAAATATACAAATCAATAACTAAATACTACTTAGAAGATAAAGTTACAAATTTTTTGTAAATTTTTTTTGTTCGGGCTTCCAGGACTACAAATCTGAAGTGGAGAAAAGGATTGTATTTGCTTGAAAACTCAATAACTGAAAATGTAAAAACATTAAAACTCACTATTCAGGTTTTTTTTTTTAAATTATAATATACGTGTTTCATTATTATTTCGAAAAATTAGTTTCCAAGTAATGGTTTTGTGCCCGTGAAAATCCGGACAGGGCACTATGGATTTTTTCGCCAAGTATATAAAAATTGTAGGCCTGTAAAAACGGGCCAGGCCCAAATTAGATGGGCCGTGCTGGGCCTGAAATATTTGCTTATGAAGCGGGCCGGGCCAAGTTGTCGACGGACCGGACCGAGTCGGGCCGTAAAAAATCGCCCCATGCAGTACGCTACTGTGGATGCTTAGTCTCTTTCTCAAGCGAGCGAAGCCGCGACGGGAATGCTAGTATGTTATAAATATATATATATGTATATATATGTATATATATATATATATATATATATATATATATATATATATATATATATATATATATATATATATATATATATATATATATATATATATATATTTTTGAACGTATTTCGGCGTAATGTTTTCTTTTAGGCATGCTCTGTTAAAAATGATAGACCACTTTGCGTTGATACGAGGTTGTCTCTTACGACCCTGATCCTAATCGTCTCAAAATTAAAGAGGCGTTGATGATCTCTCAGCAACGACCTAGCATAAATATCCATGACGACAAGTTCGGACGTACCTTGCTGCTACATTGTGGTGCAGACGGCGGCTGTGCTAACGTCTATCCCGTCACTCATAACTCCGCAAGTGAAACGACTTCGCGTGCGGATGAGCCACGCCATACTTCGAATGTGTGCGCTCACTCTCATGTTTCAAAAGTCGGTGGTGAGGTGGTTTCTACTTCCTGTGGCGACAGACCAGTCGACCCTGTAATCACCACTTGCCTTCCGTCTGCCGACGTTCTTGGCAGCATCGACCAAGATCTGGCCATATGCAGCGAAGACAATTCCGCTTCTTGTAGTGACCAAGAAGTCGACACTCTAATTACCGTTAGCCATCAGACTACAGATGTTCTTAATGAAGTTAAAGAAGTTCGGATGGCCACCGGCGAAAACAATTCCGTTTCTTTTGGTGACCCAGAAGAAGACACTCTAATCGCCATTCGTCCTCTGACTCCGACAACCGATGTTCTTAACAATGTTCATCTGGTTTCATCGGCGAGCTGTGAGGACAACTTTATTTCTCGTGGCAACCAAGGAGTCGGCCCTCTTACTCCTGCTCACCTTCCGATCGCCGACGTCGTCGGCAATGATGGCCAGGGCCTGTGTCCCGTCCATGGATCCCTATCACGTGATAACTCCAGTCTGGAAAGTGTGCGTGGCCGCGGCGTCGGTGACTCGTCGGATGACCGTCTTCCGGTGGAGTCCGTGTCTTCTTTCCAGCTATTTGCTCGACTCGTCAACAACGTTAATATAACAATACGACGCGGTAGACGTACCTAGCCTGATTGCGCGCACCTGACAACAATTACCTAGCGCATAGTTGCGTAAATACCTGCGCTGCGGCCACTATCGCCATGTTTTCGTTTTGTTTACAATTATTTTCCGCTTCGGTTTTTACTAATCTTGTACGTTAGTTACCTACCTTTTATATCTTGCTTTCCACTTTCCATACGTTGTTTTTCTATTTCAGTTTTCATTAACGTTTATTCTCGTCGTTTTATAGTTTCATTCTATTTTCGCATTATAGTAAATACATTTTAACTTCGTAATTTAAAGGGCTCCGAAGATGCTTTTCTGCGAAACCGATCGGTCAGCCCTCGTTTTTAATAAATCTATTTAAAAAGCGGAGTTATCATGAATTCAAGAGATTTTGAAAGCTTGGCGAAAAAACGTATCAACGCAAAGTGGTCTATCTATTTTAACAGAGCATGCCTAAAAGAAAATATATATATATATATATATATATATATATATATATATATATATATATATATATATATATATATATATATATATATATATATATATATATATATATAGTTCCCGCTCATTTTGTGACCGATTTTACTTTTTTTCACTATAATTGTCTCCCTTTGACTTTCAAGGTTGTTTAAAATTTCATTACGATCGAATGAACATACAGAAAAGAATGAATGTCTGTTTGTTTGTGTGTGTGTGTGTCCTTTATGCATTGCTACACTAATCATCCGATTGTAAAGAAATTTTCACATAACCTTGAAAGTCAATAGAGGAAAGCTTCTGTAAAAAATGAGATTGGTCACAAAGTGAGCGGGAGAGGGAACGGGAGAGCTAGCGGGAACGGAAAAGCGACCGGAAGAAGAAGAGCGAACGAGAAAAAGCGGTAGAACAAGAAGAAACAAGAGAGTGAGCGGGAGCGAGAAAGCGACCGGGGACAGGAAAGCGAAAGGGGGAGCAAGCGGGAACAGGAAAGCGACCGGGAGCGGAAGAGCAAGCGGGGAATGAAACAGGAGCGAGAGAAAAATCCATAAAAACCCTCTAAAACCGTGGGCAACGCCAGATATCCTGCTAGGTTAGTTATAAAAATTGTTTGACTCAGTTTTATTAAAACAAATTTACAAAACAACAATTTTATAAATGTGTGAGTTTATTCTGTTTATAATAATTCACAAAAACCTGTAAAATGTCGTGTATTAAATAGCGAATGGTAAGTGCAAAATAAGTCATGCATATATTGAAAAAGAAAAAAAGTCGTCTCGAAAAATTGAATGAATACAAAAATTGCATATGATCACATTGAATTCAGTACGTCAAAGTATGATTGATACAAGTATACAATTTTAAATTTAAATGGCAAAGATTATTGGAAGAAATCTATTTCGACAGGCTTTGTTATCCAACCTCCAAGACCCTGTTGCTGCATGTGTTGATAAAATATTCTCTTGGCCTCTTGATACGCTACCGCTTGCTGCTTGTAGCCATAATACGACTTGTCATTATCTGTTTCTTTGTAATTCTTGTCATAACTAGAATAGTCTTCTGAAGTTAATGCTGAGTTTTTGCCAGAAATTTCCCTGAAGCATTCAAACAAAATCCTTTTGCAAACACACGGGTGAACAGACAAATCATTTCTTAAACAAAAACAAAAAATCAAATTAGTTAATAATGAAATTTTTTTCAATAGAAAATAAGAAATCGATCAGTTAAGCACGCTTTTAGCACTTGAAAACCACCCTAACGACATCATGTTTTTAATTTACTTCGGTTAAAAATATTAAATATGCATATAATGACAAACTGTTACCATATGCATGAGTATAATTTTGAAAACCTTTAAAATTGGGATTAATTTGTTAAAACTCACTCGTTTGGAAGTTTGCCAGTTGTTCCATCAAACACTTGTGCTCTATCTAGACCAAGATACCAAACAACTGCCAGTGCAGAAGATTTTTCGGTTTCCTGTTGTTGAAATAAGTTAATAAAACTGGACTGTTTGATTGCAGGACACATCGGTGAGAAATGAGGAGGCAGAATGATTTCAGACGAGGAGTTGTGGTCAGATGTTATATTCAACGTATCAACTGACTTATCCATCAACTGAGGCAATTGCAAATAATCACTTTTCAACAGTCTATAATACAATGCTCGCAGTGCGTGACCATGAATAAAATTTTCTCCTGAAAAAAAAATTAGTTAAGAGTCATGAAGTTTTAAACTTCAAAAAAGCTCTGCTGGACGCACCTACAATAACTGATGACAGGTAGATGGGTTTGAGAATTTGGGACAAGAGAGCACCTTGCAGTCCTACCACATTCCACTTGAGAATTTTGTCACTGCAACACATTGTTCTCAGTCGATTGCCAAACATCAACCCCACCCATGTTTGCATGTGCGATTTCTCAGCTGGTATGGCTCCTTCACCTTTTCAAGACGTCAATTTTAGCTAAGATTTTTTTTATTATTATTTATACAATGAAAGAAACTAAATAATTATTTTTAGTGTCCAATGAACAAGGCCAGCTAATTTGCATACCAATAAACCACTTAGCTTTACATGATTACAATGGGGTAAACAAATATTAAATATGGCTCTAAACAATTAATAAGTAAGTTTCTAAAAATCCACGCCTACCAGCTTCAATTTTTGTCCTCAGTAATCCTTGCACAGGACTGTCAAATACTGGTTTGTAAGAGTTTTCGCAAACATCATCAAGTTTTGATTCCCCATTCTTTAATTTTTCCCTAAAAAATATACCATTACTGTTACGTCAACTACCATAAAAATAAATTCGTGGTTAAAATTGTAATTTAACTTTGAAAAGACAGAGGCGTCTCCACATGGTAAGGAAGATATATACAGGTGGAACCCGATGGTACTTTTTATTTCTAGCAAGCAATTCATTGAACGAGGATAAAATATTGTATCCTCTCCCTTTTCGGATCTTTTAACTTCGTCATAGAGAAATCTTTAGAAATAATTATATTACGTGTAATTTGTTAACATGAATAATTAAATGAACGAAGCTTGGCAAATAACTAGAATGACAGCAGTCAGCTGAATGTGAAACAGGATCTACACGAGGACCTGATTTGTAAAGGAGGATATAAATTTATCGCACCTCTCTGTTATACACTAAGTCGAAATAAGCATTTTTTTTCAAATAATTCAGCAAATTATTTTTAGATTAAATCAATCATGGAGGCGTTATTTCAAATGTTTCAAAAAACTCCTGAAAAGGGAAGTGGCACGGCCGAAAGTTTTTCAGACAAGTTGAACAGCAAATACACTGTTTGTCTGCTTTTCATATTTGCTCTCTTGTCAACAACCAAATTGTATATGAACACACCGATCAACTGTTTCTGTCCAACAGAATTTGTCTCAAGTCAAGTAGAATATGCGGAAAGGGTGAGTTTCATACTTTTCAAACAACTCATAAATAAAAGTACACACAAACGTTTATATCCCAGGATCTACAAGAACAAACAAAAACCAAAGTTAAATTAAATTTACAGTTATAAAATTATTTCACAAGGAAATAAATTTCTAGAAAATGTAAAGGCTTACTAATTTAGGTTTTATGTCTGTCTGCCGAAAAAACTCAGCAAGATTGCGATTCTTAAAAATTAGATCTAGCTGAGGTCTCAAACGTTTTCAAAATCAATTTTGTCGTTTTCAGGGATTTTCTCAGAATTTGTTTTTAATTATAAAAATATCTGTACGTGGACAGTTTCAAAGTGATGAACCGTTTTTGTGTGTGTCTAGGTAGAAAACCTTTTATGATCAAAAACATCTTCAACGCGGAATAAAAACAAGCCTTAACATAAAACAAACATTTATTACCTAGATTTTAGCTAATAAAATTATCAATTATTATTGTTAACCTAAATATCTTTCAGTAACACCATTATAAGTCTTGCAAGTAATCTTGTTAATCTGCTTTATTGGTCTAGTATTTCATTTGGCCTATTCTAAGTAGTGAGCAAGGGCGCAGCTGGGAAACCCGCCCCCCCCCCCCGAAAGCTTGCCAATGTTCATGTTGAAGTAACGCGCGTGCTCGTGTTTTCAAGACATATTTGAGTTAACAATTATTTTCCAAATTAAATATTTAATAAGTTATAAAAAATTTTAGAATAAGAGTTTTCCATGGGTCTATTTCTGAAAACCCAACCCGCCAGAAAATCTGTCCCGACTCAACCTATTTTTGTTTTTTCTTTTGTTTTCGACCCGACCCAACCCACTTTGGCTAAGACCCAATTGTCAGAGCGGCCACATACTGCAGTGCTGCAGTTGATGCTCTGCCACATTGTCAATATTCCATCTACCTACAGAAAAATACGCAGCTAAACTCTTCGCCACGTTGCCCCTTTCTTCCGCGATAGCTGAGAGATCCTTCTCAACTATGAGCAGACTCAAATGTTATCTACGTACCACAATGAGCCAGAATGGGTTGGCCCAGATGACTATCAATCGCAACCTCAACATTAATGAAGAAACCATCATCGACATTTTTTCGCAGACAAAACGTCGGCTGAATTTCATATTGTAATTTACTTTTCTAAATTAATGTCTTATGGTTTGATATTACTAATTATTGCTGGAACTGTCGTTAAACCTTGACTTTTGTGGTTTGTAAATTTCTCAGTAAAACTCCTTAGTAATCAGTTTTTCCCCTCGGCCCCCCCCCCCCGAAAAAAATTTCTGGCTGCGCCCCTGGTAGTGAGGTCTCGTGAAAGAAAGTTATTTACACAAGAGAAAATGACATGGATCTTATTAAACAAAAAGAAAAAGGCTTAAAGATTTGCGATGATTACATTCCAACGGAACATCATCAGCGGAACCAAATGGACAGGGGGCTGGGAAAACGATTTCCACTTCCCAGAAAAAAGATTAATAAAATATATTGAAAGTACATTATATAAACATTTTTGAAAATAAAAATCTGAAACTACAAGAATAGTATAATCAGGGTTTTCTATAACTTGAAAACATTAAAAATTTGAACCTCTTTGTTCATTTTTTTCAACAATTACCAAGATAATCTTTTAATTGAATAAACTACGCAAAAAAGGTCAAATTTGTGTAATATTCATTTTATTTTAGAAAGAACTGCATAATACAAATGGATTGCTAAAACAATATATTGCTACAGCCAATAAATAGGTAGACGCAATTGACGCTACTTTTTGACTGGAAAATATTTAATGAACAGCTCTAAAGGTTTAAATTTAACTCTAGGTTTTATTTTAAAGATACGTCACCATATCAATGACGTTAGGACATCTTATTTGGCATAGATTAATGGCCTAACATTAGAATTAACATGAAGCATTCTCATATTCTCAAAAATGCCGCAAATGCTTTAAAATAAATAATCTCAAATCTTACTATATCAAAACTTTTACTCTGCTAACCAAAACGGATGCAATATATATTTTCCGACTGTGCTAATTAAATTGGCTGATGGATATACAGTATAAACTAACGAGTCTACCTTTAACTGTAATAAAAAGAACAATATATATATATATATATATATATATATATATATATATATATATATATATATATATATATATATATATATATATATATATATATATATATATGAGTAATATACTTTGGCAAAATCCCCTCTCGTAAACACACTCCGTTAAAAACAAACGACCACTTTGCATTAATGACTTTTTTAATAAACTGTTCGAAATATTTAATTTTACGACGTAAACTAGAGTCCATTTTAAAAATTTATATAATACAAATAATAATAATTAGGACTGACTGGCCAGTTTCGACTACAGTCATCTTCAGAGTCCGTAACCTAAAATGTCGTATTACGTAAACAGCTAAAGAATATATAGTAAACATCAACATAGAAATAGTGTTGTGCCTATATTAAATAAATATTTAAATTAAAGTATTTAAACCAGAGTATGACGATATAAGTAAATTACGAGAGCTTATAAAATTGATAAATGAAAAGAAGTATAAAGATAAATTAAATAATAATTATTATTAATAAAATAAAATAAATAAATATAAATAGATAGGACGAATTGAATGAAGTCTATAATACTAATAATAGAAATTAAAACACTTAAAATTATTAGAAGATTAATGAAATTAAACTATAGGTATCTAGTGACAGTATATTGAAATAAAAAAGTATGAAATAGAATAATAAAAGGTGAAAAATTTAAATAAAACCATGTGATGAATTAAAATAAAAGTAAACTTATATGAAAAATTAAAATAAACGCATGACTGTGCAAATGGGATACATATAGATGATTCAATTAACGCCGACGTCTTGTAGTTATATTTGAAGACTCAAACAAATGTTGAAATGACACCGCTGGAGCCTGAGCCTCAGGTGGAGGCTCAGGTGGAGGTTCAGGTGGAGGCTCAGGTGGAGGTTCAGGTGGAGGTTCAGGTGGAGGCTCAGATGGAGGCTCAGGTGGAGGCTCATGTAGGATAGGCGTGGGTAGTTGCACGATGGGAGCTGGTTGAAGAGATGAGTTGGAAAGGTAGTTAACCTCATCACTTAGTAGACCACGGGGAGATATACCGAGACGATCGCCAACATCTATGACAGGAGTCAAATAAACCGATCCACAGGAAGTGTTTACCTCATTAGTTTTGTCAGGCTGTACCAAACCAGAAGCAACGGCCGAATAAGGGGGTCGACTAGTACCGTGACCACAGATATATATATATATATATATATATATATATATATATATATATATATATAATCAACGTTTTCAGAAATAAATTTAAGTTTACAACGGGATAAGTTTTTCTATAAAAACTCAAAAATGAAAAAGCCCACACAAATAACAAAAAAATGGCAAAGTATTCTGAAAATTCATTTAACGCCACAGTTTGACTGATTTTGTGCATTTGAAAGCAGTTTAATGTTCTTCACTAGACTAATGTACCTGTTGGTTACAAATCGTGGTTATTTTTATCATTTGTTTGCTCATGTTACCTCCCGCCGGAATAAAGTACATTATCATAAAATCTGAAGATGCAAAATATAACCAATCCAAATATTTAATTATATTTAAAGCATAACATATTAGCATTGTTTACTGAATTTAGATGGTCAGCATGTAATTGTACCGCATTTGGACACGAACCAATAAATCAGAAAAGTTATATATTTAAATCACTAAAACATCGAGCCTCGAGCAGATAAGTGTGACCTTTTTGTTCAAAAATGGCATCCTCCTAGAGCGCCTACCTAAACCTTCTACATTAAATTCTAAAAGTTTAAAGACCATTTTTTAACTATTGTAAACTTTAATGATTGTTATTTAGTTATTTCACATTTAAATAAATTATTTATTAAAAATTAAACGCATCCTTATTCTTGCAGATATGCTGGACTCAAGATACATATAAAGTTCCATCAAATAATCGTGTAACTTCAAAGCAGTTCAAGGTTAGCTATTATCAATGGATATCTATCATATTCGCATGTCAAGCGTTCCTTTTCTACCTGCCAAACCCGATATGGAAAATTATGAGCAAGAAATCCGGCGTTGCAATTACGTCAATAACGGACGCAGCAATTAGATGCAGGAAGTGTAAAGATTGCGATGAAGAAGAGAAATGTATACAATATGCGATGAATATCTTTAACAATTACTTAAAAACATCTAGCAAAAAACATGACAAATTACAGATTTTCAGATTTTTTCACGGAAACTATTTAACTTTTCTGTATTTGCTTGTAAAACTTCTATACATTGTCAATTCAATAGGACAAATATTTCTCTTGAATTCTTTTCTAAACCACAACTACGGCATGTACGGGTTTGTGTTCCTGAAAAGAATTGCCGCAGGAAAAAGCTGGACCACCTCAGAAACATTTCCTCTAGTTACTATGTGTGAAGTAAAGTTTCGAGCTCTCATAGATGTTCAACCGCATTTTATTCACTGTGTACTTCCAATGAATCTATTCTACGAAATGATGTTTTTAGTAATGTGGTTCTGGCTGGTTTTTGTTGCAATTGTCACAATAAGCAGTTTTCTGAAATGGATCTACTTTCTGCTATATTACCAAAAAAATGTTGATTATGTTACAAAACTTTTATTTACATCACAAGAATTTGAAGAGAATAACCAATCAAAATTTGATGAGATTAAAATGTTTGTGTGTCAATACTTAAGAAGAGATGGGTGCTTTGTTCTTAAAATTGTGGAATGCAATGCTGGAGACTGGATAACAGCCAATTTCTTATCAGGAATATGGCAAAAGTATAAACAGCGAAATTGCAATGAAACCCGAAAAAGCAAAACAAGCCTGGCTTGTTCAAGTGACGAAGGAATAGAATTGGACAAATGCAATTTTAAAAATGAATTTTAACAGATTTTCAATTTTTGTTTTTATTTAATGTGAGACACAATATAACTTTAAAATTTTACAGATAAACTTTTACTGCAATAACAAATCTAAAATCAACCTGAGAAATGCTCGTCGTGCTATGACTTCTGCGTGCGAGTCATTAACAGAAATTCCATCTAGACTCAGATGCTGACTAGAAATACATCTATTACCTGTTTGATAAACATGATTCACAATCACAATCACAAAAATCAAAAATGATAAACTTATCAAAACCCACCTGTGCCAAGACTTAGAACTCTAATGCTTCTGAAATTTGTTCCAGCACCTAATAATTCCTTGTCAACCATTACCACAGCTGATAAAATTCTTCTGCCGCAAAAAACCATAGGATTGTTAAGTACTTGTTTCAAATATTCTAAATATACCATGCAAGCAATAGAGTCCTCAATTGGTAACTGGAGATTCATGAGATTTTTCAACTTGAAAAAAACACAATTATTAAAAGAGCACAAATAAAAAAAATATTTCAAGTAATACTTTATCTTGCTCTTCAAGAATAATAGTTTTCCATGCCAAATAAGCTGCTCCTGTCCTTGCTTCTTTTTTAGTTCTTGCTTGAACTCTGGCATAAGGTTGACCATTGACTACTGCAACCATTGTAAATCTGCATCACAAAAGCATTCAATGAAAATTCTGTCAAAGATTATTAGAACAAAAACAAAAGTTAAACTTACATTGGTTTATGGTCTGGACCTTCAGGCTGGCCAACTTCTACAAAATTAACTCTTGCCCTACTATATTGCATATATTCCATTAGCATACTAATTGGACTTTTAGTGCCAAAAGAAGATGTTATTTCTTCAGTAATCTCATCAAATAGAATTGGCCTATAAAAAAAAACAATTAGTATAAATATTATTTGGTCATAGATCAAAATACATGCAGAACCATTTTTAGTGATAATAATCTGCTCTTGAAAATTGATATGTACAGACTCAACGTTTTCCAAAATATCCAAAATAAAAAACATGCTAAAAATAAATAAACTTAATTCAATCAAGCTAAAATAAACAAAAATCATTCTCTTAGACGTTATATAACATAACATAAAAATTGACAAACCACTGCTATGCCAAATAACAATCCCTTCTACTGCATATAGAATCAAACCAAGCTTTAGATTAATCTACTACAGAAGCATTTTATATTTATATATAAAATTTAAGTATACGTGCCTATAAAATGGTATAAAATATTGTTTAAACATTACTTTTAATAATAAGCTTAATTTAATTCACTTTAGCACGCAGTTTGAGATCTAAAAATACTTGCAAACGCCTGAAATTATTTAAGATTTGCTCCTGCTTACCTTATTTTTGATTTAACAGTTTTAGACTACAGGTTAATCATAGTTATTTCTAAGACCACAGTGGCTCTTCTAAGTCTGTCTGTAAGGTCTATACTGACTATAGTCTAGACTAGACTCTAGAATAGCTTAGTAGCTTTAGTAGTCTAGCTTTAGATTTTACTTTAGCATAGCAAAGTAAGGTACCTGAATTCTAGACAACAAATGTTAGATTACAATCTGAAACCATAAACATTCAATGAAACTATTTTAGTATGAAATTTCTACTTAAAAAAAAACAAGTGCATTCCGGTAACTAGTTAACTAACGAAACAAAAAGACAAAATTCCAAACCTGGAGACAGCTAAAGCTGATGCTGATTTATCTCGTTCGTAAATTACAGTTTTGTTTATATAGTGTTGAGATTCTAGAGAATCAGAGTTTATGACTGACTGAATAAAGTCATTTGTTAAGAACAGAGTGCTTTGAAGCGACATGGGTGAAGACCTAGTAAGGACCTAGTTAGTCCTAGTCGACCTAGTCTTAGTCCTAACCTAACCTAACTTCTGTTATGAATGACAAAAATATAATAGTCTTATCTTAATAGAGTAAATAGCAGAAACAACTTGACTTAATGTAAAATGTTTACTTGAACACGCATTACATCAATAAATATATCTATAGACGATCAACGAAACGAAATTACGACAGAGCGCAGGTCTGTTGACGAGCCCGTCATTTCATACAAGGTCTTACCGCTCTACACTTAAAAAAAACAAAAACGATGATTATTGCAATAATGGCTGATATTTTATATCTATAATTTTTTAATACAAGATTATACGGCTTTACAATAAAGAAAGAACAAAAGCTCAAATTATTCATAAATGATTTATTGCAAATGATTCATAATAACAGACAGTAAATTTTGGAATATCCTTGTTCGTTTGCATTCATGAAACATATTGTTTGTTTTCTATATGCCCTAATATGGTAAACAATATCAGCATAGGTCCACTAAAAATTGGAAAGTAAACTTATTGATAGAAGTCTTAGTTCAAAGTTTTACTAAGTTCATTTTGGCTGGCTGACTGACTAATTCAAAAACTTTAATGGTACTGTCTCTGAGCAAATTTATACAACAATTGAACTTGAAATCGGGGTTTTAGTAACCTCCAAAAAAACTTTTGTGGGACTTTTAACTAATAGGTTACAGAACTAATGTTTGGCAGTCGTGCAGCATTTTTTCTTCAAAGTAGTAAATGACCGGGGGAAGATGGCCAGGAAAAAATGGTTTTTCCGTTGGACCGTAGATAATTTTCAAGAGTTTGAGATATTAAAAAAAATTCATAGCACTTTTTTGAGAATTTTTTAGACATTTTCTTTAATTTCCAGCCCATTTTACATGTGCACCTGAATAATCGGGGGGCCGGGGTGTGGAAACTACAGCACTGCTTGAAATCTTCTATAATAATAATTTTTTATTCTAGAGTGTGCCCCACGTTTTTGTTATAGAATTTTATTGTTAGCTCTTAGTATGTATGTTAACAAATTGTATGGAGCCAGAGAATTATTTGTGTTTTTTTGTGCAGAAAAGAAACGTGGTTTTTTAAAAATTATTTTCAAATACTGTTAATTAGCTTTTTTTAGTTATAATGCTTGTAATATTTTGCTTTTTATTTGAATTTATTGACATAACAGGAGCATGTTGACTGTTGATGGTTCTGTTCTCACAGAGGGATACGAGAAAGCGAAGGCGTTTGCAGAATTCTTTGCCTCTGTGTGTGTGAGTGATACAGGTTCGGGTTTGACAAATATTCTGCCTTTTAGTCCTGGAGTACCTGAGGATGGTATGGATGAAGTAAAGATAGATTCTGGAATGCTTGGCAAAAAGCTAAGAGAACTTGATGGTAATAAATCGGCTGGACCAGATGGAATTCACCCTAGGGTTCTGAAAGAAACATGTGCATCAATTAACGTTTATTTAAAGCATATATTTGAATGTTCATTGCAATCGGGAGAAGTGGTGAGGGATTGGAGATCCAGTTGTGTTGTTCCACTGTTTAAGAAAGGTCGTAAAGATATAATATCCAATTATAGACCAGTGGCATTGACATCGGTTTGTTGCAGGATTCTGGAGTCAATCATTAAAGATCATCTGCTTGGATATTTTTTGAAAAATAACTTGTTTGCCAGGAACCAGTTTGGATTTCTTTCTTCACGCTCCACAACTCTACAGATGCTTGGTTTCCTTGATGTGCTTTCTAAGGCTGTGAATGTGGGAAATGAAGTTGATGTGTTATATACTGACCTGGAAAAGGCCTTTGACAAAATTCCGCATGAAAAATTGTTATATAAGTTGGAGAGATACAAAGTGCATAAACAGATTCTAAAGTGGATTGAAAACTATTTGAAAGACAGAACGTTTAGAGTGAGACTAAATGGAGAGCATTCCGAGGCTTTACGGGTGGAGAGTGGTGTTCCTCAGGGTAGTGTGTTGGGTCCTGTATTGTTCCTGATTTATATCAATGACATTTGTACTGTTTGCGAGAATATGTTTCTTTTTGCGGATGATGCTAAAATATTTAAAGTTTTGAGCAGTAAAGATGATTGTAGCAGGCTGCAGAATGATATCAGTAGAGTGGTGGAGTGGTTCAATAGATGGCAGATGCAGGTGAATATTGGAAAATGCTGTCTTCTCCATGTTGGGGGGAAGCATTTCATAAATAAATATCATTTGATAGATTTGGATGGCACCACGTGTGAGATACCAACAATTGAATCAGTCTCGGATCTCGGTATTATTATGGATTCAAAACTGCAATTTAAAGAACATATTTTATCTCGGGTAAAGAAAGCCAACATGATGCTGGGCATAATAGCAAGAAATTTTAGAAAATTGTCAGATGAAGCTTTTATTACTTTATATAAAGCCTTGGTGAGGTCCCAGCTAGAATATGGAGTACAAGTGTGGAACCCATATAGGCAAGGATTGACCGATGCAGTAGAAAGGGTGCAGAGAAGGGCGACTAAACTGCGGCCATCCTGTGTGGGAATGCCATACGAAATGAGACTGAGAAAATTAAAACTTCCGACATTGAAATATAGAAGAATCAGAGCGGATTTGATTTTATTATTCGATTTGTTGGCTGGAGATCTAAGGAGCTTGGTTTGTCCGTCCCTGACCTTCTGTACGTATGAAAGAACCAGAGGCCACGATAGAAAGCTGGTGACATCAGGTGCACACAAAGACTGCAGGAAGTATTTCTTTGGTAATAGAGTTATTCAGGAGTGGAATAGATTGCCACAGTCGGTCGTGTCAGCTGGAGATAAATATACTTTTAGGATATTATTAGATGCTTTTTGGGGTGAAAAGGTTTATGAGTTGTGAAGACGGGGGTTTTAGATGTGTTTTATGTTTAGTTTTTGATCTGCCTCTAATTGTGTGACAGTTTGCAATGTTTTTGGTTTGCTTGTGAGGTCGTGTTGAGTTTTAGATAGGTTTTCTGTTTAATTGACACTATGTTTTCGGTTTGCATGTGATGTCGGGCTGGTTTTCTTATTACTTTTGAATTGATTCATTTATTGGTGGTGTTGACAGTTTTCTTTTTTTCGGTTCATTTGTGGGGTCCTGTTGTACTTTTTTTTCTGTTCGTGCGGTTTTTTTTTTTTATATTATTATGTTTTATGTTTAGTTTTTGATCTGACTCCATATGTGCGACATTTTACTATGTTTTTGGTTCGCTTGAGAGTTCGTGTTGAGTTTTAGATATGTTTTCTGTTTAATTGACATTATGTTTTCGGTTTGCTTGTGATGTCGTGCTGATTTTGGATATGTTTTCTGATTACTTTTGAATTGATTCATTGGTGGTGTTGACATTTTTCTCTGTTTCCGGTTCGTTTGTGGGGTCGTGTTGTGCTTTTTTTCTGTTCGTGTGGTTTTTTTTTTGTAATTCGGCAAGGAGTTATTTAACTCGTGTTGACAACATAATAAAATAAATAAAAAATGAAAAAAAAATTTAATTACATTTTTACAGTCTTATTACCTCTGTTTATTAACATGAATGTATTCACCATACATTGCATAATTTAGATTTAATTGTTGAATTACTAATGGCTTTTGTACTTGAAATTGTTGGATGAAGTTAAGGATTGAAACAAACTGTGTGTCGCAAAAGATTTGTGGGTGTGCCACGAGTTTTTCGAAAAAGAAATAAAATTTCTCGCGCTTTTAAATTTTGAAACAAATTCAGAGTCTTTTAATTGAACAATTCCAATTGTTAAAATTTGTAACGTACCTCTATTTAGTATCAAACTAGAAGTAGCCCGTCAAAAATGACTGTTTTTTATCGAAAAAAAAGTTTTCCTTCTGTACAATTATTAAATGTGGTAATTAGACAATGTGGATGCTCTACCTGCTCAGGGTCGTAACCAGCTATAGAGCCGAGGAGCCCACGCCCCCCAGTTTTGTTCAGGCCCCCCAGTTTTGCAATATCAAACACCATCCCCGCGGGATTACCGCAATATCAAACACCATTCCCGCGGGATTATCGTATGTATCTAACACCATACCCGCGGTATTACCGCTACAATCGTCCGCATTACCGCGGATTCCACGCGGTTACCGCGGTACCCCCGCAATCCCCATTACCGTGCAGCTCTCTAATTCTGACATTAACTGGTATTCGATCAAGTGCGACGAAACTCGAGATCAGTGCAATGTCGAGGATATGTTGGTTGTCATTCGCTATATGCGCGGTGGAACGGCAGTAGAGCACATATTCTCAATGATCAAGGCTAGTGAGTTAGGTGCTAAAAGCTTGACACGTTCGTTGCTTACAGAGCTTCAGGCTCAGCAGCTGGACCCGGCTCGAATTTTGAGTCAATGTTATGACGAAACCAGTGTAATGAGCGGCGGGAAGGGAAATAACCGGCGCTTGTGGAGGAGGATGTCCTCGAAGCCAATACGCTGCTGTCGGTGCCACGGGACCACGAACGTCTTCCACGACAATCTTCCATTTTCCTCGATCGGCTGCAACCCTTCTCGCCCCATCGGCGGTCAGTCACTTCCTCTTGAGGTCCCCATCAATAATTTTCAGCCATGTTTTCTTTGGCGCCGAACGTTGGATGCGCCATCCAGGCGGTCGCTCTCGCCAAAGTAAACTATTGGGAAGCCGTTTACCATCCATTCGGCAGACGTGCCCGAACCACCGTAGTCGCCGTTTTTGGATGTGTTCGTCGATCAGTGGTTGTCGATCACACCGTTCACGGATCGTATCGTTTCGAATGCGGTCGCAGACGGAGACTCCCAGTATTCGCCGTAGGCATTGCATTTGGAATACTTCAAGTCTATTCAAATCGGATTTAAGCAATGTCCATGTCTCCGAGCCATATAGGAGGATCGGAAGAATCAATGTTCGGTAAAGACGAATTTTTGTCGTTCGTTCTCTTCCAGACGCACCATCTGAGCGCTGCAAATGCGCAGTCACCTGGCCAACGCGGCTGTGGACGTCGGCCGACGACGACGTCCTTTTTTCCTGCACGATCGATCCAAGGTATTTAAATTTCGTCACTTGCTCGATCTGAACATCATTTAGGTGGACATGAGCTGGCGACCCGTCCGTTGTTATTACCTTGGTTTTATCGGCGTTGATCTTTAGGCCGTATGACTTGACAATATCGCAGATGCCGTTTAGGCAATCTGTAGCTTCCACGTCGGTGTCGGCGAATACGGCGCTATCGTCCGCGAACATCAGATCAGTGATAAAGTTGTTTTTGTCGTATTGAACACCACGCCTTCCTTCGAACGATTTCCTCATGATCGCATCAATCACGACGTTAAATAAAAGCGGAGAGGCGACGTCTCCCTGCCGGACACCGGTTTGAATGGTAAACTCGTCGGATAAGTCGTTTCGAATTCGGATGCAGCTGGTCGAACCACTATACCACGCTTGTAACAAACGGATGACTTTTGGTGGTATGTTTTCTCTTTCCAATGCCGTCCACAATGATGGCCAATGGATGCAGTCGAAAGCCGATTTGAAGTCGATGAAGACAACAACAGTCCGCCGGCACATCGAACCCTCTCTTCTACGAGTTGGCGTAGTGCGAAGATTTGATCGATGCATCCACGATTCGGTCGAAATCCAGCCTGTTCTTCACGGCACGATTGTTCACAATGTTTTTGTAGTCGTGACTGAATGATCTTCGTAAATACTTTCCCAACAATTGAAAGGAGACTGTCTCCTTTTTTCAAAATGGGAACGACAATCGCTTTCTTCCACGCTGATGGTACGTACTCGTGTCCCAAATGCATGTCAATAGGACGTGTAGACGTTGCAATAGAATGTCACCACCAGCTTTGATCAGCTCGGCTGTAATTTGATCGATGCCCGGCGCTTTTCCGTTCTTGAGCGATTTGACGGCCGCTTTCACTTCGGCGATTTGACGGGAAATGGGATCTGCGGTTGATCGATTTGTGGCGGGTCCGCGGCTGGTCCTGCAGGCGGATCGTGGTTGCATAGTTCGTGGAAGAATTCCCGCCACCTCTGTAATCGATCAGAGGACGAACTAACAAACTTTTCATCCGTTTTCCTGATGTTATCGTTGATCAATTTCGTTTTTCCGCCTAAACGTTGTAGTGTCTGTTACAATGTTCTATATTCATGTCGTGATGCGGCTTCTTCCATTTCGGCTGCAACATCGTTCCAATACACCTCTCGCTCGATCTTCATTTTCCACCTTACCTCTTGATTAAGTCGCCGGTATTGTTCGAAATCGACGTGCTTGATTTTTTTCCGCTCAGCTACCAAATCCAGACACTCATCCGAAATCCATGGCTGCGTTCGTCGACGGATCAGCGGACATAACGGCGCCGCACATTCGATGACGGATTTGGTTATTTGTTTTTCTTCATCGTTGACATCGTCCAATGTATTGAGGATCGCAAACTTGTTCGATAAAGCAAGCTGGAATTTGTGTCGAACTGCCGGATCGCGTAGGCAAGTCCAGTTTCTCTTTACAGCCGCTTTGCTTTTATGAGTCGAAGTTGTATTTTGGCCTGCACGAGGTAGTGATCAGATCCGCAATCAGGGCCACGCATTGCTCGAACGTCGTTGAGCATCGATCGAAAACGCTTGTTGATCATAACTGTTAGATCCATGGACAATAATTATTAAATTATATGTCTATTGTTATATCTATGGACGCGGACATCATTGCGAGTTGGCGGCCATACTTGTATTATTTTTCCGTTCGAGCTCTGACTCGTATTAGTTGTTCGTTATTGGTAATAAAGTGTTGTAGGTACCTGCGTTGTTTTCTTATAATAACAAATTGGCGACGAGGAAATGGCAACTTCAGACTTCACAGCGTTAGTAAAGCAACTCTCGGACCAACAATTAGTCCTGATGAAGATGCTGGAGGCGATGCAAGGCAGGGACTCAACACGCACATCAAGCGATAATTTGTTTCAAAACGTTCTACAAAGGATGGACAAATTCACATAAAACCCGGAGAAAACAAATTCTTTCGATTTGTGGTTTCGTCGTTTCAACGACCTCATCGACGACCAACAGCTAGACGAAAGAACAAAAACCAAAGTACTGGTATCATTACTGGATGACGACTCATACAAAACGTTCAACACGCACATCAGCCCACAAACTACAAACGACCTCAGTTGGCAAGAAACAGTCACTACAATGAAAAAGATATTTTCTCCTCAGAAGAGTCTTCTCAGAAAAAGGTTTGAGTGTTTTAGACAAATTTTCAACCCTAGTGATGATTTCAATTCTTTTGCTAATCTATTGAACGCAAACTGCGAAGAGGCGGAGGTAAACAAAATCACTGACGACACATTCAAATGTCTGGCTTTAGTTTTTGCGTTCCAAGCACCTGAACTAGCCGACTACCGAATGCGTTTCCTCCGACGAATGGACGACAACGAATCAGTAACATTCAAAGAGCTGGTTCAAGATTATCATGCGTTAAAAACAGTAAAAGAAGATGCCAAACTTCTGGAACAGCCAACAGTCATGCACCAAGACATCAGTGCCGTCAGGAGTCACAATCACCAACACAGTTGCTCATCGTTTAAATCATCACCACACAAGAAAAGTCCACCCAGCCCTTGCCCCATTTGCAACGGAAATCACTGGAAGAGTGATTGCCCAAGACAAACAACACAACAACAGCAGCATAAGAAACACTGGAAGAAATCGCACCGTCAGCACACGATCTCCGCAGTAGCAAGTACACAAGAAAACACACAAAGGTTTGTCCGTGTCAAAATTGGAGACTACGATGCACGTTTGCAACTGGACACTGGTGCTGACATCACTTTGGTCTCCCGGCAAACATGGAAGAACCTCGGATGTCCACAACTCTCACCAGTCGAAAGCGAATATAAAGTTGCTAATGGTGAACCACTTCATATTGACGGACAGTTTGCGACACCGTTTGCCATCATAGATGATGCACATAGAGTTTATCATGGACATGGCATCTGCCATGTCACAAACACCAACGATCTTCTCGGCTTTCCTTGGATTGAACATCTTCCAGAGTTCAAACTGTTTGCCAAGAAGTTCATGATCCAAACGGTTACAAATGACGACTTGGATAGCAAGAGAAAGATCCTGATAAAAGAACTCAAAACTCGGTTTTCAGATGTTTTCAAGGCCGAGTTAGGATGCTGCACTAAAACAAAAGCAACATTACAAGTCAAACCAGGGAAACAACCGATATTTAAAGGCCGACGCTCTGTGCCTTTTGCAGCTAAAACCGTAATTGAAGAAGAGTTAAACCGATTACAACAACTAGGGGTCATCACTCCTGTGAACCACTCACAATGGGCAGCACCGATTGTAGTCGTGAAGAAAACGAATGGAAAGATTAGACTCTGTGCTGACTTCTCAACAGGTTTGAATGGTGCACTGATGCTACACCAACACCCACTCCCAACAGCTGGAGAAATTTTCACTAAACTGAATGGTGGTAAAATTTTTTCTCAAATTGATTTTTCCGTTCGAGCTCTGACTCGCATTAGTTGTTCGTTATTGGTAATAAAGTGTTGTAGGTACCTGCGTTGTTTTCTTATAATAAAGATATAACGTAGTTGAGCATGGCCGAATCTTTCCCCGACGGGTTTCTCCACGTGAGCCGATGCTTCTTCGGGTGTTGGAAAAGGCTGTTGCCAATGACGAGGTTGTTTACTGATGCAAACGACAACAGTCGCTGCCCATTGTCGTTGATTTTTCCGTGGCCGAATCGTCCAATCGTTTCTTCCCAGCCACTACGGTTGTCGCCGACGTGAGCGTTAAAGTCGCCTGCCAATATGGTAACTTCGGTTTGCGGTATAGAATCAGTCACAGCTTGTAGATCGGCGTAGAAAGCGTCTTTTGCTGCATCTGAGCTTGTTTCGGTCGGCGCATAGACGAATAGGATGTGCGTCTTGATTGTGCCATCGATGGAAAGGACTGCCAGACGTTCAGAAATTGGTTGGAAGGCAACGACACTGTGGGCAGCCCGCTGGCCGACCAAAAATCCAACACCCGCCTCTCCCTTGTCACCACCGGAGTAGAAGAGTGTAATAGTCTCGTCGGTCGTCGGCGGACTAATCATCATCGTCCCGGATCCCGTGAGTCGTAGTTCCGATATGGCGGCGATCGATATTTTGTAATTGGTAATTTCGGTGGCGATAATCTTTTGGCCGACGTGATGACCTGTTCGTACGTTCCAAGCGGCAATTCGTATTTCATTCTTTGGTTTGATAAATTTAGTCGTTTGGCCAGTAGTCCATTTTTTGTCCATCCCATGGGTCCCCAATGCTGACACATCGGCTGCCCCAGTTGAGGTAGCATTTATCGATAAATTCTTTTGTTGTAGATCCTTGGTTTCTTGCTTGGTTGTACTGGTTTCCCAGTTGTGATCACTGCGGCGAGGTGACCACCGTTTACATATTGGTAGCCATAGTTGCAGGGAGAACAAGATTTTGCGCAATCGACGATGAATGGGAGGGGCTGCTTGTCGGAATGTGAGAAGAGCATCACGTGTGAAAGTAGTTCGTTGACTCATGGCCTGACAACTCGTGTGTGCATTGCTCATGAATAATTGAGTAGTAGTCAAGCGGCAAGGAACTCAATTTCACAATATTAAAAAAACGCAAAATTGCCCGTTAAGACAACTGTGACTAGATACATATATATATGGCTATATGTATGTGTATATATGTATATATATATATGTATATATATATATATATATATATATATATATATATATATATATATATATATATATATATATATATATATATATATATATATATATATATATATATATATATATATATTTTTGAACGTATTTCGGCGTAATGTTTTCTTTTTGGCATGCTCTGTTAAAAATGATAGACCACTTTGCGTTGATACGTTTTTTCACCAAGCTTTCAAAATCTCTTGAATTCATGATAACTCCGCTTTTTAAATAGATTTATTAAAAATAAATTTATTTATTAGTTACCTACCTTTTATATCTTGCTTTCCACTTTCCATACGTTGTTTTTCTATTTCAGTTTTCATTAACGTTTATTCTTGTCGTTTTATAGTTTCATTCTATTTTCGCATTATAGTAAATACATTTTAACTTCTTAATTTAAAGGGCTCCGAAGATGCTTTTCTGCGAAACCGATCGGTCAGCCCTCGTTTTTAATAAATCTATTTAAAAAGCGGAGTTATCATGAATTCAAGAGATTTTGAAAGCTTGGTGAAAAAACGTATCAACGCAAAGTGGTCTATCATTTTTAACAGAGCATGCCAAAAAGAAAATATATATATATATATATATATATATATATATATATATATATATATATATATATATATATATATATATATATATATATATATATATATATATATATTTATCTTTATCTTATATTTATTTATCTTTAAGTTTTATTCTAATTCTTATTTAGTTACTTCATAAAACAAAGCAAATGTAACTTTATTAATAATTGACTAAAGATCTAATAAGTGTTTAGCAACCACAATAGCTAGATTATAATTATTATCATTTTATTAGAATAATAAAGATATGACAATTGGCGACCAGGATGACAAACATTTAGCAATTTGTTTACGATCCAGATCAAGTACTTACATTCACTAATTGGATTGGGCGATTTGAAGAAACTTTTCAGTCAGTCGGAGGCGAATCAATGAGCGATTCAGAAAAAAGAGCAACACTGAGCGGGAAGCTTCAACAAAACGAATACACGCTACTCAAAGGTAGTATATTGCCAAGAACATTCCAGAGTCTAAGCTATGAGGAGACAAAAGTTTGGCTAGAAAAACTGCTTGGTAATAAAAAAAAAGCATTCATCAGAGACGGTTTGATTTTGAAAACGTTCAAATAAGGGACTCAGAGACTTTCAGGGCATTCGGCAAAAGGGTGAACAGGCTGTGCAACGAAGCACACTGCAAAAATTTCACAAAGGAAACCAGTATGTGCTTACATTTTATATAGGGATTGAAGGATCCGAAATATTTAAACATTAAGCACAAATTACAACTCAGGGTAGAACAAGAGTGCTCACTGGAAGATCTTATTGAAGAATGTGAAAGGATAAAACTATTACATGCAGAACAATTGATGATTTCAGAAACCTTAGTTAGTAAGGTTAATCACTATTCAGAAAGATCACCTAAAAAATCTTCCAGCCAAGAAATCCGGGTTCAACCGTAAAGAAAAATGTTTGCTTTCGCTGTGGAAAACTGGGACATTTTGCTGAAAACTTCAGAACTGATGATAAAAGTTCCAAAAGACATTTCAGTAGAAAGAGAAGCCCAAATTCAAGGAGGAGCCCAAGTCTGTCGTATAGACGAAACGAAATACGGCAAGTCAAGACCATTCCCAGCAAGCGAACAATTATAGCAGCCTATAAAAGATACACCACTGTTAACATTGGTGATGTTGAATAATAAAGATATAACATTATGATAATTTATTTTGGTACCAGAGCACATGTCACACTTAGCCGGTTGTTTTGTAACAAATGAGTTATGCACTGCCGGTGACCTCCTGGTAAGTTGTTAGCAACAAAATCGCCCGGTAAGAACTGGCAGAGTCTGAGTCTAGGTTTGATTTTTTAAGGTGTGGTAGAACTCGAGCCTGTTTGAGGGAGAGAGGAAGAGCACCCACCCGTTTGCATTGACAGATTGCATAAATAACAGGCTATTGTGGCTATATGTGATTTTTTCGAGCAGCCAGGAGAGAATTGAATCCAAGGAGCAAGACTTTGCTGGTGTCGTCCTGATTAACTTCTCGATTTCCAGCACCGTACATGCCTCGCAACGACTGAGAGGAGGTACAAGACGTGGCGAGATGTCCGGCCAAGTAGCGGACGCGGTTGATGCATGTATAGTAGCGATCTTGTCGTTGAAGAACGCTGCAAAATCGCTCGTTGACAGCTTTGACGATTTTTGGTGAGGTAGCTGTAGCAGGGTGTTTACTACCCGCCATAAAGCCCGAGGGTAGCGGTCACATGAATTGACCGTAGATGACCAGAACGACACGAGCTTTGATTGAAACAATAAGCGTTGACGATTGAATTGAGCGCGCCAAGCTGCCAGGGAGACATCGGTATACATTCTGCGATACCTCCGTTCCAGCCGGCGTGTAGCTCTTTTGGCCTCACGACAGTCGCTGTCAAACCAGCAAACTGATATTCGTTTGTTAACATGCTTTTTTGTCGACAATGGTGCTTATTCTCCACAACTGGAAATCTCCCGGACTAGACAAAGTTCGGAACTTTTGGATAAAAAAGTTTGAATCAATACACGGGCAACTGGCGAGTGCATTAAACAAAGCAATTAGACAACCAACCATCATTCCATGTTGGTTCACTGCAGGGGTGACGTTTCTGTTATCCAAAGGAAAAGAAACAAAAGATCCAAAAAAAACTATCGTCCAATTACGTGTCTGCCTACAATGTATAAGATCAGGACTGTTTTAATTTCTCAAAGGCTTTATAAACATCTTTTGGACAACAACATCTTGCCACCAGAGCAGAAGGGATGCAGAAATGGTTGTCGTGGGTGCAAGGATCAACTCCTCATGAACAAAGCCATTGTTGAAAATGCAAACGCCAAAAAACACAATCTCAGCATGGCTTGGATTGATTACAAAAAAGATTTTGACAGTGTTCCACATAGCTGGATATTAAATGCTTTAAGAATCTACAAGACAGGCCCAATAATTATAAAATTCCTGGAGACTGTCATGCAACAATGGAAAACCGAGATGAAGCTCTACCACACCGAAGTTAAACAACATCAAACGAGGAATTTTTCAAGGAGATTCTTTGTCACCGTTACTGTTTTGTATTTCTCTGATGCCACTAACCAATATGTTGAACAGCGAAGACCTTGGCTATGGTATGAACAAAGAGCAGCGAATAAGTCATCTGTTATATATGGACGATTTAAAACTATTTGCAAAAGATGATTGCCAATTAACAAAAGCAATTAACGTTGTTAAGGTTTCTAGCAATGATATCAAGACGGACTTTGGACCGGATAAGTGTGCCATAGTAACAATGAAGAAAGGAAAGCAAGTTGCAACAAAGGACAATGAAGAAAGTAAACACGGCATTCAAAACCTCGAAGACATTGAAATTTAAAAGTATCTTGGAATAGCAGAGAAAGGTGAAATCTTCATGTCTTCATGCTCCAGCATGAAGACATGAAGATTGAAATACGTAAAGAATATCAGCGAAGAATCAGACTAATTCTCGGCACAGAACTGAACGCTAAAAACAAGATCCATGCCATAAATAGCCTTGCGGCTCTTGTGATGCAATACAGCTTTGGGATAGTCAATTGGAGAATACCAGAAATACAAATAATAGATAGAAAAACAAGAAAGCTGTTAACAAAATATGGCTGTTTACACCCTAAAGCAGACGTATACCGGCTATATATATATCACGTAGAAAAGGTGGAAAAGGACTTATTTAGTTGAAGAGTACAGTGATTGGATTATATGAATACCTGTTTTTAAAAGCAGACAAATTTATTGAAATCATTCTTAATCATGAAAATAAAAAAAAGTATTCGTTAGTCAAAATTGGAAAAGAAATCAAAAACCGATATTTACAAACTCAAGAGAGGGCTGAAAATCTAGCAAAAAGGAAGATAATGAAAACTATGCTAGAAGAAGAAAAAAATTCTAAGTTGATGGATAAAAAGCTTCACGGTGAATTTTTCAAAAACACTTGCATGCCATTTGTTGACAGAACTTACTCTCAGCTGGCTGCGAAGTTCTGGACTTAAAGGCGAAACTGAAAGTCTTCTCGTAGCAGCACAAGATCAAGCGCTAAGCACTAGGAACCATCAAAGGAAAGTACTGAAAATGAACGTGGAAACAAATGCAGGCTATGCCACCAACAAGAAGAACACATAAGCCCCATCATCTCAGGATGTTCAGTTCTAGCCACCGAAAGAATACACGCACAGACATAATCGGATCGCCAACTATCTACACTGGACTGCTTTACAGGATCTTGGTGTCCAAGTAGCTAAACGATGGTACGACCACCAGCCCCAAAAAATTGTAGAAGCGAAAGATTTTACTGTAATGTATGATGTGCTTGTGAACACCGATCGAACTGTATGAGCTAACCGACCTGACATCATCATTCAAGACAGAACCAAGAAAAAGTGTCTCCTAACAGATGTTGCCGTTCCAAATGACAACAACATTTCCATTAAAGAAGTAGAACAACTAAGCAAATACTGCCAAATACAAAGATCTTGAAATTGAAATATCAAGAATGTGGAAAACCAAGACTTGCGTAATCCCGGTTGTGGTTGGAGCCTTAGGGACAATCAAAGTTGGCTTAGAAAAATACCTCGAGAGAATTCCATCTGCAATTCAAGTCCAGAAAATTGCCGTGCTAGGAACTGCAAGTATCCTCCGAAAAGTGCTTTGATTCAAAGAAAAACTGAAGACCTTGGAAATCCGGTGGATTTCCGGTCAAGAAAACCAGCAGAGAAAGCTGTGACGTTGAACAACAATAATAATAATAGTTTATTTATTAACGTATATTGACTGAATGCATTGACGCGGCATTTGGCAAGAACAAGAATAGCACTAATTGGCCGATAATCGCCAATACCTATTACCATTACAGATAAACGGTTCTGTACACCTCTAGTCAAAAAAAATAAATTTTGGAAATCAAGGGGCAAATTGTCTACACACGCCAGAAAGATTCAAAACGCATTGAATCATCACTATGTTAAGTTAAGTTAAAACTAAAAAATATATAGTAAACTCTAGGTAAAAAAATTCAAATTTTGAAACTGTCTCCCCCCCCCCCGAAATTTACGTCCCTCGTAAGTCTGGTCTTCAATCTTCCTTTCTTAAGCTACTTTCGTATCTTTACTGTTAAGCATCTTTTGCTAAATGTTCTTTTTCCTACTCTGGTCCCTTTTTCCGGAACACGATTCAGCGGGTTCCATGATGAAACAGAACATGATAAAACAGAACATGACAAAACAGAACATGATAAAACAGAACATGATAAAACAGAACAGTGAAGAAACAGAACAGTGAAGAAACAGAACAGTGAGAAAACAGAACAGTGAAGAAACAGAACATTGATTAAACAGAACAGTGATAAAACAGAACATTGCGTATATTTTTTCAACTTTTTCGTGATATACAAAATGTCCGAGATCAAATTGCTCCAAGTTAAAACGCCCGGAGATATTTTAAACTATTATCATAAAATTAAAGTTTTATTTGATAATGTAGTTAATAATATTATTTTTCGATGTTTGAAGCTCCTCACTGCTGGATATAACTTGCTCACCACTGTTTGCACAGAAACTGTAGGTGTAAATACATATTTTATATAAGCAAACTCTTTTATAACCAACTTTGTACCAAGAATATATATCTAGAAGTCCATGTTTGAACTATAATTAGGTAAGAAGTCTCTCAACTGTGACACTGGTATCTGGCATTAATGTGTTTTTAATGTGTTCGCAACATTTGCATGAGTGAATTTTCACCGGGAAAATTATATTGATCAATTAATAAGAAATGAACTAGAATAGGCCCAGCTTAAAAAGTTGACTCTTTTGTCAAAATAGTTTCTTAATATTCAATCAAACAAAAAAGTTATCAGCGAAAAACCGTCAGTGCACCACAACAAGAATATAAAGCAAACACAAACACAAATTAATCTGTTGTAGGATGATTCCTACATTTCCTCTGGATCAATAGCTGACAACGGAAACATACAAAGAAGTAGATGAAAGTTATATAAAACCGATTTGTAATTATTGCGAAAAATTAAAAAAAATAAATGCTATGATCTGTTTTATCACTGTTCTGTTTGTTCAATGTTCTGTTTTTTCACTGTTCTGTTTTATCATGTTCTGTTTTATCATGTTCTGTTTTATCATGTTCTGTTTCATCATGTTCTGTTTTATCCGGTTACCGATTCAGCGAAATCTCGGGGGGCGTAGATTTTTTAAATTCAACCTAAAAAATCTTAAAACTCAAATGACCATGCCAATATACACAAGTATGCTGTATTTTCATGTTATACATCACATTAATTTAAAAAAAACAGTATACAAAAAGATTAACTTTTATTTAATATTGAACGCAGACAAAGAACGTTTAAATTATGAATGTAACAAAAGGCATCTAAAAGATTAAAAAATATTAGCATGATATAACTAAATAGATATAATTCAAAATGTATGAAATATTTTTCATATGTTTATCAACTAATCTAAATAAATGAGCTAATAAGGATATTTTTTTTATTTGGTGGAAAAAATCTTGGGGGGGGGGGGGAATTGACACCCCATCCCCCTCAATCGCCGCCTCTGCACTGGAACTTTCTTCCTGCGACTATCTCTACTTCACTCACTGCTTTCCGTCGGGGACTGAAAACATGCCTGTTCGATTAGTTCATATTGCAGGCAAAGGAGACAACGCTAACAAATAAATACTGATTAATTGATAGATGGAGTGGTAACGCTGGTTGAGTTTATTCCGTTGATATATATATCAATGGTTTACTCTCTGAGGAATAAAATTACTGGAATGAGGGGAATGAGCCAATCGCAGTGTGTTGTACATAAATCTCGGATTAGATTGGTCTAAAGCGTTAGTCAAATAGTCACATGGTTTCATTATGCACACTATCACGTGATCAACTTACACAAGCTTCTTATATAATTGAAATTTCGCGAATTGCGCTTCGATTGTTTTCAGTTGTTATTGTGTTGGTAGTGTGGATTCTTGTTAGAAAAAAAATGCCTCCAAAACCTGCGAGTAAAGGAGCGAAAAAAGCCGCTAGCAAAGCTAAAGCCGTTCGTACTGGTGACAAGAAGCACAAACGCAAGAGGAAGGAGAGTTATGCTATCTACATCTACAAGGTTCTCAAGCAGGTCCATCCCGACACTGGTATCAGCAGCAAGGCAATGTCAATAATGAACTCCTTCGTAAACGACATTTTCGAAAGAATAGCTGCAGAGTCGTCTCGTCTGGCTCATTACAATAGGCGCTCCACAATTACTAGTAGGGAAATCCAGACAGCTGTCAGGTTGTTGCTACCCGGTGAACTGGCCAAGCATGCCGTGAGCGAAGGTACAAAAGCTGTGACAAAATACACAAGCTCAAAATAAATTGACAATTTTTAGCCGCATTTCCTCACAAGAACTTTTATTGCAACTAAATAGTGAGTTTCTGCTTCTTGATCTTGATGGCTGTAAAGAACTTGCATTGAATATTGCTTTGTCTTATGGATCTAGTTATTCTAGTTCTTGATTGAAGACAGTTTTTTGTTAATTATCCTGGAATAAATAATCATACCAGGCTGATTTGTTGTCTTGTATTTATTTTTTTGGTTAGACGTGTGGTGAGGTTTTTCTAAATAAATTTTGCGATGTCTATGCTTTATATGATATTATTTTGCATTGAATATATTGACAGTGCATAGTACTGGTAATCTTACTTTAGACCTGCTATAAGCAAACAAAAAACCATCTGGAGATGATAGATAGGAATATTTAAAAAAACAGATTCATTGAAAAAAGCATTTAAAAATCAACTAGAAATAAATGCCCAAGCAAAACAGTTCTCTATAAAGATTTAGTCTCGTTCATGCTCTAGATTAGTGGTTCTCAATCTTTTTAGTGCTGTGACCCCTTGACAAAATTTGCCATACTGTGACGACCCCCAACAATGAAATTATGTAGGTTGCTCATCTTTCACTCTGGATCATTCCATTCTTACAACAATTACTATTGCACTTAGACTAACAATACATTTCAGTTTTTTAATAGATAGTTTTGATTTTAGAATTTAAGCCTATTATTTCTCGTTGTTCTCAATTAAAAATTCTATATATATATATATATTATAAATTGTATATAAAAATTATAATTTAACTTATCAAGCAAATAAAGCATATTTTCCCCAACAATATATTTTTACAATTTACAAGCAAATGAGATTCATCATTTTCAATTTAACATTTTAATGCTGCAGCTCCAAAATAGAATTGCTAAATTGTCAGTGAGAAGGCTGTGCTTGCTTCATTCTCACCAGGTCAGAAATTCTGGGGGAGCGGTCTTTCAGGGGCATCATTTCGGGGGAAGGAGAGCCATTTTCCTTCCAAGGATTCTTGAAAAAGAAATTTTTTGGGCATAAAATTAAAGACGAAGTTTTAGAAAATTTTTGGAAAATGTACCTCTGACTACCCCCCAGTCATCAGCTATTTTAGGAGACAAAAGTGTCAAGAGTTTTAGAAAATTCTTGGAAAACTACTTCCGGTCATCAGCTATTTTTAAAGGCAGAGTTTTAGAAAATTTTTGCAGTCTTTGATAGAGCACAACGCAAATCATTTTAAACATTAAGTCTATTGTTGTATTTAGACTTGATAAATATTAAGCTGGAAAAGCCTTTTCACAAAAGTGTGTTATAGGGAAAAGAATAAGTACCATTGTACATGGCTATTTGAGCAATGCAGATAAGTTTCAAGTTTAAAAAGCTTGTTTAAAAAAAAACTCAAATTTCTGAGTCTTAAGCGACCCTTGTAAAATCTTGAGGCGACCCTCATTGGGGTCGCGACCCACAGGTTGAGAACCTCTGCTCTAGATAGTCTAGATATTTTATATAATATAACATAACTCATTAAAAATTAAGAGCCTGGTATATATATTTTTTATTACAATAATGGAATAAATAATTTAAATTAAAGGTTTGACATGATTCATTTACTGATTTTTTGAAAACCCAAAGATGAAAACAATAACTCTCAATGACCATGTACTTATTCTTTTCCCTATAACTCAACTTCCTAGAAATATCTATTCCTAGATGCTATCAAAAAAAGCCAAAGTGCATTCTAAGATTTTCATTAACATTGGTATTAAAACAACTTAACTGAATAAAAATTTTTAGTTTATATTTGACTATTTTTTTTATGAATTATTGACTTTTCATCTCTTTTTGTTATTTTTTTATGATTATTATTTTTAGTGTCTCAAACACTGAAAAATTGACGAAAATGTCAATTGAAATTCGATTAAATTGAGTAAATATATTTTGTGGATTGTCAGCCAGGCAGCAATGCAAAGTTAATAATATGGCCAAACACTTGTGTTTGTGTGTGATTTTATAGACCACCAATTTTCATATTTTATATTACTTAATAATAGTAAGATTGTATGTGGCTAGTGGCTAGGAAGTTTTTTAGGACCTAATTTTTTTAATACTTTGTGGTTGATGAGACAAGAAAGTAAATTAATTTATTTCTTGAGATAAAAATATTATTGGTGAATTGCTTAAACACAGGTTGTTGTCCTTTTCTAAAAATTGATTATTTTGTGTTTGGCTAGAAGTTTTCTGTAATTGAGATTTTCACCTCTTGTTGATAGGACCTATAAAGTAAATGACATTATTAGTAATTGTTACTTGAAATCAGAAAATTACTGATAGACTGATTATAACTCAGGAAACAGCTTTCCGTTCTTTGTTGAAGTTGGTTAATGATAAAAGTGGAGAATAGCGTAATAAATTATTTAGGGTGTTTTAATAATATTTTTATTATAAAATTAATATAATTAAAAAGATAAATAAATTACTCATATAATCACTTTTTTAAAATTACAATTAAAAAATAAGTTAACGACAGAAACCCATTAGGTAGTAGCTAAAAAAACTCATAAACAAAAAGCGAAAGTGGAATGAAATTTACAAGAAAAACACATTTTTTTTGTAATAAACTTTTTCTCTGCAAAAAATCGGCCCATACAGTACTCTAATTTTTTTGTTATCACTTAGTTACTGTGCATTCATTCTTTTCTTGTTTTCAGTTAGGTTGCATTGTTAAATTGAATCTCTGTGTTAATACCAGTTTCTCCTACTTAAAGTAGGAGTGAATTGAAAATTTTAAGAGTTAAGATGGAGCAAGCTTAAAGGTAATGAAGCTATCGGTGTTAGCATTTGTCAAACGAATCCGGTAAAAACAACGTGTGTTGGGCATTTAGTCGACGTTTCGATACAAAATTTCTAAGAAAATAACTATTTGTATCATTAAATTGGTAATGTTATGTGTTTACAATTTTATAAATAAATATAATTATGATGAAAATATTATTAACAAGTGAAGCATTTAAAAACACTTTTAAAAACTAGTCTTATCCCAATTATCCAACACTCACTATAAATCGAAAATACTTAATTAAATTAAATCTAGCCATGGGAAAAATCTGCAAAAATTCACAAAAATACTATCACTGAAATTGAACCTGTGTGCAAAATTTCAGAATGCTTGGATAGAAAGGGGTTCAAAATTGGGAAATTAAAAATAGTCAGATCATGAGTCCGATTATCCATCATTAACCTCACGAAGCAAGCTAAAATAAGACTAGTAAATAATGTTACTAAGTAAATACACAGGGAATAAATTATTATGCTATTCTCCACCATTATCTTGGTTAGTAATGAAAAATGACTGAAGTTGTAAAAATTATGTTAAAACTCTTTTATGGGTCATCTATATATTTATTAATAATACAGGTGGGGTGTGTTTCGAGTCCGAGTGAATGATTCGTGTATGCTTGTGTATGTGGAGAGCGCGCTCCAGCACACACATAGGAAAGTGCTCCGCTTACTCTTCGATTATAAAAGTCGGTGGTGTTTCTACTTCCGCTGGAGACATTTTTAAGTCTTTTACCATGACGCACCACCTCATACCACATGGCAAAAAAAAATTATTCATCAGATACAATACAAAAATTGCTTTGTCAGCAGCCTTTGCAGGTTTAATTGAGACATCCAGACGAAACAGACTATCCGATGCAAGGTTCAAAAAGTTGGCCATGATAAAACTAAACCAAGGTTCAATATTTTAACTATTACTTTCTCAAAAATTGATTATCACTTTGAATCTTCATACTGCTTGTTGATTTGATTTTTTACTAAATGAGAATGCTGAAATATGCATTGACTTTTTTTTATATAGAAACAGTTTATTATTCAATACAGAACTGAATCAACGATTTTAAATCATTTATTACATGATTTTAATTTCAAATCCTTTTTTAATATAGACAAATTGTGATTTTGATCTAAAATCATTTTTATTTTCAGGATTTTAATCTCAAATCATAAAATAAATGATTTTATGGCGAGGCGCTGGTGGCAGAGCGGTAGAGCGCTCGCCTGTTGATCGTTAGGTCGGCAGTTCAAGCCTCACCTGCGTCACCAGCGTAACTCCCTTAGGCAAGGAGTTCACTCGCATTGCTTTCTCATGTCTATGAAAATAGCGTGTTCTTCGAAGTTTCCGATCCAAAGGAACCTTCGTAAGCGCCTCTGACTTATCTGGCGCTATATAAATTCATCATTATTATTATTTTACCCAACACTGATGAGACCCATATAAAGCCCTGTGTCAAAAGAATGCAGATCCCATCTAGGCTGCCTACATGAGACTCATGTTGGCCCCATATAGAATTACCCAAAGGGTTGTCACTGCCCATCAGTGCCAAATTAAGCCATTTTAGTGCCCAAGGCACAAACCCACACGGGTGCCCACTACTGCATTGTGCCGCTGATCTTTCACTGACCGTGACCGTTGCCATTCAAAGAAAACAGTTGCTAACAAATATATTTGTAGTTTGTACTACTATCACTCATATAAAACCTACAATAAAGTATTTCTGTATTAAAATTTAGTTGTTTCTGGACTTAAATTTGTTAAAAGATATTTCTTGAGGACTTGTGATGCCCCTAAACTCTTGGTGACAAGGTACGTGCCTTGTTTGCCTAATGGTTAATCCAGGCCTGCTGCTCATATATTAGAAACTTGTCAAGTTTGTCATGTACCATCTGTGCTTGAAACTACGTATTAAATTGCAGCAGCTTGACAAAAAAAGATGGTTATAACATGATTATAAATTACTTTTTTTTGGTAGAAGTCAATTTTTCCCCTCCACCGCATGAACTTTCCTTACTAGTTCATGAAAGAACTAGTCAATGATTTAATGATTTAGCATAAATATAGACTCCGATGCTTCCATATTTGTATATATGAGTTTATGCAGCCATCTTCTTACTTCTCTAATAATCTCTCCATATCTAACTACCCGCTGCAAGAAATATATACAGCATAAAATTAAAAGAATGATTTCTGTTATATCTTTATTATTCTAAATTAACGAGAATAATTATAACCTAACTATTGTGGTTGCTAAGCACTTATTTAGATCTGAAGTCAATTATTAATGAAATTACATCTGCTTTGTTTTATGAAGTAACTAAAAAGGAAATAGGACAAAACTTAAAGTTATATATATATATATTTATATATACATACACTATATATATATATATATTTATTTATTTATATACATACATACACTATATATATATATATATATTTATATACATACATACATATACATATACACATACATACATATAGCCATATATATATATATATATATATATATATATATATATATATATATATATATATATAATTAGCCATACAATAACACCTTCCTCTCTCTATAGAAAATCATATGATTTTCTACTGGGGTCCAGTACTATCCATTTTGGAGGGTTGCGATAACGTTTAGATCTTGCCTCCTGTTCTATTCCTGTTGTAATGTGTGTCAACTCCTCCGGATTGACTTCATTATCCATATGGCTCAGAACATGGTCTCCTTGTCTATTCTCTCCATCCCCATTCTCCGTAACGAGGGGTTGCGTTTATGTCTGGTTTCAACATCTCTTCCTCTCCTGGGAAACAATTCTTACTGGAGCTTTCTCTCCATCACTTTTATCTTGCAGAGGTACTGGCATGTCGAATGTCTCAAAAATTTCTTTAAGTGCCCAATCTAAATACCTTAGTCTTAATTGATTTGTATGCCTTTTTGTAATCCTTCTGTCAATCTCAACTTCGTAAACAGTTTTTCCAATTCTTTTTAAAGTCTTCCCTGGTATCAATCTGGGATGGTTTGGATTTTTATAATCTCTAGCGTACACCGCATCTTGTTCTTTAAAGACTCTCGGTCTTGCCCCATTCCTTTTGTCAAACTGTCTCTTCATGCAAGATTTTTTTCTGAATACTTTTTGTCTTTCTTCGTACTTAGTTGTAAGTCTGATAGTGGTGTTCTAATTTGTCTCCCCAAAAAATTTTCTGCGGGAGATTTTTGATGTGGACTAGATGGGCAATTGTAGATCTATACCACAATAAAAACTTTTGCATCAATTCCTGTTCACTAAATCTTTTCCCTAACGTCTACAGTGGTCTTGAAGTTCTTTTGAAGAACATACGCCACTTTAATAAAACTCGGATTCATTATTATTATCATTGTCCTCGGTAATTCCTTCACCTTTTAGCTTTTGTATGGTTCTTTTGAAAGTATCAACAAATCTTTCTGCTTGACCATTACTTTGTGGATGAAAAGGAGGTATTCGGATATGACTGATAAATTTTGACTGACAAAACCTTTCAAATTCTATAGAAGTAAACTGTGTTCCGTTATCTGATACCAATGTCTTGGGAAGTCCATACCGAGCAAACATTCTGTTCAGCTCGCGAATTGTCGTTGTCGAAGTAGCCGCACTCATTTGTATTATTTCTGGCCATTTTGAATATGCGTCCACAACAACCAAAAACATTGAATTCTCCATTGGTCCTGCAAAATCAATGTGAATTCTCTCCCAGGCCTGTGATGGTTCAGGCCATGGTGACATGTTTTTTATAAGCATTTTAGCTGCTTTTTGACATGCATCACAGCTTTTCACTATACTTTCAATATCTCTATCGATTTCATGCCAATACACCGACTGTCTGGACAGCATTTTCATTCTCGTAATTCCTGGATGACCCTGATGTAGCATCCTCAATATACGCTGTTGCAGTTTTTTGGAACTACTGCTCTTACACCCATAATTAGAATGCCATCATGTAAAGTCAAATCAGTTGCTTTACTTTAGAATGCATTCCAGTTTGATCCAGGTTTAACTTTTGGCCAAAATCCCTTTTTAATGATCTCACTTAACTCTCTGAGTTCAGGGTCTTCTTCTGTCATGATATGAATATCTTTCTTACTAACAGGTAATGGTCTCATCGTATCCTCTTTTATCATTGTGATATCTTCATTTACACCTGCTATTATCAAATCCTATTATTTCCTGTTGTTTTTTGGAATCAATGAGTCTTGATAAAGCATCAGCTTGACCAAAATTTGCTGTTCTTCGATATTCGATCTCAAAATCATAAGCTAAGAGTATCAGTTCCCATCTCTGCAGTCTGTTTGCAGCGTGTGCAGATATTCCTTTCTTTGAACCAAATACTGACAAGAGAGGCTTGTGATCAATCAATAGCGTAAACCGCCTTCCATAAACAAATCTATGGAATTTTCTTACCGCAAAAACTAGGGCTAAAGCTTCTTTTTCTATTTGGCCGTAATTCTTTTCTGCTTGGGTCAGCGCACGGCCTGCATGAGCGACTGCTTTTTCTGTTCCATTAACTGTTTTCTGTCTTTTGGTGCTGGCATTTCTACAATTGCTGTTATTTTTCCTGGGTCTGGTTTTCGGCTTTCTTTGCTGATAATATGACCTATAAATTTAATCTCTTTCTTGGCAAAAGAGCACTTGTCCATCTTGACTCTAAATCCAAAATCTGAAATCCGTTTGAATAGTTCAAAAACATTCATATTGTGTTCTTCCAATGTTGTGCCGGTCACAATTACATCGTCCAGGTAAGCCGCACAACCTTTAAACCCTGAAGATAAACTATCCATTGTTTCCTGGAAAATACCTGGTGCACTTTTTACTCCAAAGGGAAGTCTCTGGTAATGATATAGACCTTTAGGAGTGTTGATCGTAACGAGCTCTTTTGACGATTCGTCCATTTCCAACTGTAGATATGCATCATCAAAATCTACTTGAGTAAACCAAACTCCTTGGTTTAATTTTGAAAAATTTCATCCTGTGTTGGAAGTGGATGTTGGTGCATCTCAAGCGCCTCGTTAAGGCCTGTTATAAAATCAGCACAGATGCGCACCGTTCCGCTTTTCTTTGGAACAACCACAATCGGTGCCGCCCAGTGACTGTATTCAACTTTCTTAAGAACTCCTTCATTGACTAGTCTTTCAAGTTCCCTAATGGTTATTTCTTCGTAAGCAAAAGGTATTTTTCATGGTCTGCAAAATTTTGGCTTAGACTGTGACTTAAGGAGCAATCTTGCTTTCTTTTTACTGCAATGGCCCAATTCTTCTTTGAAAAGTCTGTTTGTAACCGAACAGCTAAACTGTTTTCTTCCTGCGAAGGCTTTTCTGCAATAGAACAACAGATTGCATCAAACGCTTTTATCATTGGTGGAAGTTGATCCATCCATTCAATTCCTAGAAGTTGTGTTGTGTTTTTGGCCACAAAACAGTGTCCATTGACTGTGAATCCTGCGCACGAAAATTTGGTTTGAAATTCACCTAGTACTTGAATTTCAGTACCGTTTGCAGCACCAATTTTTGTTGTTGCCTTATCTAGCCTTGGTGAACCAATCTTCACCCAAGTTTTTGTACTGATGATTGTGACATCAGCTCCGGAGTCCAGTTGCATCCTAATTTCGACATCACCAAATTTCACCGTGGTGTATCTTCTATAGGCTGCTATAATTGTTCGCTTGCTGGGAAATATCTTGACTTGCCGTATTTCGTGTCATCTATACGACAGACTTGGGCTCCTCCTTAAATATAGGCTTCTCTTTCTACTGAAATGTCTTTTGGGACTTTTATCATCAGTTCTGCAGTTGGCAGCAAAATGTCCCAGTTTTCCACAGCGAAAACAAACATTTTTCTTTACGGGTGAACCCCGGATTTCTTGGCTGGGAGATTTTTTACGTGATTTTTCTGAATAGTGATTAACCTTACTAACTAAGGTTTCTGAAATCATCATTTGTTCTGTATGTAACAGTTTTATCCTTTCACATTCTTTAATAAGCTCCTACAGTGAACACTCTTGTTCTACCCTGAGCAGTAATTTGTGCTTAATGTTTAAATATTTCTGATCCTTCAATCCCCATATAAAATGTAAGCACATACTGGCTTCTTTTGCAAAATTTTCCCAGTGTGCTTTGTTGCACAGCCTGTTCAAGCTTGTGCAGAATGCCCTGAAAGTCTCTGAACCTCTTATTTGGACGTTTTCAAAATCAAACCATTTTTGATGAATGCTTTTTTTATTAACAAACAGTTTTTCTAGCCAACCTTTTGTCTCCTCATAGCTTAGAGTCGCGAATGTTCTCGGCAACATACTACCTTTAAGTAGCGTGTATTCGTTTTGTTGAAGCTTCCCGGACAGAGTTGCTCTTTTTTCTGAATTGCTCATTGATGCGCCTCTGACTGACTGAACAGCTTCTTCAAATCGCCCAATCCAACCAGTGAATGTAAGTCCTTGATCTGGATCGTAAACAAATTGCTCAATTCGTTTGTAGAGGTCTGGTCTTACTTCGACGGATCTATTGCCCTGCATCATTGAAATTAACTGAAATTTTTTTTTTCAGTTTCTTCTTTTTCAATTCTCTTTTCTTCTTTTTCTCGAGCTTCCCTCTCAAGTGTCTCTTCTTTTTCTCGAGCTTCCCTCTCAAGTTTCTCTTCTTTTTCTCGAGCTTCTTTATCAATTAGAAACTTAAGCAATTGTGCTATGTTTGAATCTTGGTCCTTTGACATCCTGGTCGCCAATTGTTATATCTTTATTATTCTAAATTAACGATAATAATTATAACCTAACTATTGTGGTTGCTAAACACTTATTTAGATCTGAAGTCAATTATTAATGAAATTACATTTTTTTTTTAATAGTTTATAGTCCTTTACACCAGGTATTTTAAGACTGTAATGGCTGTATGTAGGAAGCACTTAAGTACTTCCTGTCGTGGATCAAAATTTGATCCTTTTTACTTTCCCTCCTCCTTTCTCCAGGCTTGGGACTGGCTCGCAATTAGCGAGGCGGAGTTAATGAAATTACATCTGCTTTGTTTTATGAAGTAACTAAAAAGGAAATAGGACAAAACTTAAAGATATATATATATACACACACATACATACATATATATATATATATATATATATATATATTTATATCCACATACATACATATAGCCATACAATAAATATGGCTATAAATACATACTCCCAACAATTTCAATAAATACATTATATCACGGGGAAAATGTTTTACCCGCCATTGGGGTATATCTTACATTCGCATTATCAGTGCACCTCCAGATGTCTATGATTTTGTTTCATTTATCAACATCTGTATCTGTCTAAAAAGACAAAGACGATAAAGACATGATGCTCATGCACGTGTCAAGTTAATTTGTATATAAGCTTCAATGGCAGGTGTGGTTTAATAATTTGGTGTCTGTCTATGGTTTTTTAAACTACTTTTTAGTTTTGTGACGTAGACTTTTCCAAATTATCCCAGCCTATCAGACCAGGTTTGAACAAAGATTTTTTACAAACATTATAATTTAAATAAACTTTTCAGATGTACATATACTTGATTAGGCATTACAAAATAAAATGAAAAACTGTCAGAAACTTCAAAATCATCAACGATTCCAAATTAATACACGTAAGCATATCTGATCGAAGATATGAAAACTTGAAGTGATTCCAAAATGATTATAAAAAAATCAATATATTGGCATGAAACCAGGTTTCATATCATGACCAATTAATATTAACTGGCTGGAAGAAATTCAACTTCAAATCTGTCAGAGTTAAAACCTGAAATTGTAATCAAGAAATTTTTAATATTCCCAAAAAATGCCCAACCACTATAACAAATGCAAACTTCTATAGTTTTTATTTGTCATATTCTCGCAAGTTTTAATAGCAATAACAATAATATCACAATCTGTATGCAGACGTACCTCAAATTTTTCATCGTAATTAAAGTGTACAGTGTGACCATTAACCAAAACATTGGAGGGTTTTCCTTCAACACCCAAAATGATCACAGAATCAAGTTTCAAGCCTTCTGAAGGTACATAGCCATGGTCAGTAACTGTGCTGAGAAAACTGTTCTGCACAGACGTAAAAATGTAACTTCAGTATATAAATAGCAAAGAGTTTCTTATGAAAATTAAATTTTCTTGTGTATTAACCTTGTTCACCATAAATATGAACTTTGAATAAAGACCTTGTTCAATGGTAACTGTGCAAAAGTTAAACATTTTTGAGTAAAAAATGCATAATTTCAAAATGGCTCATAAAAATATGCTTTAAATTTTTTTAACACATTCTGCAGGTTAGCAAATCACCTAAAGTCTCCCCATCGTCCCAAAAAAGAAATCCTTCAGCTTGCTTTGTTTCATTCAATGCAGCAACCAGAACAAATGGATTCCTTCGACTTAAAGCATTTAATTTGTATTAATAAGAGAGAGACCAGTTTCAGAATCAGTATTCAAATCTAATCAAATAAAAACAAGCATCTTGAAACTATGCAAAAAAACTTCAGCATTAAAAAGAAACACTAAAATTTTCCACATCATACGCAAATGTCGTTGTTGTATTTGGTTCTTGAATGGGAATGATTGATCCTCCTCTGATGTGAACATTGATAGTTTCCAATGGAGCATTAAGATCATAATACTTTCCTGGACTTTTTATTAGAGAGCCTGAGAACAAGTCATACCACATGCCTTGTGGAAAATAACATTGTACATGAAAAGCTCCCTGGAGAAACAAAATAAAAAACTTGAAGATTTATCCTTGTTAAATAAGGTATTAAGAATATTTTATTGCAAAACTGGAAATGCAAATGATATATTTTGTCAAACTATTCAAGAGATATAGTTGGATAACACAAAAGAAAGTACTTCTTGCTTTTAAGACCAACAATTTTAGTGCATATAGAAGTAAGAGTATATTTTTAAAACCTTTTTTTTATATTTCTCTCCATATCTCTTTTCTTTATAATAATTTATAGGACTTTACACCAGGTGTTTTAAAACTGTAATAGCTGTACGTAAAATATACCAAAGTATTTCCTGCTGTGTATCGTGAAATGACCCTTTCAACTGTCTCTCCTCCTTGATCCGGGTTTGGGGCTGGCTTGCAATTAGCAAGGTTGAGTTACTCTCTCCATGTCTCTATTTTTACTATATGACTTTAACTAACAGGAAAAAGTTTTTATAAAAAATAAATATAGTTATACTGTACCTGTCACGCCCGTGTTCGAAACACAGTGTGCATGCCGATCAACAGTGTACTATAGTGCGTGGCAACGCTGGCTTTTAGATTTGAATATTTGTTTGTGCACGTATTAATTTTATCGCGTGATGTGACAAGCCAATAGATTTGAATGTTTTGCGAGGTAGGCCTGTGGCTATTCAAAATTGTGATATAAGGGACGTTTCTAAATTTGAAATAAGAATTGCGCCTGATTTTGTTGGACTCGAACCTGTTAAACTTTGTCATGTTACAATTGATATCATCTCGTGTTTTGGACATTTTAACTAATATATTTTCGATAATCAAAATAACTAATTGTCAACTTGAAAGAGTTAGAAGTTGTTTTTGAACCTCCCAGTTCGAAAGTTCTCCAGCAGTTGCGACTATTGCGAAGGTGATAGTTGTGACAGTGCCCCCAAATATTTCCCCCATTTATGAAATCCTGGCTATAGTAATGTTATCCACCAAGTGAGGGAAACTTTCTTGAACGTCAGCTACTTTTGCTAACATCGCAGATTTTCCTCAGTTACCCTTGGCTCATTCTTTAACAACACCGGCAGAAAATTAGTTTCATCTATTTCTTCCTGGATCATGGACACCTTTAGCTCACAACGAATAATTGGCTCATTGCTCCTCTCTGTACCAAAGTTCTTATCTGGGAGCATAATTATTAATTAATTATTTCTTCAAGCAACTCGTTGGTTGAATGCATAATTAAGTGAAAGTCCTGTTCTAGGATTGAAGGTTTTTGTTTGGTTGGGTGGAGCAAAGAATGTGTATAAAGTAGACTTGTGATTGGAGTTGAATATTCAAAATGACTGTTCTCGAATTGGGTTTTTGTTTGTTGCATTTTGTGAGACTTGCATGGTAGAGTCCAGAATGTGTATATTGTACATATTTATATATTTTGTGACAGTTTCTTTGCACTATTGAGTTTATCATCTTTGCCTTGAAAATTGAGTATAGGTACTCTGAAATGCATTGGCCGTAGTATAATAAAATGATGAATAAAGAACTGTTTTTGTTTCAAGTTTTAAGAATTTTTTTTAGGAAATATGAGTTCTAAAAATAAATAATAGGGAATGTTAAAAAAATTACCTGTTACCAAAATACGATTAATCGGACCAGAAACAGCAAAATTTAAAAACAGAAATCCGGAATCAGAAATTGGCAGAAAAATCAGTTTTATCCTAACACTGACATGATTTTATTTAACATCAATTCAATAATTGTATTCTTTTGATTTATTTTTAACTTTTTAAATAAGCAAACCTGATTAATTAAAAATATATTTATCAAATGATTTTAATCAAAATATTGCATTTCACACTAGAGCATCAGAAAACTGCTTTAAAACTAAATTCTCTTAAAATACAGATTATTTTTAAAAAGCTGCAAAATAACTACATCGAATCACTTGCGACCTCATTTGAAGCCAAAAATTTTTTATAGTGGAGTTTGATACATTCATACCTAAGCAGAGTGATAGTCATGACAATAGCCATTGTCATATTACAGGCAATTGTGATGGGATAAAAAGTTCAGTACGTTATATTTAGGGTACATTATATTGGGATTATACTATATTTAAAAAAAATTATTAAACTGTGTAACATGTAACATGCTGAATTGTATCATTTCCTCGATTTGTGTTTTGAGGTAGGATTAATCTTTATCTTTATTGTAAACTGAATCTTTTTTTTACTAACATTTAGCACATGCCTTTATCAAGACAAGTCTCGCTAAAAGGTGAGAAAGGGTCCTTGCAAAGGCAGCCATTTATAGGCGCCTACCCCTTTAGCAATGCAAGTGAACTCCTCATTTAAGGATGCATTTTTTTACTGCCTCACTGATGTTTCAAGAACATCAAATACAATTTTTGTCTACATAGAACCATGACAACTTTTTTTGTTCACACTTTTGGATATAACAAATCCATTTCTATTGTCCCTTAAAATTTGTTATAGTGGGATTATGCTGTACTATTCTCAATTGGATAAATTACAAAATAAGTAAAATTCATACAAATTTGGAAAACATTTATTACATCTATGCTGAAAGTCTTAGACTTCTAACCAGTCAGGAACTTGGTTAAAATTGATTACATGATTTGGCCTGAACAGACAAGCTAATAAAAGCAAGTAAAAAATATATTGCTTCCAATTTTAAATGAATTTATAGATAATAAATAATTCATACCTGCTCAAGAACAGGAGTAACCAATAACGAAGAGCCCCATATGAACTGCCTGTCAATGGTATATGCAGCTGGGTCCTTTGGAAAGCTGTTTTATATTGGAGGTATATCAGTATCAATTTATTTTTACGATGCAAGAACAGGGGGTAATAATTCAAAAAATTCAGTAGAACAGAATTTAAAAATGACTAGTGTTTGCTCAATTACTTATTTGTTTTTTCGTCATCTGCAATTTCAACCTGACAATTCTGTCTCAAATAACAATAAGCTGACTTCAATGTAGTGACTTTATGTTTTCCGAGTGCTAGGTAGGTTATGGCAAACAAAAAGACATAAGACGATTTTTAAACACCTAAATCAATCAAGTAATTCAGATCATCAAAGAAAAGAAGGTGAGAGCAGCATGAAGTGACTGAAGTAGCCGGGTTCCAAAACATTCTACCATCGTTGATAAAATCTCAAAAAGGTGCCGTCAGAATCTCGTTTTTGGAGCCAGCTGTCTAGTGAAAATAAAAACAGTATTAGCAAAAAATAGATGTTCAGTCAGAGAAAGTTGAAAACTCAATGGAATTTAGACTGACAACAGAACCAAACATTCTTCAACAAGGTTATAACTTCAAAGCTGATTGAACAGACTAAAGGCACATTTTTTAACTCAGTTGGCTCTATAGGAACTCGCCTTGGCTTGCACAATGCCTTTCTTGAATATTTGCCTAAGCAAACAGTTCACCATCGGCTGAAACGCAACTTCAAACAGTTCACCATGAGCTACAACTCAGCTTCAAACAGTTCACCGTGAGTTATAATGCATCTTCAAACAGTTCACCATGGGTCATAACACACTCGTCCTCACTTTTCCATGCCAGTTCCAAGAAAAGAAAGAAAGATAAGTCGTATGCAGTCTTTTCCAGTCTTTCTGGAACCTATGTGATCTTCCAATTCCATGTTGCAGATTGGTAAACTACGCTAAATCATTTCCTTACATGGCAGTCGATCACAGGGAGCTCCCACTCGGTCACTAATGGCCCCACGCAATTGAGTCTGCAACTCCTGTAAAACTGATTCTACAAAATACTCTCAATTTTTCTCGACCACTCAAACACATAAAACGCTCAACCTCATTTGCAGTATCTATTCCTGATCAGTAAATTGAATCAGAGTTGTCCATGGATAAAATTTTGGCAAACCAACCCAACCAGCTGGAAAACAAGACCTAACCCATGATTTCTCTTAATTTTGTGACTTGACCCATAACCCCTCTTAACATGGTGATCTCCCCAACTTCGGCCTTACCCATATCTATTAAGTTATAAATCTATTTTAATATTAGTGCATTGTTTATTATTTTAAACAAAATTCAATTTAACAGGATTCCTGCTTACAGTCCCCATCCCACAATTTCTATTGATTCCATTTCTGTAGCTGAAAGTTGTGAATAGAGATCTGTTATTGTGTTCCCCACATAAAAAAGTCTTGCTCCAACTGTGCTAAGTTAGTTAAATTGTTGCATAAACGACAAGCTGCTTGAGCAAGTCAAGTATTGGTCTTTCTTTTTTACTCTCTTCTAATATTCCGATGAGTTTTGTATTATTTACTGAATCCTGAAAAACTTTATAAGCTAAAAGTTCTTCTTCACAGGAAAATTTCTTGGTATTTTTGCTGGTTTTTTCGGATGTTGATGACACTTTATAGCAAGCCATCCATAGGCCGTCGGACAAAATTTGTAGCATCGCTCTAAAAAAGTTCCGTTTATCATCTTGAAAGACAAAGTTTTTTTGCTGATTTGGCATAACCTATGTTAACTAATGTCTGAAAAAAATTATCCCGCATTTATTTCTGCATTTTAATTTTTTATAGCGATTTATATAAAATGACCGGAAAAAGAATATCGATATTTGAACTTTTTTACCAAAACAACAACAGCTGACATATAAACATAATAACAAAATCACATTATTCAATAAATGAAGGAATTATTCAAAATGAATTTTTATGTTTAATGTAAATTAAAATTAAATTGAAACTAATGTTGGATATTTAAGTTGTGTATTTTGTAACAGTTCCATAATGTATAATATAATGTAAATTCTAGATATATATACATAATTGAAATTATAATATTTCAAACTCTGATTCAATTGTCTTCATCAGTATCATCTGTGTCACCATCAGTTTCGTTCAATACATCAGAACTGTCCTTATCGTCAATGTCGCCGCAATCAATGCAGTTTCATAGATCAGTGCATGACAATTTAGACTGTTTACAGGAGCAACTTTCACTTTTACAATTTGTCTTTCTGCAAGAACAGTGTACGTTTTTTAAGACAACTTCGGAAGCCGGTGCATCAGACATCCAATTGACCACAAGGTCCCCTGTCTCCAATTTCCAACCATTATAAACTGGATTTGCAGCTAATATCATCGATTGAAGTGAACGACGATATATTCCACATTGATAATTTGCTCTCATTCCATGTTGTTTCAAGCAATCCCTGTTTGGCGGCAATCCTGCATTATTGCTACATTTAAGCCTAAACATGTTGTATCTAGCTTCATTGACCATGGAACAGTTCTTCTGTCCATACAGTAAACACACAAATTTTTCAAGAATGTCGACAGGTTCTTCTGAAATATCCAGGTTTTCCCAAGTTCTTTAAGGGTTAGAATAAATTCAACTGAATCCAACATGATTTTTTCAGCCTTTACTTTTCCTTTTCCTTTACAGGCACTTACACTATCACATCCTGTGAAACCATACAATTCGGAGATGCAGGTCGCATTCACAATGCAAGCATTGCTACCAGTTCCTGTCACGAAGTAAATGGAACTAGACACTTCATGTGCGAAAGCAAGTGACAGCAGCATAACATCAGTGTCTGGACTTTTAATAACAATTGCTGAGTATGTTGCAGAAGCGTGTTTAGCATGTAAAAGAAGTCTTGTATCAGCTTCCTCGTGATCGCATTTCAGTTCCACAACCTCTTCAATGACCACAACATTGTTCATAACACGGAATGAATGGCATAGAATATAGATCCATATGACAAACAAATAATTTTATTGTAAACGTAGAGGAATATGCTTTCTAGCGATTCGTAACGTTAAAGTCGAATTTATTTATATCACAATATTTCTCGAATTTATTTTAACTTAATTATTCTTCCTTGAATATAATCTTTTAACTGGACTCAAATAAAACTGAATTCTCTCACTTTGTAGAATTTCGCACGGTTCTAACAAATCTTTTGTTAATTCCAATTTCTCTCTGCAGCACGTCTCTTTAAACTTTTATTTTCTTCTCGAACACTCAACTTTAAACACACTGTCTAAATTCTCAAAATTCATACCAAAAATAATAATTCTTATCTTAATATTAAAAATCCGGAAAAAGATATATATATATATATATATATATATATATATATATATAAATTTCTAGATAAAAAATAATAAACACGCACACACGTACACACATACATATATATAAAAATATATATATATATATATATATATATATATATATATATATATATATATACACACATATATATATATATGACTTATTGTTTCGACATATCCAATCATAATAAAATGCACACATAATAAAATAAAATAAACAAATACTATGAAAATACGTAAGATGAATCATCTTCATCTTACATATCCCCCCTCTTCGAAAAAAAAAACGCGTCAGCGTTTCTTGATTACATCGTCACTCTCTTTACGACTAAGAAAGTCAGCACCGATGTTCTCCTTGCCTTTGAAATAGTTTCCTTTCAACTTATTCTCAATCTCTATCTCTCTGCGTGCTGTGTCAACAGGGCGGTCATCTCCGAAGATTGCCGAATTCAACTTTCCATCTTTCCCCACCCCTCCATTTTGGCCTCTAGATTGAGCCTTGGTCTTTCTTTTGGCGGATTCAAAGCTTGAACTTTTGCCTCAACTTTATTTCCTACCTTTGAAATGGCAGACGTGTTTCTTTCCTTGCTTTGATACAGCTCCGAGTTAGCCGACGATTTTCTAAAATTTACCCGATCATTCCTCTGAGTGCTGTCGTAGTTGGCAGCGGATTTCTGTGGTTTCCGACCAAAGCGATTTCCTGCCGCCATTGCATCAAAACCCTTTACCCCTTCAACATTTCCCAGCACGAGATCGCAAAGTAGGTTTTTCATGCACACCACCTCTCTGGTTCCTCTGAACCAGTCTGTTTTGATTTTTACCACTGCTGTTGGGGCTACCCGGACTGTGCCGTCGATCAAAACACAAGGTCTTGTTCTTCCGGTCATCTGACGCGGGTGCACTAATGATTCCTTTACTATTATGGAAGTACAGCCAGTGTCCCTCAAAACCTTTACCGGTTTTCTGTTCACAAACCCTCTGGTTAATTTAAACTTTTCTCCTGAGTGAAAACAACCATCCGCTATTACCGGTGAAAAGCAGCCACATTTTAATTGGACCTCATTCATTTTACCATCCAACACCATGACCGCGCATGCATTCACTACTCCAGAGTCTTTGCATGGTGGTGTCATGGTGGCCACTCTACGCGTTTGACACATGACTGGAGTTGCTTGAGTGCCTTGACTGTAGTCCCTCGCGATCTGTCCAGCGTGATGACAATCCTTTGCCATATGGCCCAGCTTATTGCAATTGTAACAGCGTGGTCCAACCATTCCGGAGTCAGAGTCTGGTTGACCACGATTTCCGCTAATCCTGCTTGCGTTCTCGACTTTTGCCAAGCTTTTGACTGGGTGAGCTTGATTGTACTTGTTGACCCAGCGACTTAGCTCATTGACGTCACCGCTTTCTTTCTCCAACAAATACTCAGCCATTCCCGAGGGACACTTTCCAAAGAACTGCTCTTTTAGGAACAAAAACAAATAGTTTTTTGTACCCGCGAGATCCACCCAGCACCTGAGGTAACTATCTAGTCGCACCAGATACTGTTCCCAAGTCTCTTCTGGCTCAAGCTTTGACTCTCGAAACTTTATTCGGTAGTCTTCTGCCGACTTCCCAAAACGGCGAAGGAGTGCCTCTTTTACCGACTCGTAATCCTGCATCTGACTATCGCTGAGTTGGCCAAACACTTCCAATGTCTTAGCACTGAGCAGGGAACCCAGAAGCATTCCCCAACCCTTTTTTGGATGATCATTTGCCGTGGCCAATGCCTCAAAACGGAGCAGAAAAGCGTCCACGTCGTCACCTTCCGAGAACTTTGGATATGGAATCTTTGTTGCCTCTACCTTTGGCTCTTTTTTTGTTAGGGCCTCTAATTCCAGCTTTTTCAATTCCAATTCATGCTGGCGTTGCTCACGCTCACGTAGAAGTTGAAGTTCTCGTTCTCGTTTCCCACTCCTGCTGAGCCTTTCTTTCCTCCCGCTCTTTTTGTCGCTCGGCCCGCTCTCGACAGTCTTCGACATACTTCAGCAGCGCCCCACCAGAAAAGCCAAGCTTCTCTCCGTTTGCTATATATTCAGCATCAGTGGACATCATTACCAAATAAAAAAAAAATTCGGTCACTTGTGATCAAATAACTTCAGAAAAATATATTTACGGATGAAAATGCGTAAATACGTCGAGGTCACCAATGTAAACGTAGAGGAATATGCTTTCTAGCGATTCGTAACGTTAAAGTCGAAGTTATTTATATCACAATATTTCTCGAATTTATTTTAACTTAATTATTCTTCCTTGAATATAATCTTTTAACTGGACTCAAATAAAACTGAATTCTCTCACTTTGTAGAATTTCGCACGGTTCTAACAAATCTTTTGTTAATTCCAATTTCTCTCTGCAGCACGTCTCTTTAAACTTTTATTTTCTTCTCGAACACTCAACTTTAAACACACTGTCTAAAGTCTCAAAATTCATACCAAAAATAATAATTCTTATCTTAATATTAAAAATCCGGAAAAAGATATATATATATATATATATATATATAAATTTCTAGATAAAAAAATAATAAACACGCACACACGTACACACATACATATATATAAAAATATATATATATATATATACACACACATATATATATATATGACTTATTGTTTCGACATATCCAATCATAATAAAATGCACACATAATAAAATAAAATAAACAAATACTATGAAAATACTATGAAAATACGTAAGATGAATCATCTTCATCTTACATTTATGTCATTCAGAAGTGTTGCATCACATTTTTCCATTCTGAAAAAAAATATTCAGTCAATTCTTCTTTATTTCTCCCACTAGATAATAATTTTTTGAATTGTTTTGGAGTTTTCTGTTCTGAATGGGTAATCTGAATGATCTGTGAACCAGTGGCTACTCTTCGAAATCTCTCACAATTTTTTTATACTAATCTGAGGATACCTGTCTACTACGAAATCAATTCTGCCACAATTAAAATTAAAGTGTCTTCTGATTGACATTATGGTATCCAAAACATGCATTGCAAGACTACCAAATGTGCTAGGAACATTGTTGATAATTTGTATTATTGCCATGCCATCAATCAACACAGCGGAATTAAGAGAAAAATCCTGAATCTGGATTCCAGGAGTAATTTTATCCAATTCATGCATAATCTTGGATTTGACAGTCTTAACCAATTGACCATCACTGGTTCCTAAAGATGCAGGGTTGATAGTTAAAGCATGCAACAATAGTTGCCGTAGAGCCGTAGATCAATATCTCTTGTCTGGCCTATTAACAACAGTCTTGCAAACAGCTTGTCATTGAATATAAGAGGAACTGAGGTTGAACTGACTTTAGTTATTGTCTTCTTACACATAGATGCAAATGTTTTCAATTTATTCATTTTCAGACCTTTCAAATTAGGGTGTCATTAATATCCATCAACTATCCCCTATGTAGGGGACCCAGAATTAAATTGCAACAAGCGTTTCTTAATTTTTTTTTAGCTAAATAGTTGATGGATATTAATGACTTTTATTTTAACTTTTAAATTTTTTTAAATTTAACTTAAAACTCGTAGATCAGCCGGTCTAATCGGCGAAGGCATGTTTATTATTTTGATAAAAAGACGCAAAAACATTAAAAGTGAATCTTTATCTAAATGACATGCTAAAGTTTCATTGGTCTAGGCTATTAGTTGAAACGATATGTTTGAATTAATTTTTTTCTCTTAAGAGCAAAAATCAGACTGGGATAAATGAGTTTTTAATAACTCTTTATATTATAAACAAGATTCTAAAATTATTTTGTTGTCTTTCTTCATGACAAATGAAACGACTTTTTTTAGATCGTCCCACGGCCTACCAATGTGTGTGTTTGCGTGTATAACTTGTACATCTATAATTGTTCATTAAAGATAGTTTACTCATGTATTTTAGCTTCACCCAACCCTAATTGACCCAACTCGACTTTACCTGACCTTGCCTGACCCGATCCTACCCATTACATGTCAAAATTACACGACCCGACCCGAAACGTGGACAACTCTGACTTGAATAGCCTTTGAAAATAGCACAAATAACCATCAAAAAACATTAAAAAAATCTTGATACAAACAGGAAAAAAAGAGGTTTGATGACAGGTGAGCCAGTAATGTGGTTGATAACAAATTGAGTGTAGAAGAAAGGAAGGAGTGAGTATCTTATTTCTAGAGCATTCTTCATTATTTTCTGAGCTGTCACACTGAATGCACCAGGGTCTTGATCCTATTGAATTATTTTGAAACGAATCAAGTTCAATACATTGTAATTTGTTTGGTCCACACAGACACAAACACACACATACAAACACACACACATAGCATATTTGAATTATATAAAAAATTTCTCATGAATTTAGTTAAATAAATACTTAGCCTATGGAAGTAACTTTCATGAAATTATTGTGGATTTTAATCATGTTAAAAACATTAGAAACATGCAAAAAAGAGAAAGTATTTGTCTGTTTCAACTATGATATTGAAGATGCAAATTGTACAGTCTGGCTTACCTGCACATTTGTCTAACCAGTTTGAGGTCAACACAAATGTTGGCAAAATATTAAAATACTATCAGTTCGGTTCGAGAGTGGAATGTTATAATTAAAAAATAAAAAATGCACAAAAGTTTTGAGAATTTAAAATTTACTGCAAGAAAATGAGGCGTACCATGATCAGTGTTAGGAATTTAAATGATTTGCATAACTGGACGAATCACTACAAGATGAAAAAAATAGATTTATATAAAAACGAATATGATTCTAAAGATGAGCCTCTGCTGAAGATTCGGAACCTGCATGTTTCTGTAGAAAGTAGAGGTGCACCAATAAAGCATCAGCCAATTAAAGAAAGTTTAGCATACTATCAAATGATCAAAAAATATTATCATGCCATTCCTACTTGGGTTCGCACTGGCTTGCACTTAACAGTTAACTGCATTTAAATTAAACTTACAAAAAATTCACATAAGAACACAGCATCATTTACTGAAAACTAAAGTGACATTAAAAAAGATTTTTTTTCAATCTCATCTCCACGAGCTGTTCCAACCAGTTTTTGTCTCCACAAATGTCTTGATAAAATTCTCCACCCAAACAAATCACATACCTATAATGTTCAATCAAATCTCATAGACTTTTACCTAGTTGCTCATCTTTTTTTTCTCCTCAAAATGAACCCCACTAATACTAATTTATTAAATTCAAGTTAGTAGATGCAGATGTACAACAATTGTGCCACCAAAGATTCACACCCACTTTATGTTGGCTATAGTTTTTTTTACATATTTCAACGATCACGGGTGCATGTCTGAATAAAGATTTTTTTTTAGAATTTTTCTAAATTGACAGTTAATAACAGAAAAGCAGTTTGAAATACAATGACAAAGACATAAAGAAGTTTGCTCCCGTTAAAAGTCTGCCACCAATTAATGACGCTGGGCTCATATAATAATATCGACGCTCATGTCAGGATTTCAAAACAAAGGGTGCAAGCCAAATTAGAAAGAGTGCACATTTTTTGGTAATAAGCTATTACTACCGAACCGAACCCGAGCTGTAACCACTAGCAAACCGAACCCAACCCCAACTCTTAAATTAGGATTCGATTCCCATCTCTATTATAAATGATATTGATGCTACATATATTTATTTACCTTGCTGCTGTCATCATTATGGTTACGCATAAAAGGATAAAATGCACCAAGTTGCATCCACCTGATGCACAATTCTTCAGTTGTATCTCCTGCAAATCCACAAACGTCAGCCCCCACGAACGGAATTCCGAAAAATTGAAAGGACAAAATACCTGCAGAAACATTAAGTGAACAAGTAAAGGAACAAACAGAGATTGTAACCTAAATAAAAGTTTGTAATAAACAATATATTACAGGAACATAAGTTAATTCGGTTCTGAATTTATTTGAGTAGATGAATTATATATAAACAAAATGAAATATAACTTGGAACTGAGTAGTACAAATCCTGCCATGTTGCTTTTACATCTCCAGTCCAATGTTGAGCATACTTTCCTAAACTTGGAAATGAGGACCTAGATACAACAATACTTCTCTTCTGAAGAATGGTTTCCAATGCTCTGTTTAAGTTGTAAAACATTTAATAAAGTATCAAGACACCAGCATTTCACTTGAAACTGAAAAAAATATTTTAATTAATCAAGATGTAGACAAATGATTATGTCTAATTGAAAAGCAAAAAACATATAAAATTGCAAACTGCATCCTGTATCTATTGTATAAGCAGAATGTTATAGATTTCAAATTATAATCTTTGATCTTAGTTTTTTAAGGTTTGAAAAACCCATTTATAGATACTGATTGGCTGAAGAATAAATTTAATTTTGTCTCAAACACGTTTATAAAAGCGGGAATTAATTTTATGCTTTCTTTCCCTTGTAGTTCCAAATTTAGTGTGTTCTTATGATAAGTGGTGTCAGTTAAAAATACAAGTACTAAAAGGTAGATTTTCAAATGAAGAAGTAAGTCGTCCTGCATTTTTCTAGCAGGCACACATCAAGTTCATCAATGAGGACATTCACTCTTGTCAATACCTTTCCTCTGCTGAGCCAACGAACGTCACAATGAAAGATCTGAAGGTGTAATAACTGTTGAACTTTAACAAGAGCGCCTTGTACTGCAAATGATATAATGTATCAGCACTCACAAAACCTACTATTTAAAAAAAATATGTCATTTTCCTCCATTGATACTGAACATCGATTTATTGAAGCAGGAAAAAATGTTGAAAAAGCATGTAATGATTTAACAAACTTTAAGACATAAATTCTGAGATGACAGAATCGACAGACTGGGGAAAAAGGCTGGGGAGTTTTTCTGAAATACTTTAAACCACTAACAAACAAGCAAACCTTAAAAAGTTTTTTCACATATCTCTTATATTTCAGGATTTTCCGGCTTTTGATTTAATGCAAATTTTCTTTTAAAACAAAATTTTTTTGAAATGTATAAATGTAACTAATTATATAATTAATTATGTTTGATTTGATGTTATTTTGAAACAAACAAGCAAACCTTAAAAAGTTTTTTCACATATCTCTTATATTTCAGGATTTTCCGGCTTTTCATTTAATGCAAATTTTCTTTTGAAACAAAATTTTTTTGAAATGTATAAATGTAACTAATTATATAATTAATTATGTTTGATTTGCTGTTATTTTGAAACATAAATAATTTTTTAGAAAATTTTTAAAATTTTATAGAATGCATTGTCATGAGGAGCAAGCCTAAATTGCAAATTTTTTGTGTGGTGGTGGTATGGGAACAATTTTCTTATGGATGTGATAAGCGAAGGCTCTCACACACATTACCTTTTATATCTATATAAATACATAGGTACAAACAGGGAGGGGTGGAGAGATGCATCCCCCCACCAGAGGGAAACAAGCTAACTCATCGCATTAGAATGGAATCTTTAGGTTCCATGGGATATTAGCAAGGCTTGTTGTCACGCCAAAGCCATAAAAGGTCTGTCAGTAAATTTCAATCTAGTTTCCAAAAACATGTTGAGATAAGTCTAGCTCTAGCTCGTCATAGTCAATATTAAATCTGAAGCAATACATCAACATGTTGTTAAAATTGGCTATTTTATATTGTGAAGGGGGGGTGAAATCCGCTGTGCGTATGTACGTATAGGGGAGGGGGGGTCTAAAAATGTACGAGATGCCACAGGGGGAGGGGAGGGTGTCAAAATCTTGAGTTTAATGCGTACGTAATATGTGATTGGCCCCTTATGCAAGTCTCAAAAAAATTTAAAATGTCGTCTTAACAATAAAAAGCTGATTCATTGTTAAATTTTACATTGTTTTTCCAGTTTCAAATGCACTAATAATAGGCCAAAAACAGCTTCGATTTAATGTCAAATGCTACCAAATGCATTGGCGGCTTTTCCCTGTTTTTATTAGTCGCCCATAGTGTGCCATTGGATTTTCCAAAGACTTCAAGTGTGCCTCGGTGCCAAAAAGGTTGAGAACCACTGGTCTACACATTCCAGAAGGATTTCAATACACATTGAATCATCACTAAGTTAAGTAAAGTTAAAATTTTAAAAATATATAGTAAGCTCTAGGTAACAAATTTCAAATTTTGAAAATCAGGGGAGGGCAAATGCCCCCTGCCCCCCCGCAATTTACGTCCCTGGTTTGTGAATCTGTTTGTCTTTTATAGAAATCTAAACCACTGGAGCGATCTTGATGAAATTTGGCAAGGAGGTAGTTCTCATACAGGGGAAGTAAGTTAAGAAGGTTTGGACTCCCTACTCCGAGCCCCTGGCTTAGGGGGGCCAAAAAAACTTTCCAGGCCAAAAGTGCTTATGTACGACCATCAAAGGTAATTGCATAATAAAATTCAAATTTAGTTTACGTAACAACGTTTGAAGGCTTCAAGCAACTTCTAGCAAATCTATTTTACGTTTTATGGGCTAAAAGAAGATAGGAAAGAGTGGAAAAGAGAAAATGAGTGCAAGCGGAAACGGGAACGGGAGAGCAACCATGAGCGGGAACGGAAAGGCGACCAGGAACGGGAAAGTGAACGGAAGCGGGAGAGCAAGTGGGGAAGGAACGGGAGCATAGAAATAACCAGTGGTTTGCCACAAAAAAGCAAGTTTGTTGGAGCCTTGCTTTTCTTAGTGTATGTTAATGACTTGCACATCATTTGTCAAAATATTTTACTGTTTGCAGATAATGCCAAAATCTACCATGTCATCAATGATGATTGTGACATTAGTGAATTACAAAAAGATATTGACAGACCGAAGGTAGTCATAAGTCATTTTCATAAAAACTGTATCTTGGCCTATTTTAGTATTGGACCTAATGCTGCAGCATCAATAGCACCACCTTAATCCAGATGGATAACTAAGATATCCTTCGAAAACAAAATAGCAGAAAAAAGGCAAAATCACCTCCTGGTTGCTATAGCTTCAAAAAGTCCGTAAAGGTTATGCAGATTATAGTGAGAGGATAAAAACTGCTGTGAAGATGCACAAATAGTTTTTGATTCCAACCTATCTCCTTGATGTATTCCTATTTTAAACAACTAAATATGTTAACAAATTCTTAAACATCAATATCTTTATATTTTTTTTACAAAATGTTAAGATTGCACAAAATGTTGCTTCAAATATATATATAAAACCAAAAAAACGCTGATAAATTTAATTTACCAGGTACATATGGAGGATTGTCTAAATAATCTGAAGTGCATCCTTTAGTGGATCCACTAACAAAATTGGATGGCTCATTCATGTCCTAAATTCAGAAAAAATTAAAAGAATTTGCAGCATCAAAACAAATCAAATGAATAAAAATGCAAAATTGATATGAAAACTATAATTTAGATAAAAAACAAAATAATAAAAGATTTTACAATCCAAAGGCCATCAAAAGGAAGAATTTTATAGAATTGTGCAGCAGCCTCATACCACCATTGTGTTGCATTTGGATGAGTAAAATCTGGAAACACAGTGTATCCTGGCCAAACCTGCACCAAAAAACATATCACTTAGAAGCATTCTCAAAAAACACACATATATACAGTACAATCCCGCTATAATGTACCCTGGATGGGTTAGTGCCTACTGATCCCAGGACAACTGATCCCAGTACAACTGATCCCAGGACAACTGATCCCAGGACAACTGATCCCAGTACAACTGATCCCACAGACAACTGATCCCATGGACAACTGATCCCATAGACAACTGATCCCATGGACAACTGATCCCATATGTAATTGATTTCGAGGCCACTCATAGAATAATGTGCACATGTAAAATATCTATTTATTTCTACGGCTTCTTTGCTGAGCAAGTTATACCCAGACGAAAAGACGTTTAAAAATCTAAAAATAATATTATAAACTACATTATCAAATAAAACTTCAATTACATGACAAAAAGTTAAAATATCTCCGGACATTTTAACCTGGAACATATTGATCACAAATAAGGTGGAAAAAATATGCACGATGTTGCGATGTTTTGTTTTATCACTGTTTTGTTTTGATTAGTTAATGTTTTGTTTCTTCACTGTTCTGCTTTATCATATTCTGTTTTAACATGGAACCAATTAAGCAGTGTATAATATTTATTGTCACTTTTACTCAAAGTCATTGATGAACAAAACAAACTTCAAAATTTTTTTATTTGAAAACAAAAATACATAAAGGAAGGAATTTTAAAAAAAATACAACTTCAAAAAGTTTCTTTTATTTAAAAACAAAACTATTGTCTTTTAATATTAAATGAAAAAATGATACAAAATGTTAATCAGCGATAAATGTAGTGGGCACATGCTCTAAGGTAATTATCCGCTGTTCGTTGGTCATAGTTGCCGATAATCCTAAGCAGTCGTTGATTTGCCTGCAAATACTGTATCCTAGAATAGAGTGGAATGTCCTCTCCTGCATTTATTTTTTGATAAACAGCATTAACTCGGACTTGTTCATTCAAAATCGCATCAAGTAATTTAAACACATTGGGATGATGACAGCCAAGAGCAGTTTGAAAAACTCGGTGAAAACTTTCGACGCTGTTGTTTGTCCTCGGAAGATCACGCTCCGTAATTAACTTACAATTCCACATATCGATATGGTATAGAGGATTTCGGCGAGGTCTACCAACCCAAGTGTTTTCGAAATACTGAAGAAAATTTTGATGGGCATCATTATCACCAAAGTTAATTAATAGATCGTCGGCAAGAGTGTTGTATCGAGGTTGAACATCGGCTGGAGAGCAGAATGAAAGTGCAACAAACTTTTTTATCGCACTGTTGTATTCTTCATCCATTCCGTATCGCGTGTGCATGCCAAGATTTTGGAGTTTGCGCCGGACGGACTCAGTGAAATGAAAAAAACAGCCATGGATAGCAACACCAGGGACGTATTCTCTGAAAGTGTTTTCCTCTGCTTTTTCAAAGTCGATGATGATATCGGTCGGAAGCGTGTCGATGCCACCAGAGTTCAAAAGAAGAGTAAAAGCTCGAGAATATGTGATCTGGGTTTTGTTCGGAAGCAAACAATAGACAAAAGGTAGTACTTTATTATTAAAAAGACCGTGAATAATCCATAGTTGAAAGAACATCTCCGGAGCCGCATCGAATGTTCCATCGGCCAGCCATGTCCTGCACTGAGAAAGCCTTTGTAGGTCGGTTTGGCTTCCCAGTACGATGATACGAAGAGGATCATCAGCACCGGTGTCAGCAATAACAAATTCTTCTGGATTGGCTGTACGCGTAGTGCGAAGATCCGCTGGTATAACAATTGAAGCTCGGTCGTGTGGAATCTGAGCTGGCTGATTGGCAAGTTTTCGCTTTCTGCTAACACTTTTTTCAAGGGAGACAATCTTTGGCATAGCAACAATAGCAGTATCTGAAACTCCTGCAAGACATTCGTTGACGATAGTTCGAGGCGCATCATGTGAGATCAATGCAGCCCGTTTGATGTTAGAAATGACGATAGCTGCTTGAGAAGCGGCACAAGAAGGCATATGATTGTGTTCATTTGTTAAAGTGTAGATGTCTTCAGAACAAATCAATCGACCATGACAGTGTGAATCTGTCTTGAAACGATCGCATCGCCAAGTAGTTTTTGTTTTGTTGGCCCGATGTTTAACATATATGAATCCTTCGTAGTGCAACTTGCGTCCGTTTCGCTGAGAGTCACTAAATGAAGCCATGAGAATTAAAACAACAGTTAGTAAACGGAGAAATAATATTTAGTATAAGCGCACGATACACAGCCGAAATGAAAGTGACAAGGTCGTATTACTTTTCATCATTTCACTCCTTTCTGCGTGAAATTCATAATGAGAAATGGAACAGTGCCAATCCAAATATAATAGGGTGTTAGCTCATTTCAGAAGTTGTTTTTTTCGAAGATATGAATTAATGAAGACACTCCAACATTAATTATTATCGGTTCATTAAGGAGTCCATGACTAAGACTAAGACAGTCACTACAGCGTCCAAACATACATACATACATACACATACATACATACATACATACATACATACATACATACATACATACATACATACATACACACATACATAGGTACATACAAACAGAAATCGGAAATTATGTATGTTAATATCAGTTTATTGATTGCAGAAACAGTGAAATATAAAATGATGCAAATATGGGATCAGTTGTCCATAGGATCAGTTGTCCGTGGGATCAGTTGTCCATGGGATCGGTTGTCATGGGATCAGTTGTCCCGGGATCAGTTGTCTTGGGATCAGTTGTACCGGGATCAGTAGTCCTGGGATCAGTTGTCCTGGGATCAGTTGCGATGATCCCACCCTGGATATAATGTACAATTGGATATAACTCACTAAAACTTTGGTCCCGTGCATTTGACACGTCTCTCCCATGTTAAATTACCCCGGTATAATGTATTTAGATATATTGTACATTTCCCATGTATATATACGGACTCATTTACAAAGCAGGGTCAGCGCAATAAATGATACTCAAGTTATCGATCGTCTAGTGTCCCATTTCCAAGAATAGTTTATCGATGTTTTCTTGCATTTATTAGCCAGCATAGCGTTGTCGGCCCTCAGCACGTGTTTGAAATAGAGGAAAGTCCGAGCTCCTATTTACGTTTTTATTAGGTCACTTTCTTGTCTGTTTATTTGTTTGTTTATCTGTCCGCAAATCCAATACAATAGTGTTTTTTTAAACATTGTCCCTGATAGATCATATATTGCCACCTAGCGAAAAAACTAAAAAGTAAAAAAGGTATAATATTTTAAATTCAACGGGCTAAAGTTTGCCACCTAGCGAAAAAACTAAAAGTAAAAAAGTAAAAATACATTTAATCTAAAAACACAAATGCTTACAAAATTTCACCCATCAAAAACGAAAAAGTAGAAAATAATTTTTACATCATAAAAAATACATTTTTTTAAAAAACAACGTTTTTCTTGCACCATAAAAAGTATAAAATAATATTCATATGAGCCTGGCAGAATTTCTGAATAACTTGGTCACAATATGGAAACATACTTTATAACAGTTTCTAATTCATGTACAATGAAAAACGTTGGGCGCATGCATATAGACTACAACATCAAAACTTTATTAAAACAAGTAGTTATAAAAAATAATGCGCCCAACGTTTTTCGCTGTATATGAATTAGAAAGAAAAAAATGTATTTTTTATGATGTAAAAATTTTTTTTATCTTAAGAGGTTTTGGGGCCTCTTTGGAAAAAAGTTTCCAAAAATGCTAATAATCTACTTTTGCTGGAAGCTGGCAGGTTAGGAAAATAAACTCACCACGGAGAGCTCGAGTTTTATGCATTAGATTAGGGCCAAAAAGTAACTCCAGAGGCAATCAGCTTAATTGCCCTAAAAAATAAATAAAAATAATGAAATTGAATAGTAAATTTATCTAAGTTTTTAAATAAATTTAATCAGTTATATTAAACTTAACAAATCTATGATTTTGCCAAAATTACTAATCTGCCTAGCCAAAAGAGTCCCTTCGACATAACACGGGGACTTTTTTATTTTTTAAACATGTCTTAGAAAGATGAAGCAATAACACTGGAAAAAAATATGTGAGCAGTTACAAATGAAACATAATCACAAGTTAATATTTCTTGACTATATAGCCTCAGTAAATCTATCGTCATTACCATCTGAAAACAAATGAAACAGTGGAACCATTTGAAAACAAAGAGAACAGTGGAACCTTAAAAACACTTCAGGTGCTAAGATAGGACCATCAGTAGTGGCGGTGGTGGCAAATCGATAAAGTGTTCGCATGTCGCCTCGTAGGTCGGCGGTTCGAATCTCATCGGCGTCACCATCGTAGCTCCCTTAAGCAAGGAGTTTACACGCATTGCTCATGCTGAGTGTCTCACGGGGTTAACTAACCCCTTTCACTAACCTTAAAAAAAGTTATCAACATCATGAAGACACTCTATATAAATTGTTTGTTTAAGTTAGGTCACAAAGTATACCAGTCAGACCACTAGTCAGAAAAAAATGACCTATATTTTAGACCATAATACTGCCTTTTTAATGCTTTACTGATGTTACATGTACAATAAATGCAATTTGTTTTTCCTTAATAACTCGTTGATTTTTTTTCCATACCCTGAATATAACAGACTTTGGATATAACATAAATCATTTCTTGGGTTTCTTGAACTATATTATAGCAGGATTATACTGTATATAAATGTATACTAATATAAATATAAATAAATATATATATATATATATATATATATATATATATATATATATATATATATATATATATATATATATATATATATATATATATATATATATATATATATATATATATATATAATATATATATATATATATATATATATAACAATCACATAAATTTTACATCCTACCTTTCCCTCAAGAATATCACCATAAGCATTCTTAATAAAAATATTTTTCTCAATGCCAAAATCATATGGAGAGTATGAGCCAGGCTGTTGGTTGCTTATTGCAGGATCCTAAAAAATCATTAGTCATTAATTGGAAAATAATTTGTTTACTCTTCATACATAGTGATCAGAACTATTTAAAAATCTGGAATAAAAAAGTTTGATATGTTACACAAGCAATGGTGCAACCAAAATCAGAAAGAACCAAAACCTTATTACCCATTGTGAAAATTTAGTCATGTCAAAAAATCTGCTGTGTCTGTGCATATACCGCCTGCAGTGCTACATAGATGAATTTTGTTAAACTCAGCTTCGGCGACTCCTTTTTTGCTGAGTCTAAGTTTTGCCAAGTACTGCAAAAGTGGCTGAGTCGTAGTTTCCGAGACGAGTTTTGGTCCATTCCTTATATATATAGAAGGCAATGTTTGTATGTTTGTATATTCAAGCATCAAATGAAAACCGCAAAACAAATCTCATTGTCAAAGTCTTTTTTTAATGATCTTCAGTTTACTTAAAGCCCTTTCAGCTGAGACATTAGAAACTGCAAGACAAGCAAAGATGCTATTCAGACTGTACAAATTTAGAAAGCCAGATAATTCAGAAAGCAATTGCAAGGGTTTCATAAATGCATATCGTTGCCACTGCCGTGCCTAGTTCAGCTTTGCGTCATTTTCTGACAGAAGCGCAACCAGCAGAAAATGCTTGGAAGGCTCAAGTGCGAAAAGGGGAAAAAAGCCCGCCGCAGCCGAAATTTTTTTTTGACTATCTTTAGTCTGCAGTCTCTTTTTGGTATCTTTAAGAGTTTATTAATGATAGAAAATAAAGACTACAAACTGAAGATAGTCAAAATCAGTCTCAAACCAGTTGAAGCAATTGTAAAAAAAAATAAGTTTATGAATAAATGTAGCACCCTCCACCCCCTACCCAAAAAACTCATCAAATTTGGAAAAATTGCAGGACCCTCCGATTTTGCCTCCCCCTGCCCCCCTAGTTGCGCCCTTGTTTTCTGTCATGATGACATCGTTGTTGCAAATGTCAGACTCCACATCAGCATCTTCAATTTAGTCTTCTTCATTATCAGATTGCCCTTGATCATCGCAACCATTTTGTAGGAGATCATCAGTATTAGTGTAGTGCTATTTTGAGTATTTTGAGACAGAATACAGAACGTTGTTTTGAATCCTGATAGTTCAGCTGCGACTGCATTGGCCTCAGCTCCATAGAGTTGGCAAATCATTTCAATGTCAGAACTGTTTATAAACTTATCACTAAAGATGTGTGAACAACGACAATTGCTGCATGAATGTAAGGTTCTGTTGCTTAAATCTGCTACACATCTGAAACTTTTTTAACTGTAAAACTAAAGCTCAGGGGGGGAATATTTCCTTTGCTTTGCAAGGAAGCATTTGCCTCCTAACCCCCCCCCCCCACCCTCTGGGCGCCCCTGTATATACAGAGCCGGCTCGTGAAATATATTTTATATGTACGAGAATAAATAAGGCGCCTTTTAAATTACCACAAATAAAATAACTTTTTTAGGAATTTTATTGATTTTAAACATATTTTTATGTAGAAAACAGAACACGTCCAGCTTTAGATTTAGCCAAATTTAATCTTAAAGAATCAATATCTACAGATTTAGAAATTTTGTTTTCAATGGAAATTATTGATAAACCATTTATACGTTCTGGCCCATTCGTTAATCGGTTTTTTTATATAGAAAAACTACATTCCCGTTCCCCTATGCTCAGTGTTACTGGTAGTTTTAATAATATTTGTAGGAATAGCTGACCCTGATGATGGTCTGACAATGAAAGTTTAACATCAAAGTTTTTGACTAATTGTAGTCTCGAACAGCGAGAATTTGGCTCTAGTACGTTTTTTAAGTACTCGAGTATGTTTTTAAGTACTCGTACTCGTTATTCCACTCAGAACTGAGTAGCAGAGATATAGTACTTGATACTCATAATCAAGTACTCGAGTACATTTTTCAAGTACTCGTACCCACACCATAAGTACTCGCAACATCTCTGAGTGTTACTGTACGCGGCCGGTTAGTGCTATGCTATTGTTAAGAACCGTTGTCCGTATTTGAAGTGTAGCAAACATTGGGCATACAGGTAAATTACACTGCCCATCCTGCTGCTGTAGGTCTTTCACTCTTTTGTCTTTTATGCGTGTTGTGCTGAATGCCGATTGTTCAATACCGGCACCCTTCATACCGGCGGAACCGTTATTTGCCGGTATTGCCAAATATCGGCCGTTATACCGGCACAGCCCTAATATATATATATATATATATATATATATATATATATATATATATATATATATATATAAAGAACAGGAATACTACTGTACATTTTTTTATACATGCTCTGTTGAATATAAATACCCAGTTTTTTTTCGTATTTTCTTAACGTAAGACTCCAAATTGCGAATAACGTTTTTGTTTTTTGAATAAAAGTCTTTATTAATTTTTGAAACAGGCTTACTCTACAGTTTCGGCTCGAAGGCCATCATCAGAGCCCTTTAAATAGAAAATAATGCAAATATTCAAAAAGGGACAAATGTAAAAGTCAAACTGAAATTGGAATAATGGCAAAACGTTTTTACTTAAAACTAGACGATTAGGAAACAAATATAATGCATACCGATATAGTTGTGATAAAACCAAGCAGAGATAAAATAATGTGAGATAAAATTGAACCGGGGTACATGGTATATAAAGAGCAGGAATACTACTGTAAAAACAGAAAACATGAAGTGGAGTGAAATTGCATTAGATATTGTTGAATGTTTGATTTGGAATGAGAATCGGTTTTAGAAAGTATGTAAACTTACTAAAAATCGACTCCGAAAACGCCAGAGCAACCAGCAAAACGATAAACAAGTAGCAAGCCGAGAAGTAGATGTGTACGTTGTGGCCGGCGAAGCGATGACCGACACAAAATATTAAAAATATAAAACCGGAATGAAGGGCTCACGAGTATATATATATATATATATATATATATATATATATATATATATATATATATATATATATATATATATATATATATATATATATATATATATATATATATATATATATATATATATATATATATATATATATATATATATATATATATATATATATATATATATATATATATATATATATATATATTAGGGATGTCACGGGTAGTACTTTTTGGAGTTTTCGGGTTCGGGTTTGTGAAACTAGAGTTTTCGGGTTCGGGTTTGTAAAACTCGAGTTTTCGGGTTCGGGTTTGTGAAACTCAGGTTTTCGGGTTCGGGTTTGTAGTTTTCCAAAAACCGGGTTCGGGTACTGGCTTATGATTTCAAATTCCTGGATTGATTTTAAATTTACCTAGTGTATATACATGTACAAACGAGAGCGATCAATTCATGCAATAGACATTACACGTATTGAATAAACTCTAACAAGTTATTTTTTTAGCTTTCTTTGGCCGAAGGAGGCTTAATTATTTTAGTTCGTTCGTGGCTCGGTCCGGCCAGATAATCAGGCGGATTAGTGGTCTAGCTTACACACTCACCAATAAAATGAGCTATTTGTGTTATTTGTTACGCAAAGGTGATAATACAAAACTTGCATGGCTTGCGATTAGTATAATACGTTACCTCTTAAATTATTGTAATTTATTATTTTTTTCGCGGCTCGGTCCGGTCGGGTAATCAGGCGGATTAGTGTCCTAGCTTACACATTTGCCAATAAAATGACTGTGGCGCATAGATCATTTATAGACTTTGCCAGTTAAAGTTTAGGATTATGCAAGATTATCTTTATAACAAAGGGTCTTTGTTATATCAGAAAAACTTTGAGTATATGAATGAATAAATATAAGGTTATATAACTGAAGTAAAAAGTTTAGAGTCATGGCTATCCGCGATTTCTTCGACCAAAGGATGCTTAATTATTTTAGTTCGTTCGCGGCTCGGTCCGGCCTGATAATCAAACGGATTAGTGGTCTAGTTTACACAATCACTAATAAAATGACGTGTTTGTGTTATTTGTTACGCAAAGGTGATAATACAAAACTTCTACGCTCGCGATTAGTATAATATGTTACATCAACAAAACTTGTAATTTATTAATCTCTAAGACACAGCTTTTATAAAGATTTATTTGTTCACAACTCCGAGTTCGGCTATTAGGCTTATAAATTTTCGGGTTCGGGTATCAAGTTTTCACATTTTCGGGTTCGAGTATCAAGTTTTCTCATTTTCGGGTTCGGGTTCGGGTATCAAGTTTTCACATTTTCGGGTTCGGGTATCAAATTTTCACACTTTCGGGTTCGAGTTCGGGTATCAGAAAAAGACCGAGTAGTACCGAACTCGGGTTCGGGTACCCGTGACATCCCTATATATATATATATATATATATATATATATATATATATATATATATATATATATATATATATATATATATATATATATATATATATATATATATAAGATGAAAGATGGACGAGTAAATCAACTTCAGAGAGCTGTGCTAGAAATTAAACTTAAGACAATTAGGATTATTGATACCGATTGATGGTTAATCATCAGTTTAGTCCTCTTCCATCCATTTAAAAAAAAATACAGTTACTAACCACAATCATCACATATTTCTGGTCATGTTGATGAAGGTCAGCAACTACCTCAGGGAGTCCTTTGTATGCCACTTGATCAAAAGTCCAGTCCCTGCTCATTTCCATGTAATCTATGTCATTCCACTGTGCTTCCTGGAAATAAATTAAACATAATTCAAATTATTCAAATCCAAGTTAAAAACAAAAATAGTTTTTGTCTCTTACATAAGGAATTTTAAGCTTCCTGTTTCTTTCAATGATCATCTTGAGCCTATCAGAACTTTTATAATTAAATCGACAGAGATGAAAGCCTAAACCCCAGTATGGAGGAAGGGCAGGGAGTCCAATAATTTGTACATATTGTTGAATTACATCATCAGGAGATGGTCCAGTGAATATATAAAAGTCAAACACACCACCAATGCTTCTGAATGTCACAGAAGGTTCAGGTTGAACTATGACTTCTAGCAAAATTTTATTTAATTTTAATATTCTGAACCAGTTAATTTTAAACTTAACATTTTTAAAATATTTAGATTTTATTTGTAAAAACAAGAATATTATTGTTTATAATTTACTGGAAAAGTATTCTAATTAACAATCTATAACACAAAAGAAATTGGATGTACTTCCATATACTTAAAATATAGTCTAAATTATAACATAGTCTAAATTTAAAAATGTTGTTTTCATTAGCAGTAGGACAACAGGTCTACAAATGTTTACATTCACTTTTCCTTCTCTTTATCTAAATCAGCTCTATTCTCCGATCTAGTGTGTTACATCGATAATACTGTGCCATTCAAAAATAAATAAATATCAGTCACATGTCACAAACAATAAGGGCTCTATAATCCTTCACTAAATATAAACTAAATGGAAACTGTAACCCATTGCATTGCTGTTGAGAAGAAAAACACCATGAAAATCAGAATTTGATTCTGAATTTATATAGAAGGCATGAGAACCATAGAGATTGGAGTTTATCTGAAAAAGGAGAAAAATGTAAACAAATGAAATTCAAAATATCTCAAAAGCGGTTATAGAAGTTGAAAAAATAAAAAAATCGATCTTACTAGTCAAAATAATAATGGCATTCTATAGATACTCAAAAAAATAATTAAATGTAGATGAATTCAATATCAAAATATTATCATCAAAATGAATTGAGATTAAGATTGCTAGAAGAAAAAGAAATAATTGAAATGTGTTTAATAAGTATGCCTGGAAGAAAGCACCCCAACAAAACCGGATTTTTGGGCATTATGTAATTTTAACCCTGCGTTGTCCGGATTATTTTTTAAAGATTTTCCTCTTGCTGTTTCTGTCTGTTTCTCTCTCTTTCTATCTCTCACTTTCTCTTTCTCTCTCATTTTTAAAAACCTTGCCAAGACCTTGTTTTTCAAAACACCCTGCAAAGAAAAATTATTTTTCTCTTGTTTTTTCTCTCTTTTTTCTTCTTCTCTCTCTCTTTCTTTCTCTCTCCCAATCTCTCTTTCTCATTCTCTCTATCTTTCTCTTTTTCTACCTATGTCTCTCTCCCTATCTTTCTTCATCTCTCCTTATCTCTCTTTCTTTCTCCATCTCTCTAAACTTACTATAAACCATTGTATAAATAGCAGGTATTTATTTCTGATTCATATATATAACAATAATTAAACTATTTTTCCATCTGCAACTTTGCAATGAACATTATCTATATAACCCTACATTGGTAACGCATGTACAAGTCATAGCTGTCTTCAAGTATTTTTTCTTTATATATATAGTTTTTCTTTATATATATAGTTTAAAGTCCTTTACACCAGGTGTTTTAAGACTTTAATAGCTGTATTTCAGAAATACCAAAGTACTTCCTATCTCAGATCATAATTTTATCCTGTTTTTCTTCATCCTCCTTTTTCCAGGCTTGGGACTGGTTCACAAAAGCGAGGCAGAGTTATCTTTAAATAAATATAACATGGTTTAAAATTGTATAGGCAGAAATGAAATTTTTAGCAATTGTTTGAAAAAGCATATTTAAAATAAAATAGTTACTGTTGCATCAGTTTGTTATGTTGTAAAAGTTTCGAATCTATGTCAATTTTTAGTAATACCACCCCATGTCATGACTCGTGTCCAAAAACTTTAATTGTTGCTCACAATACACCTTGCTCAATTGCCAGAAAATAACATGGAATTCATTTAAATTCGACCACGAGTACTGCAACAGTTGAAGCTCATCATTCAAAATGTTTGATAATAATGGTGGTACTAATAAAGTACTAATTTTTCCTGATGTCGTAAAAGAACCTGTCAATTGAACCCACAAAAATGACTTTCTGAAAAATAATTCATTTTTACAAGGCAAGCAGACCAGACACTGTACTGGTTCTCCAATAACCTCCTCTAAATTTCTCATAACTTCCTTCCATTGATTGTTCCCTGTATCGTCGCAACCAAACTGCTTTTTAAAGTTTCAGATGAATCTATGATATTGATCTTGACAGGATCTATTTAATAACGTAATTTGCTTTAGTACTTTCTGACATGACATAAGCAATTAATATATTATCTGGAATAGGAGCCATCACATCGTGTTCTTCTTTAATATATCTATAGACACCTAAGTTATATCTTGCTTGCCATCAAATCCAATACTTATAGTCTAGTCAAATTAGGGGTTTCAGTTTGAACAGGCCATGGGTAGCCAGGCATGCTTTTTATCCATTTCTGACAATTCTATTCATAATGTTACTTGACCTGATATAACGACTACTTTATTTTACTGGAAATTAAGAAATAATAATAATGTTCAACAAATTTAGAGCAGCGCAATTCTAGAGAACATCAAAGCGACTGAACAAATGCAAATGCATGCAAATTATTTGCTTATAGCATGTATTCAATTTTTTTAATATACTTGTTTCTAATATAACTTGAAACTAATAATGTAATATTTACGATGGGTTGCTGATCTTTGGCCCATAAGAAAAACTTGGTCCATGATGATGAAGCATTTAAAAGCAGAGGACCATAACGTTCTCCTATCCCAAATAAAAAAGGTGAGCTGAGCAAAGTAGTTATCTGTAGAAACTGGTCAGCAAAAATCAGGGGAGCGGCAATATTTGTTGAATCAAATCTGAAAATGGAATTAAATCTTTTGTAGAATGGTGTACTAAAATATGAGTCCTTGATCAATTTATTAAAAAACATTATCTAAATTAGTTATTTTCAAGTAAAAAAAATTCTAACAATACTGAGCCAGTTGTTTTTCTGGTAACTTTCAATCCAAAAGGAGATTTTGAAAATGTAATACTATAATCAGTTGTTGGGGTTTTTATTTTAGTTGGTGGTGGTGTCCCAATAGGCACTTCGTATCTCTTCACAGAAGAATCGTATATCTGAAGAAAACAATGACAATGGATTAACTAATGACATTCACAGAACAGCATGTACAGAACAACAAAAGTGACCAACTTTAAAGTGAACACATGTTTTTGTTTCCAGCCACACTTCTAGTGTTAATTTTAAAATATCATTAGGCCAAGGACTCGGACTCGAGATATTCTTTATAAGATAAGATTTGTAACCATAGTCAGTAGAATTCCAGCTTTCGACATCATATGATGGATAATTTAAAGGAAAATAACAAATTGGTAGTCCGCTAAGACCATCCTCTTCCCTCCAGCAACACCCTCTTTTATTGCATTTATCCAATGTTGGGTCAGGATCTGGATAACAATCCACTCTACTGGTTGCTGGATATACATCACATAGGAAGCAGGTTCCATAGGAGGAATACCAACAGATACAGATGTATAGGATTATTGTAACTAATTTAATAAAAGCCAGACCCATCAGATCAGTACGGCTGCTGACACGACGAAACAAGTAAGTTTAGTTTAGTGTATCTGAGTGCATCATATGACAGGACAGTAATACAGGAGGTCAAGCTTTTTATATACCTGCTGATCAGTACAGGTTTGACTAGCGTCAAAAGAAAGGGTATTTGTAAATGCATAAACTCTCCTTCTCTCTCATCTAACCAATTTAACCATTCCGAATTATAAACTAAATCTGTAAGTGATGGGCATTTATGGGTAAAACGCGAACGTAATTGGGCGCGTTGTTAAATAGTGATGACCGTGAACCTTTGACACACTTTGCTCCTATTGGTCCAGACTCACGCCATTTTAACGCTTAATTCAATGCTTGACTCCTACTTAGACTTAGAGAAGGAACTACAGGTTACAGGATTCACGATAGCGTTCAATTTAACAACGCGCCCAATGGGTAAAAAGCGAACCTTGTTGCGACCCATTGAGTAAAAGGACGTGTTTTTTTATTTAGGTTTATCAGGTTTATCAACCGCACTTACCAAAGCGTTTTTTAACTCACCGAGTTTTTCCGTCACGCGTTTTTTTATTCACCTGGTGAGCTCTCAGGTCGCGACCTTCCGTATATCACACCAGAGATCAAGCTGCTGTTGCGAAAAAAGAACGGACTGATGCGAAAAGGGAAGATAGAGGCTGCTGATGCAATTTCTCTAAAGATCAGAAAAGGAATCATTGCCAGAAACTGTTCCACACTTATGGGTTCCGGAACCATCAGAGGCCCAAAGGACTTGTGGGAGCGAGTTAGGCAAGTGACTGGTAAGGATAAACGACGAAAGAACAACTCTACCACCAAAGCAATCACTGCAGACAAACTCAATGACCATTACGCAACCATCTCGACGAAAAGCAACTACGAGGCTCCCGCAGAGAAACATAGCGTCTGCCGAAATTCAAGATTTTTCTCTGCCTGGCAAGTCTTCCGTGCTTTGGACAGATTAAAAACCTCCGCCTCCGGAATGAATAAAATTCCCTTCTGGTTCTACCGAGTCTCGGCACCCATACTTGCTGAACCGCTCGCCTATCTATTTACCTTGTCGTTAAACCAATCACAGACCGGTGGAGATGTCAGATAACCCCGGTTGCAAAAGTAGTTAATCCTCAGGGAAGCCACGAGTACAGGCCCATTTCAGTTACACCAATACTCACAAGGATTATGGAAAAGATTCGTCTATCCGATCCTGGGAAGTTCGGGGTACAACCACCACTTCCATGACCAATATGCTTTCCGTCCAACGGGATCCACAACGGCGGCACTAATCAGCCTGACACTACACATTTCCGAACAACTACAACTCCGCCCGTATGTCCACGTTATAGCGCTGGACTTTTCTAAGGCCTTCGATACTGTCAGCTACTCTATGTTGAACATTCTATGTTCTTAGATGATAGTTGGACTTCCGCCTTGTTCCCTTTTCGTTTTTAATCTCGTGGTTGCTTCGTTGACTCGTTTGAATAAACTTGTGTGTATCTCATCCGTACGTTTATTCTTTATATACATATATAATCGAATACAACATGGCGCAGTCGACAAATTACTCGATTTTTAAAAGTGATTATGTATTTCGCTTCGATGCCGCTAATCTATTATAGCAAGCAAATGGCGACGGTTTATTATTCACCTGATTGCAACCGACTCTCCCAGGAAGACCGGCAACACTTTAGTAGCAATGCTTTTGAGTTTCCTCGGCCCCGATTCTCTTCCGATCTTCAACGCGTTCGACCTAGATGAATCGGACAGAAATTCCTATGAAGCAGTGGTCAAGAGGTTTGAAAAATTTTGTACACCAAAGACTAATGTCATTTCTGAGCGCGTGACATTTTGGCAGTTAACGCAGTCTTCAGACGAGTCAATAGAAGTATTTCTAATGAAGCTCCGAAACCAAGCCCGGTCATGTGAGTTTGGAGACCAGCTCGAACCGATGATCAGAAACAGAATTCTACTCGGACGTGCCGATAGGACTCTGCTAGAGAGATTTCTCCGAAAAGACAAGCTAACTTTAGAACAAGCGATAAAAATCTGCCGATCAGCGGAATCTGTAAAGAACCAGGTAAAAGTCATCAATGGCAAAAACGAACCAGCGGTCTTTGCAGTCAGGAAAGAAAGTACGGCACCCCTGCAACCAGGTGGGGCAACGTATCAATGTGGAAACTGCGGTGGAACTCACCCTCCCAAGAAATGCCCGGCGTTTGGCAAACAGTGCCTCTCCTGTGGAAAGCAAAACAACTATGCTAAATTATGTCGAGGATCTCAAATTCATCAACGCGGATCGGAACGTCAAAAAGCACATGGATCCCCTGCAGTCCACGAGTTACAGGACACCTTCTACATCAACACATGTCAAACGTTACGGACGACAAAGGTTTGGTGGAAAGAGCTTGTTGTTGGAGGAATAAAGGTACGATGCAAGCTAGATGCTGGAACGGAGGTAAACATATTGCCCAAAACCGTTTGGAATACAATGAGAAGCCGACCACCCCTTCGTCACATCGTTCAGCAATACCAGTGTACACCCGGTTGGAGTGGTAACTCTATCAGTTGTCCACAATCAAAGAAGTGTGCCAACACAATTCTATGTAGTCAGCCATCCTGCTTCTCCTTTTTTAGGTCTTCCAAGCTGCCAGGAGTTGAACTTGGTTAGAAGGGTTGACCAAGTGATGACGCATTCATCAAAGAACATCATTGATGAGTTCAACGATGTCTTCAAGGGCTTGGGTTGCTACCCAGGTGAACACCACATCATGATAGATCAGTCTATAACACCAAAATTCATTCGCGACGTGTTCCATTATCATTGCAACCAAAACTTCGACAAAAGTTGAATCAGATGGTACAAATGGGTGTCTTGGTCAAACGTGATGAACCAACAGAATGGGTGAGTAGTCTATTGTTAGTTGAAAAAAAGATGGTTCGATCAGATTGTGTCTTGATCCTCGAGACCTTAACACAGCTATTAAAAGAGAACATTATGCCATCCCAACCTTTGAAGATGTAACACCACAACTTCACGGTCAGAATGTTTTTACAATTATAGACATGAAAGATGGTTTTCATCAAATGAAACTTGACGAAGAGAGCTCAAGGCTGTGCACTTTCAACACACCGTTTGGTAGATATTCTTTTACTCGTCTTCCATTTGGCATTAAGTCTGCTCCGGAAGTGTTTCAAAAGAAAAACACTTCAGTGACATACCAAATGTTCATATTGTTTTTGATGACCTCATAGTGTCCGGCAGCAAAGAAATGAATCACGATGAGACCTTAAGAAAAGTTTTACAAAGAGCTAGAGAAACAATGTAAAATTCAATCAATCTAAACTACAATACAAAGTGAGCAAGCTCGATACCTAGGTCACATAATGTCAAAACATGGAGTGAGTCCAAACCCAGACAAGGTTCAAGCGATTGTCAAGCTGCCAGAGCCTGGAAATAAGAAGGAACTTCATCGTTTTCTGGGTATGATGACTACCTTTCTAAGTTTATTCCTAACTTTTCATCAATTCGAGAACCACTGAGGATGCTGATGAAAAACAACATGCCATGGATGTGGGCGGCACAGCACCAAAAAGCGTTTCAAATCCTAAAAGACGGCATCCTTAAAGCACCCACTCTGCGTTTTTTCAATCCTAGCAAACAAATCACAATTCAAACGGATGTTTCTTCATCGGGTTTAGGATCGTGTTTGCTACAAGAGGGACAATCTATAGTATATGCCTCAAGAGCACTCACTGATGCTGAAAAAAGATATGCACAAATAGAAAAAGAGTTGTTAGCAATAGTTTTTGCATGCGAGAAGTTCTACCAATTCATCTACGGTCAATTAACGATCATCCAAAGCGACCATCGTCCTTTAAAATCCATTTTTCAGAAACCGAGAGCAGCAACCACTCCTCGTCTTCAAAGAATGTTACTCAGACTACTAAAGTTCAATCTCAAGGTGATCTACACGCCAGGTCAACTGATGTATGTAGCCGATGCCCTTTCAAGAGCATATCTTACAGATCTTCCCTCTTCAAAAGAACTCGAAGTTGAAGAGGATATCAACGTTATAATACACACTATTCTCCATAATGTTCCTGTAAGCCTGCACATGCTAGATGTATTTCGTGTATAAACCGAACGTGACCCCGACTTTTCAAAACTACGCCAAGCTCTGTTAACCAGTGACAAACTTTTAAAACAAATTTTTTTAAAACAATTGAAGGGGTTTAATAATCTTGTTTCAGATATCTATGAGGCAGATGGAATTCTTCTCTACCAGGATAAGATCATCATTCCGTCATCATTAAGGGCTGATATGCTGAAACGTATCCATGAAAGTCATCTTGGCATCGAGAAATGCAAAGCAATGGCGAGAACTGTTTTTTATTGGCCCAACATGTCGCGCGACATTGAAAACCCTATTCAGAGGTGCAGTATTTGTAACAAGTATAGAAACAATCAACAGAAAGAGCCATTGATCTCGCACCCAATTCCAGATCGACCTTGGCAAAAGGTAGGAATTTATATATTCACTCTCAGTGGTAAAAATTACCTGATCATAGTGGACTATTTTTCGAAATTTCCTGAAGTTTCAAGATTAAAAGGTAAATCAGCAAACGATGTCATAAGTCAGCTCAAAAAGGTTTTTGCTCGTCATGGCATCCCAGAAATAGTTATTGTGGACAACATGCCTTCTTCCAGCCAGATCATGCAGGAATTCTCATCTCAGTGGAATTTTACAATTATTACTTCTAGTCCGAACTATTCTCAGAGCAATGGTCAAGCAGAAAGAGCAATTCAAACTATAAAAAGGCTTTTCAAAAAAGCTTTTGAGGGTGGAGGGGATCCTCATCTTGCTTGCCTACCATATCGCAACACTCCAATTACAGGAAGTACTTTCAGCCCAGCCCAGCTCTTGATGAGCTGAGTTCTTCGAACCAAGTTGCCTGTATATCAGTCTCAACTGCTCCCCCGAGTCATCCATGGCAAAAATCAACTCCAAAGGTTGCAAAGAAATCATATTATGACAGATCGGCTCACAAATTACCTGAACTGCAACCTGGTGAAACCGTCAGAATCCGTCATCATGGCCAGTGGATTCCAGGTCATGTCAAGTTTAAACATGGCACTCCTCGTTCATATGTGGTGCAGATGGACGCAGGTGGAGAACTGAGAAGAAATCGTCGACATCTCATTTCAACTAAAGAACCTGGTCCAACTCAGGTTACCCCTGTCCAGAAACTCCGGATGAGGCAACACAACTGAATTTAGATCAGCACCAGACGGAAGCAGATGATGAACCAGGTGAAGACATGTCTCGAAGTTATGTTACCAGATCAGGAAGGCTGTCAAGACCTCCAGTCAGATTTGTTGAACTTTACAAAAAAATCTTAGGGAGGAGGTGTGACATATCTATGTTGAACATTCGATGTTCTTGATATATCTATGTTGAACATTCTATGTTCTTGGATGATAGTTGGACTTCCGCCTTGTTCCCTGTCACAAGGAACACAGCCTGCATGCCTAGCCATTTGTACATAGCAGTGCTCGGCGTAGGTAGTTAAGTGTGTGATGCGCAGTTTATAAATTTGAATTGCGTGTATTACAACGTTGTTGTTTTGAATATTTTGAGCTGCAGCCAATCAGATTTGAATATTTGCGCGCTAGCTTTCAAATTCCTTTATAAGGAGGCTTGGATTATGAATCCTGAAGGATTGCGCCTGTTTTACGTGGAGCTCGGACCTGTTTAGTTCTGTCGTGTTTTTTTGATAATATTTCGTGTTTTTGTTTTGGATATTTTTCGATGATTAAAATAACCTATTGTCAACTGGAAAGTGTTAAAGTTGTTTTCATTGAAGTTTCTCCAGCAGTATCGACTTTCGCAAAGGCGGCAGTCGTGACATTCCCTTTTCGTTGTTAATCTCGTGGTTGCTTCGTTGACTCGTTTGAATAAACTTGTGTGTATCTCATCCGTACGTTTATTCTTTATATACATATATAATCGAATACAACAGAGGGTGAATGCAATGCACTAAATTCCAAAACCAAGTGTCGTCATTAAAAGATATAAATGCAAGCATCGTCCAAGGTTCAGGAATTGGACCCAGTTGCTACATTGTTGCAACATCGGACCTCTCCCCCAGCATAGATGGTAACCGTCTAGAAAAATATGCAGATGATACATACCGTATAGTACCACCGGGTAATTCTCACTTAATTTTTGCTGAGCTCGCGAGCATACAGATCTGGGCCAAAAGAAAAAACTTAACATTAAACGATTCAAAAACGAAGGAGTTGATAGTACGTCGCCCCAGAACAAAGGCAAACACCCTCCCTACCCCTTTGGTCGGAATGGAAAGGATAGATACAATGAATGTGCTGGGTGTCCTGATCGACGGAAAACTCTCATTCCGGGAACACGTTGACTGGATCAGAGGCGTGGATTCAGCAAAATGTTGAGGAGGCGAAGATTTTTCAAATTTAACCCAGAGAATTTTCAAACAAAAATGACCATCCGAATATACACTTGTATGTTTTGTATGTTGTATTTTCATGTAAAACATCATATTAGTTAAAAAACAGTCTAAAAACATTAAACTTTTATTTAATATTGAATGCAGACAGAAAACGTAATTATGAATGTAACAAAGGGCATCGACGTTCTTTCATTTTTACAAAATTGTCCACTAAATCATTAAGATCAAATAGACTGAAGGTACTAAAACATTGGAAAATAATAGCAGAGATTTAACTAACTGGATATTATTTCCAAGTATGATAAATACTTCTTTCATCAACTAATCTAAATACTCAATCGTGTGTGAGCTAATACAATAATTTGAAATGAATAGGAAAAATTTTGGTAAGAAAGCTCAAGCAGCAGGGTAGGATAAGAATATGCTAATCGTTCGTCAAGCTAGGACAGATACACACGAGGCTAAAGTTCATACGAGTTTGATCAGATGGACCGAAGGCACTAAAAGAAAAATATTGGCAGGAATATAACTAGGTAGATATAATTCAAAAAGTATGATAAACACTAAATATAAGTTATATCCAGGATCACCTACGCCTCTCAATCATGGTGGGGTTTCATTGGTTCGGGAGATCTTCAACGCATCGAGTCGGTCATTAGGAGGGTGACACGCCAGGGTTTCTTGGCTCCCGACCGCCCTGATTTTGTGCACCGCTGCGCCGTGGCGGATTCAACTCTGTTCAACCAGGTTCTGTCTAACCGCCTTCACCATTTTCTCCCAGACTTCAAGAAATCAGGATATCACCTTCGTCCTCGAGCTCACGACAGAGTTATTCCGCATGCAGATTCCATACTCAGAAAAACCTTTATCCATAGATCGTTGAACTCAAAATAACTTAAACAATGCCGAACGCTATATTAAATCTCTGAAAAAGACAAGTTTTAGATTTTATTTTAAGTCTTTAACTTTAGATTGTCGAAACTCGTATTCCTTTTTATTTAATTCTTATTTTTATTATTTTATTATTTAAATGTAAACCGCTGTGCGTCATTGTCAGGCTGGTTAATAAAGATTTATTTACTTACTCACTTACATTTCTTTCGAACAACGAAGCCATTTTTAATGTGTAATGAATTTGCTTTATTGAAGTATATTATGAATGCATACATCACAAGCAGTTGAGGAGAACGACTGCTCAAAAAGGCACAGACCAATCAGGTGCAACGTATGTTATAAACACTATAATAAAGTCAAAGTGCTGGACAATATTTAGTTTATCGTTTTTTAAATTAATTAAATTATTATTTCTTAATTTAAATTGATTTATTATAAATATTATAAATTTTTTAGCCAATAGAATCTCACGGCTGTATTTACCCAATACATAATTTTCACTTTCGTTAGTTGTTTTGTTTATGTAAAAAATGTTTTGTAAAATGTTTGATAATTTATTGAACGCCTTTTCCGCTTTGTTCAAAGGCGCTGTTCTTTTACATGCCCCACGGAGAGAACGATTTTAACCGCTAAGTTTTCCGTTGACATGGGCTACTAGGCAGTGAGTAGGAGTCGAACCGTGAAGCTCTCACATTCAAGGCTAACGCTCTACCAAGTCAGCTAACCTAGCTGTTTTGCGTTTGGCTAATATATAATATATACAGTATAGTATATAGCATAGTAAAAGAATGGAGTTTAAATGTGAATATTGTAGCAAGTCGTATAAAGCAAATAAATCATTGTTAAGACATCTTCGAACATCTCATAAGTGTTGGTATACAAATGCGTCGAGGTCCCAAGCCCAATTCTGCTACTGGTGCTGGTACTGCTACAGCTTCTATGACAGTGTCTTGCGATGTATGTGGTGCATCTTTTTCTAGAAAAAACAATCTCATAAGACATCGTAATGCAATACATTTGTCTACTTCGATGCAAACTCAAAAACGATTGGACATGCTGGGATGCCACAAGACAGTGATGGCATTTAGTAAGGTCGCTGCTGTTGCACCGGCGGTTTGCCGTGGAAATAATCGGTAAAATTGCTACTGAGCCGGCGGCAGTACCGCCGGTGAAATAATCGGTAAAATTGCTACTGTGCCGGCATCACCGCGTGCCACCGTGGCAATAATAGGAAAAATTGCTACTGTGCCGGCATCGATGAAAAGTATGTTGGCGGACGTCGCTGAAGTTAGCAACGGTAGCCAACTTTGCCTGCATTATACATAGAAAATTCAAAGTTGTTGTATTTTAATATTTTTAATATATTTGAATAGATAATTAAAAAATAAAACGATCTGTACTAGTTTCAAATAAATGCAACAATTATTAACGAAGTTATATGATAAGAACTATACCGATTAAATCGGTCGTAATAGCTATCTCTGTTTACATTTTACTCGCTTGGCAAATAAACACAGTGGCATGATAAATTCCAAATTGCTGTATATTTTTAGATGGAAAATTCAAATTTTTTACATCTCAATAAAATTAGCATATTTAGATAGATAATTAAAAAACAAATCAATATGTAAAAGTTTCATCGACATGTAACAAGAAGTAAATCAGTAAAAACTGTTTGAGAAATCCCTCCTTCACCACCCTCCAGCCTCCTCTTCACCGAGAATCCACGAAAAAAACACTAATTAAGAAAAAAAAGTTAAAAACAAAAATAATTTCTTTACTCAAATTTTGAAACTTACGTTTTTTTTCTTTTTCCAGCATAGCTGAAAATTTTCGTGGCAGCTTCTTATAATGGTCCAAGCGGCGGGTTTTTTCTGGGCCTTCCGGGATCATGAGCAACGTTTGGAAGCTCGAGTCTTGACAATTCTATCGATGGCTGGTTCGGTTGCTGAGTGTCAGCTTTGTCCAACCGCCGCCACTTGTTTACCGGCTGATCCACTGCTCCAAAAGCGAAATTATTTTAATAGCTTATAACAAAGAGTTACCTCATAACTTGTAATTTTTACCAAGGGTGACTTGAACATTTTCCTTCTGTCAATCCTGGAGAACACGATCATCACTTGAGCACAAATGATCAAACATGTTATCCACTGCTCCAAAAGCAAAATTATTTTAATAGCTTATAACAAAGTTACCTTATAACATGTAATTTTTACCTAGGGTGACTTGAAAATCTTTCTTTTGTTGGATACAATCTCGGAGAACACGAAATGTTGCCACGTTAAAATACGTGGGCTTTTGACAAATCCTGTCCAATTGTCGGGACAAGGTGGATTTTCTTCATCTTCCTTGTCATCCTGTTAAAAAAAAATAATATTTTTAGTAATCCATCACATTGAATGCGAAATTATCACAGATTTCACCTCAACATCTTTCATCAGCCAAAGCGGATTTCCACGCAGTTCCATCAGCTTTCCCACCGGGCCAGCCAGGAAGATCATGTGGCACGGTAGACCGTATCCGTTGCTAAAACTACACGTGCATTTGGAGAAGTCTTTTGCAACCTGATATTGACGGTTGCCATCGATAACTGTAAAGGTCTCAGTCTCTGTCTATAGAATTCCATTTAAGAAAGTTAACATGGTTCCATTTTGACAACAGGAGCATATACATGAAAGCTTACTTGAAATGATGTGTAGGCACTGTTATTTGCAGTGTACTGCTGAGTAACCTGTTTAGCTACAAACGGCGTATACTCCCTGTTAATCATTTCTAGAAATGGAGGCAGTTTTCCCATTGTGAAACGGAGGCTTGATTTGAGAGCTTTCCGATCGCGGTCTCTTTCTCGGAGCATGGAAATGTCGAGTAGAGTGGTCAAAAGCTGTGGGAACCGTACATGACGGTGTTGGAGCTGTTTCTTTATCGTGTAATGAAACCTGTGCAGGTAACCAAAATGTTTTAATAATTAATTATTAAGAACTAGCGGGGTTAACCGGCATTGCCCGAGGTTTTTTCTTTCCCTTGCTTTTGTTTCCATCCCCGCTCGTTTTCCGTTGGTTTTTTCCACTCCCTCTCGTTCTTTTGCTTGCTTTCCCGCATCCACTATTTCTTTCTTTCTCTCCCTCCTAGCTTTTTTTGCCCATAAAACGTAAAGTAGATTTGTTAAAAGTTGCTTGAAATCTTCAAACTTTGTTAAATAAGCTTCCATGCCAAATTTTGTTAAAATTGGTCCAGTGGTTTGGATTTGTATAGAAGACAAACAAATAGACAGTAATTTGTATTTATATAGATAAATAATCACACACCGTTCCAATCTGTTCGTTGTGTGATTACCCATAGTGAAGAGATTTTTGCAGTAGAAAACGGCCGATGGTGCTCTATGATGTTAAACCAGTTTTGCCAGAAGTATTTGCCAAGTCTGTCCGTTTCTGTAAAAAAGGCAATAAAAGTACAAATAGTAAAACTCCTATTACAATTTTTTTTTAGAAATATAGAACTGAAACGGGTACCCACAGGCATATACATTCTTGATGACTCTTTTTCCTGTAGACCGGTCTCTATGCTCTCCATGGTGCGAGCAGGCAATTAGAGCAGAGTGAACTTTCCACTTCGTTGGGTCAATATTGAAACTATCTTTTTTTATTGTGGCTTTCCACAGTCTTTTTGTCCTTAAAAATAAAGTGATAAAAAAGCTTCTCTGACAATTGTTTCATCAGAGACTCAACCTCTTCAAAGCTGTCAAACAATCGCCCAAGATAAATGCTGGAAAGTAGGGAATTCTTAACTTGGTTTTGATCAGCCATGGTCTGAATAAAAAGTTAGAGAACATAAAAAACTGAGAACACTTAGCTGGTAAAAATATCCGATACTTAGTGATCGGTACAGAGACAAATAAAGAATGGAAATGAAATGATGGAAATGATTGATAATTTATTGAGCGCCTTTTCCGCTTTGTTCAAAGGCGCTGTTCTTTTACATGCCCCACGGAGAGAACGATTTTACCCGCTAAGTTTTCCGTTGACATGGGCTACTAGGCAGTGAGTGGGAGTTGAACCGTGAAGCTTTCACATTCAAGGCTAACGCTCTACCAACTCAGCTAACCTAGCACCAATAGTGAATAGTGGCAATGCAAGAGCGAGCGGGAAAGCAGGGGTGGACATGTGTCCCCGGGCGCCATTTTTAATTAGCGCCAAAAATGTAAGCAGGCATTTTAAAAATTTGCAGGCGGGAAAGCAACCGGGACTGGTTGAGCAAGCAGGAACTAGAAAGCAACCGGAAGCGGAAAATTTACCGGACGCGGGATAGCAATCAGGAACGAGAAAGCAACCGGGAAATCAATTTTAAGTGGCGCCAAAAAATTAAGCAGGCATTTTAAAAATTTGCAAGCAGGAACGAGAAAGCGACCGGAAGCGGGAAATCTACCGGAAGTGGGAAATTTACCGGAAGCGGGAGAGCAATCTGAAACGAGAAAGCGACCGGAAGGGGGAAATCAATTTTTAACAAGCGCCAAAAAATTAAGCAGGCATTTTAAAAATTTGCAAGCAGGAACGAGAAAGCGGCAGGAAGCGGGAAATCGACCAGGAAAGCAGGAGTGGACATGTGTCCCCAGGCGCTTTTTTTAATGGGCGCCAGAAAATTAAGAAGGCATTTTAAAATTTGCAAGCAGGAAAGCGACCGGGAGAGAAAGCAGGAACGAGAAAGCAACCGGAAGCGGGGGCGGGAAATCGACCGGGAGCGGGAGAGCAAGCGAGGAAGGAAACGGGAGCGAGAAAAACGATAAGAAAACCTTTAAAACACGGGCTACCCCGCTGGTAAAAAAACTTAACTACACTTTCTTCAGCTGCAATACACAACAGACAATCAAAATTTATCACAAATGTTGAACACGCCTGGCGCTGAATGCAAAAAAAGAGTGGAATTTCTGCCAATTAGGAACCGATAGCAGATCATTAACAATATGCACTGATGTTGATCTTGGACCTATTCTTACAGCCTTACACTGCACGCGACTTACAGTTTATATAAACCATTTTAATTTGCGTAATATGAATACAATTCTACTGCTAGACAATATTTTAAATCAACAAATGCAATTGCACTTTAAAATTAATCGTAACAACAGCGGGAAATGATCGATTACTATATTATTATCTATGCTAGAAAATATTTTAATTACTTATTTATTTAAACCTAGAAATAGAAATGTAAAAAAACAGATTTTGATACAATTATTGATAAGTTCGCGGCGGGAAATCAAGTGAGGAAGGAAACGGGAGCGAGAGAAATAAAGAAAAATCACGGTAGTAATAGATAATAATTTAATTTTAATAAATCAATTTACCTTGTTTTCTTGCATGAAAGAAATCACTGATTAGTTGATTACAGAACGCGAGAACGAAATGCACAGAAAAAGACGAGAGAGTTATGGCGGAATTTCTTAGCTCGCTGATTTTATATACGGTGCGTCACATAGGCTGCAATCTTCCCGCCATTCTCCGGAGGCCTAAAGGCGGGCGCACACGAACAACAAAGTTGTGCAACTAAGTTGTGCAACTCGAGTTGTGCAGCCAAATTGCTCGTGTGCGCACCTCGAGTTGGACAACTTTTCAAGTTGTCAACTCAGTTGCCCAACTGGTTTAATTTTTCAAATTCGTTTGAAAACTTCGAGACACACATTGCACTGTGATTGGTTGATCACTTTTGTTTATAAAAAATATTAAATGGAAGTAGAGTGGACGAACGAAGCGATCACAAATTTAATAAACTACTATGAAGAAAATAGTAGTTTGTACGATATTTGTTCGCCGGATTATAGAAACCGTGAAAAAAAACGTGTTCTTGTGCAAAAATTTGCGGATTCGCTCGGGAAGAATGGTGAAAATAATATTTTTTATGCATCTGCCTTTAAATTGTATTTTAAATTTTAAACGTGGTCAATGACTAGTATTGGGATATTTAAACATTTTAGTTTTAAAAGAGATTTGGCGTCGCATTGTCAATAGTAATTTCCATTAGTCAATAGTCTAGCTAGCCTACTAGCCACTAGTGCTTATTTTATTATAGCTATTTATAGTGTATAGTCTAGTTACAAGACTTTAGCATGTACTAGATTCCAGTACATGCTAATATTCATTTCCAAAATGTGGTAAAAAAAAAATTTTTCAGTTTTGGAGGTGGAGAGAAAATGGGCAAATTTAAGAACCCAGTTTTTTAAAGAGCTAAGGTTGGCAAATCAAAAAGGCAAATCAGGAGCTGGGGGAGGAGCAAAAATGTGAAAGCAAGTGGCGCTATTTTAATGCTCTTTCATTCCTAGAAAAACACAGTGAAAGAAGGAGAACATTCACTAATCTTCAGGTTTTTACTAAATTTTATTTCATCTACACACACAGCAATATAAAACAAACAACACACTTCATCATACAAACAAATGTATGCCAAACTGCTTAATTGATTATTTCTTCCTGCCAACTCACAGCCCCAACTGTGTTGTTAACGTAGGAGCAAAACTGGTCTCGCACTTGTGTCGATTCGACGGAAACCCGATTTGCCCCAATTTTGTGTGTTAGAGGCAATAAGTTGGAGACAGGAACTTCATCTGGCCCAATGTAGTTTGAGGTAGAAGTGAAACTTCGAAGGAGAAAATTGTGCAAACAACACGTAGCCATAACTACAATATCCACTTTTTCAGGTGCTAAAGCTATGGGGCGTCCAAAAACTTTGAATCGGTTGCTTAAGATACCGAAAGCATTTTCAACAACCCTTCGCGCTCTACTAAGCCTGTAGTTAAAGATTCTTTGTTGGGGCGACAACCCTCTGCTGCAATAAGGCTTCATAATATAAGTCTTCAACACAAATGCATCATCAGCAACAATAACATAAGGTAAGACGTTGGTGGATCCTGGAGGTCGGCAAGCAGCAGGAACATTTAACATGTCATTGCTTAAGCCTATTGCCAATGAGCAACTGTTAAACACACCTCCATCAGCAACACGTCCATAATTTCCAATGTCGACAAATAGAAATTTGTACGAGGCATCAACAAGTGCCAACAATACAATACTGTTAAAATGTTTGTAATTATAGTATTGTGATCCGCTGTTTGAGGGTGCTGCAATTGCCACATGTTTCCCATCTAATGCCCCGATGCAGTTGGGAAAATTCCACTGCTTCCAAAACTCAGCAGCCACAGTTTTCCATTCTTGTTCGGTGCTAGGAACCTTTGTATAAATAAAAATGTTCACATTATTGTAAGAGTGAAATTAAAAAAGCAATCCTATCGATTACTATAAGCACATACAATTTTATTCTTAGTTTTTGTTTTCTAATAAATCTTACAACTTTTTCCAGCTACCCACAAATGACTTGGAGGCCAAACCAGCCATAGCTGAAGACAATGAACCAGAACCTGCCTACTGCATGGAAGATTCTGAGACACCCATTAAAAAAAAAAAAAGAAAAAACATGGAAGATTCTGTGGAGATAAACACATTGGAAATTATGGGGAAATATTTTGAAAAATTATCATCAGATGAGCCACAGAACGATGATGATGACATTTTCGGGAACTTTGTCTCAGTGGAAATGAGAAAAGTGAAGAACATCAAAACAAAAAAAAATCTCAAATTAAAAATTATGGAAATGGTGATGAATGCTCAGGACAAGAGCCAAAAACTAATATGGAAGCAGAAGTCATGACCGGTAAACAGCCAGTTTACCGAATTATGATTGCTCCGAAAACTCCTTTGCAAACGTCAAATTTCTGTAATTTATGAAACTTTTAATTGGAACATTGAATACAAAAAAATTAATTTTATATCTGTTGTTGTTATTTCTAACAAACTACCTATATCGATATCGTTTATAGGTTCTAACCTGCAGATAATCTTGTAAAGCTGATATAATCGCTTGACATACTTCAAACACAATGTTACTCACTGTTCTTTTGCCCAAGCAAAACAAATAGCTTAAACTGGTGAAGGTTTCACCTACAAAATGTTATAAAACATTTAAGTAATAGTTCAATTGCTTTAGATACTATCAGTTAATGTTTAGTTAAATAATAACTGTAAAATTACCTGTAGCCAGAAAACGTAAAGTAACTCCGAGTCGTTCAGCCGGCTGAATACTCTTCCTCATGACTGTGTCATGGTGACTTATAAGCGGTGACACTTTCTCCAAAAGAATTTTAAATGACTCATAGTTCATCCTCATAAAATTTCGAAATGACCCCGTGTCCGTCAACAGCATCTTTGGCAACAATTTAGAAAATGCTCCGTGTGTGGATCTGCATACAATTTTTTATGTGTAAAACAAATGACGTTTAAATTTCTGTGCACCAATAATTAAATAAAATCTAACCGTTCCATTATCCACGGTTTCACCCAAATAGATCTTTGTCTGCTACTCTTTTTTTTCGTTTTAACTTAATTACGCAATGCATAGCAACAACTGCAGCAGCCGCGACGTCCATGTTTTGATTAAAAGTAGACAACAAGTACCAACTGCAACGAGGAGCGTGTGCGCGCAAAAGTTGCTCTGAAAACTCAGTTGCACAACTTAGTTGCACAACTTTGTTGTTCGTGTGCGCCCGCCTTAAGCCCCCGAAATTATGAAATCGAGAATCCAAAGATAAAAATAAACTATGCAGGCAGTCTGCCTGAAGACGACACATTATTTTGTTAATTATAAATATTTGATTAAATATAGATTATTTTATTAATTATTTAATAATTTATTTGCTGCTATTGCACCGGCGGTGACCGATTATTTTCCCGGCAGTGCCGCCGGTGAAATAATCGGTAAAATTGCTACTGCGCCGGCATTGCCGTGGTAATAGTTATAACGTTTAGTAATGCTGCAGGTAAGGACTGGTAAATGTGAAATTTGGACGGAAGGTTCTTTTTTGAGCTGAGCCGTACAAATTTAATTCAAAGTTGCTCGATGTAGAAATTTTTATGCTTGGTATTGCCCACATCTGTTTGCGTAAACAGCAACGGGAGCATATTGCTCTTATGAAATTCAGCCAAGCTAAGATGAGTGACAGACTCCTCAAACTGCGAAAAGGAAAATGGACCAGACATCTTGGTGGCATTAGAAAAAGACACAAGACAAGCTTGCAAATGGCTTCAGAACAGTATATTTTTCTTGAAGAAAACGTGTTGTATCTGGTCAAAGGAGCACATAATGAGACATCCCAGTAAACATGGTAACCATTTTGTAACGTTTCTTGTCCGTTACTTTTCAGTTACCTGGTTATGAAAAGGTTACCTGGCCCAAAGCAACTAAAAAGAAACGTTTCTGCAACGTTTCCAATGTAACGAAAAAGTAACATGTAATTTGCGACTAAAAAGAAACGTTTCTGCAACGTTTCCAACGTAACGAAAAAGTAACATGTAATTTGCGACTAAAAAGAAACGTTTCTGTAACGTTTCCAATGTAACGTAAAAGTAACATGTAATTTGCGACTAAAAAGAAACGTTTCTGTAACGTTTCCAATGTAACGGAAAAGTAACGTGTAATTTGCGACTAAAAAGAAACGTTTCTGTAACGTTTCCAATGTAACGGAAAAGTAACGTGTAATTTGCGACTAAAAAGAAACGTTTCTGTAACGTTTCCAATGTAACGAAAAAGTATCATGTAATTTGCGACTAAAAAGAAACGTTTCTACAACGTTTCCAATGTAACGTAAAAGTAACATGTAATTTGCGACTAAAAAGAAGTTACTACAACGTTTCTAATGCAGCCAAAATGTAACGATTTGTTTTATTCATAGATATCTATGGTTTTATTATTACGGATAATATAAAAATCTTTTATAGCATATATAATTTTATAGAAAAAGTAAAGTGTTTGTTTATTTATAAAACTCAATTGCTAAAAAGCATTTAATAAAGACGCTTAATAAATGGTATTTGCATTGTGTCGTATTATATTTTCCTAGATTTTGTTCTATCTCATCGGTTCACTGAGAGCGTCGAACGAGTCGCCTGGGATGAGATAAGATGCTAATCAAAAGTTAATTAACGACTCGCTTCTACAGCTCTTGTGTTAGAAATAATTTGAAGGTACAAAACAAACTATACTGGTTAAAAATCACCAATCAATTCGAAACATTAGATTTTTAAACCATTTGAAACCTCTGCTTCCTGCTGCACTACTACCCCTGCGCTGTTTGTGAATTTTTATTTTATTTATTTATTCGTGTTTTAAGAAAAGACCTGACAGAACGCAGGAAATCATAAAAAATAAGCAAAAAAACAAGAAATTAAAAGAAAGTCTGTCTAGTCTATAACGAACATTCAATATTCCGCTAATTATAATGACTGGCAATAGTTAATTTTAGACAATAATAATAGAATAACGTTATTGAATCAGCTAATAGAGTTGAAAGAAGTTAGGTTAGTAAGAGTCATAGAAGAGCATTCTAATAATAAAGTTACAAGCAAAACTAGCAGAGTGATGTTGCATTGAAGGGAGTACAAAATCATGTTTCCTCTTGCAAAGAATATGACCATGATTTATCATTACGTGGTCATATTAATTTGTAAACATTTCACTTTCATTCACACTGACATAATCTAAATGGCCATATTCTCAGGTGAGACATTCTTCTTGCTTGACCAGCGAATTGCTTGATGTCACAAGTGTCTACCAACCCGTGGGTAGTCATAGACACCTTTCACTCTTCCCCATCAGCAGTTTTTTCATAAACTGTTTGAGTTTTAACTTCGAACCCTTTACCAGGAGGTGTAATTTCTGCCGGTATAACACTTTGGAAAGAAAGCAAGGAGCTAAATCTGGCTCTTGTTTAATGCCTTTCACAGAACTAATATTGTTTGTTTCTTGTTCCTAATGTTCATTCTTGCTAAATCTTGACAAGAAACATAATCTTTTTGTTAAAAGAATGAGGTAATGTAAATAAGCCAAAGTTGAGGCTCTTTGACATTGGCTGGCAAGTTGGTAAGCTCCGCCTCCATACCAATTACGAACAACTTATATATAGTCTGAAAGTGCGCGAAAAATCTGTTTGTTGGGAGGTCACGCCGTTGTTGTTTCAGTAAATCTATCGTGTTTTGTCTGCATCTGCTAACATCTAACGAGTTTAGTTCATTCTCATTGTGTTATAATAATCAGTTAAATTCGTTGTGTTATAATAATCAGTTAGATTTTTTGATCGAAACTTTGTTACAATATGAAGAGCAGTTAGATAAAATTAGAGCCGATAATTTAGCAGATATGTTGTTGGACAGTTTACTAATATATGGGAAGTTTTGAAAGAAATGAAAAGTAATCTGGCTCTTCTTGTCAGTCCGCCAACGACAGCAGTTAATACGGCAGTTCCGGAAAACGTTCATTTCCCCATGCACTCCATGGTACAATTTGACCAGTTGGATTCAAAATTAGAATCTAAAGAATTATTTGATGCTCTGGTAAGTCAATTACATCATGTACTTAAATATCTAAAATTTTTGTATTAGGTTATCACTATCATAAATTCAAACATTTGTATAGGTGATTGACTTATAAAAGCTTGGGGGAGACACAATGGCAGAGGCGTGTCGTAGGCTGCTCCGGTACACCATGGATGATGGGCTGGCTGAAAAGTTCAATTGGAAAGGGAGTGGTGGTAAAAGAAAAATGGAAAGCACTTTTTCAAAGAACTTATCATTAGTTAGCTTAACTAAACTATTAGCAAAGTCATTTTAAAAATATTAGATATCTAACAACTATTTTTTAAAACTATTTCTCAGAAACTCTCCAAACCAATAGACGCTTCCACGATTCGTCAGCCAAGGAAATTGAGGTTGTGACAAAGAAGTGGATAAAGTTTGCACATGAGAGGCTGAACCGCAAGGAGAAGAAATGACATTTATATAGAGCTCAAAAAACTTTCTTTAAATAAACTTTTTTATAAATTTGCAAATATTGTTTCAGTTTTGTCTATTGATGAACGTATTTGAAGTGATAATAATTTGCATGAGCAAATAATAGAGGAGGTTTCTAAAGCGTTACATTGTAAACGTTTCTAAAACGTTACACGGGAAACGTTTCTAAAACGTTACACGGGAAACGTTTCTAAAACGTTACACGGGAAACGTTTCTAAAACGTTACACGGGAAACGTTTCTAAAACGTTACACGGGAAACGTTTCTAAAACGTTACACGGGAAACGTTTCTAAAACGTTACACGGGAAACGTTTCTAAAACGTTACACGGGAAACGTTTCTAAAACGTTACTCAGGAAACGTTTCTTTAACGCACAGCCGATGAGCAAAACAACCGAAAAGAAACGCGTTTCTTGTAACCGAAAATGAACGGTTAAGAAACGTTACAAAGTGGTTACAATGTTTACTGGGATATACAGTAAGACAAGCAAACACAGGTCTACATGATGCACTTTCTTGTCCATTAAAATGTAGCGATTGTAGTGCTTTTGTACACACTTTTTCATGTACGTGTTTTGACAGTGCGCTGCGGAACACCATCTGCAAGCACGTACATTTAATTGCTTGTGTGTACAATCCGGTTCGTCATGAGATGGAAGAAGGAATGAATGTTGGCCCTGATTACCCCCAGATTGAGATAGAAGATGCACCCGGCTCTGCTTGTGAAGTTGCTTCTTTAGGTCAAAACACATTGCCAGATATTAGTGAATTAGATGCTATTTAAAAACAGCTTTCAAGACCAGAGTCATCACATGATGTTGAGAAGACTAAAGAACTTTCTCATTTGGCATGGGACTCAGTAAAAAGTCTCATGAATTGCCATGGCAAAGCTATAGCAGATGTGGTGTTAGAAAACACGACACGGCTATTTTCACTGGTGAAGGCACTAACCAATAATCAGAATTCTGCACAGCCAAAGTTACCGACAATTCTACCACCACGTGAACCACATAACAAGAAAGCTACAAAGCAAAGACTTCTCCGATCAACTAAAAGGTGTCAGAAACCAAAATAGCAGTTGACTGCATCTAAGCCAACACACAGTGAAAAACCTTTTTTGGTAGATGGCTTGGATGGCAATCAGCTTGTGATCTCTCGTCGACCTCCACTGGACCGTGATAAAAAAAATGCTGTTGAATGTCATGTTATAAACTTTGAGCATTCTTACAACGTAAAAGAAAAAAAGATTAATTCAATTTTACCTTATCGTTTCTCTTATGGAAGTCTTGCAGCCTAGTTTTTTGTGTGTATATTTTATTTGTTTTATAAATTTATATGTTTTGAACTATTAATGTGCAATAACTTTACCTTATCGTTTTATTATTGCAATCTAGTTTTTTGCGTGTATATTTTATAAGTTTTATAAATTCATATGTTTTGAATTATTAATGTGCAATAACTTTACTTTATCGTTTTATTATTGCAGCCTAGTTTTTGTGTGTGTATATTTTATTAGTTTTATAAATTAATGTTCTGAATTATTAATGTGCAATAACTTTACTTTATCGTTTCTCACGTGGGGGTATTATAGTGTTTTGTGTGTATACTTTTATTTTTTTTCTTATTTGCTTTCAGTTGTTCTAGAACCTGAAAATAAAGTTTTTACTCTTACAAAGTAACTGATTTCTAAGTGTTCTTACCCAGAGATTCCCAAACTGTGGGTCGCAAAGCTCTGGCAAGTGGGAAAGTTTGGGAACCTCTGTTCTTAGCTACTTTATGTAAGATTCAAGATTAATATGCATGTTACCATTACAAAAGAACTTATTTCAAAGCAGTTTAAGCTATTCACTATAAAAATAATATGTTAAAAATACTAAATAACAAATAAAAACGTATATAAATTGCCGTGATATTCTATTGGCTAGAAAGCTTGACGACTTTCTAACTCAAAACAATTTCAATTTTTTTTTAAAGAATATCTATAATATATTAATTTAAATTAAAAAATAATAATTTAATTAATTAAAGAAAACAATAAACTAAATATTGTCCAGCCCTTTGACCTTATTATAGTGTTTAACATACGGTTGCACCTGATTGGTCTGTGCCATTTTGAGCAGTCGTTCTCCTCAACTGCTTGTGCATACATCAGCGAACTCATAAAAATGCAAATTTCAGTGAGTTTTATAATGAGTTCAGAAATGTTCAACGTCCTTTTCAAAAAATTAGTAAAAAAGTGAAGACTTTTGCTATATAACTATATAGTTATGTAGGAAGAACAATATTTCTGTGTGATTTTTTATATTACTTTGTTTATATACAATATACATACATAACTTGTAACAGTATTTTTAATCATTTTAAAAACTGAGTTGATGTACAAGACAAGTTTTTTTAGGTCTTTAGTTTGAAATTTAAAATAGTTTGAATTCAGGTTATTTCAAAATATTTCCAGGTACTGTTAATGAGAAAAATAATGATTGCTTGTAATATATGAATGAGATAGCAGTTGATCATAGTTGATGAATACGAAACGGTCGCTGCTATTGGCCCGGCGGTTCGACGTGATTACGATCGGTAAAATTGCTACTAACCCTAACCTTAACCCTAACCCTATCCCTAGCTCTATCCCTAACCCGAACCCTAACCCTACCCCTAAACCCTATCCTAGGTAGTAGCATAAAAATTTCAAAATTATTTTTTTTTTAATTTCATTCATATTTTTATATAAAGGTACATATTCTGAGTTTGAATATACCATATAGTGTAAAAAAAAATAAAATTAATAAAGATATTGACTATTCTCTCTAACTCTGAGATTTCTTTGCTCTAGTTATAAAACGGGTACACATCATTTCCGGTTTAGTGTTGACAGCAGTCTCGAGCTTACCGATCTAGTCATAGCGTGGGAAATTTTGTTGCATTGGAAGTGTGAATTTTCAGATTTGGTGTAAAATAGTGGTAGGAACTTACCATTCTAAATTCTATAAAAATCGGAGTTGTTTGTCGTGAGTTATACGGCATTTAGTTTGATAGGCGATGATGTCGTGAATATACTCTTCCACAAAATATTTATATCCTTTAACCACATCCTTTGATATAAGACATGTATTTTTCATTTTGAAAAATATTTCTACGTCTTCAAAAGTAAAATTAGGAACAACCGAAAGGCTATTTTAATTACAGTTAAACGCTCAACAGAAGACCGGAAGTTAAACATCCCCATAGCACAGAAAGCACAAAGTTAGAGAGAATAGTCAATAGCGAATCAAAGATCGCGTACCGCCGTGGCAATAGCATTAACGATACGAAACTGACATGAAAATTATTTTAAATTTATTATTTGTTTGTTTGTTATTGTTGTTGGTTCAATTTTTGGTTCGTGTTATTTTTTTGTTGTATTGTATTAGTATTGCCATATTGGAAATACTTAATTTGTACATCTCAGTTTTGTCTTTTATAGTTTATGAATTGTTTCATTTACATTATGTGGTCTTGTAATTTAGTTATGTTATACATGAAAACTTAAACAAATTTTTTGGAGCTTCATTATTTATTATGAAGTGTTACTCATGTCAGACTAACTGAGCAATGCTGTCTTTCGATGGCACCAATTACATCCGCTAAACAGTAATTCCCTAAATTTCTTTTCCAAGTTGTGCCTTAAATCAAATTTCTATGTAACAAAATAATGGAAAATTTAATTTATTAATTAATATTCTAATAATTTTTTAATATCCCAATAACCTGATTTACCACAACTACTCAAACTCATCTGTGCAGGATTAGAAAAATTAAAACAAACTGTCTATAGACAGTCAATTATACTTGACTGATTGCTTATATTGCCCTATATGTATGTAACATTCAAATCTTTGAGCCACACAAAAATATTTTTTTTTAAATTTAGCCATTGGTTCCTCTGCACAATGCTAAATCTAGCTGTGGCTTATGTGTTTTTAGTTTATTAGAATCCATGTTGAACCATCAATTTTTTTTATAGATTGACTACAGTGGTCTGAAAAATTCCATAAGGCTTTGAGTAACTGAATTGTTATTTTGAAGGTCTGAAATTATTAAAGATATATTCTGCTTTCTAAAATACAATTTAGATGATTTTTTTGAGAGTAACTACAATACTTGCCTTGAGAGCCTGTAAACAACTAAAAACTAAACTCAAGCCTATTACATGTTTTTGAGTGCTTCGGCTAGCTTTTTAGTCTAAGTAACTTTAATTAAGACAGTTAAAGTCTTGAGAAGATTTATAGTTCAATTTTATTTTTAACTGAGTTTAACTTAATTGTAATAAAGTATAACATCGATTAATATTGAAAACGTGAGTTTTGTGCATTTTTATATATTTTTTAAAATGCCTTTCGAGTTTCTAAGCGTGAATAGCAAATTATCAGCGGCGACGTACACATGTTTGGCCGGCGGACAACTTATGCGTGTTAAGTTACCCTCGAGGCTGGCAATGCTAATATGAGGCAGAAGTTGGCTGCGCAGCTGGACCCCCGAACTATGGTGCAAAAGAAATTTCGTGCATTGGGGTTGTGCTATAGATTGTTAAAAAGGTATTTAAGAAAGAAATATAATGGTGTAAAAATAAATTTAATATTGCAAAAAATAAAAAAGTTATAGGCGAAAAACCGTCGCCGTCCCTATGTAAATGTATGGAGAGGATTTTTCACTTGCGTTTGGGGCTAGGAAAATATTTATAACTCGGAGGCTTGGCTAAAAAAGCAGAAAAAAGATAAATCTTATTTCGAAGCTCTTGCTGCCAAAAATCAGCTTCTGCCAGGGCCTCTTATAAGAGCAGTATACTGCTCTTACAAGAAATATCCAAAAGGCTGAAAATGGTCTAGTTCTCGATAAGAGATATTATAAAGACATTATATAGATATTATATTATAGTTTAAACACAACTGCAATCCTATGCAAGAGTGGCAATCAAAATTTATATTTAGATGATTTTGTCACTTTGTAATGACAGGGAATGGTTATCAGCAAGATTGATTGACTATTATGTAGCAAGTATAATCAATCCTGATAATATTAATTATGTGACTTGCGACTTGACTCGCGCATGTTTCGATAACACGTTTAAAGAAAATCCAAATGTTTTCGACATTGATTTTAGATCGAAACGATACAATATCTTTTTGTATCTTAAAAACAACAATCACTACTGTCTTTTGGTTCACGACAACACGAACAAACATTTATTTTTATAATCCTATTGGACCAGAAGAAAAAGAACAAGAGGCAATGAAGAAGATTTTTTGTAATTTTGTCGAAAACTTCAATTCTGAGCACCCTTATGCCGATAGAGGGATTATTAGTCCAATTTTCAAGAAATCCTCACCACCAACCACTCCCTACCAGAACGATGCCGACAACTGCGGTATTCATGCAAGAATATTTATCGCCAGGCAGGGACGTAAATTCAGCATTTTCCAGGGGGGGGGCAAAATTTTCCTGCCATTTTATAGCTTAATACTGACAAGGTTACCCGCGTTGCTCGGGCTTTTTTTGCTTAGTTTTTTTTTATTTTTTGCCAATGGAACGTCAAATAAATAACAGATCTTTTAATTTTTCAAAAATGTTTCATCAACGAGGTCTCCTTGCATGTCAAATGTTGTTCAGATTGCGGCCAGGAACGGAAAAGCTCCTGTATGAATAGCGTATTATCACAGGCGATCAAACTGGCGAAAAATTAAAATATTTTGTTTTTTTTTGGTTGATTTGCATATGTTTAATAAAAAGAATAAAAAAACAAGAAAAAATAGACGAATAATTACATTTTGAGTAAGTAAACCTACGGAAACGAGACAAGTACGTGTCTCGTCCACTCACTCAAAATTTAAATATTCATATATCTTTTCTTGTTTTCTTTATTCTTTATATTAAACATATGCAAACCAACAAAAAAAACCAAAATATTTGATTTTTTGCCAGTTTTATCGCCTGTGATAATACGCTCATAGATATATCTATGAATACGCTATTCATACAAGAGCGGGACCAAAAAGGTGATTTTTTTCTCAATTGACAAACAAAAACAAGCAAAACAATTACATATTTGTAATTAGAAAAATATGCTTGTAATTACTTGATATCGCCACGTTCTGTAAAATTAAAAAATACCTTTTTTGGACCAGCTCCTGTATGAATAGCGTATTATTACAGGCAATCAAACTGGCGAAAAATTTAAATATTTGTTTTTTTATTGGTTTGCATATGTTTAATTAAGAGAGTGAAGAAAACAAGAAAAATAGATGAATAATTCAATTTTGAGTGAGTAGACCTACGGAAACGAGTGCCTCAAGTGCGTGTCTCTTTCCGTAGGTCTACTCACTCAAAATTTAATTATTAATCTATTTTCTCTTGTTTTCTTCATTTTTTCATATTAAGCATATGCAAACCAACAAAAAAAAACAAAATATTTGAATTTTTCGCCAGTTTGATCGCCTGCGATAATACGCTATTCATACAGGAGCGGGTCCAAAAAAGGTGATTTTTTTATAAATTTTACAGAATGTGGCGATATCAGGTAATTACAAGCATATTTTTCCGATTAAAAATATGTAATTTATTTGCTTGTCAATAGCGTTTGCACGATGAAAGGGTTTTTGATCAGTTAGCCGCCCCACTAGTATACTAATTTCTCCGAGCAAACCGAAACGTAAACAAATGCTGCGATAGGACAATCAAGTCTAGCTCACTGTGGCTAATTATGCAAAATATGCAAAGTGGCTACTCGATAACACCTCCTAACGAACCTTAGGAAAAATTTTATTTTTAAGAAAAATCTTTTGAATTTTACAAAAAAAATTTTTTTATTAATAAAAGTTTTGTTGAAAAGGTAACTATTTATTAAAATTTAAACAATACACGCAAGTGAAATGTTTCCTTTGAAACTCTTCCTTAGAAAGCACTAAGAGTGTGTATTTTGGTGAATCCACCTTCTACATTTTTCGCACTCCACGCAGTCAGGGACGTAAATTGGGGGGGGGGGGGGGCAGGGGGAGCATTTGCCCCCCCCCCACTGATTTTCAAAATTTGAATTTTTTTTTACCTAGAGTTTACTATATATTTATTTAATTTTAACTTTACATAACCTAGTGATGATGCAATACGTATTGGAATCCTTCTGGCGTGTATAGACAATTCGCCCCCCCCCTTGATTTCCAAAATTAAAAAATTGTTTACTTAGAGTTTACTATATAATATGTTAATTTTAACTTTACTTAACCTCGTGATGATTCAATGCGTATTGGAATTCTTTTTGCGTGTGTAGACAATTTTATATCTTAGCTCGATGCTAGATTTACCAATATAACTGCTGAGTAATAAATTGTGTATCAGTGTTGGTCCAAAGATTAGCTGTTTTCTGTGCCAAAATACGTAATCAGCGAACTCGTGGAATTTTACCCTATTAGTGGTATTGATACAATGTTAATTCCCTCACAGCGGTCTACATCAAAGTTATTCTTTATTACACAAAAATAAAACAAAATTATACCCACCCCATTTTGGACATCTTTTTTACAAACTTTTATTTAGGTTACAATCTCTGTTTGTGTGTGTGTGTGTGAGGCTTTCTCTGTACGCAAATCTTGCAAATAAAATTTAACCAGCATTTTGACTAGCTAGGAAGTTGAAAACAAAATCCAGCTGCGTGTTCAAGAGTGCAAGTACATAGGCCATGTGCTCACACCTGAAGGCGTCCGACCCGATGAAGAGAAAGTCAAGGCAATCTCTGACATGCGCACACCAGCTGATGCCAAAGAACTACATCGACTCCAAGGTATGGTGACGTATCTGTCCAAGTTCGTTCCGCATCTTACTGATCTAACCGCTCCTCTACGTCAGTTGCTTCGTAAGGATGTAAGCTGGACATGGACGTCACACCACGAACGAGCGTTCAACACAATTAAGCAAGCCGTCACATCAGCCCCTGTTCTAAAATTCTTCGATCCTTCAATGCCTGTCGTTGTTCAAGCAGATGCTTCATCTACAGGTCTGGGATCTTGTTTGATGCAGAACGGCAAGCCAATAGAATTTGCGTCACGGGCATTGACAGATGCAGAGACGCGCTATGCTCAAATAGAGAAAGAGCTACTGGCAATTGTGTTCGCCTGCATCAAGTTTCATCAATACATCTACTGTCGCCGTGTAGTCGTTCAGAGCGACCACAAGCCACTCGAGGCTATCTTTCAGAAATCGATTGCGGCAACAACACCTCGACTACAGAAAATGCTTCTTCGTCTGCTCGAGTACAACATCAACGTACAGTACACACCGGGAAAAGACATGTTCATCGCCGACACTTTGTCGCGCAGCTACCTAAATAAAGAGCCTCCATCGACAGTAGAGAGAGAGATAGCAGAGGATACAGTCGTCTCAATCAACACCATCATCGCAGATGCTCCAGTCAGCAACTCCAGGCTTGACAAGATCCGTACAGAGTGTGCACGGGACGAAGAAATGCAATTGCTTCGTAAGCATATTCAAAGTGGTTTTCCATCGGATGACTCTAAACTGTCGGGCAACCTGCGTCAGTTTCGTGCTCTCGCGAGTGAGTTGTACGAACAAAACGGACTGATTCTATACACCAACAGATTGGTCATCCCAACTGGAATGCGGAAGGACATTCTGTTTCGCATTCACGAAGGGCATTTGGGGATGGATAAATGCAAAGCCCTTGCACGTGCTGCTGTGTTCTGGCCAGGTATCAATCGGGACATTGAAAACACTGTGGGCCGATGTCCGACATGCAACACCTACCGAAATCGTCAGGCTTCCGAGCCTATGATTGCGCACCCGGTTCCACAGAGACCATACCAGAAAGTTGGCGTTGACATCTTCACGCTGCACGGTAAAGACTACTTGCTAGTGGTTGACTACTTCACCAAGTTTCCAGAATTCATTCAAATAGCCAGCAAGTCAGCAAACTGTGTAATCAAGCATCTGAAAGACATATTTGCACGGTATGGCATACCAGAGACATTGATGGCAGACAACAACCCGTTCAACAGTTTCACCATGCGTCAATTCGCTGAGTCCTGGGACTTCCAGATAGTCACGTCCAGTCCGCTCTATCCAAAGTCGAACGGTCAAGTTGAGCGATTCGTGCAGACCGTCAAACAACTGATGCGCAAGACCTCCGACAGCAACCAGGATGTTACTATTGCGCTTCTGCAATATCGAAATGCACCGATCGCAGGAAGTGATTACAGTCCAGCTGAACTGATGTTCAACCGTTCTCTTCGCTCGAGAGTACCAGCCTTACCAACAGCGTCGGCCTCTAATTCTGTGCGTCGTGACATGGAAAATCGAAAGTATCGTCAGGAGTACTATCACGACCAAGGAACTCGACCTCTAAAGCCACTGCAGCCGGGCCATGCGGTGCGCGTGCACAATGGACAGGCATGGCAAGCTGCGAAAGTTGTTGCGGCCCACTCGTCGCCTCGGTCGTACAACATAATCACCGATGAAGGAACTCGTCTGAGACGCAATCGGCGTGACCTCATAAAGACCCGTGAACGTCCACCAAACTGTGATCTCTACATCGATGAAGATGTAATGCCTGGAACATCACCATCTGCTCAACAAGATGTAATGCCTGGAACGTCACCACCTGCTCAACAACCAACGGCACTGGCACAATCTCCAGCCAGAATTGACAGGCCACCTGTACTGACGCCATTAAGGTCGTGCCTAAGAACATCGTCGGGTCGAACTATCAGGCCACCTGCCAGATTTAAAGATTATGTCACTGGTTAACATTTTCTCCTCAAAAGGGGAGGTGTAACATATTGCACATCGCTAGTAGGCCTAGCAGTTTTAGTATCTTTGGGGAAGCGCATGCTTCCTTTTTTCTTTGTTAGAGCTTGCTTGTTTGGACTCGACTATAACGTATTCGTATTTGTTCGTACTTAGTGTTTCAATAAACAACTTGTTTTAACGCGTTGTTACAATACCCACCCCATTTTGGACATCTTTTTTACAAACTTTTATTTAGGTTACAATCTCTGTTTGTGTGCGTGTGTGTGAGGCTTTCTCTGTACGCAAATTTTGCAAATAAAATTTAACCAGCATTTTGACTAGCTAGGAAGTTGAAACTTTCAGCATAGCTTTATATTTGATGAAAATACATGATTCAATTTAAAAAAAAACTTTGAACATCTTTTGCATTTCTAAATTGAATGTATTTGAAATAAAAGTTTGTGTTGAAAAACTCGTTTTTCCTTTACTTGTTTTACTGCAATATGATTAAATCACTCATCCCCCTTATTCCCAGTGGCGCGTGGCGAATCCAGAATTTTCTGGTGGGGGATTCACTTCAGAAATTTTTTTATATTCTCTTCCAAAAAGATGATAACCGGTAAGGGGTAGTCGTAAGTATTTTTCAAAAAAAATTTCAAAGACTTCCAATTTCTCCTCCCAAAAAAGCTGCGGTCGTTTTCCAAAAACAAGGTATTATACCCAAAAAATTTCAATTGATACTCTGATGGGGGATGCATTTCCCCATTCCTCTCTGCTTTTACCTACGTATTTATATAAATGTAAAAGGTAATGTGTGTGTGAGAGCATTCGTTTATCACATCCAAGCCGCAGGAGCAATTTTAACAACATTTGGCATGCAGGTAACTTCAAACTTCAGTGATGAAAAAATTTTGAAAAATTACAAAAAAATCTGTTATTTCTTTGACGTTTCATTGGCAAAAACGAGACAAAACTAAGCACAAAAAAAACCCGGACAACACCGGGTAACCCTGTCAGTAAGCTATATAATGGCGGGAAAATTTTGCCCCCCCCTGGAAAATGCTGAATTTACGTCCCTGCACGCAGTCCCCACCCACCTGCACCCTCTCCACCGGACCCGCAATACAAACAGTAAAAAGGCACTCGTGACTAAAATTCAAAATGATGCCGACAGTTGTGGTATATTTGTAGGAGTTTTTATTAGAAGACTGGATTGTGGAGAACAGGGACGTAAATTCAGCATTTTCCAGGGGGGGGGGCAAAATTTTCCCGTGCGTTATATTTCTTAAATGTATGAAGGAGAATTGAATGATCCAATAATTTTGTGTTTAACATAAACTGTAACTGTTTCGATAGCTTTATTTATTTCCAAAAAAATAAATGAAACAAAAATAAATTTACACAAAAATTTAAAAGTCTAAAATATTGGATATCGTCTTTCTTTCAATCGACTAAATTCATCTATTATCGTATCGACGTTTAAATTTTTGGAATCTTCCTGTTGGCATGAAATCAACAATAAATCACTTAAATCACTGGTAACCGGATAAAACAGAACATGATGAAACAGAACATGATAAAACAGAACATGATAAAACAGAACATGATAAAACAGAACAGTGAAAAAACAGAACAGTGAAGAAACAGAACAGTGAGAAAACAGAACAGAGAAGAAACAGAACATTGAACAAACAGAAATGAGGCAGAAGTTGGCTGCGCAGCTGGATCCCCGAACCATAGTGCAAAAAAAAGTTCGTGCATTGGGGTTGTGCTATAGATCGTTGGAAAGGTATTTAAAAAAGAAATATAATGGTGTAAAAATAAATTTAATATTGCAAAAAATAAAAAAGTTATAGGCGAAAAACCGTCGCCGTCCCTATGTAAATGTATGGAGACGATTGTTCATACCCTGATCTATATTTTGCTTCATAACTTTTTTATTTGTTGGACTATTTTCCAAAAATTAGTTTCTATGTTTAGCTAATATATTTGTCTTTCTAATGCATTACGTTAGAACCCCAATGCAGTCGAAAATTTTAATCTACATGGCTCCAAACGCAAGTGAAAAATCGTCCCTATGTAAATGTATAGAGACGATTTTTCACTTGCGTTTGGAGCCATGTAGATTAAAATTTTCGACTGCATTGGGGTTCTAACTTAATGCATTAGAAAGACAAATATATTAGCTAAACATAGAAACTAATTTTTGGAAAATAGTCCAACAAATAAAAAAGTTATGAAGCAAAATATAGATCAGGGTATGAACAATCGTCTCCATACATTTACATAGGGACGGCGACGGTTTTTCGCCTATAACTTTTTTATTTTTTGCAATATTAAATTTATTTTTACACCATTATATTTCTTTTTTAAATACCTTTCCAACGATCTATAGCACAACCCCAATGCACGAACTTTTTTTTGCACTATAGTTCGGGGATCCAGCTGCGCAGCCAACTTCTCCCTCGTCAAACAGAACAGTGATAAAACAGAACATCGCGTTTATTTTTTTCAATTTTTCGCAATAATAACTACAAATCGGTTTTATAAAATTTCCATCTACTTCTTTGTATGTTTCCGTTGTCAGCTATTGATCCAGAGGAAATGTAGGAATCATCCTACAACAGATTAATTTGTGTTTGCTTTATATTCTTAAATTGTTGCGGTGCGCTGACGATTTTTCGCTGATAACTTTTTTGTTTGATTGAATATTAAGAAACTATTTTGACAAAAGAGCCAACTTTTTAAGCTGGGCCTATTCTAGTTCATTTCTTATTAAATGATCAATATAATTTTCCCGTGAAAATTCACTCATGCAAATGTTGCGAACACATTAAAAACACATTAATGCCAGATACCAGTGTCACAGTTGAGAGACTTCTTACCAAGTTATAGTTCAAACTTGGACTTCTAGATATATATTCTTGGTACAAAGTTGGTTATAAAAGTTTGTTTATATAAAATATGTATTTACATCTACAATTTCTGTGCAAACAGTGGTGAGCAAGTTATATCCAGCAGTGAGGAGCTTCAAACATCGAAAAATAACATTATTAACTACATTATCAAATAAAACTTTAATTTTATGATAATAGTTTAAAATATCTCCGGGCGTTTTAACTTGGAGCAATTTGATCTCGGACATTTTGTATATCACGAAAAAGTTGAAAAAATATACGCAATGATCTGTTTTATCACTGTTCTGTTTAATCAATGTTCTGTTTCTTCACTGTTCTGTTTTCTCACTGTTCTGTTTGTTCACTGTTCTGTTTGTTCACTGTTCTGTTCTATCATGTTCTGTTTTATCATGTTCTGTTATGTCATGTTCTGTTTTATCATGTTCTGTTTCATCATGGAACCTAAATCACTAAGTCGCTGATCTCCACATCTGTTTCTGAGGTACGTTTTAATGCGCTTCATGCAGCTAAACATTCGCTCGTTCTCAACAGAAGTCACCGGCAAAGTCAGGACAAGGTCGACCATTTTGAGGAGCTCACTAAAAGCATTTGGAAGACGACTTAAATGAGTTCGAATATCGTGGATTGTTTTCAACGGTAACCGTTGAAAACAATCCACGCATTGAGTCGTTACAGGTTTGTGTCTTCGTTGTCTCTATAGTTTTTTTTACCTGTTGTTGACATGACAAAATACTCAGACAATTTTTTTGAAATTTTCTGAGCTCGCATCGGTCTATTTTTCTCACTGTCCTCCTTTTGTGGCATTCCAATTCGCGTTCTTATCTCACTTGCTTCTTTAACTACACCATGTCTCAATGCTTCTAAAAGCCATCAAATCATTTCTGGTGGATTCAAGCAGCATTTTAGCATCCAAATAATTAATTGATGAGCTTTGTAGTTCTTGAGAAAATGAATGAACTGTCCCAAGCAACTTTTCAGCTACCAGCAAACAAGGAAGAAATGATGTTGAACAAAGTCGTTTTTTCAATCCTTAAGCCTCTGTGGCAGCTACAGTGTCTGCTTTTTGTAAGGCAATGGCTTCCAAAACATTAATAATGGTTTCAAGTCGAAGTTTAATTTTTCTAATGGAGCTATACCAGTATGACCACCGGGTTTCAACCACTCTTTCGAGCTCCAAAACATCTAAACCATCTTCAATTTGTGCGTGCACAAACAACTCATGCCGTGGACCACTTATCGACAAGAATACATAGATTGATTGTACAATTGAAAACATGTCAACTATTTCTGGTATATTTTTAATTGTGTTGACTAAAACCAAATTTAAGCGATGGGCATGGCAATGTATGTAGATGACCTGTGGAGCAACGAATAATATCATTCTGGTACGGTGCTGAAGTATAAGTTCCATACCTATTTCTGAGTCGTTCTCGTAAATGAGGAAAAAGTTCACTCATCGTTTCAAGCAATTCTATATAATTCCCTTTGTTTGAACTTTGTTCTGTTTCAGTGTCGCCTCGAAACGCCAATCCTTGACGAGCTAGATAGGATGTCGCTAGAATTAACAGCTTGAGGTGATTTCTGTTCTATAAAACTTCTGTTCTTCTTTGATTATTGATCTTGTTTGCAACAGACTCTGACCTTCCAGAGGACACCATTTTGGCCTCAGTCCATAGCACCGTGATATCTTTGTGTTTGCTACTAGATCCATGCTGTGTTAACAATTCTTTTGCGTCTTTCCATTTTTTAAACCCCTTATCAACAAATGCGATGTTTCCACTTGTTTCACCAGGACGAACAATATTTGAACTAAAATGGCGACAACTGAAGCAATAGACAGCATCTTGTTTGATGGAGTATTCGATCCAAGGAAAACTTCTAAAATAACCGCTGTTGAAAAGACGCTGGGATGTTTGAGGATATTTTTCTAATATGGGTTGAACTGGATCTTCGTGATAAGAACTTGATATATCTGCAATCAAAACTTGGCTTTCTTGCAAAATCAGTCTTTCAGGTATATCTAATTTGGCTTGTTTTGTTACTTCAACAGACTCCATTTCCTGGTTATTCTTTCTTTTTAAAAAATTCAACATTGATGGCTGTGATGATTTCTTTGACATTTTTTTCGAATTGTAGTCAGAGATAACTGGTTATAAGAAAAATAATAATTGATAGTGATGATCTAAATCAAAGGCATACAGTAAAACCAGTAAAAATAAACACACACACAAACAAACACACACACACACACATATATATATATATATATATATATATATATATATATATATATATATATATATATATATATATATATATATTGTTTACATAGCGAGGTATTAGATTTTCGTTGAGACACGCGCTGTTAAAAACTATACGCCATTTAAGGATTATTACTTTTTTGCACATATTTTCAATACGTCGCTTTTTTATAGTAAACGAACTAGAACTATTGTTTAAAGACATAATTTATTTAATCTATTGCCTACTGGCCAGTTTCGACGAAATTGTCATCTTCAGGGCAAATAAACATCGAACGTAAACATAGATAAGATACGAGAATAATAGAGTCTAAATACAGAGTTTAAATTAAATATATAACTCAGGAATTTATAAAAAAGAGAAATGGAGCTATTATAGAAATTTGAATTTCGTCGAAACTGGCCAGTAGGCAATAGATTAAATAAATTATGTCTTTAAACAATAGTTCTAGTTCGTTTACTATAAAAAAGCGACGTATTGAAAATCTGTGCAAAAAAGTAATAAACCTTAAATGGCGTATAGTCAGTGATGGGCACTTTAACTACTGTAGTTGTAACTACTGTAGTTATAACTACATTTATAGTAGTTACATGGTAGTTATAACTACTTTTGTTTTTGAGTAGTTGCCATGTAGTTATAACTACTTTTATGATCTAGTTTGTATAACTAGTCTAACTACTTTGACTTAGCGCTGTAACAAAATTATTAAAAAGCCAGATAATTTAAAAATATAATCTAAAGCATCAAATGTTCAATCACTGAAGGATTATCCATTTGTAGAATGAGCTTTCATAAAAGCCAATTCTACTCTTCCAAGCATGGCTGATATGATTTTGACACCTCGAAGGTGCAAAATGAGTGACACTTTATTTGACCGTATGGTTTTTCTGAAAAGCCGTTCCAGTTTTAACAAATTTTGAACTTTGTCATTCAACCTTTATGTATCAATAAACACTTTGTTTTTCTAAAATTTGCTTAAAAATACTTTGTTTTTATTAAATTTGCTTAAAAATACTTTGTTTTTATTATATTTAGTTAACAATCATTATTATTCTTTAAAAAAAAATTATTAAATGCAAATTTATTTTTTGTTGTTGTGTTTTTATATCTTACAGTACATGTTTTATAAATATACGAGTAGTTAAAAAGTAGTTGGAAAGTAGTTAACTACTTTAGTAGTAGTTAACAAACTAGTTATAACTACCTCTCTTCTAAAGTAGTTAACATGTAGTTATAACTACTTCTGTCATGAGGTAGTTGGCATGTAGTTGTAACTACAATTGAAGTAGTTGGTGCCCATCACTGCGTATAGTTTTTAACAGCGCGTGTCTCAACGAATATATATATATATATATATATATATATATATATATATATATATATATATATATATATATATATATATATATATATATATATATATATATATATATATATATATATATATATATATATATATCTATATATATATAGGTATATATATATATATATATATATATATATATATATATATATATATATATATATATATATATATATATATATATATATATATATATATATATATATATATATATATACAAATATATACATATTTAAAAGCATAAATTTAGTTCACATGTTAATTTCATAAGATTTACATTACTGTGTTTTGAAGAATTCGGACAGACAAGTTTGCCATAAAATATATTTAAAAGTGAACTGACTTTTTAACTTTCCGATAAATGTAACAAGCCACAAGAAACACAATTTGTAATATACTCCCCACCGACTTATTTGCATAAAGTTAGTAATCAATTTATCGAATATATTTACGAGTGTTCAGCCGCGATTAGAGAATAAAAGGCGTGTATAGAAATTAAATCAATTAAATGTACAGAAAAATTGTCAATATATAATTTAAACATAAAGGCACATATTAAACAAGTAAATTAAAAACGAATTTTTAAAACCCAATGCTTTTATATGTAATTAAAACACAAATTTTGCAATCAATTTTTTGCAAACACATATGCATAAATTCCTAGATAAAAAAATATAATAAACACACACACGTACACATATACATAAATATATATAAATTAATTAAAATTAACTAAATTAATTGACTTATTGTAAAACTAATAATTGAATATTGCATTGTCTTCTATTTTGAGCATGTATGCAAAATTTGAAAAAAATCTATCATCAGGTAGTGACTCAAAAATTGATTGCAAGATTTGAAACAGACAGAGAAACAGAGACGACGAGTTAATAAAAGCATTGGTAAAAATCATTCTTTACCTCAGATGAAACCAATGTAGAGCAACAAGAGAAGGACAAATGTGAGAAAACTTGGGAGTACGAGATATCAAGAACGCTGAAAGTTAAATGTTTTAGTGGACAAAGAGATGGCTATCTACTATTTACGCGAAGTTTCTACTAGCCCGATAACTTCTTATCTTCTTTATTATCTCTCTTTCTCATTATCTTTGTCCATTAGGACAGCCGTGAAACTTTAGTATCTCTCCATTTTCACTATCTCTCTCACTTTCAATGAAGGCAGTCTCTTACTAGCATCTCTCTCTTTTACCTTATCTCTCTCACTCGTCATGAGGACAGCCTCTTCTGTTAGTTACATCTCTCTCCATCTCTATGCGGGCAGCCAACTCTTCCAAGTCTTCCAGCTTAGTTTCATTCTTTATAGGGAGAGCTTATTATACTGCCTGATAACATTAGCATTTTTCCTTTTTACCACGTTCTTATTCAGTTTCGTTCACTCATTCTGCATGGACGTAAATTAGGAGGCAGGGGGGGCAACTTTTTAAAGCATGTAAAATTTTTTGGTGATATGGTGAGGAAATGCATAAATATATATACATCTCTATTTAAAAAAAATCAAATCCGAAAAATCAGGGGGGAAATTCCCCCCTGCCCCCCCAATTTACGTCCCTGGTGGAGAAGATCTAAGAGTTTATTTTAATCCAGACGGAAAGGGAAGAGTGGTTGAAAAAAATCCTGCTATCATCCAACATTACGAACTATTGTTTGTATTGTGGGTCCGGTGGAGAGAGTGCAGGTGGAGTTCGGAAAATGTAGAAGGTGGATTTACCAAAAATGCACACTTAATGCTTACTAAGAAAGAGTTTCAAACGAAACATTTCACTTGCGTGTATTGTTTAAATTTTATTAAATAGTTACCTTTTAACAAAACTTTTGTTAATAACAAATTTGATTTGTAAAATTCAATAGATTTTTCTTTAAAAAAAAATTTCCTTAAAGTTCGTTAGGAGGTGTTATCGAGTAGCCACTTTGCATAATTTTGCATAAATAGTGAGCTAGACTCGATTGTCCAATCGCAGCGTTTGTTTACGTTTCGGTTTGCTCGGAGAAATTGGTATACGGTCCGACGTTTTATTCATTAACGACCTTGATATAGAATATAGTAATATAGGGACTTGTTTAAAAGTCTCGAAATTTGCTGATAATACAAAGTTATCCATGAAAGTAGAGTGTGAGTGGATGGGTTGCCGGAGTTAGGATCGAGATCAGGCGTCATTGATGAGCTACCGGGGTGTGCTTCGGGGAGGGGATCTAACACTGCCACAATCCCTGCGGCCTGTCTCAACGTGAGGTCCATCAAAAACAAAATTGCCATTATCTCAGACATTATAAATGAAAACAGATTGACAATTCTTGGCTTGGTGGAAACCTGTCATGAGTGTTTTGACGACGTTGCTCTGAAAAAGATCACTCTGCCTGGTTACCGCTGCATTGAAGCTGCTCGGGGGCCCGATGATAGGGGCCGCTCTTATGGGGGAATAGCAGTCATTCACAAAGACATACTCTCGGCCAAGCCACTCGCTTTGGGATTGACGCTAATTACATTCGAGATAATAACTACAAAGTTCTCATCCGTTAAAACGAGTTTCATCTTTGTTTTGATATACCGTCCTGGAAGCATCCCCGCGAGTAATCTGTTTTTGACAGAACTAGGAAATATTTTTGAAGCATTGGCGACATACAATTGCCAGGTCATTATTACTGGAGATCTGAATGTCAAAGTCAACATTACTCACTGTTCGTCTGTTGGATCTCATATGTTCATTTGGCTTCATGCAGTCTGTTACCGGCCCTACGCATTTGCAGGGTAATACTCTTGATTTGGTTATTATTAGATCTGATCTTCCATCTCCGTCTGTCGTCGTTGATTTGCCGCAGGTCTCCAATCATTCTCTTGTGCGTTTTTGGGTTCCGACCAGACTTCCTCCAGCTCGGTTTGTCGAGATTAATACTCGTGCTTGGAGGAGTTTCGACTCTGAGCAATTTCGGTCCGATTTACTAGCAGCCTCCTGTGCAATCCGGTGGTCTATAAGGATATGTCTAATGATCAGGCCCAGGAGCTCTATGACACTACCTTATCGTCGCTTCTTGATCAAAATGCTCCCTCCCGTGCTGCTAGACGGCGCCTTCAGCCTCTTACGCCGTGCTTTGATCGTGATTGCACAGCCTCGAAACGGAAATCAAGACTGTTGGAGCGGCGATACAAGCGGAGTCGAGACCCGATGATCGCACTCTGTGGATGAGCCAGGCAAAACAAAATTCTTACTGGAGAGGAAAAATCGATGATTGTCAAGGTAATCCTGCAAAGCTCTGGAGAACATTATCTGGGGTGCTCGGCGAGGACTGTGGCTGTTCAGCCCCACCCAATGATCTTGCGGCGAGTGATTTCTTGAAGGCATTTTTAGAGAAGACCGAGATTGTCACCAGTCTACTTCGTCTGCTTCTTGTCCGCTCTACTGTGCTGGAGGCTGTTTCAGCTCGCTGCTGGAATTCAGGCCTGTGGATGCTAACTACATCATCCGTCTCATCAGGGCTTCACCTAACAAGAACTGTTGCTTGGACCCAGTACCAACATGGATAATAAAACAATATTCCAATGAACTGGCACCATTCGTGGCATTTTTGGCCAACTCTTCGCTAAGATAAGGTTTTTTCCCTCGACTCAGAAAAACGCCATCATTACGCCAGTCCTCAAGAAACTAAACTTGGATCCGCATAACCCTTCTAACTATCGTCCGATCTCGAATTTGTCGTATTTGTCTAAGCTGTTGGAGCGATGTGTCGGCGACCAGATGAACATTTACCTCAATGAAAATAACCTCCTGCCACAATGCCAGTTAGCCTATAGAAATCATCATTCTATTGAGACTGCTGTCTTGAGGCTGCTCTTGGATGTCTACTTAGCAGCCGATCTGGGACGGATCACACTTCTGGGCCTTCTGGACCTTAGTGCTGCGTTTGACACCGTCGATCATCAGATCTTGTGTGATAGGCTTAATAACTCGTTTGGTTTTGGGGGTGCGATCCTGAAATGGTTCGGCTCCTACCTCACGGACCGGTCCCACTGCATCCGCTGCAACAATGTCACATCTGAGTCGGCCACTCTCCTCTACGGTGTACCGCAGGGGTTCGTCCTTGGTTCGGTGCTGTTTCTTCTTTACACTGCTGATGTCATCGGTGTCGCCACCAGACATGGGTTCTCGGCTCACTCCTATGCTGACGATCTGCAAATTTACAGTGACTCTCCTCAGATGTTATGCTCTGATCTTGTGCCAAGAATGTCTGCCTGTTTTGACAAAATCAGCTCATGGATGGCCAGTAATCGCTTTAAACTCAATCCATCAAATACTGAGCTGATATGGCTGGGTTCATCTCGGCGGCTGAGGCATTGTCTGATGGGGGATGTGGACATTGCTGGGGTTTCGGTCAGGCCTTCTGCGTCTGTTCGGGATCTTGGGGTGTTGACCGTGATCTGTCCATGGAGACACACATTTCCCATCTCACCCGTACCTGGTTTTACCATCTTCGTCAGCTACGTGTCGTCCGCAGGAGCCGCACTACAGACTCTGCTCATTCCCTGTCAGAGCACTGGTGCATAGTCGAGTTGACTAATGCAATGTGGTTCTGGCGGGTCTACCGCTGTTCCAGATCAGCAGACTTCAATCTGTTCTTCGGGCAGTAATTGCACTTGTCCTATCAATAGTATATATCAATGGTCTATTCCAGGGGTGGCCAACCCGCGGCCCATTTGCGGCCCGCGGTCTATCAATTGGCGGCCTGCTCTGCTTTGTTTAAATATTTGAAATTTATAGTAAAATCTTTTAAAAACTTCCTTAAAAATCGAAAAAGAATAAAAAAATTATATATGCCAGCAGAGTTTCAAATAGAGTTGGTTGAGCTGCAGTCTAATAGCTCTATGAAACAACAATTTCTGGAAGGGAACATAATTGAGTTTTACACCCTTTTAACTTCTGCCAAGTATCCAGCATTGCGAAAGAATGCATTGAAGATGATGAGTTTATTTGCAGTACATACATATGTGAGCAGGCATTTTCCAGAATGAAGTGCAATAAATCAGTCCACAGGGCCAGACTTACTGATAATTATTTGCACGACATCTTGTGCCTATCAGTGGCTGCATTTAAAGCTAATGTAGAGGAGCTGTCGTCTGGCAAACAAGCTCAGGTTTTGCACTGAATGACAATTACTCCTGAACAGTTAAAATACAATGTTTTTTGTGTCAACAATTCTATTTTGCAATATAGATTTTTTTATAAACAGTTTCTTTACTTTTGTAATAGTTAACTTTAATAAGTTCACTACCAAAATATAACAGTTAGCAGTCAGCCAAAATTGAATAAAATTTCATGTTTATTTGAGATGCTTGTGTATTCAACCAGCTATTATTGTATATTACTTTTTATTTTACATGACATGTATCCAAATGCTTTGTTGTTAGTTGGGGGTCGTCTCAGAGCACACTGTAGAAAATTACAACGCTCATCCAGAGAGAATTTTACCTTTCAAACCAGCGGCCCGCCGTATGTTTCAAAAATATGGTAATGGCCCTCTTTCTCAAAAAGGTTGGCCACCCCTGGTCTATGCTAATATACTCGTTGTTTATGTAACTAATGTAACAGAATGTGGCCTACAAAATCGATTAGGGGAGAACCGGACTGAATAGCCACTGTACAAAACGGCCACTGAGATTTTCTCATTTGTTAAATTATTTTTTACGCCCATTTCTTTTTTAAAATGCGTATATATATGAACTCTTTGTTCAGTGTTGTTCTTTTGTCTCTCGTGTATTTCGTTCAGCATTTATAGAGCTTTTTGTTTTTTCGCACGAAAAAGTGAAAACGAGTCAGGTCAGAACTATTCTATTCTTATCAAATATTTAAGTTTATATTTTGTAAGATTTTTTTAGTAAATAAAGAGATGTTTGATTAATATTTTAATCTAAAGTTTGGATGTCAAAAATTATTGTTTTGCTCGTAGCAGACTAAAATGCTCGTACATCTCGGTTCGTACTAAATGACCACTGTAAGGTCGTACTGAATGACCATAGTTATTCAGTATTGCTGAAGGTTTAAATTTTCATAAATGTGTTTAGGTTCATTATTGATCAAAATGTTAATGTAATATAATGAAATTGTTAAATATATTAAAGACATATACATATTAATCACTACTTAATGTTGTTATGGTTATGTTTCAGAATGAGAAACAGACTACAGCTGTGAAGGGGGGATGGTCCCAAAAAAACATGGAAAGAGCAGTAGAAGATGTTTTGAAAGCTTGCTTGCCAGTTAAATCTGCAGCAGAGAAGCACCAAGTGAGTAGAACATCACTGAGGCTAGCCCGTTTAGGTCCAAAACATTATTAATTAGATTTCTATTATTTTTTTTTGTTATTTCTAAGTTACTTGCTTATGTTTTAACAGATTTATTTTTAATTATTTTTTATTTGAAAGAAAACTTTGAAAATTCACTATGCTCGTTTTTCGAACGGTGGTCGTATATACTACTGAAAACGACAAAATGTTTAAAAGTCAAATTTTTTTGTTCTCAACGCAAACAATTATAATATAAATTTTAGGCTATAAACAGAAAAGCTGAAAACACATTTCTGACTTTATCAGTAACACAGTTCAATAAAATCCAAAAATTTAACATTCAATAAATCAGTCAAGCAGTTCATGATAGTCGTTTCAGAACCGGAGTGTGCGAAAAGCACCAAAACAATTCCGATTAAGTCGTTTGCCGCACTTGGCCCACATGTACAGTGTTTTGCCACAATTTTCCAGCTTGTAGCGACCTACTGTTTTCACCTTTTCCAGATCATGACCATGGCCAGTTGCTGAATCTTCCCTATCGTTTTGTTTCTTCAACCGTGCATGAATTCATTTCATCGGTATAAAACAACCTAAACAGCCTATATGGAGTTTTTCAAGCAAAGCACCATTGTGGTGTTTCAAACTCGTTATGTATAGACTGTTTTAAAAGTGGCTATTCAAATGACTCTTTTTGGTCCAAGTGCATTTCAATGGTTTTTGGCGTTATGGTTGCCGCGGCATTGAACTGACCGTATTTGCGACCTACATTTCTTCACCCAAAGAACAGACACAGTCTAATCCCATTCCATCATTAGTATAATCAACGTCTACCTTCCCGGATATTACAAAGAATAACATTTCTTCTTCATTTGCTTATTCAACAGTCACGTGTTATGATGCGCCGGGCGGAAGAATGACAAGTATGTCAACCTCAATGCTATCATCATCATCAAGAATTAGTTACATAGCTTCTTTCAACGTGAAAAAACGTTCTGTTTGACGCCTTTCATTTTTAAACTTTACAAACATTTCATTCGAAGAATGAAATTTGCATAAAACACTATCACCAATTCAACCACTGCACACCTATAAGCTGAATAAACTAGTTTCGACTCGTTCGCATACAGTACTCTATACGACCAACGATCGTAGAACGAGCATGACTCATACATGTTCAGATTGTGGGTTAGTGTAAACACAATAAAATTTAATTAACGTTGCTGTTTACTTTTGAGTACATCTTCTTTCGATATTTCAAACTTTTGTTATGATAACTCTCATGAAATTAGCATAATAAATTTTTAAAGTTATATCGGTCGAAAACCTTGAAAATGCTCATATTCTAACCCAGATTAAACTACTTAATACGAATAAAAAAATTATTTAAAAATTTTATACAGTGTATTGAAGCTTTCTTAACATAAAAAAAACTTTTAACAGAAAAAAAATTACAACTTAATTTTATGCAACGCCAAAAATAAGTGTGTTCGTAAAACGTACGATGGTCTAAAACGGCTAGACTGGATGCAATTCGCAGAGGAGATAATTTTGAAAGTAAATCTTATTCTCAATCATCGATGAGAGTTTTCAGTTCAAAAGAAGAGCTTCAGTTGAAAGAGTATTTAATACATGCCTCAAAAATGGGTTATGGGTTGAGTACACTTAAGCTCCGTTCACTGGCATATAAATTTGCTATCAGACTAAAGAAGAGGCTACCTCATTCTAGGAAAAGTGTAGAAAGCCCTTGGGTGAAGAATAAGCAAGCTGGAAAAGACTGGGTGCAAGCCTTTATAAAATGACAAAAAATTTTTTTTATTTTTTAATTAATATTAATAAAGATTTTTCTGTGAAATAAAATATTTTGGCTTACCATTTGTTGAGAATTGTGTCTTCTATAATAAAAATTGCATGAGTGGCCATTGAGTACTTGGGGGTGTCCATTCAATACTACCAGGTTGTACTGAATGGCCAGCCAGAAATGTTGGAAGAGGTTGCGTTATTTATCGTTTTTTATAAAATTGTTATAATATGAAAAGTTTTAATGAGCGGTTTTCAGTAGTGGAATGTTTTTGCTTTCATTATGTGAAAAATTTTTATTTCTATCACTTATAGTTTTTTTGTATGATTGATTTGAATAAAAGTGTAAAATTGTGTGACCATTTGGTACCACTCTCCCCTATATAAAAGTGTGTTTTTAAAAAACTTTGTTTTATGATTCACTTGTTCATTGCTTTATTTGCATTTAACGACGCCTCCCCCCAAGATTTTGTCCACAATTTTTTTGTTATTAGCTCACTCATGCTTGAGTATTTAGATTAGCTGATAAACGTAGCATTTTTACCAATGCTTTTATTAACTCGTCGTCTCTGTTTCTCTGTCTGTCTGTTTCTCTGTCTGTTTCAAATCTTGCAATCAATTTTTGAGTCACTTCCTGATGATAGATTTTTTTCAAATTTTGCATACATGCTCAAAATAGAAGACAATGCAATATTCAATTATTAGTTTTACAATAAGTCAATTAATTTAGTTAATTTTAATTAATTTATATATATTTATGTATATGTGTACGTGTGTGTGTTTATTATATTTTTTTATCTAGGAATTTATGTATACAAAATTTGTGTTTTAATTACATATAAAAGCATTGGGTTTTAAAAATTCGTTTTTAATTTACTTGTTCATACATTTGAATTATATCTACTAAGTTACGTCATATATTTCTACTAAAAATTTTTATCTTGTAGTGCCTTCGGTCCATCCGATCGAGCTCGTATGAACTTTAGCCCCGTGTGTCTGCAAGGGCGCAACTACCGCAAGCCAAATCGGAGGACCCTGCAATTTTTCCAAATATGATGAGTTTTTCTTTGAGTGGGGGAGTGGAGGTGCTATATTTGTTCTCAATCTATTATATGCCTATGCCTATATATTTATATGTTTATACATATCATAAACTTGTTTTTTAACATTTGCTTTAACTGGTTTGAAACAACACTGCAATCAGCATAAAACCAACTATAGTCGCTGCTATAACGTAAAATCAACGGCCTCCGGATGCCCGGCGCTGAAATAGTTGACTGTCCGGATATATATTAAGAAGTACATGGTCCAGGTTTATATTAAGATGTCCATGGTCCAGATTTATATTAAGATGTCCATGGTCCAGGTTTATATTAAGAAGTCCATGACTTCTATAGGAGTCCATGCATGGACGTCTATGTAATAGTATGATTTGGCTGACGTCTAGGTGCAGGATGTAATTATAAATGCATCACGTCACCACGAGTTCATAAAAATTACTCAGCAACTGCCGCAAACACAACTTCAATTTTGACACTTCCATGATTTTTATCATCAAATCAATATCAAAAGTATCAGAACTGGCAAAAAACAATGGAGAGATTTTTTATTTGTAGGCTGGAACGTTGTTTATATTAAATCTAGGTCACTTCCGACTATTCTGGCAATTTCTACCTACGAAAACAATATCGTGTTCTCCGCTTCGACATTCCATAGTGTTTCACATGATTGGTCGGTGCCAGTTGTTCATTGGCTCTTCAAATTTTGTTTATCGAAATCTATCGAATACCTGAAAACGAATTAGGCGTAACTACAATGGGTATTTTAAAATTTGACGAGGAGGTACTCAGTTGTTTTCATACTTTATTTGTTTTTTTTCCAGATCATAATGGATGCATTTTTTTTCAAATTTAATAACACAATGTATTGAAATAAAAAATTGGTAAAGTTCTAGTATAGACTTATAGAGTCGGCCGATTTCTATAAAAACACGGTTTAAAAAACTGTTTAATAGAATAAGCTCGGAACGGTCGCTGCTATTGCTCCGGCGGTTCGACGTGATTCAATCGGTAAATTGCTACTAACCCTAACCTAACCCTATCCCTAACCATAACCATATAGCCCTAACCCTGACACGAACCCGAACCCTATCTCTAACCATAACCCTATCCCTACCCCTATCCTAGGTAGAAGCATAAAAATTTCAAAAAATTTTTTTTTTAATTTCACTAATAATTTTAAATAAAGGTACAAATTCTGAGTTTGAATATACCATATAGTGTAAAAAAAAATAAAATTAATAAAGATATAGCGAATCAAAGATCGCAGGTAATTATGGAGAATAGCGGCAGAAATTATTTTTGGTGTTTTTAATTATTTTTCCGTAATAATAATTATATATTTGTAATCACAATAATAACTCCAATTTAATGATCCAAGCAGCTTATTAATTTTTGATAATAAAATTCTCTCGGAAAACTCACGAAACGCGCAAGAGAACAGCAACAAAAACTATGAATAGCGAAGTCAAACAGAAACTACTATTTATAGCGCAGACAAGAAATATCTACAGCGCTTAAAAAAAAATGATTAGCAAAAGTAACACAAAAAATAGTATTCACGCAGTCAAAATAACATTATTTAAAAAAAAAATTTAAGTTTATTTAAGTCCGAACTGTTCTTCATACAATGTTAAACGCGATAGTTTTCAATTAAGGCACACAAATTAATTCATATTTTAAAAAAAAAATAAGTTTTTTTTTTTAAAATTGTTTTATAAAAACTCGCACAATAAATTTATTTGACAACTAATTTATTTGACATTTCATTTCGCTTCACCTTTAGTTAGTTTACTGTTTATGAACCTAGTTTATCCTACTACCTGGCGGTTTTCTGTCATTAACTTCTTTAATTATATTTTCAATAAATTATTTGGATCAGTCGATTGGTAATTTAATTCTGTTTCTAATTATATTAATTTTATATTATAAAAATAATTAAAAACACCGAAAATAATTTCTGCCGCTATTCTCCATAATTACCAGATCGCATACCGCCGTGGTAATAGTTATAATGGCTCAGAACATACTAAGAAAAAGTTTTTTACAGAAAAACTTACTAAAAACCGACTTTAAGCAAAAATATCCAAAGGCAGTGTTGATACGCGGAATAATACAATTCAAGGAATGAAAAGTAAAGAAGAGTTAATATTAAAATAAAATAAAAATAATAAAACAATAAAATAACAAATAAATGTTGAAAAGTTCAAAATAATTGTTTAATTATGTAATATGCATCTTAAATTTTAAAAAATCAATGTGCTGAGCGGAAATTTATAAAATAAAAATAATAAAACAATAAAATAACAAATAAATGTTGAAGTGTATTATGCATCTTAAATTTAAAAAAAAATATGCTGTGCGGAAATTTATGCTTGACTAGTGAGGTACCCGGGTTTTTCTATCGTTTTTTCTCTCGTTCCCATTTCCTTTCCCGGTTACTCTTGCGCTCCTGGTCGCCTTCCCGCTCTTGGTCGCCTTCCCGCTTCCGGTCGCTTTTCCGCTCCTGGTCACTTTTCTGCTCCTGGTCACTTTTCCGCTTCCGATCGCTTTCTCGCTTCCCGCTCTCGGTCGACTTCCCGCTCCCGGTCACTTTTCCGCTCCCGATGCTTTCTCGCTCACGCTTGCTCTCCTCTTCCTGGTCGCTTTCTCGTTTGCTCTCTCGCTCTCCACAGGATTCTAGTAGCCATCGCCATCATGACCTCTAAAACTCAGAATTTCTCCTCCAAGAAATATGGTCGAAACCGTAATAAAGACAACCAAGTACTTTTACTTTGATATTATTTAATTTTTTCTTGGTGTTCTACTGCTAATTTATTGTTCTTAATATTTTTTATTTGTCTTAAGGCATATTGACAAAACCGTCACATTTAAAGAAACTGTTTTAGACATGGAGCGGGTTACGCAACTCGTACTTCTAAAACTATTCTTTTTCAAGTTTTAATTTCCATAATTTAAATTTTTAATTTTTTACCTAAATTGTCTATTTTTATTTTAAATGTGTTTAATTTTTATTTTCTTTATTCCAACTGTTCACTTCTATCGCTATTTGCAAATAGATCTTCACCGGGAACTACATTCGCTTTGGGAGCAATTTTATATGTTCTAAAGTGTGATATTTTTTGTTTTTTAATTATTTATGTTGTATTCAGTCTTTATTTATGCTTTAAATATCATTTACGTTAAAAACCGGTCATTTCTCATCAAAATCGGCCGATGACGCTATACTAGAACTTTACCAAAAAATTAATTCTTACATTTCTAACCCTGAATTTTTTTAAACTAATTATTTTAAAATTTAAGCCCAATCTTGTAAAAGCATGTTTTCATGGGGATGCGGACGAAGTTCGGTCATTTCTGTACAAAAAAGAAGATGTTAATTATCAAGATGTAGAAAAAAGGACTCCTCTTCATGCGGCGGCCTTCTGCGGAGAAGCTGAAATCTGTAAACTTTTATTACTTAATGGCGCTAGGATTAATTCAAAGGATATCAAATGGTTGACGCCTCTTCATAGGGCTTGCTGCTCAAAGAGTGATGTTAGTTTTTTTTAGCCTTTTTTGTTGTTTTTCTGGTTCAGTGGCTATGGTTCCGTGTAGATCAGGCAGTCGCATAAAATTTTTTTAAAATTTTTTTAATTAAATTAAAATATATTCGTATAAAGATATAAAATCTGAGTTCAAATATACCAGCAAATCTAGAAAAAGTTTATATTTGATGTAGAAAGATCCAGTGGCGTAGCCAGGATATGCTGAGGGGGTGACACATTTTTATGGGTTTTTTAACATAATATTAAAACTAAAGTCGAATTATGGAAACCAAAAGAAATTTTATTTCCACTTAAACTTTAGATGTCAAGTCTTCGTCGTGACTTTTTGAATTCGGTAAGAAATTCATGAATACTTAAAAACACGAAACCATCTAATTGTTCTTGTCCGGTTGAATTTCGAACTTTCGTTTTAATAAGTCCTAGTTTGCTGAACGATCTTTCGATTTAAGCTGTCGTAACTGGAATCACGTTGTAAATTTTCAAAAGCTTCTTAACATTAGGAAATAAATGTTCATTGCAAAGCTTCATGTGGTTTAATGCAGAAATTGGCTTTTATTTCAAATTATCAAGCTTTTTTTCCACAATTCAATTTTGCCGAGAACAGATGAAAATGAGTCGTTCAAGTCCATTTCGTAAAAGTCAAACAAAATCTTTATTTGATGCTTTGTTTCGTCGTCACATGTCCAATCTTTGGTATACATCAGATGTGAAAAACCGGACATTGCATTGTTTGCTGTAAACTTATCTTCGAGCTCTGAGATATTTTTTTTCAAAAACGGTTTAAACAAGGGATTACGGTAATATTCTTCCATCAAGCCTTGGTCTGCTACGGCTTTTTGGAACTTCAATGGCGATATCGTGATGTCTTGACATTGTCGAAGCTTCTTTGAAGAGCAAATGGAACTCTTCGGGGCTGCTGGAGATGAATTTTTAAAATTTTTCAATGAGAATTAAGGCTGAAGTGATTGCTACATGGTAATCGATGGATGGCGATTGGAGATAGCGGCTCAGAGAAACGCTGTATGAAAAACTGTGCTTCAAGACAATCAAGGAAATGATGAAGTCGAACATTGTGATGGTGTTAAGAAGAGCTTTTGCATGAAAATAATTTGAGGCAATTGGCCACTCTGAAATCTCAAACAGCACATCAATTGTAAGTTCCAGTAGTTCGTAGAAAGATTCAATTGCAGTGTGTTGCTCAACCCATCTCGTTTCACATGTATTCTTCAATTTAGATTTCTTTGTTTCAACTGGCATCTTTTGAATAGATTTGAGAAGTTCCGCTTGTTTCTTGGGGCAGTTTAGAAAATTGTAAACTTCCCTGATCATGCTTAGACATTGTTTGATTTGTCTAATCTCAACTCCCAGCAACTGCTAAATTTAAACGGTGACTGAAACAATGCAAATAGACAGTCATTGGATAAAGCTGACAAATTCAAGCTGCAACTCCTGATTTATGTCCACTCATAACTTTTGCGCCGTCGAAACCAAGTCCTCTACAATTTCTCATGTCTAAAGTTAAAGCAACGGCTTTGCTTAGCAGCACTCCAGAAATTCCTGTTGCAGTCACATCATCGACATTTGTCAGCATCAAAAAAGCTTCGACCATCTCTGCAGTTTCTTCATCATAGAACCTTGCTCCGATTGACATCTACTCAACTCGGGTGACATCGGCCGATTCATCAGCAAGAAGCGTGAATATTTCACTTTTTCGAATTCTTAGCAAAAGCTTCTCAAGTGCAATTCGATGCATTATATCGATGATGTCGTTTTGCATGGAACTACTCAAGTAACTTGCATTTTTGGCCGAATGCTTTAAAGCGTACATAAAATCTGGATCTTGTGATCCTATCAGTCTAACGAGATTTCTGAAGTTACCATCATTAAAACTCAAATCTGGTTCAAAGATGTTGCCAGAATCATGATGACCACGTAAAGCGAGTGACTGTCGTGACAAGTAGAGGATTACTTCGAAGATTCTTTTCAATATACTCAACTGCCTATCAATTGATGAATCTGGGTTCTGCACGATCTTTTCAAAAGTTGAAGCTTTTTCCACCGACAACTTATGGTAGAAAGTCCTCGCATGATTTTCAAAAGCTTCTCGAGAGATTCTCCAGTTGTTAAACAGTGTCTTGACGAGGATGGAAGCAATTTGATCGCCGTAAGCGAAAAAGAAACAATATTTGCAGAAAACTCCGTTCGCAGATTTAGAATAATGCAACCAGTGAAAGTCCTCCAACCAATGATTGTTGAACCGCAGCTTCTTGTCACCTTTGAGAATTGAAGGGTACTTGAAGGCTGGACTTGGATTTTGCAACCTCAAAATGGCATCTTGTTTCTCGAATTCATTCAACTTTGAACCTTGATAAAATTGCAAATCGTTATTGAGGACGATTGAAACTTCATCGGCGGGTTCTTTGCAATTTCCAGGAGGATTCACTGAACTTAAACTTGCATCAACGACAAAATTATCGCTGAGATATTCATTTTCGACATCGTCAACTTTCTGCTTTTTACGAAAAAAGTCTTTAATCGTACTTCTCTGGTTTCTTTTCATCTCGTTATACAAATATAATTATTTAAGTTTCTTAGAAGTTTAAATCAATCACTTACCATATTAAGTTTATGAAAAGGAATTTTGAAATACTGACGAAAGCTTCATAAGATCGAAACAGTTTTTTGCTATATATCACGCCGCTAAAATAAAACAATGTCGTCTGTTAGCGTTGCTGGTTATATTTTTTCGTCGCGAAGCCAAAAATTTAATTTTTAAAATTTTGACATGTGAAGTTTGTGAAAAGCAATGATGTTTTTCATTTTGACATTTTATTTTCATCGAACAACATAGAAATTTTACTGATTTATGAATATCCATTCTATCTTAGGAGGCTTGGGGAGGGTGATTTGGTGACAAATCACCCCCCTGGCCACGCCAATGGAAAGATCCATTCGAGAAGAAGGCATCATGGTCGAAACATTCAAGGCGTTAGGCTGTTCAAAACTGGTTCGAACGACCTAGCTTAGTTTACAAAGGCTTACATAGAGCATTGAGTGCACAAGGCTGAAAAAGCTTTTCGGACAATAATTATAAATTTGAAGTCAGAATTCATTTAATGTTGCATTATTAATTTTTAAATTTGTATTTATATAATTACATCAAGACAACGTAATATTTAAAAAATCAGAAAAAATGTTTCTTTAGATTTCGAAAGTCAGATCCCGGTTATCACGACTGCACTTGTTTATTTATTTATTTTATTCCAACTCGAACAGAGGGACCCAACGGGCCACTGAAACTGTTCGGACAGAATACAGTTAAGTGAAACGTAATCAGAAAAAAAGAAAAACGTCAAGTCATACAGTTGAAACAAAATGCAATCAAAATAACCAGTTCAGTGGGACAATATGTCATAAAGAAAAATCTCAGAAGAAAACCTGATATTAGCACTAAATTTAGTATAATCCAGGATGATCAAAAAAAGCAAACATCATTCAAATTTCAGATAAGAATAATGTTGCAAACAGTATGACTATTTATATTTACGTAGCTTATCTTCTAACAATTTCCTTCTTCAATTTCAGCAAGGGTAACTATGCTGATTTAAACTCATACTTATTACACTTAAATTAGGACTACTTCTTCCAATTTTGTTCCGTTGTTGACGAATGCTGGAATGTTGTAAAATATTGTCTGATTGAGGCCGTTAGAGTCTTTGTGCCCATTGCAAGGACTCACGCCTCTCTCGAACGACGTCGGTTCATTTCCAGATCAATGCGCCTGCTTTACAAAACCAAGCTTCATTACTGGAGACAGCGGAGAAAAACGTCCGCGCCAGAGGACCGGGTCAAATATAACAATTGCTAAAAAAAAAGTACTACTTTGGCTAAACAAAAAAGAGTCAACCACGAATTTAGTCTTATTGCAGGGAACAATATAGGAAAATTTTACAGATATGTAAATAACAAGCTGTTCTCTTGTTCTACTCTCACATCTTAACGTCAGCTGATAATAAATCTACTTCGGATCGGTCGAGATTGCTGATATTTTTAATGAATATTTTGCTAGTGTTTTTACAACAGATGACGGAGTCCGCTCTGACCTAAGGGCTCGAACTGACAAGCATCTGGACAATGTACTGTTCACTCCATGCATTGTAGCCAAAACCCTTAGTAATCTAAAAAGTTCCTGCTCTGCTGGCCCAGACGGTCTACCTTACCTCCTTCTAAAAAAAATGTGCAAATGGCTTGGCAACTCCACTGGGTCATGTCTTTGACATGTCTCTCAAAAATACTAAATTGCCCAAGGAATGTAAAAAGGCCTACATTTTGCCTATCCACAAAAAGGGTCCTACTTGCCATCTGGCCAACTACAGACCCATCTCCATTACCTCATCTTGCTGTCGTGCAATGGGGAAGATTATCAATAAGGAAATTCTTTCCTATCTTCATCTTTATGGCCTTGTCAGCCAACCTTCTTGGATCATTAAGAGGATCCCGAGTGCTTTTTCACCTATTCTGGCTCATCTTGTCAATGCGTCCATCTCCTCATCACAGCTTCCTACATCTAAAAAAAAGCAATCATTTTTCCAAAGCTTAAGAAGTCGCTCAAGTTGACTTAACTCGTTTTCTGTCTGTCATTGAAACTGTGCAAAAATGATTATTCTCCTGTATTTGATTGTGATGATGATGTCTGAGTGGTTGATGACAGGGATAATGTTGTGCGATGATGATGGTGTCTGTGTGTGTCAACGTACAGTATCAGGAAGCAGGTAGTTTGTTTCTTTAACATTCTGTGAGTTCCTTGAAGTTGAAAATGATTTTCCCTGGGAAAGCTCGTTATGTATTGAGCATTTGGTTTATTTAACATTCTATAGGTTCCTGGAAACCTAGTTTTGCTTTACTAATAGAAAATCAGTTTTTCATTATTACCACTGGGACCATCGTAAGCTTTTATCACCATGTTATTTCTATACTAGCACATGCGGCTTCATGAACCGTGTTACGTTAGGCGCAAGCTTCCCGTTTGCTGTTTACATCATGTGTTCAGCGTTTAGTGTGGTAGATGTTGTGTCATGATTTGCGACTTTTAAATCGTTATAACTCAACAAATATAAGTCGAACTGATATATATATATATATTTAAAATTTTTTGTGCGACTGCCTACGTTAGTGCTATGCTGTTGCTAAGAATCGTTGTCCATAATAGAAGTGTAGCAAACAACGGACATATAGGTAAATTGCACTGCCCATCCTGCTGCTGTAGGTGTTTCATTTTTTTTGTTTTTCATGCGTGATGTGCTGAATGCCGATTGTTCAATAACGGCACCCTTCATACCAGCGCAACCGGTATTTGCCGGTATTGCCAAAAATCTGTTCAGCCCTAATATTTATGTTGTTTAGTCTTATCAATAATTTTATTTCATTTTCCATGAATTCCACTATAAGGCTAATCGTTTTTTTTGGAATTGGTTTTTGCGAATCGGCTCCGCCGGCTAATCCAGCAACTTAGTGGTCTAGCTCTTAAATGCACCAATAAAGTGGCCTATGTGCGGAATATGTTATGCAAAAGTGATTTTACAAGATTTTTTTAGTTTGTGTTTTAATGGTTCCATATATAAATTGATACATCAAAATACTTGCAAATTAATTGTATAAACACAGCCTTTATAAAAAAAGTTAAGAGTCCATTTTTCTTGATATTCGTATCAAAGTGAGTCGCATTGAACTTTTGTCATTTTTTTAAAAGTTTAATGTCTTCTTTATTCTTTCTTATTTAACATCAAAAGTATATAAACAAGTGCATCTTTGAATTCTTCATATTTTAGGCTCCTCATGTTATTTAATAAAATATTAATAAATTTATCAACTTGTAAAAACTCTGTGTCCGTCTTGCAATTTACTCAAAAATTCGAGTTGAAGTTCCGGTATTAATTTTTGAAAATTTCGGGTTCAGGTTTTGATTTTGTAATAGTTCGGGTTCGGGTTTTAATTTTTGAATAGTTCGGGTTCAGGTTTCAATTTTTCAATATTTTGGGTTTGGTTTTTATTTTTTACATTTTCGGGTTCGGGTATCCGCGACATCCCTACTAACCTACTTTTTGTCTATAGTGTTACCACCCCCATCTTTCCTATTTATAACCCCTTCCTCTTTTACAAGTTGCTTAGGTTTTCTTTTTGACTCTAACTTGTCTTTAACCTCTCAAATTTTATCTGTCTCAAAATCTTGCTATTTTCCTATATTTCATATAAAACAGTTTTTCCCATTTTTAGATGATCCTTTTTTACAACTTTTAGTCTCTTTTCTAAAATTGATTACTGCTTGTTCAACCACAACTGGGACACCTTGGACATTTGAACTTGTTGGTTCATTAGCATCACAATTGACATACTCTTCAAATTGACTCCCATCAGGGTTGGATGGTCTGCCATATCATCATCGAACTCTAGAACCTCTGTAGTTTTTGTGACTTCACATGGACCGAAACCGCATTTACGAAAGCACTTTGTGATTGTGTCTTCTATTCAAAAATTAAAGCAATGGAACTCAAAGCCATATTATGGAGTCGAGTAATGTAATAGGTTTTGCCACCTGTTGAGTTTTTGCAGTTTGGTCATTGTCCATTTTGCCTATTAAATGACGTAAAAACATCTTCCGGCAATTCAACTTCGCATTTTTAATAATGCCGGCATCCAGGGTTGTCAAGAGCGGTAGCGCTGCGCTACCTCTATTGTAGCGGCGCTGTTTTTAAGGTAGCGGTAGCGGCGCTACTATTGGCTGACAAGATGGTTGATGGTAGCGCCGCTACATTTTTTAGCTGTTCTCAGCACTATTCGCTACCGCTACTTTTATTCAAAAACAAAATATGTTTTTATATCAATTAAATGATTTTCCATGTATTTAGTTTTTATTTGAAGTATGCATGAAATCTGAATCTGGTTAATTGATCGACGACCGTAAGCTTATATTTGAAATGTGGAACCTTTCCTGACCTTGCTAAAGCGAGCGTGTGCGTCTCTTTGAAGCGTGGCAGAAGTGGTATACCGGGCGTTAGTAATGTTTTGAGATGTATGGTATCTGGCTGTTTGAGTGTGTATAAACCTACAGTTTGTAGAAACAGTTCAAGGCAGTTTTTAAATTTTTTTATTCAATTGTCATTGAAAGGCTCGTTTGATCTTAAGATCTTGATGTTATTTTTGTCCAGTTGTTTTATTTACTGCATGTGACGAATAAAATTGTTGTAATATTACTACCATGTCCTCTACAAACTTGTTGATTGCTCGATGCATGTGTGTCTTTGAAGCGTGGCTTTTTAGTGTTAGTGTTAAATGATCGATGCCAGATTTGTTATAGCTGGCATGCGTGCTGCTTTGACGTGTTTGTAGTCTCTGGTGAATGTGTACATATACGATTTACAAAAACAGTAGAATATAATTTTTCTGGTGCTGTTTCAACTTTTCCTTCGTTATCGCATACTTGCTCGAACTTAAAATCTATAAGTCATTTCTTGTCTAGTTGTTTCTTCATCGTTTGTGTGAAAAAAGTTGTTATTCTACCACATAGAACGTACAAGATGTCAAAAACCATTAAACCAAGTGGGGATAATGCTGGTGAAATCAATCGTGTGGGACGGATTTGCATTCTTTTCTTTAGATGAAATTATAATATTAATAAAGGATTTTAGAGTTTCAAGTTTTGGCATCTTATTTACACGATATCACTATATTTTAAAACAGGTAAAAATATAAATGCATATATATATATATATATATATATATATATATATATATATATATATATATATATATATATATATATATATATATATATATATATATATATATATATATATCTGTCTGTTTATTTGTTTGCTTGAATAATGTAGATTTCCAATGGATGCTGAGTAATTTTTTTCTGAAAAAGGGGTGGTAGGCCAAATAAGTTCGAGAACTGCTGCTCTAAATGAATAACTGGTATTTATTATGCATAAAGCTCGTAATTTTATCTGTTATTTTTGTAGGCAACTGTGGATGTTTTGTTGAAGCATCAAGCAGATGTTAGTGCTAGAGACAAAAATTGGCAGACCCCTCTTCACATTGCAGCTTCAAATAATGCCATCAAGTGTGCTGAACTTATACTTCCAAATCTTGCTAATATTAACATATCTGATCGATCAGGAAGGACCAGTCTTCACCATGCTGCATTCAATGGCCATCAACAAGTAAACACATTGTATTTTTAACAACTTGTCTTTTTTTGGCACATGCAAGAAATTGGTGCTTGTTAATGTTTATCTATTCTATTTTTAGCTTATTTATAATTGGTGAGCATTTAGTTTATATGATATGATTGTTTTATGTAGGAATTGTTTTTTGAAGAGTTCAGGTTGTGTAGGCTTGGCATTAGATATATATAGGATTGCATGGTAAAAGCTTTAACAAATAATTAATTAATTAATTAATTAACCAATTTTTTATGTTTCCTTGTTATATCAGACAAATTTTGGGTCAATCGTTTTGTTATATGCAGATGGTGCAGCTGTTGTTAGAAAAAGGAGCAAATATTAATGCTCTAGACAAAAAAGACAGACGAGCAATACATTGGGCAGCTTTCATGGGTCATGTTGATGTTGTTCGTGTTCTTATCAGTTTTGGAGCAGAAATCGGTTGTCAAGACAAACAGGTTTAATTGGTTCCTAATAATCTCATTTATTGTAGACTCTTCTTTATTTGGTTTTAAAATGGTTGCAGCTACCAGATTTTCTTTAAGTTTGTTTTGTTCTTTTCTTTAGGTTTTATAGTTTTTCATTGTATCTACTGAATTTAATTTGACACATTGTTATTAAAAATTTAGGTGTTCTTTTTTAGTTTTAATCTTTCAATCAAAAGGGTCCGACAATGGTTATTGGCAAAACCAGCTGGTACTAAATCAATAAGAGATTTGAGATAAGCATGATGTGTATGTAGGGTGTTGATTATATTGTTAGTTATTATAGTAATTTTAAAATCAATGGGTTTTGAGATGGAAACTAATGGACAGCCAATAAGATTGAGTGAGTTAAAAAGAGAGATTTGGCTTTTAAGACAGGCTGTCATTAATTGATCATCATGACTGTAACACATTGAAGCAGGCAAAAATTTTCAAGGAACTTTCATCCAAGTTAACGTTGAAGGCATGAAATCGCAAAATGAACTAAATCTTGGTGGGACCGAAATCTGTTCCATTGACCAAAAATTGGTTAAATCATTAGATCTTCCAGTTCAAAAGAAAATTTCTATTTTACAACGTTTTTATTAGGTCACTTTCTTGTCTGTTTGTTTCTTTGAGATTTTGTCCGCGAATTCCATACGATGGTGTTTATTGCTACCTAGCGAAAAAAAGTAAAAAGTTATAAGATTTTAAATTCAAGTTATAAGATTTTAAATTCAAGTTATAAGATTTTAAATTCAAGTTATAAGATTTTAAATTCAAGTTATAAGATTTTAAATTCAAGTTATAAGATTTTAAATTCAAGTTATAAGATTTTAAATTCAAGTTATAAGATTTTAAATTCAAGTTATAAGATTTTAAATTCAAGTTATAAGATTTTAAATTCAAGTTATAAGATTTTAAATTCAAGTTATAAGATTTTAAATTCAAGTTATAAGATTTTAAATTCAAGTTATAAGATTTTAAATTCAAGTTATAAGATTTTAAATTCAAGTTATAAGATTTTAAATTCAAGTTATAAGATTTTAAATTCAAGTTATAAGATTTTAAATTCAAGTTATAAGATTTTAAATTCAAGTTATAAGATTTTAAATTCAAGTTATAAGATTTTAAATTCAAGTTATAAGATTTTAAATTCAAGTTATAAGATTTTAAATTCAAGTTATAAGATTTTAAATTCAAGTTATAAGATTTTAAATTCAAGTTATAAGATTTTAAATTCAAGTTATAAGATTTTAAATTCAAGTTATAAGATTTTAAATTCAAGTTATAAGATTTTAAATTCAAGTTATAAGATTTTAAATTCAAGTTATAAGATTTTAAATTCAACAGGCTAAGGTTTGCACTTAGCGAAAAAACTAAAAAAACTCAAATGCTCACCCATCAAAAACGAAAAAGTAGAAAATAATTTTTACATCATAAAAAATTCATTTTTAAAAAAACGTTTATCTTCCGCCCTAAAAAGTATAAAATAATATTCCTATTAACGAAAAACGTTGCAGGCGCATATAGGCTACAACATCAAAACTTTAGTAAAACAAATAGCGAATATATAAATAATATATATGATAATATATATGATAATATATAATAATAATATATAATAATATATATAATAGCCCATGTCTGTGTAAGACGTTTGTGTAAGGCGTTTTTGTGTGATGATCTGCTATCTATGGCAAATTAATTTATATATAATAAATACATGTTTATATATATTTTTATATAGTTAAATAAATTAAAAAATATTTACCTAACTTAAATTAATTCAAAATATAAAAATTTAATAATAATATAATCTTTTTTTGTTGTTGCTTTGAATGCATACAAGGTCCCCATCAATAATTTTCAACCATGTTTTTTTTGGTGCCGAACGTTGGATGCGCCAGCCAGGTGGTTGCTCTGGCCAAAGTAAACTATTGGGAAGCCGTTTACCATCCATTCGGCAGACGTGCCCAAACCAGCGCAGTTGCCGTTTTTGAATGTGTTCGTCGATCAGTGGTTGTCGATCACATCGTTCACGGATCGTCTCGTTTCGAATGCATAAATACATAAATAAATAAATAATTAATAAACTTATAATAATCCTTAAAATGTATCCAAAGTTCATCGTAATTTTGAAACTCCGTCCTTGGGACGGTCAAAACCACTAGTAATATATATAAATAATAGGATTCTGCGTCCCGTTATTTTTTTGAAACGATACGATACGATACGACTTCTGAAATTTGTCTAGAATAAAACGATACGATACGAGATGCCTCGACCAATAACGAGACAAATCTGATACGATACGATATCGGGATCTCGACTAAAATGTCAACTGCGGAAATTTTGTCTCGAATAAAACTAGATAACATAGAATGATGAACTATATGCGACAGACAATATTAATAACTACATTAAAGGAATTCATTGAAAAAAATATTTAAATATTAACAAATTTCAAAATTTAAAAAAATTTACAAAATTTATTTTTTTTAAACTTGAAATAAGTTTCATTTGTTTAGTTTCGATACATCTATTTGTCTAAATTTAGACTCCAAATGATGACAAACGCGAGAAAGGTTCTTTCAGACTAGTTTCGAAATAAAAAGTCTTAAGTTTAGATTTAAAAATATAGACATTTGGAGAGTCCCTAATATCCGGAGGAAGAGAGTTCCAAACGGCTGGGGCAGCGTGGCGGAGGCCACGCCTTGAGATGTTGTTGATTGTACTTTTTTTTAGTAGATGCAGGGAGGATGTAGAGCAGTGGTCTCAAACACGTGGCCCGCTGGATGATATTTTGCGGCCCGCCACTTGATATCAAATTTCAATGGAAGTGCGGCCCGCCATGGCAATAACAAATAAAATAAAAAAATTTTTTCCCTCCTGATCAAATCTTGCCCCTTCCGAAAAATTTTTTGCTTCCCTGAAACAAATTATGAATATTGCATTTTTGATAATGTATGGGTGTGTACATCTGTATTATTTCCATGTTCATGTGCAAGCCGGAGAAAAAAGCCTAAGTAAAATATTATAAAGTTGGAGTGGAATGGGCATTAGCTTCGACTTTAGTAGCCGGATTCATATGACAAATAAGAAAGAGGCATATTATAGCTCACATACTATGTTGCAGTCGGCATCCATTATCATATTTCACAAGTGAGTCATTCCAATATCTCCAGCTCTTGTTATTGCATTTGAACTTTTGAATTTCGTTATCTCAGTCATCGATTTTATTTTGCTCTGTGGAAGCGTTACTTCGTCCTGTATTGTCTCGTTGAAAAATTGCCAAGTTTAGAAAGTTAATGAAGGTTAGTCCTGAAAATGATTTGTTGATGAGAGCACAGATATCACTGACACTGCACAACTGGCAATGTGTATCCCGTGGTGTTGATGACAACTTGAAGTGATAGAGGAGCTGCTTACAGTTATGCCAATGCATTGTCAGACCACTGCTCAAGAGATATTCCTCCAGCTGTGTTTTGCCATTGTGGATGCCTGTTTACCATGGAGGATGTTTGCTGGAATAACAACAGACGGACCACCTTCAATGACAATGAAAAAATGGACTTGTTGCACTTGTTCTGTCGTTGTATAATGCATCAACCGTATAAGATCCAGGGGCTTAAAGCCCAGGCAGTTCCATGCTTTTTTTTTTTAGAGAAAATAGAGTCTGCATATAAAAATGTGCTCAACTTTACTGAAGTGCGTTTGAGAACAGAAGTGAAAGTTTTCATGGAGAACAATGTGATTCCAAATGGTTCATGGAATTAGCTTTTCTTGTTGACATCACACAAGAGCTAAATATTAAGCATCTGCGTCCCTACTGTAAATTTTTTGCATTTTTACATGTTTTATGGAAACTTGTTTCTAAAAAGTGAGCCTAATAATGCACTTTGGCCAGCTGGCTGGTAAGGAGAATAAACTTAAAAACTAGACAACCTAGAGAGTTCGGGTTTTTAGCATTTTTTGAAATACTAAAAAAAATGTTTGACTACTTTTTAAGTAAATTACCATATTTTTAGCATCTAGCAGTTGTTTTCCAGTGTGGTTTGTGGATATAAAATCAAATATTTGTTTTTTCCGCCGTTTTTGGCTCCTCCCACCGTTTTTTGGCCCCTCTCGCCGTTTTTGGCCCCTCGCCATTTTTTTGGCCCACCCGCCAAAGAAGTCTAGATCTGCCACTGCATACATGCATTCATTTTTATATATAAGATATAAAACTAAAAGTGATATATAAGTGACCATAATACTGCACTTTTTACTGACTCACTGAAATTACATGTACAATAAATGCAATTTGTTTTTCCATAGTAACTTGTTGATTTTGTTCATAATGTGGCCTAGTTCGTTATTTTCAGTTTTCAATTTTAAAACTGGAAAAAGTTTTCACTTATTGGAACACAAGACTTCGACATCTCTGGTTCACAAAAACAAGAAGGACGAAGTTGTGATGTCTCTTTGACATTGTTCATGCTGATGCCCTACAGCTTCTCACCATTCAAAAAGACAGAGATTGGGATCAATTGGTGTCTTGGACAGGATTCAGCTACTTAAAAACCAGCAGGCTCAAGAGCAAAGAGAAGCAAATATAAATAGAAGAAAACGAGAACGCAACAGCATCAAGAAATGTAAAAAAACAAAAATCAACATTATGACTACTGGACAGAACTAGGATTTCTTCAGGAATGCAACATTGGTTATCAGCGAAGTTGCATCCAGCCTAGGTCACCATGTTTGTTCTTTAAACATCGACAGAAACTCTATTCATCGAGCAAGAGCAAACCCCATCTTAAAATTTTAGATCAGAATTATTATGCTTTTTAGGTAAATTTGCGCCGTCAGTGATTTTGACCATTCATTGGGACGACAAACTAATGGAAGATTTAACTTCAATCTATGGATTGTCTTACAGTTCTCATTTTCGGTGTCGGTGTGGAACAGCTACTTGTACTGGAATGCAAAAGCCCAAGCAGCTACTGTGGTATGCCAAGAATCAAGCTGTATCATCATGTTTTGAAACAACAGCATCAAACACTGGCCATTAAAATGGGACCTGTTTCATAAATGACCAGAAACTATGGTTGTTTCATCTCACGTCAAATTACAAATTTTCATTTTTGACTGTTTTTGGAAAACTTAAAACCTCTGGGGGTCACCTAAATATTTTCCAATTTGCACAATTATTGCACAGTATATTTTTTTTTAACATGCATTGAAGGGGTTTTACAATCAAATTTCCAATTTCTCTGCAATATATTAAGGGCCACCCTGATATACATATTCATCTTTGTAGTTCTACAGTCCTCTTCATGCTGCTTGTGCAAGTGGACAGATCAGTGTTGTCCGGCTGCTTCATGAGTTTGGAGCCGAAATAGATGTTACTACGGACCAAGGTAACACCTGTCTTCATCTTGCATGTCTCAATGGACAAGATCTTGTGGCTAAGGAAGTAATTGATCACAATCCCTCTTTAGATGCAATAAATCACAAAGAAATGGTAAGATAAGTTATGTATTTGAGTATTAGCCAGGAATAATAAAAAAAATTATTATGCTTTAAAAATGTATTATGCTCCAATCAGACTGTTTTGTAAGGTGTAAGTTAACAATTATTAGGTGCCATTGCATTGTGCAGCAATTTCAACTCATGGAGAAGCTTGTTTAGAAGTTTTGATAAATGAAAAAACTTTCATTGATGCTAAGGTTAGTAAATTTTTTGCATTTTTACATGTTTTATGGAAACTTGTTTCTAAAAAGTGAGCCTAATAATGCACTTTGGCCAGCTGGCTGGTAAGGAGAATAAACTTAACAACTAGACAACCTAGAGAGTTCGGGTTTTTAGCATTAGGTTTGTGTCACAGATATTCAGGAGGCGATTTTTTTATTTTCCTCAGCTGCTATTATTTGTTTTGAAGGTGAAAATTCCCAACATTTTCACCTACGAAATAAATAATTGCCTCTGAGCTACTGTTTAATGCGATTAAAGGAAAGCTAAGCATTTGAATGCTTCAACCAAATTGCATTGAAATCCCTTCATTATAACACAAGGACTCTTGTGATTTCTCCAATGACGTCTGGAGGCGGTCCACGAGCTCAGACTTTCTTCCTTTATCACTGAGCTCTCGTTTTCTAAGTTCCCGCCTCAATTCAAGTATCGAGAGTTTATCCAATGCTTTCAAAACCATTCTTGTAACCCAATTCTGATCACCAATGTTACGATATCACCAAATCGTATACCGGGCTCAATAGAATGGTTTTGCAGTTTAAAAAAAAATTAATTAAACTTAATAAATCCTATTAATTTCTATCAATGGGAAACTGATAGTAAAATCATCGATTTTACATGAATATATATATATGTATGTATGTATGTATATATATATATATATATATATATATATATATATATATATATATATATATATATATATATATATATATATATATATATATATATATATATATATATATATGTATGTATAAAAGGTAAGTTCTTCAAGTAACTGCAAAACCATTTTTTTCAGATCCCACTTCTGACACCAATGTTACGATATTGCCAATTATATTCGGGATTATTGGAATGGTTTTGCAGTTTATTGAGAGATAATGAAAACTTTTTATTTTGTTAGGTCGAGATGAGGTAATCGATAAATAAAGCAGTGATAAAAATATTTTGTTATTATTATGAACAATAATTTTTTTATTTGTTATTGGAGTTTTATAGAAATTATTTTATTTTGTTAGTTTAAGTCATCTTACCATCACTGCCACTACAGTTCTTTCTATATTTTTTATATAAATGCAATGAAAAAGGTATTTGTTTGAATACAGTCACACGATGGAAAAACACCACTTCATTTGGTTGCCATGCATGGTTTCACTTCCAGAGCTGAGATGCTTTTAAAAAACGGTTTATTATAATTTTTTAATTATAATAAACAAAATTTTTAATTATAATAGAACAAATGTTGTGAACATGTTGCTTGTTGCTTCTAGAGTTTAACTTAGAGGTGCACCCTTAATGCATTTCAATTTATCAGCCAAAATATGTGTCAAAATATATCGGCTGAAACCGATTACGGGCCGATAATCGGTGCACTTCTAGTTTAACTATTTGTTCATTTTTTAGACTGTTTGATGTTTATGTATTTTGATGTTGTTGTTAATCAATCTCATTAGCAAGCTAATAACTTTCTTGACTTATAATTTGTTCACAATTTTAAAATATGCAAGGTTAATTACAGGTGCTTCAGTATCTAGCACCGATTCAAATGGCAATTCCTTACTGCACACAGCTGCTGCATATGAGCATCATCAACTTGTTGAACTATTCATCAAACATGGAGCTGATGTTTTCAGGTCTTTTATGCAATTTTATTTTATAAGTTCATTGACAATACATAAAGAGTAGTTACATAATTCTTTAGTTTGGTAATGTGACTAAGATTATCACATTTTTGTTATTTTAGCAAAGGTTATTGTGGGATGTTGCCATTCCACTTGGCAGCTATGAATGGATACCAAGAATGTTTCAAAACTCTGTTTAACCTCTCCTCGGATTCCAATTTTCATATTGATCAAGTAGACGACCTTGGCAGAAGTTGTCTTCATTGTGCAGCTTGTGGAGGGTGCGTTACGTTATAATTTGTTGAGTGAGTAAATCCATACTTTATATAGTGGCTCAAGTCTTGAGAAACTTGGGATGCTGAATGAGTAATTCAAAGCTGATTTGCTCTATGATGTTTGTTGAAGCTATCAACTATATTGAATTAGTTACCTTGTAGATTAATTCTTAAATGTACTCATTGAATGTTATCTATTTGTATGTTGTTGTGGGGCAAAGTTTACATAAGAAATTGCTGAATGCGAAATGGGCCACAAAGTTTAACAAAACTTGCTTGATTTCTGCTTATATATATATATATATATATATATATATATATATATAAAACACCGTTTAGCGTTTACTGATTCTTCTTTTAGTTTTGAAAAGTAATGAATTGCAACCGACGAGGATTTAAAGACAGGAGCCATATAAAATTTATTTGTATTAGGTATAAAATTTAAACGAACTTACCAGCCAGTTTCGAAAAGTTCATCATCAGAGTCCGTATGAACTTGAAGAATATAAACAAAACGGAGAATGGAGATGTACATTAAAAATTAATTACAAAACTATAAAATTAATAATTAATAATGAAAATGCAATAGATTAAAAAAATATAAATTTGTTTAAGTAAGTTTAAATAAAGATCGGTTTAAATAAATTTCAATTTAAAAGAATTAATGTGAAATAAAATAAATGAATGTAATTAATATTATTAATTAAATTCGTTAATCATTTCATGTAATAAAATGAAATGCAATTATTAATATAATATAATGATAATTAAAGTAAGTAGAAGGGTTAAAATAATAAGTTATAAGCAACAGACATTATAAGGTAAGAAGTTTAAAATAATAAAATAACGACTAAAAAACTAAAAATTTAAAAGATATAAACCGCTGAAGTTAAGTATGGAACATAACGAGAATACAACGAAATGCAATTATCTACAGCGTCGAATTGTAATATTCAGACAATCCTTTAGATGCTGATGTGTGGAATGTCTCCTTCAGCAGCCTCCGGAGTGGCACCCGCAGAGCAAGCAACTGGGCTGTTAAGTTGATGAGTAGAGGGAGGGGAAGAGGCAAGAGAATGGTGTCGATAGAGGAGAATCCAGTGTCTTCTTTAAAGAGGCGGAAGAAGAAAAGTGTGAATTGCTCAGAGTTGGGCAACCAGGAACAGTATGTTGCGAAAGAGAATCGACGAAAGAATTGACAGGCATTGATGTAATGGAAGGAACGTCGGCGGGCTCAGTCAACGAAGATGTCAAAACTCACTCTGTAACAATGGTAGAACTCAAACGGAAATCAGTCAGGAATGCATTATAATCAAATCTCTTCCATGAACGTCCCCAAAAAGTGGCAACAGGCTTAGTTAGTTTTTGGAGTGGAAGTCGAAACAATAGCATTAGATGATCAGATAAGCCAGTTTTTTGCACAGAAACTTGAAGATCTACCATATCATCGCATGAAATCACGAGATCAAGCTGCCCTCCAAACCGATGCGTTGGAATTGTCTCATGAATAATCGAATTGAAAGAAGTAAGCAATTCTTGCAGTTTCATTGCAATTATATCATTTTGTCTTTCAACGTGAATGTTCAGGTCTCCAGTAGTAACAATTGGTCTATGGTATGTTGACAATATTTCCAAAAGGAAACTGAACTCATCAAGGAACTTCTTGGTTGCAGGCTTTGATCCAGGATGATAGACTGATAACAATACAACTCCAGTCTGATTGCTAGAGATATTACAACATAAAAATTTGAATGACGCAACTGATGTTCGAAGATCAATTTCAGTCATAGACAAGCCATCCTTATAAATAATTGCAATTCCACCACGATTTATCAAAGCCCGAGATTTGCTTGTATGGTCAGCAGGACGTGCCCGATCAAGACACTTGTAACCAGCAGGAGTAACACGGTCCAACAAAACACTATCACCAGATTCATGCCAAGTCTCTGCTGCAACAAAAATGTCAATAGACTGAGACTCAATCAGATCACAGATTCGAGAAGATTTCTCCTTGATCGAACACACATTATGAAAAGCAACAGACAGGCAGCAAAAACTTCTTTATTAAAAACTTTTTTTAAATTTTTGCAATTGATTACTCCGGATGCAGTACCGAAACTGACCGAAAGGGCGAATCCTTAGCTAAATTTGCATTTAACTTGTTTCTTTCAAGTCTAAGCTGATAATCCAGTTGTCTTTCCGCATCTGTTAAATCCGGACTGATATAGACAGATTTATGGTCAGCCATGAGAATCGGATTCCTAAGACTAACATCAGATAATTCTACCAAAATTGGACCTGGTTTGCTTGTGTATTTAGATCTTAGTCGTTTCAAATGTACAGGTTTTACCTCAGACTTACCGATTACATTCAAGATTTGTTTAACGGATTCTTCATCCTCAGCTTTTTTAGTAGCCTGGGCTGAGTTCGGTGTCTCAGGGATACCGTAAACAATTATATTCTGTTTTCTTTTTTCACGATCCTTCAATTCATTTATTGAAGCATTAACAACAACCAGCTGAGCAGCTGGCTGTTTTATTTTTTGAGTACCGGCTTTCACCATTGAACCCAGTCATTAACTATTGATGGGGATTTTTCCTTGGTCTTTGTGACCGCCAAATCTGTTTTCAACTTGCAGATTTCGTCAAGATTAATTTTGTCTTTACTTTCAAGTAGCGGTTATCGCTCCGAAAGTGATGAGACAAACGCCGAGATTTTGCCACACCATTCATGCAGCATTTTCTAAGCTACTGAATGATTGCCTTGTCCAAAACACGGCCAATGTTTCTCAAGTAGAAAATCAGTATTAATTTTGTTTATAGCAATTTTACAACTATATGAGTGTCAGTGCTGGACCCCCCCCTCCTTTTTATTCTATTTTATTTATAGTATTATTTAGTATCTTCCATGGGCCACGTCGAACTTATTTGTAATCCTTTGTGTTAACGAGCCAATCGGAGCGCGTTTGTTTCCCGCAATTAATAGGGGTGTATATTTTTTAATATATTGAGAAATCTACCGATTAATTAATTAAATAAATCTCGTGGATTATAGTTTATATATATGTTTATAAGTTGTGAAAATCTGATGTCTTCGCGATCGAGATTTAAGGAGCTATTAATATGTTTTGTATTTGTTTATATCGGTTTATTGATTTGTTAATATTTCGTGGTTTGAAAGCCTTATATAAGGGAGAGCCTCTTCCTCGTCTTCCTCTCTCTTCTTCGCTAGAACTCTTGCTGTTCGTGTTTGTGTGTAAGGCTACGTTTGCTTGTATATTTTTAGGAGGGAAAGTCCTACGTGACTGTTTCCACGCGATTGTTTCTCTAATCGATTAGTTTAAACACTAACCTGCTTGCTTTTTATAAGTTAATAAATTTCGTTCTCAAAATCTTCAAAGTTAGTGTAAATTGGCGGCACGCTACTGACATTACTGGTGTCCAAGCGGTGGGATAGATTTTGAGAAAGAAGATCTTGATTTAGAAGATTTTGTTTCAAAAAGAAGAAGAAGCCGACGAGTCATTCGACCAGTTCAGGGGAAGAATTCGACCAGTTCCGGAGAAAAGTTCGACCAGTTCAGGGGAAGAAGTCGACGAGTTATTCGACCAGTTCAGAAGGAGAAGATATCGACCAGTTCAGGAGGAGCATCGACCTTGTCTGACGGGAGAAGAATCGAGATAAGTTTATCTGATTCATTTCGCGGTTGCCCTTAGGTAGTGTGTAATTTCTAGTGTGGGTTTGTGTTGAAGTACGGTGTGCAGTTGTGTAATTGCGGGCGTAGATTTCGTGTGGTAGTAGATTGTTGTCATGTCTGAGACAGGAACAAATACCCCTGTACCCGAATCGCCTGAGCAACGAGCAGAAGAGATTGCTCAAGTAATGTTAAGAATAAACCCTAGAGATAGACGGGAAACCATGTTTAGTGGAGTAGAATCCCAGAGTCCTAGAGTGTTACATGATAACCCCGATGAAGAGGGAGCGGGCGGTTATTTTATGGCAGAACAGGGTAGAGTGCTAATAGATAATATAGAAGTAGTGAAATTGCAACTCCTAGATAAAGAGAAAGAGAAGGAATCGGCTGAAAGAATGCAGAGAGAAGAGAGGGAAGCAGAGGAGCGAAGAGAACGAATACGATTAGAAGAGAGAAGAGAAGAGAGGGAAGCAAAAAGAGAAGAGAGGGAAGCAGCAGAACGATCGAGAAGAGAAGAGAGAGAAGCAGAGGAACGGAGAGAACAATTAAAATTTGAGAGAGAAGAAGTTAGAAATGAAAGAGAAAGAGAATTAACTAGATTTAGTATAGAGACAGCACATCAACCTGATCTAACAAATAAAACGATAAAACTAGTTAAAATAATAGGAGATCTAATAGGACCTTTTCCATCTGATCCATTGTCCATCCCTAGTTTTTTTGAATTTTTAGAGAAACAATTTATTTCGTATGAAGTGGAAGATAAGTTAAAATCTAAAATTGTATTAGCTAAATTAAGTGAGAGGGGCAGAAGTCTCATTAATCATTTACCATCATCTCAACTCGAAGACTATTATGAACTTAAGAGAATTTTATTATTAGGTTATAGAATAAGTCCTTTAATATTAAGACAGCGCCTTCTGTCGATGATGAAGACTCATAACCAAACTTATATAGAATTTGCATCACATTTACGCACTGCTCTGACATATTATATACAAAGCAGAGAAGTAAATTCTTTTGATACTTTAATTGATTTACTCTGTGCTGATAGATTAAAAGAGGTAATGCCACGAGGTTGTCTTGATCACCTGTCCACTCTAGAAAAAGATATTTGGTTAGGCAGCGAACAACTTGCAGAGGCGGCAGATAATTATATGGCAGTACGTGATAATGATTGTCATATCATTCAGTATGCTCGTCCAAGACTTAACGATGTAAGGAGTCATGCACCTCCGAGTAGACCAATTAATAATCCCAACATTAATTCTAAGCCACGATTAAATTATCCTCTTCCGCCTCAACAGCGTTTTAATAGTCAACCAGTGACGGTTAGGAATTATAATAAAGATAACAATAAAGGATCACTTGTTTGTTATAATTGCCAGAAAGTAGGTCATATTGCTAGAGATTGTCCCAACCAGAAAAATATTAAAATTTATAAGTTGTCACAGGATCATCCTAAACGTTGGTTTAAATTGTTGCCTTTTATTTTGTGGAGTCTTCGTGAGAAGCCGTCTTCCACAACGCATGTTAGTCCTTATACATTAATTTATGGAACTGCTCCAAGAGGACCATTATCTATTTTAAAAGATTCATGGGTAAATGAGGGAGAAGTATCTTTTAAGTTAGGAAAAAATCCAACTCAATATTTAAGTGATCTTTGTAAAGCTCTACAAGAAGCACGCGAATATGCAGATCTTGCTGGTAGTAACGAACAAAATCGTTATGCTAAATATTATAACTTAAGAAGTACTGATCGTAAATTTCAATTAGGTGATCCCGTTATTATATTAGCACCTGATAAAAATAAATCTAAAATGTTGAACCGATGGCAAGGGCCTGGAACAATTGTTCGAGTAAAATCACCTTACTTTTTCATAGTTGAAATAGATGGTCATCATTATCATCTGCATGCTAACAAGATACGTAAATATCATGAACGAATCGAAAAAGCTTTGGTAAGTAGTTGTTCGATCATTTACGATGAAGACATAGACTTTGGAAAAGTTGAAGTCTTAGATAAATCCAATATTGAAATTGCTTTACCCAGTACTAAAATAGAGAAAAACATTGTAGATCATTTAAGTGAACTACAACAGAGCCAGTTAACAATTATTTTAGATAACTTTGCAAAAGTATTCTCAGAAAAAATAGGTCTTTGTTCTGAAGTGTGTCATGAAATTAAAATTATGCCTGATTTTATCCCAAAGAAATTGAAAGCATACAGAACCCCCGAACTTATTAAGAAAGCTGTTTCAAACCAGATTCAAGAAATGTTAGAACAAAATATTATTATGCCTTCACAAAGTCCCATGGTTAGTCCGATGGTATGTGTGTTGAAGGGTCCCAAGGGTCAAGATGGTGTTCGCTTGGCTGTAGATTATCGACATGTAAATCGTTTCACGAAAAGTGATTGTTTTCCCATACCAGATATTTCTGATGTTTTGCAGAACGTAGGGAGAGCAAAATATATTAGTTGTTTTGATGCCAAAAGTGGGTATTGGCAAATCCCGATGAAACCAGAGTCAAGATGGTTGACAGCGTTTGCCTGTGAAGAAGGTGTGTTTGAATTTTTAAGGATGCCCTTCGGATTGAAGTCGGCAGGCAATACTTTTATGCGTGTTATTTCTGAATTGCTTAGACCAATTCGCTCATTTACTGAACCTTTTATTGATGATTTTGCTATTTACTCATCCACTTGGGAGGAACACCTAGAACATTTAACAAAATTCTTGAGCTTAATCCAAGAACATGGTTTGACGCTCAATTTAAAAAAATGTCATTTTGCTCAAAGTCAAATAACATTCCTAGGTCATGTGATCGGCTCGGGTCATATAGCCCCTGATCCTGTCAAGATTGCTACAGTTAATGATATTAAACCCCCGACAAATAAGAGGGAGGTAAAACGTTTGATTGGTTTCTTCAGCTATTTTAGAAATTATATTCCACATTTAGCAGAAACGGCTTATGCCCTTACAGAATTAACAAAAAAAGATATGCCAATTAAAATTGATTGGAAAGAGAACCATCAAATAGCTTTAGATAGACTTAAGTTAGATTTATCTAATTACATTAACCTAAATACAATAGATTACTCTCAACCGTTTGGTTTGTCAACAGATGCTAGTTTGATAGCAGTAGGTTGTTGTCTATTCCAATGGGATATGGATAAGCATGAAGTTCCTATAGCCTTTGCTAGCAAGAAGCTCACTTCCACGCAGAGTAGATGGTCCACAATTGAACGTGAAGCTTTTGCGGTTGTATGGGCACTAAATAAATTTAGACAGTGGATTCTATTTTCGAGAGTGATTGTTTTTTCAGATCACAATCCACTTACGTATTTAACTGAAGCTGCTCCTAAGAGTGCAAAACTCAACAGATGGGCGCTAGCTTTGCAAGAGTATGACTTGGTATTTCAATATAGGAGAGGACGCGATAACTCCGTCGCAGATTTTATGTCCCGAATTTAAATTCCGAATGTAGTTTCATCCTTAATTCTTTAAGTTTAGGTGGTGCAAGTTAAGTCTTTTATGTTGTGAATTCATCCGATTTGCCTGTTATTTTTAGTTTGAAGTATTCTTTGGTTGGAGTGAGTGTTATTTTCCTTTTGGGTGATTGGTATAATTGTAATGGGCAATCGCGGATGATTCGGATAAATTTGTTTTAGTCAATTCATCCAGGTAATCCCAAAAGAAGAAGATGTTTTCCTCGCCAGTTCTCAGTTGTGGGAAGGATACTGAACTTGCTGTGACTGTGTGGTGCCTTTCAAGGACAAGCTTAAGGAAGGAAGAAGATTAGGAGATATCAAACATTTACATAATATTTTTGATATTAATGTTCTGTGAAAACACTTTGCTTATGAACGCAGCTTTTTATTGTGTAGCCCCGTTGGCTAGTTCTTGATGTATATTCTTCTTTGTGGCCCCGTTGGCTAGTTCGTGATATATACTCTTATAACGATAACCAGATACTGGTTATCGTCTTTTCGGGTGGGAGGTGTGTCAGTGCTGGACCCCCCCCTCCTTTTTATTCTATTTTATTTATAGTATTATTTAGTATCTTCCATGGGCCACGTCGAACTTATTTGTAATCCTTTGTGTTAACGAGCCAATCGGAGCGCGTTTGTTTCCCGCAATTAATAGGGTGTATATTTTTTAATATATTGAGAAATCTACCGATTAATTAATTAAATAAATCTCGTGGATTATAGTTTATATATATGTTTATAAGTTGTGAAAATCTGATGTCTTCGCGATCGAGATTTAAGGAGCTATTAATATGTTTTGTATTTGTTTATATCGGTTTATCGATTTGTTAATATTTCGTGGTTTGAAAGCCTTATATAAGGGAGAGCCTCTTCCTCGTCTTCCTCTCTCTTCTTCGCTAGAACTCTTGCTGTTCGTGTTTGTGTGTAAGGCTACGTTTGCTTGTATATTTTTAGGAGGGAAAGTCCTACGTGACTGTTTCCACGCGATTGTTTCTCTAATCGATTAGTTTAAACACTAACCTGCTTGCTTTTTATAAGTTAATACATTTCGTTCTCAAAATCTTCAAAGTTAGGGTAAATTGGCGGCACGCTACTGACAATGAGTATGCTACTCGAAAAAACATTCAAACTCTGTCCTTTTCAAAGTGTATGCGGGTCTGTAGGACAGGTCCTGGATTAAGATATGTGAAGTAACTTCCTGTCACCCCTCAGAGAAGAGCAGTAGTCTTTAAACTCAGCTGAATATCTTTTATCGATTGTAAAGTACCTCGACGCTGCAGCTATCCATTCATTTTTAATAACTGAAAATGCCGGTCCAAGAGTTCCATCATTTCGTAACAAAAACTCGTCGACGAAGGGCAACATTTCAGAAGTATTGCTAATCTTTTCATTTGAAGCAGCATTGGGGTAACTTTGCTTTTTATTTGTAATATAATGCGGAATAAGTTTTTCTCGTAGACACACTCCCTTGAATATTAAACACCATTTAGCGTTTACCGATTTTTTTTTAGTTTTGAAAAGTTATGAATTGCAACCGATGAGGATTTAATGACAGGAGCCATATAAAATTTATTTTTATTAGGTATAAAATCTAAACGGACTTACTGGCCAGTTTCGAAAAGTTCATCATCAGAGTGCGTATGAACTTAAAGAATATAAACAAAACGGAGAATGGAGATGTACATTAAAAATTAATTTAAAAAACTATAAAATTAATAATGAAAATGCGATAGGTATTACCGAAAACTGGCCGGTATACCGGCACAGCCCTAATATATATATAAATATATATATAAATATATATATATATATATATATAAGTATACCGGCCAGTTTTTGGTAATACCGGCAAATACCGGTTCCGCCGGTATGAAGAATGCCAGTATAGAACAATCGGCATTCAGCACATCACGCATAAAAGGCAAAAAATTTTAAAAAACCTACAGCAGCAGTATGGGCAGTACAATTTACCTGTGTTCCCATTGTTTGCTATACTTCAATTATGGACAACCGTTTTTAGCAATAGCATAGCACTAACGGTCTAGTACCGTTCCGATTTGTTAACTGAACCATGGCTAATTGTAGTTTAGTTTCATCGTCTGAGCTGGCGACCGACCGCGGACGGTAACACTAACGCACTTTCAAACACTTTTTCTCACCATTTTTAGACTTTCGACATTATACCGGTACCGGTAGTACCGGTTTTTGGCCAGGAATTACCGGTACCGGCAAAAAAAGTCATACAAGTCATCGCTTGCATGCGATTAAAAATTTTAATCGCGATATATCGCATGATTAATTTTTTTAATTGCGATTAAGGCGATTAATTGCAAAATAAACTTTACCTTAAATGTAAAAACATACACACGAATAAGTGGAAAACTGTAAGGCAATGCATGAACTGTTCTATTTTTTTAAATTTAAAACATTTAGAACAATGACCAAATATAAAATTATATTATTTAAATGTCTAAAAATGTTATAAAAAATTCAAGCCATTCTTGCTTTGATAACGAAGAGTTGTTTTGGCTATTCTTGTTTGCCGTAAATGGGTGCTTACTGTTTAATAAATGATATTGAATTGTTGTCAAACTTCGATCATACTTGAATTCCATCGAACAATATTTACAAATTACAATTTTTTAATCGTCTTTAAAATTATATGCTTCGTTAAACATGTTTGAAGATAATTTTAAAATATAATTTTCACAACGAAATTCTGCAAGTTAAACAACTTTTAATAAATAATAATTATTCTAATTCTATTGTTGATGCAACTATAAATAAATTTATGTCACATATTACTGATAAAAAACATGTTTCAAAACCTAATACCAATAACTCATCAAATTCTTGTAGAATTCTATTATATTATGCTAATCAGATGTCTAATAATTATAAAATAGATGAAAAAGTGTTGAAAAACATTGTGTATGATAATATTAAGGTTGTAAATAAAGATAATACACTCAAGTTACACATCTATTATTACAATGGAAAAACTCATAATCTTTTAATTAAAAATAGTATAAATAATGTTTCTAGCCCTGTAGCACAAACCAACCTAGTGTACCAATTTTCGTGTCCGTTTCCACATGGTCAGGTGGAAAATTACATTGGTCATACTAGAACCACTCTGTCTCGTAGATTGACTATGCATTGTCAAAGTGGTGCCATATACCAACATATGTCAACACAACATTCAATCAAACCATCACATAAATTTCTAATTGATAATACCAGTATCCTAATAAAAGAAAATCAACCCATTAAGTTAAAATTAAAAGAAGCTTTAGCCATTAATAAATGTAAGCCTTTAATTAATAAACAATGGTATTCTTTTGATTTAACTCTTAAACTTTTTGGTTCTCTAAATAGTAATAAAACTAATAATAATAATAATAAATGTTTTAACTCATCTACAACTTTTGTTAAAAATATGCATGTTAATAGTACCAATGTTTCTTCAGGTATTTCTTCGTTGAATGATTGTTTTGTACCAGACGTTTGTATTTCAAAGGTTATAGATAATGTATGTGATTCTTCTTCCAGTCACGTCCTTGAAGTTGACTGTAATTCCGTTGTTAAAGGCTTTGCTAACTGATCTTAATTATTTAGTTATTACTGTTATTATTATAATTATTTTAATTTAAATATTTTTTATGTTGTTACATTTGTACTTAATGAATTTAAATTTTATTTAAATTGTAATTTAATTCCTTTCCATTAGTTGTATCTTTTACCTTTTAGTCTCTGCATTTTATTTTTAAAAAAGTTAAACGGCTCTGATGATGGCAAAAAATTGCCGAAATAGATCTATGAGCCTATAAGATTATGGAGTTTGTGTTTGATAATAAATTATTTCTAAACCGATTTAGACTATTGGAAAAAATAAAAAATAAAATCGATTCAGCCAAGTGTGCCACTTTTTTCAATCGAGTTTGCTTAAAAGAACATATAGCGCCGAAGTATTCAAAATATATATATATATAAGGCTGTACCGATATGACTTTTTGCCGATTATGCCGATACCGCGTATAGCCGATTATTAAAATTGCCGATACCGATTACGATGCCGATTATTTTATAATTACTATTTCTTTAGTGAAAATGCTTCATCCGAAACATACCGCCATAATACAAGCGCGTGTTTTCCTGCTTGCATGCGCTAGCCGTGATAATTCAACCAACGTTCACACAACCATAGAACAATAATTATTTATTAAAAATCCAGAAAATTTTGTCAAGTCATTCAATGTTGAAACTAATTATAGTATTGAAAAGAATAAAATAATAATCCAGTAGTTAATTCTAAACTAATAAAAATACAAAATGGATAAATATTTATATTGAAGATAGCTACAGTTCAAGAGTTAATAAAATAATCAAAGCCAAGTTGAGGTAAGTTATTAAGTAATAATAACATTTCTCCCTTCTCGGCGAGCAACGATCCACGCCGATCCGAAAAAATTTCTCCAGCGCCTTTGAAGAGCTGCTCAGTTGGCACGCTGGAAGCTGGTGAAGATAAATAGCGTCTAGCTAGCTTTGCTAAATAGGGATACTGAAACCTGTGAAGGTTCCACCAACTATACATGATTTTTAATCGGCGCCGATTATTTTTGCCGATAACCGATTATGCCATTATGTTCAATAATTGGCGCCGATTACGCGTACGCCGATTAATCGGGCCCAGCCTTATATATATATATATATATATATATATATATATATATATATATATATATATAGGGTGTCCTAAAAGTTTCGCCCAATTTTATATTAATAATGAATGTAGATTTTAGAACATTTTTAAATATTCCGTTAATATTTATCATTATTTCTTTCGTATTGATCATTGTTGCGTCTTTGGTTCATTCATTGATATCATTGTGCTCGTAGTTTTTATTTATCATAAAATAAAATTAATTGAAAATCTACATTCGTTATTTTTATAAAATCGGGCGCAACTTTTAGGACACCCTGTATATATATATATATATATACACATTCTTGGGACGTCAGATCAAAAAGGTAACTTTGGCAATCTTGAAGGGGGCTTGGCCCTCTGAATCCATAAATCTGCCAGTGATTTGAGCTTATAGCCACTTGTAATTTCAAAAATTATTTTTTTAAACAGTATGTATTGAAAAAAATTAACTATCATTTCTATCTTGGTTTTTATAAAATTTTGTTTTTCAGAAATTTTGATATTGTGGATTTCTTACTTATGTCTGGAGCAGATTGCAACTTGTTGGATAATGAAGGGAGGTCGGTTATATTTCTTGATTTGTTGTGTTTATTTTCAGATTTAGACACGTGTCAAGTCGCAAGAATGTTGAATATAAATATTGAATTTGTTGAATATATAGTCACCAGAGTTTGATCGGCAGCAAGCACTTGTCTTTTTTTAAATCTACATAATTAGAAAATAATCAAATAACACCTAAGCTGTCTTTTGGAATATAACCAATAATCAACAGGTAAGGTTCCACATTATGAAGAACAAGTGAATTGTAAAAAAACTTCCTATTTTAAGAATCCTTTATAAAACATGGAATTCAGTATTCTAAATTCTATATAAATGAAAAGAAAATCTGATATTCAATTATTTCAAAAAAATTGTATAAAACCAATATTCCATTATAAATAAAAATATCCTAATATATTTGAATTATCGATTCGATGTAAAGAAAACTTCAGATCGATATGAATATGTGAAATGGTTAAAAGTTGACTTCAAAATTTGTTGTCTTTCGATGAAATAAACAATGACGCATAGATTTTTTTAAACGAGTTGTTCAATTTTTTTTCTTTTTTTGAGCGCGAGGAGTGGCTTCAAAATTATATATTTCATGAGTAGTCCTCTTGATGAATAGACAGATGAACAGTCCTTATGATTTTTTTTTATTGAGATTTAGCATACGCCTTATCAAGACAAGTCTTGCTCAAGGCGAGAGAGGGAGGGTACTTGCAAAGGCAGCCATTTATAGGCGCCTACCCCTTTAGCAAATGCGAGTGAACTCCTTGCTTAAGGGAGTTACGCTGGTGACGCCGGCGAGGTTTGAACTGCCAGCCTAACGATCGACAGGCGAACGCTCTACCGCTCTGCCACCAGCGCCTCTGAAACATCCTTTTGATGAATAGTTCTTTGAGGAATAGTCTCTTGATGAACAGTCCCTTGATGAATAGTCCTTGATGAACAGTCCCTTGATGAATCGTCCGTTGATGAATCGTCCGTTGATGAAAAGTACGCATACCTTTCATAAATTGTATAAACACATTTTATTTTTCAATAAAAAGGTAATGCTTATTCAAAAACAGATGGTTTTTAAGAAAGTTTCACTAAGAACAGTTTTTTCTACAAGGCGTGCAGAAACAGTGCAGCACAAAATGTTTAACAAATTACTTGTTAAATAAATTTCTGCTTTTGATTAAAAAACCCTGCCTTCAGGAAATCGCTGAGGAATCGATGGTAATCCCATAAATACTGCTGACCAATATGACCATTGAAATAAAAAAAATCCCACAAATACTGCTGACCAATATGACCATTGAAATTAAAAATTTTTACATAATTTTTTATGATGTAAAAATAATCTTCTACTTTTCAGTTTTTTATAGGTGAAATTTTGTAATCATTTGAGCTTTTAGATTAAATGTATTGTGGTGGTGTTTACAAATATTTAAAAATGGTTATTCATTATTTCAAAATTTGTATTAAATATTTTATATTTATTTTCTGGATACCAAACTAGCTAAACGTGCACGTAAAGCAGCTAAGACCAGTAGCTAACAAGGATTAAAGTCAAAAGGGTCCTTCGACTCTCAAAGCTGCTGTCTTAACCACCAGACCAACACGCCTCTATAAAACCTTGCTATAACAATTCCAACATATATATTTATTTATTATTCTCTTTTATCGCCATATTTAGTTTGTAGCTTGTCGGAAAATGGTCTAAAATTTGAGTGCAAAATTTCTCGGACAGACAAACAAACAGACAAGAAAGTGATTAATTAATAACATTGCAAAATGACAGCAATTAAAAGAGATCATTTATTTAGCTTCATTTGCTGATTTTTTATATAAGTGTTACATTTCAGAAATTTTGCAATTTATGATTTCTCAATGCACAATGTTAATTTATAAGTTGAATATTTAGCTGATTTCTAATGTGTTTTTTAAAGAGCTTCTTACCATTCATCATAATAAGTTGATTTTTTACCAATGCTTTTATTAACTCGTCATCTCTGTTTCTCTGTCTGTCTGTTTCTCTGTCTGTTTCAAATCTTGCAATCAATTTTTGAATCACTTCCTGATGATAGATTTTTTTCAAATTTTGCATACATGCTCAAAATAGAAGACAATGCAATATTCAATTATTAGTTTTACAATAAGTCAATTAATTTTGTTAATTTTAATTAATTTCGATATTTCGATATAATTAAGTTATTTCGACTTTAATATAAAATAAAAGAGTAATATAAGAAAAAATTGATTGCAAAATTTGTGTTTTAATTACATAAAAGAGCATTGGTTTTAAAAATTCGTTTTTAATTTACTTGTTTATCTTTATGACATCCTGCATCTCTGTTTTCATACTGTTTCTGGTCATGTTTATGATTTCTCAATGCACGATGTTAATTTATAAGTTGAATTTTTAGCTGATTTCTAATGTGTTTTAAATCGCTTACTCTCTGTAAGCTAGTTTTTGTTAGGTTGTTAAGGCTGTGGAGGATGTGGGAGATTAGTACCTACATTCCTAGAAATATACTGATGGCTCCATCTCTGACAACCAAATCCAGTTCCAGGTCTTTAAAAGTGGTTTAAAAGTATGATAAGTACTGTGTAATCTGACTGCAGAAGGGGTGATGGCCATGTCTCTGGTGCCTGAAAATGAGATGCTTTGGAAATCTCAACCTTGGATGGCTTCCATCTAAGAGAAGGCAAATTCTAATGCAAAAACCTTTGCTGCCTTGCAAATATAATCTCACATAAGGAAGGCTAATGGACTAAACCATAACAGAAAATCTCAAGTTGGAGTTTCTGAGGCAATTCAACGTTTTCAGTATCCTCTTTGGCAACTTCTGCGATGTTGCTGGTGAGTTGGCATCTTATCCTTTCCCTTGGATCCATCAGCTGCAGGAAGAGGGAGAATCAGTTGCATGAGTAACTATTGATTCTCCATATAATTTTCTTGCTGCTTTGTGTGCAGGCTGTTTAGCCAAAGCTTCAAGAAAACAACTTGAGGAACAACCAGAGAGGCAGAGCTTGTTTAGTCTTTTTAGACAAATCAGCCTAGGGCCACACACCGAACAACAGTGGTTGTTACCAGTGGCGTAGCTAGGGTCTTCTGTGCCCGGGGACAAAACACAAAATCTGCGCCCCCTACATAAAATATGTCAAACTACATAAAATATAATAACTGTCGTACTCAGTATTTGCATGTAGGCTACAGTTTCTGGCGCCTATATACATACATTTCAGTGTATTTAAATTTCTATATGCTTATTGCACCTTACATCATAATTGTATTATTCTTTCTTAGTTTTTACTATTATACTGTTTTTCTTACAATTACAAAATATTAATGAATATGATTACGTATATAATTAGATTTTTTCAATTTATTTTCCAGTAGTTTTAATAATTCTGTTTTTTTCTTGTCAGAAGTGCGAAAGAAAAATTATAAAATTTAAAAGCAAAACAACAGATAGGTATTGTCTAAAATTGTAGTTAAAAATGAGCTGAGTTTTAAACAACATTTTTTTTTCTTTCTTGTACTGCAGCAAACTGGTTAATTATATCATCAAAATCAATCTGTTCAAGAACTTCCTTCTCCACACTCATTAAGGCCAGATCGATAAGTCTATCTTGTCCCATAGATGCTCGAAGGTAGGAAAGAATTGTTTTTAATTTACTGAAGGATCGCTCACAGCTGGCAATCGTGACAGCTATGGTAAGAAGGATTTGTAGAGCAACACGCAAATTTGGAAAAACATCTCCGTAACTAACAATGAACAACAAGAGTTCTGTAGGAGTCTTTGGTGCAGTATCCTGGCGGGTCTCAAGGAGCATTCTGCAGTCACATATTTCATTTAATAACTCAATTCCTTCAACATCCGAGTCATAAAAATTTCCAAATTCAATACAATGATGACGGAGACTGTCAAGATCTTTCTCATTCAAAAGTTTGTCTACATCAAGTAAGAATCCGAATTTGAATTTCAGATCTTTGAGACGAGTAAACCTTGTTGTCATCTCCTGTTGACGTCGATCTAAAATACTTTTTATGATCCAAACAATTTCTTCTGCCGAAAGTCCTGCATCTCGGGCAAGTTCTCCAAGCATCCTTCACCGTCGCCTGATTCTACTTTCTACAGCAACACCCCATAGCTCACATCTTTCCTTTGCTTTTAGCACTGAATCATTGCTGGATGCATACCGATGCTGTCGCATCCTCCCAGCCTGTTCAATGTGTATTGTGTAAATTTGTTTTTATCAGTAAAATTTCATTCCACTGCTGCAGGCACATAATAAAGTTATTACTGTGCACTCAATGCTACATATTTCTCAAAACAGATTTTACTAGTTTATATTCATAATTGTAATACATAGACTCAGTATATTAGTGCTATTATTAAGTCCCGAATCCAATGTCTATGTGTCATACTAAAGAAGATTATCTACATTATCATCCATTTCTCCAGCAGCCCGTTGGTCCCGTGAGACAAAAACGAAACTAAACTTAGTAGTAGCAGTTATGTATAGGCGGCTACACTGACTAACCCAATGTAGCTATACCACGGATATACTATATAGAGCATAATCTATACAAGCTTTTAACTGCACTGCTTGACTTGACCTGCACTGTTCTAAAGGAGAGTCATAGAAATTGCTAGGTAAAGCAAAATAATAATTAAAAAATTTTGGTCACTGATATTGCGCCCCCTCCAGCCCTGCGCCCGGGGACAACTGTCCCCCCCTGCCCCCCCTCCCTACGCCACTGGTTGTTACAGAAAGGGCATCCAGCATAAAATTGACTAAAACATTGAATGAGGCATACAAAAAAACCATACCGGCCCGGATTTTACAAAAGCTAAACCAGGCTCACACTACCTTTACAGTACCCCTGTAGAAAAAAAGATTGTATATGGCTCGAGGTTATCATGCACTCCATACAGGACAATATGTGACGATTGAAGATTAGACAGTTTTGAATAAAACTTTGTTCAAAAAGCAAATAGTACCAAAGTTAAAATGTACAAAGTTTACGGTATAATTCTCTAACAGTTCTCGAGCAAATCTACTTCCAAATCTATCGTCAAGTCGAGTCCCTGGCAGGAAGAACATGTAAATCTTTTCAATATCACGAGCAAGCTTTATATGACCTATCATCAAATGATCCCATGCAGACACTTACAAGAACGAGATGGGCTGGCAGTTAATTTAAATTCTAGTGATAGATATCACATTATCTAATTGAAATTCAGCCACATTAGTCATACTCGAAGACAGCCATAAATATACACACACTCAAAACACATGTCACACAAAACCAGACCAGTATATCAAATCTAAATATAGCCTGCTGTCTGGCTCAAGCCTTTAGTGTCCGTGCATCAAAACAACCTGAACTTTGCTGGAACATAAACTGTTCTTGAAGGTCACTGCATTTCAACACAGGCATGACATACCTCCCCCTTAAAGTCAGTAATGAATCTTTTGTTATTGGCTCAGTCCTGCTTCTTCTCTTCTGTGATGAGTCTGATTCTTCTGCACTCGTCTTCTTTGCCAGTTTGGATCTGAAATAAACTAGATGACTGACCAATTTGATAGTCTACCGAAATTGCCCAAAAATAAAGAAAAAGAAAACAAAAACTAACACAGACTAACAGTACTTTATCAAATGGGCCCAAGACAAAAGGGCCCCGACATTACGGCCCCCGACAAATGGGCCCCATCAAAACGGCCACATCAAAAGAGCCCCAACAAAAGGGCCCCTGACAAAAGGGTACGCATTTTTGGCCGCATTGCTTAAAGCGCTGATTTTCTGTATATTAGTGTACATATGTATATCATATCCAATACTCCCTTTCTTTTAGTTATTTATTGAAAATCATTTTAAGTAATTATTCTTTTTATGATTAATTGTAATTTTAACAAAAAATTATAAACAGAATAAGTGAAAAATATTATAAAGCTCAAAAATTATTAAACAGCATTATTAATCTGTATATATAAAAATGACTGTCTTTGGGTGTGGGTATGTTCTTTGGGCATTGCTACATCATTCATTCGATCGTAATGAAATGTTCACACAACCTTGAAGGTTTTTCCGGGAGCGGAAAAACGACTGAGAATGGGAAAGCGACCGGGAGCTGGAAAGTGACTGGGAATGGGAAAGCAAGCGAAAACGGGAAAGCGACCGGGAGCGTGAGAGAAACTGGAGCGAGAGAGAAAAACGATAGAAAAACCTCTAAAACCCCTGGGCAGAACAACCGGTGATGGGAGAACAAACGGGAACGGGAAAGCGACCAGGAGCAGGCAAGCAAGCGGGGAAGGAAACAGGTGTGAGAGAGAAATACGATAGAAAGACCTCTAAAACACCCAGCCAACGCCGGGTACCCCGCTAGTGATCATTAAAAAAACATAAAATTTTATTTCCAGTAATCTAACAAGAAATTATCTTAATAGTTTTGATAGTCAAAACATATCTAAAAATAATATTACGAAGAAAGATACTTTTTTCAAAAAACACGCTTTTATTTATGTGTGGAAAGTGCACTAAAAAGTATAAAATAATTTTTTTTCCTTTCCTTCTATATGTCATCAATTAATTTTGACTAAAAATAAAAGCGTGGGAGCTCATCCTAATCCATTTCCATCATAATCCATGGATTATGATGAGCGTCCCACGCTTTTATTTTTAGTCAAAGATTATTTGATGACATATAGAAGGAAAGGAAAAAAAAATATTTTATACTTTTTAGTGCACTTTCCACACATAAATAAAAGCGTGTTTTTTGAAAAAAGTATCTTTTTTCGTAATATTATTTTATAATTTTTGGTCTTGTGAAAATTAAAAATGATTTTTCAAATCTTCTTGTTTACTAAATTTGCTTGGGTCCGTCTAATTATAAAGATAAACCACACGTCTATCATGCAGCTTTCATGGCTAGTAATGTAGGTTGACTATGTAGGCCTGAATCCACCCTACTTATTGATTGCATTGGCGTATTTTAGTTAATTATAGTTTAAATAAATATTTTTATAATATGAAAATATTGCATTGTCATCGGGAATACATGTGTTTTGAAATTTTCAAGTCAATTGGACGTGTAGAAGTGGTCGAAAAATCGATTTAAAAAACCTTAAAATACAACATACAGTGTGAGGTAAATAAAAGCATGTAAAACAGATCTAAACAAATCTGAAAAATATATATTCAGCGTTATTACTTTTATTACACGTCTGCATGCACTTATATGATCAACAGCTGACCCTTCAGAAAATAGTGTGAATATTACAATCATGTAAGAACTATACATTTTAATCTGACCTTGTAAAAAAGTAAAGGAAAAACAATTTTTTCAACACAAACTTTGATATCAAATACACTTGATTTAGAAATACGAAAGATGTTCATAATAAGTTTTTTTTTATAATTGAATCATGTATACGAAAGATGTTCAAATTATGTTTTTTTAATTGAATCATGTATTGTCTTCCAATATAAAGATATGCTGAAAGTTTCAGCTTCCTAGCTAGTCAAAAAGCTGGTTAAATTTTACTTGCAAGATTTGTGTACAGAGAAAGATTGTAACCAAAATAAAAGTTTGTAAAAACAACGTAAACGTTTACACAGTGCTTTTTTGATGTAAACTAAAAAGTAAGGGCCCTTTTGTATAACTTGATCAACAGCTGACCCTACATTTTATAACATAATTAAACTTCAGAACTATACATTTTGATATGACCTTATAAAAATGCAAGTACCTAATACAAAGTGCTCTTTTGATGTAAACTAAAAAGTAAGGGCCCTTTTGTCGGGGTCCTTTTTGTCGGGGCTCTTTTGATGGGGACGTAATGTCGGGGTCCTTTTGTCGGGGCCCTTTTGTCTTAGGCCCATTTGACTGGTCACCCAGACTAAATTACAAGCAAGCAGCATACATTAACCCATTAACGGTTACGGTTGCGAAAACGCAAGGTCAACTTTCGTATTTTTTTGCATAGTTCATTGCATATTTGTGATTTTAATGTGATCATATCAAGTAGTTTACAAACTTTTATTTAGGTTACAATCTCTGCTTGTGTGTGTGTGTGTGTGTGGCTTTCTCTGTACGCAAATCTTGCAAGTGAAATTTAACCAGGTTTTTGACTAGCTAGGAAGCTGAAACTTTCAGCATATCTTTATATTGGATGACAATACATGATTCAATTAAAAAAAACGTAATTTGAACATCTTTCGTATACATACACTCAGATAGACTGTATTTGAAATCAAAGCTTGTGTTAAAAAACTCGTTTTTTCCTTTACTTGTTTTTTATTTTGATTTTAAGAATCAATATTTTGAACAGCTTCGTCAAGAATTTTTTTATGTTGATCTAAAGAAAAGACATATCTTCCGATTTGTCGCTGAATAAGACAGGGTTCAAGGTCGTTTTATCGTTTATTCATGGTTTGATTAGCGTGCGCATTGGCCTACTTATCATTCATTTTTATGTTCATCTAAAAGCAAGTAAGCAGTAAAAATACTTTTTACGAACTAGTCTTAAGATATATTTATTTCGAGAAATCAAGTGAAATTTTCATCTAGCGGACAATTCTTCAATAGATGGCAATGACAAACTTTATAAAGTGTGTGAGTTCATAAAGAAAATGAACCAAAATTTCATGAAATTTGGCTGCTTTTCTTACAAACTTTCAATAAATGAACAAATGGTTCCATACTTTGGCCGCCACAGCTGTAAAATGTACATGAAGGGGAAACCTGTGAGATTTGGATTCAAGGTATGGTGCTTATGTTCCTGTGAAGGTTATATGTTCAACTCTATTCCATATGTGGGGAAAGATAACTTTTTCGACAAGGAAATGGGCCTAGGGTGGTTTTGCGGCTGTTGTATGTTGTCAGTAATCCACGGGAACACAAGCAGTATTTGATAATTTTTTCACTTCTCACAAACTAATGATTCGTTTGAATTAGAAGAATTTTTTTGCCACAGGAACAATACGTGAACCAAGGCTTTTGCAGAGTTTATTAGAAAATAGCAAGAAGCTAGCTAAGAAAGAACGGGGTAGTTATTCCACGGCATTTGATACGTTTAACAAAATACTCGCAATCAAGTGGTTTGACAACGCTGTAGTTACCTTAGCAAGCAACTTCGATTTTGTCGAACCAACTGTTCCAGTCAAGCGCTTCAGTCGGAAGGAACGACAATCAATTACAGTCACACAGCCTAGACTGATCTCTGCATACAATGCCAGCATGGGTGGAGTTGACAGTCTTGACAATTTTGTTTCAGCCTATCGAATATCTGTGAAAACAAAGAAATAGTCGTGGCCATACTTTGTCAATTACATCGACATCTGCCTGGCTAATGCCTGGAGAATTCATTGTTTCATTTATGTACCTAGCATGTCACATCTGGATTTCCGTAGGCGAGTTGCATTGTCGTTGATGGCTTCTGAAGGTTCACAGGAACCGTCACTGCAACGGAATCAAGGTGGTGGTCGAGAAAACCAGCTCCGACGATTTCCGGACACAAGAACAGTCAATTCAGATCACATGGTTGTGCACAATGTTGATAAGAAGCGGCTGCGTGGTTGCTTCTGTAAAAGTGTTACCGTCTACAGCTGTTCTAAATGTCAAGTTGGTCTTTACCCGAAATGTTTTGCAGAATTCCATTCGGCTGTGGGCAAGTTAAAAGTTTGCTCAAGTGGTTACGGTTGCGAAAACGCAACGTTCAATATAACTGGTTTTTAAAAACACTATTTTTTTTCTTTTTCAATATATCATATTTGGTAAATAAAAGGTCAGAAAACGAATTTTTAAAAAAATTCTAACGTGTCTTTCTGGTAGTGACCATTAATGGGTTAAAGCAAAAGGATACTTCAACAACCTAACCTTACACATAGCTGATCCACCCTAGAAAGTACTACATTTTGCCGACCTGAGCTGTACTTAAATCATACTCCTGCAGAGAAAGCACCCATCGAATAATTTAGCACTTTTAGAAACTTTTTAGCTGACTTCTGGAATTTTTTCAATCTTAAACTAGCACGATTTAACCGAAATTAACTTAATGCATCGAATGACAGTTGTTTTTGCGGACAACTTTGCGTTTTAATAGTGTTTTAGCGTCGTTTAAAAATTTAAATTATCACCATGGATACAAATACGCTATTGCTTACGGCGTTTTTTGGGACGTTCAAAATGACTTTAAACCGGCACGTCTTACTGATTAAACTCACTGTATCTAGTCACAGTCACAGTTGTCTTTACGGGCAATTATGCGTTTTTAATATTGTGAAATTGAGTTCCATTGCCGCTTGACTTGACTACTACTCAATTATTCATGAGCAATGCACACACGAGTTGTCAGGCCATGAGTCAACGAACTACTTTCACACGTGATGCTCTTCTCAAATTCCGACAAGCAGCCCCTCCCATTCATCGTCGACTGCGCAAAATCTTGTTCTCCTTGCAACTATGGCTACCAATATGTAAACGAAACAGCAACTACCCGAAACTATATCCATTTTCAATTACATCCATAGATGTCAATTCCAATATCAGTTCTGAAAACACAAGTTATGTCACGTCACGAGGAGAGCTAACTTCGGCCCACTTAATGTCAGGTCAATCAATAACAACGTTTTCACATTTGGATGTTTTAACATTCGTTCGGCAGTCCGCAAAGCTGCCTCTATACATGACCTAATTAACGATCACCAACTTGATCTTCTGGCCCTCCAAGAAACTTGGATCACAACAGATTCACCGCCTGCCATCAAGTCAGATATCGCTCCACCTGGTTTCGACGTACTACACGTCCATCGAACGATTGTTCCTGGCGGACCACAACGAGGTGGCTGGCTCACTCTGATCTATCGAGATATCCTTAAGCTCCGCACGTTCGATGTGCACTTTACTCCCGTATCTTTTGAAGCACAATCCGTTATTATACAATCTAAACTGCCAATCTTACTTATCAACATCTATCAACCTACTTCAACGCCGCTTGCCTTCTTCTTCCAGGAGCTAGAAACTTTTCTCACCCATATCATCGTTGACAGCAAATACAGTCTACTAATCTGTGGAGACCTCAATTGTCCAGGAGCAAACAGTCTGGTTGGCTGTGGTCTTGATGACATTCTGACGAAACTCAACTTCAAGCAGATAGTCAGCCAACCAACACGTGACCACAACCTGCTAGACATCATCGCAACATCTGACTCCAATCTACTCCACGGTGACGTCCGCTATTACAACTACTGCTCGTTGTCTGACCATCGTCTCCTAGTCACCTCAGTCCGATCTCGACTTCCACCAACACCTGTCAAGGAGTTCGTCTATCGCGACTTCAAAAGACTCGATCATGCTGGGTTTGAGTTATCACTTAGACAATCATCTCTCTTTATTAACCCAGCCTCCACTACGGACGATTTCGCCATACAACTTGAAAATGTCATCACAGCCAAACTCAATATATTTCTTCCTCTCAAGTTAACTCACAAGCGAGCAAGTAAACCGATCGTTAAATGGCTTTCTCCTGCCGCAATATCAGCAAAGAGAGAGAGACGTCATCTTGAACGAATCTGGCTTCGGACTCAGAACGAGTCTGATCATGCAACTTATCGTACCTCCTGTCGGCTCACCAACCTCCTCATCAACAGCTCTCGTCAAGAACACTGCCGTCAAGAGATCGAATCCTGTATTAATCCAAAGCAGCATGTTCAAAAATCAAGAAACTTCTTCACTTGACTGATCCCAAGAGTTCTGTTATTGATTTTGACACTAGACAATGTGATGACTTTTCTAAATATTTTGTAAACAAAATTACTGAATTAAGAAAATCCATAACTCTCAATAAGTCATCTATATTCACTTCTCTACCTCCTGATCCTATTAGCAACCAGTATTTATCTTTCTTACCAGCCGTCACTTCTCCAAATTTCAACCCTTATCAGTCAGCTTATCGATTAAATCATTCAACTGAGACAGCTCTCTTACTTACCCTTGACAATGTTTTTCACTCTGCTGACACTTGAAAATCCACACTCTTAGTTTCCCTTGACCTTAGTTCAGCATTCGATACAATTGATCACAATATACTTATTAATCGTCTTACTAACTCATTTGGATTTTCAGGCCCTGCTCTGAATTGGCTATCATCGTACATTACTGGTCGTAGCCGGTGCGTCAAAGTTGGTCATCATCAATCATCCCCCGAAACGTGTCTTTCCGGTGTTCCTCAAGGCTCTGTCTTAGGCCCACTCCTCTTCACCATTTATATTTCACCTGTGGCATCAATAACCTTGCACCTTGGAGTTTACCAACAACAGTATGCAGACGACACTCAACTTTACATTGGCATTTCCCGTCCTGGTGCTACCGCCAACTTACACCTTCTCGAAACAGCTCTTTCAAACCTTGCGTTGTGGTTCTCCTGCAATGGCCTCGCTTTAAATCCCAGTAAGTCTGACACAATACCCTTAGGCACTTATAAACGCAACAAATCCTTATCGTCAGTTTCTAGCGTCAAGGCTGACAATTCAACCGTTCCTTTAGCAAGTCATATCAAGCTTCTTGGTGCCACTCTAGACAGTTTTCTCACCTTTCACAATCACGTCAAACTCATCTCCAAGTCTTGTTACTTTCACATTAAAGCTCTCCGCCATATCCATCACACACTGGACTTACAGACTGCCACGCTTTGGTCAGCTCGCGGCTTGATTATGCCAACTCGATCCTCTATGGTGCTCCCAAATCTTCCATCAAAGTACTCCAGAAAATTCAAAATACCCTCGCACGTGTCATTCTACAAGCGGACAGGTTGGTTCACTCTGCTTCCCTACTGAATCAAATCCACTGGTTACCAGTTGATAAAAGAATTAAATTTAAAATTGCTACAATAGCATTCAAGGCTGCTTCAACTTCCACTCCCAGATATCTCTCTACCTTGCTACACCCATACACTCCCTCCCCTCAGCTCCACTCTTCAACTCAATTTCTTCTTCAACCCCAATTTTCACACACTAAGTTTGGTGCACGAGCTTTCCGTGTTGCAGCTCCTCCGGTTTGGAACTCACTTCCTTCCCATATCAAATCTGCTTCATCTCTTTCCCTCTTTAAACGTACTTTAAAAACTCATCTTTTCCAGTTAAATTAGTTCATCTCACGTTCACCCGCCTCAGATTCGTTTACGACATTGGCGTTAAATAAATTTGATTTGATTTGATTTGATTCGAGGATTGTGGTCTGAGAACGTTCGCCTGTTGATCGTTAGGTCGGCAGTTCGAGCCTCACCGGCATCACCAGCTTAACTCCTCTAAACGTAGAGGAATATGCTTTCTAGCGATTCGTAACGTTAAAGTCGAAGTTATTTATAACACAATATTTCTCGAATTTATTTTAACTTTAATATTCTTCGTTGAATATAGTCTTTTACTTGACTCAAAACTGAATTATCTCACTTTGTAGAATTTCGCACGGTTCTAACAAATCTTTTGATAATTAAAATTTCTCTTCCCTAAACCATCTCAATTCTTTAATGAAGACCCCTAATAGGAAAAAGACCAATAACAATTATATATATATACATATATATATATATATACATATATATATATATATATATACATATTCAGACAAATAACAATTATATATATATATATATATATATATATATATATATATATATATATATATATATACATATATCTATATATCTATATATAAAAAATGGCAACGTCTGTTCTTTAATAACGCCAAAACCAATGAAGGGATTTGCACGAAATTTTACATAATAAACATTTGCCACCTAAATAATGTCTTTTTTATTTAAAAAAATTTTTTTTCAATGTTTTTAGAATATTAATTTTTAGAAATATTTTCGTCTATGCAATTATATCGCGGCTTAACAAGCTGAGGGTTTCCGTCGCCTTCTGTTCCACCGTTGTTGGTTGTCGCGATTTCTCAAAATCAAAAGTGCGTATTATTTTACTTATATCAAAAGTACTATTATTTTCTTTAATTTTTTTAATTACTGTATATCGTTCAAATGTTTTTGAATGTTTTAGAAAATTAATTTTTTAAAATATTTTCGCTATTGTATCAGAGCTATGTTTTGTTTACATTCGCTGTTTATCGTCTCGGTTTCTCGAAATCAAAGTAATTTAAAAACTTAGGCTACTATTCTTATATTATTTAATTTTCTAATTATTATTGTTGTGTATATATTAAATTGTAAATTGTTTCGGTCGTTGTGTGTCAGGTTATCATTATCGCTCTACCAGTCTAACGGTTAGACTAGACACTAGACCGTCTAACCTCTAACAGATATTATTTTGTGCTACTTTTAGTCTAACAGATATTATTTTGTGCTTTACAGACTTAAAAAAGAAAATTGAGAAATTTATTGTGAGTGAGTATATAGTATTGTTGTATTTTCTCGGTTTGGGCTCTCAAAAACTACTTTGTACAGTTTAAAGTTTTATTAATTAAAACTAACAGAAAGAGAAAAGTATATGCGCAAGGAGTCAGTTCGAAAACAAATATTAGTTTCAGAAAAGTAATGGCCGCTATCCATCAACAACTCTCGAGCTTCACTAACTCACAAACTAAAAATAGAAACAGGGATGTGCGCGCCGCCACTGGTTACAGCACTGCCCCCCTCTCAGCCATTGCTCGTCTCGAGCAACTTCTTACAGCTCTGAACCGTGGTACATGGCCAGGCGGTTGACATGGACGACTTTCATCCTACCTTGACCTTTCCGTATCCGGAAGATTACGTCATTGATCTTCTTGATAATGACGTATGGACCCTCCCATTCTTGTTGCAATTTGGGCGACCGTCCTTTTCTTCTTTGAGGATTGTAGAACCATACGCAATCGTGTTCTTTAAACTTCCCACGATTTAATTGGCAGTCATAACGAGTCTTCATCTTATCGCTGGCTGTTCTCAAATTTTCATCGGTCCAACTATCTAGACCTTCTAATGCTATTCCAAAACATGTGTTGCTTTTGTCCTTCTCTTCTGTGTAAATTTTGTGTTGTACAACGTCTGTTTTTCCACAATCATTGTCATCCATCGACACAATATCACTGAATTCATCTAACAAAATTTTCTGCCTTAACAAATTCTTCTATTGGAAGAGAACCTTTGCCATTTAACAAAATCTGCTGCAATCGTGGATGTTTTCTTTCATGTGAAATTCTAGATGGTATTGCTTTACAATTTTCATTATTAACAAATTTATTTGATCTCTTTACTTCATCTTTATTTCCTTGAACTTGATCATTTCTCACAGTATGTAGCTCTTGGTGGTGAATTGGCTGACAGATCTCTTCAAGATCATCAGTATATATCAGTGGAAACTCAGAGTCATTCAGTGTCAAAATTATTTTATTGAAATCCAGTGCAAACCCATTCCTTTTTAAGAAATCAAGCCCATTCAAGCATTCATCTTTGATCTCGACAACAACGAAAGAGTGGCTAAACACATTTTCTCCAATTTGAAGGGGCAGATCTATCTCTCCAACAACAGCAACTGGTTCTCCTGTAGCAGTTTTTATTTGAATGTTTGTGTTTTCCTGTATCTGTCCATTAATATCTAATGTGCTGTTTATGATGGAACGAGATGCTCCAATGTCGATAATCAATCTGCATGATTTCTCTCCAACTTTGCCAAAGACACATAAATTAGCATTCCTTCCTAGAGTTGGCACTGACATAGGAACTTTTGGTAAAACTGTTACCAATGAGTGGTTAGTTTTTCTAGATGGATAAAATACCTTAGTATTCAATACCCGATTCGAAACCCAAGAGTTTTTACAATCATCACTCCACCATCTTCTATCTAAATATTTCTTTTTATTCTGTTTTATGGGTGTTGGGGCTTTGTATTTCCTTACTGTCGATTTCCGCCCTTCGAGATCGACTGCTTCCAGTTTTAAAGGATGTGAGGATGTTGAAGCTCTGACATATGCTTGACAATTTCTTTGGAGATGTCCTTTCTGGTTGCACATCCAGCATCGAAAGTTATCCCGGTCTGTTTTTGTTCTGGCACCACCAGAAGCTTGTTGAGTCTCGCCATCTTCCATTTTTAAAGTTCGGACCAATTGAGCACTATGGGTTGCATGGCTTGCAGCTTCATATGAAAGTGCAAATACTAGAGCTTCACCAGCTCTGTGTTTGCCACTGATGAGGATTGCTTTCTTCAATTCAAGATCAGCGATGGCATCCACAAAAGAGTCAGACACCAGGATATCGAGAAGATCAGGTGCGGCGGTAGGGTAGGCTAGATGTGCCAGATGTTTAACATCTGCTTCGAGCTCTTGGAAGCTTTCCCCGGGCTTTTGTCGTCGAGTTTTTAGTTGGATTCTGTACATCTCATGTAAGTGTTCATCTCCAAATCTACGCTCGAGCACTTTTACCAGGCCTGGGTAGTCTTCTTCTTCTGAAACAGTCTGAAGAATTTCCAAAGCTTTCCCTCTCAGAGCCAAGGTTAATGCCGTTGCCTCTGTCTTATCCAAAACCCAGTTATTAGCCGTGGCAGCTGCTTCAAACTGTCGCTTGTACACTGACCACACCACCGAACCATCGAAAGTAGGTACCTTAACCCTTTCAGAAATTGATGAGTCCATTGGAACCCTCAAAAGAGTGCCCCTACGTCCAGTTTCCATTTCCCTCAGTCTGCATCTTATGTCAGAGATTTCTTCTTGGAAAACATCCTTTAACTCAGTCATCTCTCTCCTAATGGCATTGTTTTCTTCGGCAACCTCCTCCTTGATTTCTTCCTTCAACAATAACAACTTTTCTTGAAAATCCTTCCCTGTTGTATCGATGCTGCCACTTCTGTCTTCAAAAATCGGAATTCATTCAAAAGAGCTTCGTCGAGTTCAAACTCAAAGTCATCTGGGTCGACGTCTTCTTCTTCTAACGCTCTTCTAAGACGTTCGACTAATTCCGATTTTTTTCCATCTGTGCTAAGGTTCTTTTTTTTTAGTTCTCTCCGCAACTCAGGTACCAGCAACTCTTCCAGTGTTTTTAGAACCATACCGACAATACCAAATAACTAAATTCACGATACCAAGAAAATCCCACTTCTGACACTAATGTTGTATTTTCTTGGTTTGGGCCCTCAAAAACTACTTTGTACAGTTTAAAGTTTTATTAATTAAAACTAACAGAAAGAGAAAAGTATATGCGCAAGGAGTCAGTTCGAAAACAAATATTAGTTTCGGAAAAGTAATGGCCGCTATCCATCAACAACTCTCGAGCTTAACTAACTCACAAACTAAAAATAGAAACAGGGATATGCGCGCCGCCACTGGTTACAGCTGTATATATATATATATATATATATATATATATATATATTTTCTTTAAGACAAGCTCGATTAAAAATAAGTCTCCATTTAGCCGCTATGAGTTTTATAGATACTTTCTCAATATTTCGGAACAACGTTTTTTGTTTACTGCAACACGTATTAAGAAAAGTATTAACATTTAAAACTTTCTTTATTTCAGACTTACGGGCCGTTTCGGCTTTCGCCATCTTCAGAGTCTGTAAATACGATCGCGTAAAAGGAGGCAAAAGATAAGAAAACATGTAATAACTAAATATACAAATAAACTAATATCCTCAAGAAATTATCTCAATAGAAGGATATTAATAAAAATAATCAAATTTAGACAATGTAATTAAATTAACGTACATAAAATAAACTGGAGTTATGAGGATAAAATAAGTATAATTAAAAACGTTTAATTAAAGGATAAAATAATAGTAGCAGTAATAATAATAATAAAAGCAAGTATTATGGTAATAAATGATTAAATTAAGTCGAAATTACATAAGATATTTAAATAAATAAAATCAAGAATATCTCCGCCTTCGTCGAACAGTGATGTTCTCGTTTGAAAGTAAATGGAGGAAGGAACTGGATGAGTACGAACAATTGTCATCAATCGGACATTCTTCTTCGACACAGGTGAGCGCGGTATCATCAGGACTAACAGGTTGCAAAACTGAGAGTTATATATATATATATATATATATATATATATATATATATATATATATATATATATATATATATATAAATATAACTACTAATTAGTATAACTATTAATGTAAATTTCTTTATGTTTTTTATTTCATTTGTTGCATTGCACATGATTACATTATAAAATTATCTTTTCAGAGAGGAGATCCAGAAATAATAAATACATTTATTGTTCATATCTTTTACTAATGAAATGTTTTCATTCCCAGAATACCGCTCATTCCGAGTGATTTGCCATTCACTTTCAAGCGTTTACAGTTTCCTGTGCGTATGGCCTTTGCCATGTCCATCAACAAAGCTCAAGGCCAGTCGTTGAAAGTGGCTGGCATTAACTTGGAAACCCCTTGCTTCTCACATGGTCAGCTGTATGTGGCATGTTCCCGTGTTGGAAGCCCGAACAATTTGTACATATATGCACCGTATGGAAAAACAAAAAACATTGTGTATCAGAAAGCTTTGCAATAAAATGAGTGTATGTGTTTGTTGTATTTCTTTTAATTAAAAATCAAAAGTATCTGCATAAATGTTTCAATAGATGCAAAGATGCCCGGGCAGCGACGGGTTACCCAGCTAGTATATATATACATAGACATATACCCATTCATTCATATATATATATACATTCAAACATATATATATATATATATATATATATATATATATATATATATATATATATATTAATGATAAAAAAAATATACGCACACACAATGTCACAAGAGCACAAATATAAATATATACATATATATATATATATATATGTATATATTTATATTTGTGTTTATATTTATATTCTCGACCTTTTGTGCCGAAAGGTCGAGAATTTGGCTCGAAAAGTTGTTTCTGCCAAATGGCGAGTTGTGTTTCTTGGAGCGTGTCTCAAAGATATATATATACATATATTTTCTTTTAGGCATGCTCTGTTAAAAATGATAGACCACTTTGCGTTGATACGTTTTTTCGCCAAGCTTTCAAAATCTCTTGAATTCATGATAAATCCGCTTTTTAAATAGATTTATTAAAAACGAGGGCTGACCGATCGGTTTCGCAGAAAAGCATCTTCGGAGCCCTTTAAATTACGAAGTTAAAATGTATTTACTATAATGCGAAAATAGAATGAAACTATCGCCATGTTTTCGTTTTGTTTACAATTATTTTCCGCTTCGGTTTTTACTAATCTTGTACGTTAGTTACCTACCTTTTATATCTTGCTTTCCACTTTCCATACGTTGTTTTTCTATTTCAGTTTTCATTAATGTTTATTCTCGTCGTTTTATAGTTTCATTCTATTTTCGCATTATAGTAAATACATTTTAACTTCGTAATTTAAAGGGCTCCGAAGATGCTTTTCTGCGAAACCGATCGGTCAGCCCTCGTTTTTAATAAATCTATTTAAAAAGCGGATTTATCATGAATTCAAGAGATTTTGAAAGCTTGGCAAAAAAACGTATCAACGCAAAGTGGTCTATCATTTTTAACAGAGCATGCCTAAAAGAAAACATTATGCCGAAATACGTTCAAAATTATATACATATATATACACATACATACATACATAAATGACTATTGTTTCAACCATTATAAAATGCACACATAATAAAATACAATAAACAAATATCACAAAAATACATAAGATGAACCATCTTCATCTTAGAACTCCCTTAAGCAAGAAGTTCACTCGCATTGCTAAAGGGGTAGGTGCCTATAAATGGTTGCCTTTGCAAGGTCCCTTTCTCACCTTTGGGCTAAATCTTTGTAAAAAAAAAGAAAAAAAAACTAAACGTTTGGCTCAAACACGCAAGCAAAAACGGTGAAGTTAATATAAAAGATTTACAAAGAGAGAGAGAGGGAGAGGGAGTGAAAGAAAGAGAGAGAGAGAGAAAGAGAGCAAAAAAAGAAAGAGAAAAAGTTTGAGAGAGAGAAATCGAGAGGGTTAAACAATGAGAGAAAAACCTCTAAAAATACTGAGTTACCCTGCTAGTTATCTATAAACACTTTTGTTTTTGCTCCATTACCATAAATTATTTCGTGATATAAAGGTCTGCTTTGCATTATGCATCTGCATTGGGCCACTATGAATGTGCGGTGTCTCTTGTGGCAAATGGTGCAAAAGTTTGGGTGTCTGATTTCAAAGGATGCACTCCACTTCATTATGCTGCAGCTTTTGATAATGAAGCAAGGTATGTTGGGTTTTAAATATTATATGAATTTGCATGGCATTGTAGAGTTGTGTTACCAGTTGTTAATAATTTGTAATTGGGTATTTAAATTAGGATTGTGCAATATTTGCTGAGATATGATGCTGACCCATGTAGTAAAGATAACAATGGGTACACACCAACACATTATGCAGCTTTCAGTGGACATAAAGCTTCTTTGGAATTGGTGAATTACTTTTCTATAACAAAAAATACGTTTTTTTTTAGCTTGCCATGAACAATGTTTGAATCAGTGAGCTTATATGAACATAATTACATCTTAAATCATTAATACTAATAGTACTGAATACTGTATTTGCTGTAATTTATCTTATTTTAAAAATAATTTAATTTGGACATATTCAGGAATAGTATGTTTTATCTACAAATTTATTTTATGTTTTATTATTTCTTATTTAAATATGTATATGAAGTAAATAGTTATTTTGAAGAATAAATAAAGGTTGAATCTTATCATATTGTTAATTATTTTAAAAATTTTTATTAAAATAACAGCTGTCAGAAATAATAAATGAAAATTTTAATGTTGTTTAAAAATTTTAGCTTTGTTTTTTACTTGCTTTCATTTCAGCTTCTTGATTTAACAGCAAGGGATCTGCTGAATCGAAAAAACCACTTGCAACTATATTCTCCGCTTCATTTGGCTGTTAGTTTATTAATCGTCTCGTATACTTTTTTAAAGTTTATTCTTATGTCTTTGACACTATTGTTTTCAAATGTAATTGAATTATTTTGTTATTTGATGGCTTATAATTTTATGATTATGGTGGAATGAAGAGGTCAGTGGCGACGATTCAGCAAAACCTTGGGGGGGCGAAGATTTTTTAAATTTAACCTGGAGAATCTTAAAACTCAAATGTATATATATATATATATATATATATATATATATATATATATATATATATATATATATATATATATATATATATATATATATATGTATATATATATACTAGCAGGGTTACCCGGCATTGCTCGGGGTTTTCAGAGGTTTTTTATCATTTTTCTCTCTTGCTCCTGTTTCTGATCCCGCTCGCGCTCATTTTTTCTTTTCCACTCTTTCATAACTTATTTTAGCGCATAAAACGTAAAATAGATTTGTTAAAAGTTGCTTGAAGCCTTCAAACATTTAAACAAAATTTGAATTTTATTACGCAATTACCTTCGATGGTCGTACATAGGAACTTTTGGCCTGGAAATTTAAGAAGGGGAAAAAGTTAAGAAGGTTTGGACTCCTTCTCCGATCCTCCGGCTCGGGGGCCAATAAACCTTCCGGGCCAAAAGTGCCTATACATGATCATTGCATAAGTTTTCGAAGCACTGTTTACAATTGCGTAACAGGCATTACTTGCTAATGGACTTCTTAATATTAAGAAGTCCATGACTCTCTTCCCAGTCTTGCATAATGTGACCGATTGCGCGTTATTACAAATTATTAAGAGATAGATGGGGCGGGAAAGTGACCGGAAGCGGGAAAGGGAGCGGGAAAGCGACCGGGAGCGGGAAAGCGACCGGGAGCGGGAAAGCGACCGGGAGCGGGAAAGGGAGTGGTAGAGCAAGCGGGAACGGGAAAGCGACCGGGAGCGGGAGAGAAAACGGGGAGTTAAACGGGAGCGGGAGAGAAAACGGGGAATTAAACGGGAGCTGGAGAAAAACGATAAAAAACTCTAAAAACCCCCGAGCAACGCCGGGTAACCCCGCTAGTATATATATATATATAGTTCCCGCTCGCTCACCTGCTCGCTCCGCTCATTTTGTGACGGATTTCAAATTTTTTTCTCTATATTTGATTCCCCTTGACTCTCAAGGTTGTGTGAAAATTTCATTACGATCGGATGAATGGTATAGCAATTAAGCATCTGCGTCCCAATATCGTTATCTCGAATTCAATCGAGATTTCAAAACGATACGGGAGATCCCGTATCGCCATTGAAACGATACAGCCTGCGGAAGAAGTCTCGAATCGATATAAATAGCGATACTTAAAATTTGGTTCTCGAATAAAGTCCCGAAAGAAATATCGAGATTTTTAAAAAATATTTTCCAATAAATAACGAAAGTCATACATATTTAATTAACGATTGTCACAACTGTGAATATTTGCAATTGATTCATCAACATTGATTAATTAATCTACCTATTGACAGAAGTTTATAACTATTATCATCCCCACTTTAAATTCGGTTTTCCAGACAGCCTGTAGCCCCATTATTTACTATAATTTTTAGTCTGGGAACCGGCAGCAAAAAAGCCACACTCCTCTTAGGCTGCTAGTTGAGCTCTGCATACTACTGATACTACAAGCCCTACAAGGCAATCGTACTCGCTGACATCGATGACTATTATTATTAATGAGAATAATGAGTAATGTAATAGTAATGATCATTCTATGGTTATGTTTTGGTTTAGTCTGTTTCATAAACTTATTTTTTCAAATTTGTTACATAGAATTGGAATGATTATTTTAGTGTTTCGATATCCGTAATTGACCGTAATAGTAGCTCATCTAAGATATATCATTATAATCTCGATGATATTCTTGGTTGTGTGTGAGTATGTGTGTGCCACCTGTAGTGTGCACGACAGTGCCGTAGCCCGTATCGTCTGCAGCTGGAATTTGAAACTTTCTCAGCTTCTTTCTTGCTATTGCTAACCGCATTCGCCATCGCCTATAAATAAACACGCTGGGTTTTTTTTCACTTTCTTAATTCTTGCATAGAGGCACTTTCTCGTGTTTGTCATCATTATCATGCCGCGTCTCCGGGGTAAAATCTGGGAGTACTTTGAGGAAGAGACGGTCACGCAGAAAGTCAATGGCAAGGATTTAGAAGTATATCTTGCCAGATGCAAAGACTGCAGGAAACAGTATCAATTTAACGATGGTAACACCACAGGCATGCGAGTGTAAACGTAGAGGAATATGCTTTCTAGCGATTCGTAACGTTAAAGTCGAAGTTATTTATATCACAATATTTCTCGAATTTATTTTAACTTAATTATTCTCCCTTGAAAAAATAAATCTTTTAACTGGACTCAAATAAAACTGAATTCTCTCACTTTGTAGAATTTCGCACGGTTCTAACAAATCTTTTGTAAATTCCAATTTCTCTCTGCAGCACGTCTCTTTAAACTTTTATTTTTCTTCTCGAACACTCAACTTTATAACACACTGTCTAGTTTCTCAAAATTCATGCACAAAATAATATTTACATTCTTACCAATCAAAATCAGGAAAAAGATATATATATATATATATATATATATATATATACATATAATTTCTAGATAAAAAAATTAGTAAATACGCACACACATACACACATACATATATATAAAAACATATATATATATACATATATATATATATATATATACATATACATATACATATATATATGACTTATTGTTACGAAATATCCAATCCTAATAAAATGCACACATAATAAAATAAAATAAACAAATACTATGAAAAATACGTAAGATGAATTATCTTCATCTTACATATCCCCCCTCTTCGAAAAAAAAAACGCGTCAGTGTTTCTTGATTACATCGTCACTCTCTTTACGACTAAGAAAGTCAGCACCGATGTTCTCCTTGCCTTTGAAATAGTTTCCTTTCAACTTATTCTCAATCTCTATCTCTCTGCGTGCTGTGTCAACAGGGCGGGCATCTCCGAAGATTGCCGAATTCAACTTTCCAACTTTCCCCACCCCTCCATGTTGGCCTCTAGGCAGAAGATTGAGCCTTGGTCTTTCTTTTGGCGGATTCAAAGCTTGAACTTTTGCCTCAACTTTATTTCCTACTTTTGAAATGGCAGACGTGTTTCTTTCCTTGCTTTGATACAGCTCCGAGTTAGCCGACGATTTTCCAAAATTTACCTGATCATTCCTCTGAGTGCTGTCGTAGTTGGAAGCGGATTTCTGTGGTTTCCGACCAAAGCGTTTTCCTGCCGCCATTGCATCAAAACCTCTTACCCCTTCAACATTTCCCAGCACGAGATCGCAAAGTAGGTTTTTCATGCAGACCACCTCTCTAGTTCCTCTGAACCAGTCTGTTTTGATTTTTACCACTGCTGTTGGAGCTACTCGAACTGTGCCGTCGATCAAAACACAGGGTCTTGTTCTTCCGGTCATCTGACGCGGGTGCACTAATGATTCCTTTACTATTATGGAAGTACAGCCAGTGTCCCTCAAAACTTTTACCGGTTTTCTGTTCACAAACCCTCTGGTTAATTTAAATTTTTCTCCTGAGTGCAAACAACCATCCGCAATGACAGGAAAAATGCATCCACACTTCAATTCCACCTCATCCATTTTTTCTTCCATCACCATGGCAGCGCATGCATTCACAACACCGGAATCCTTGCATGGTGCTGACGTAGTCGTCTCTTTCCGTGTTTGAAAAAGTACAGGATTACTAGGGCTACTCTGCCGACACTCTCTTGCCATGTGCCCCGTTTGATGACAGTTGTAGCAGCGAGGTTCAACCATTTTGGCGTCACTGACCGACTGACCCCGGTTCCAACCCATCCTGCTATTGCTGTCCAATTTTGCCAACCTCTTCTCTGGATGGGCTTGGCTGTACTTGTTTACCCAAAGGCACAGCTCATTGACATCTATGCTCTCTTTATCCAACAAGTATTCGACCATTCCCGCCGGGCACTTTCCGAAAAACTGCTCTTTCAGAAACAAAAACAACAGATTTTGTTTGCCCGCGAGATCTACCCAGCGCCTGAGGTGGCTATCTAGCCGCACTAGATAATGTTCCCAGGTCTCCTCCGTTTCAGGCATTGACTCTCGAAACATTATGCGATAGTCTTCCGCTGACTTCCCAAAACGACGAAGGAGTGCCTCCTTTGCCGTTCTGTAGTCCTGCATCTGACTATCGCTAAGTTGGCCAAACACTTCCAAAGTCTTCGCACTAAGCAACGACCCTAGAAGCATTCCCCAATCCTTCTGAGGGTGACCATTGGCTTTTGCCAATGACTCAAATCTCAGCAAAAATGCGTCGATGTCATCACCTTCAGAAAACTTTGGATAAGGAATCTTTGTTGCCTCTACCTTTGGCTCTTTTTTCGTTAGGGCCTCTAATTCCAGCTTTTTCAATTCCAATTCATGCTGCCTCTGTCTCTCTGCCTCTTCACGTTCCCGTTCCCGCTCTTCTTTAGCTTCTTGAGTCTTCTTCTCTTCGTGTTCACGTTCCCGTTCCCGCTCTTCCCGTTCTTGTTTTTTTTCTTCACGTTCTTCTAATCTCTTAACTCTTTCTTCATCCTTTAACTCTTTGACGTAATTCCTTAAATCTTCCCCGGAATAGCCTAGAGCCTGTCCCATCGCAATGAATTTCTCGTCAGACATTTTGTACAAACGAAAAAAAAAATTCGGTCACTTGTGATCAAACAACTTCAGAAAAAAATATATTTACGTATGAAAATGCGTAAATACGTCGAGGTCACCAATGTAAACGTAGAGGAATATGCTTTCTAGCGATTCGTAACGTTAAAGTCGAAGTTATTTATATCACAATATTTCTCGAATTTATTTTAACTTAATTATTCTCCCTTGAAAAAATAAATCTTTTAACTGGACTCAAATAAAACTGAATTCTCTCACTTTGTAGAATTTCGCACGGTTCTAACAAATCTTTTGTAAATTCCAATTTCTCTCTGCAGCACGTCTCTTTAAACTTTTATTTTTCTTCTCGAACACTCAACTTTATAACACACTGTCTAGTTTCTCAAAATTCATGCACAAAATAATATTTACATTCTTACCAATCAAAATCAGGAAAAAGATATATATATATATATATATATATATATATACATATAATTTCTAGATAAAAAAATTAGTAAATACGCACACACATACACACATACATATATATAAAAACATATATATATATACATATATATATATATATATATACATATACATATACATATATATATGACTTATTGTTACGAAATATCCAATCCTAATAAAATGCACACATAATAAAATAAAATAAACAAATACTATGAAAAATACGTAAGATGAATTATCTTCATCTTACAGCGAGGACATCTCAAAATCAGCAGAGGAGTCAATCTCACGTAATCTAGTAATCTTAGTAATCTCACTAATCTCAATCTCAGTAATCTGTAATCTATTTCTATCTCCATTGGTTTTTCCACTTTCACTATTGAATTGCCTAAAAATGTCGTTCTTTTGGTGTGCTAGAAGGTTTTCTACTTTTCAATTACTTGAAAAAATAATTTTAATTTTTGTTTTCATCGGCAAGTAAAATCATTTAATATTGCGAACTAAATAAAGTAAATAAATACTTACTATCGGCGGTAGCGTTTTATCTAGAGTCTAAATTTAGACAAATAGATGTACCGAAACTAAACAAATGAAACTTATTTCAAGTTGTACAAAAAAATTAAATTTGGTAAATTTTTATAAATTTATAAATTTTTTAATATTTATATATTTTTTTCAATGAATTTTTTTTTTTTTTTTTTTTTTTTTTTAAGGTTAGTGAAAGGAGTTGTTAACCCCGCGAGACACTCAACCTGAGCAATGCGTGTAAACTCCTTGCTTAAGGGAGCTACGATGGTGACGCCAGTGAGATTCGAACCGCCGACCTACAAGGCGACAGGCGAACGCTTTACCGCTTAGCCACCACTTTAATGTAGTTATTAATATTGTCTGTCGCGTATAGTTCATCATTCTATGTTATCTCCAGTGTTGGAAAAAGTACTGTGTTTCAGTACTTGAGTAAAATTACAAGTAACGCCTCAAAAAGTTACTTAAGTAAAAGTAAAAGTATTTGCTAAAAAATGTACTTAAGTAAAAGTAAAAAGTAACAGCACTTTAAAGTTACTTTTAAAGTAAAAAGTAAAAGTACTGAAGCAGCTTTTTGTAATGGTTATTCGTCAATCATCTAACTCTATTTTATCTTAATTCCATCGTCTTTCAAACGCTACTGCGTTGATAAAACTGATAAACTAATTGGTAACACGCAAACTAATGAAAAAATTCTATTTTTACGTGCCTTTTTGTCAATTTTTCGTATTTCGATACATGCGCTGGATGCACGCGTATCACGTGTTTCTTCAAGTTTGACGAAGAATAGTGGAATGCTAAACACATAATTACTTTACTTTAGGTTTGCCCAGCAAGCATGTGAACCTGAACGTTTTAGAAATCTGAACATTTTAACTAAATATGGCCATGGGGATTCTTTATTAAGTTCATTGTTGTTACGCGCCTATCATCGCCACCACTGCTCACGTTCGCTCCTTTGGAAGATTCCATAATTGGTAATCTCGAACAATCTATTGTATACCATAACAAGTATGACCGCGAAAATCTTAGCTCCACCCACAAGCTTCAATACTACTAACTACTAACATAAAAGTAGAATGGGGTTAGAAAATGCATACGTTAATAATCATAGATAATTAATACAACATCGATTTAGACTTTATGTCGTTTTATTAATTTTTTTACAGTACTTTGTAACGGTTTGTCCTGGAAAAGTAACGAAGTAAAAGTAAGTCCGAAAATATTACTTCGTTACAAGTAAAAAGTACTGAAAATAATCTGTACTCTGTTACAGGCAAAAAGTACGTCTGATGTACTTAAGTAAAGTAACGCGCAGTGTTATTTCCATTAATGGTAATTGAATTAGGAATTGAAATAGGAATTTTTTTTTCTTGAGAATGGAAATTAGAAATAGGAATTAAATTTGGAATGGAATTAGAAATAGGAATGGAAATCACGTGATAAAAATGGAATTAGAATTAGAAGTAGAAATTATTTTTCAATCCAAAATGGAATTAGAATGAGAATTAGAAATTATTTCTTTAATAAAAATGGAATTAGAATGGGAAGTAGGAATTATTTTTTAAAATAAAATGGAATTAGAATGAGAAGTAGGAATTATTTTTAAATTTAAAATGAAAGTAGAATAAAGGATCTACGAAATTGCCCCGTTCCCATGATATATAAATAAAAGTCCCCTTTTCAATTAACTGTTTTTCTCTTAGTTGGTCTAAATATTGTGTCGTGTGTTGTGTGCTCATATTCATTTTTGTGACTTTTAAATTATATTGAGTTTATCAAAATCTTTAAGTGGTAGAAAAAGATTCTGGGAATTCTTTTCGTATGACGAAGATTCAGACAAATCAACTTGTCAGGTGACGGATGAAACTACAAAAGTGGCCTGCGGAACACAAATTACTGGCAAGAACACTAGCAACTTCGCCGCCCATTTGAAGTGTTTTCACAAACAAGCATATGCTAACTGCATGAGCAAAGAAAAAGAAAGAAATGTTGTGAAAAGTCAAGCTGTAAAACGAGACAGTTCAGGTGCAGTAAAGTTGCAAACTATTGGGGAATGTTTACAGCGTCGTATGATGTCATCTGCAGCAGCACACATCTGCAAAAGCACTAACATCAAAAATGCTGGATGATCTCCGTTATTGGTTCGCCACACTTCTAGACCCGAATACGGAAAACTTTAATCCGATTCCAGCGGCCGCATGTCTGCTTGATCCGACGATGGCACAAGCAATTATGTCCCCGGAATATGTAGAGCTGCTGCGTGCTGCTAAAGCTTACATAATCACCGTTTGTGAAAACGAGGAAAGTTCAGTGCAGGAAGTTTATGTGTCGGATTCTGCATCTGCATCCCCTATGGTGTTAACTCCAACATCATTAAAAAAGTTTAAATTTTTAAACAATAAAATTCAGTCTAATCGACTTAGAACTTGTGCTGGCATTAGCAGTATAAGTGAAAAAGATGCCGTGCATTATCAGCTGAACAACTACATAGCTGATATTGTAGAAGATGAGCGTAATGATGCACTGGATTTTTGGAAGCAAAAAACATCACGTTACAGCAAACTGTATGAGCTAGCCCAAGATTTATTGTAGCTCCAGCTTCTCAAGCCTACGTGGAGCGGATATTCCCTCTTTGTGGCGTCTTGACTGCAGGGCGACGCAACAGAATGCAACAGTTCTTAGAGATGAGAGCCTTTCTGAAACTTAATTCATTTTGACCGATTAATTATTTGCATTTTGCTCTGGTTATTTTTGGATGTTTGGTTTAGTTATAACAATAAATGTTTGATAAGCTTGTTGTTGTTACTATGTATTATTATCTCTAAAGGGTTTTTTAAAGGAACGAACAGTGACTGTTATTTTTAATAATGGAATAAGAAAATAATTTTTGAAATGATAGTGGAAATAGAATAGAAATAGAAATCATTTTAGCAATGGTAATTAGAATTGAATGGAAATTATTGAAATTAAAATGGAATTAGAATTGAAATAGGAATTATTTGAAAAAAAATAATGGAATTAGAATTGGAATGGAAATTATTTGTAAAAAAATAATGGAATTAGAATTGGAATGGAAATTATTTGTAAAAAAATAATGGAATTAGAATTGGAGTGGAAATTATTTGAAAAAAATAATGGAATTAGAATTGGAATGGAAATTATTTAGTGAATGGAAATAACACTGGTAACGCGTTACTTTTACTTCGTTACCGAACAACACTGGTTATCTCGTTTCATTCGAGACAAAATTTCCACTTCAGTCGAGATCCCGATATCGTATCGTATCGTATCGTTATTGTTCGAGGCGTCTCGTATCGTATCGTTTAATTCGAGGCAAATTTCAGAAATCGTATCGTATCGTTCCAAAAAAATAACGGGACGCAGAAGCTTAGTAGCAATGCATAAAGGACATACATACATACATACAAACATTCATTTATATATATATATATATAAAGCTTGCCAAATACTTGAATATTTTGTTTTAATCTATCTGCATGTTAGCATGTGACTCAGGATATATAAGGGATTCTAGGACTGTTCATCAAAGGACGGTTCATCAAGGGACTATTCATCAAAGGACTATTCATCATGAGGACGGTTTATCATAAGGACTGTTCTTCAAATGTCTATTCATCCAGCGGACTATTCATCAAAAAAGTTAAAATTGTTTTTCAACCAAAATATGTTACCAAAATGTAGGGTAATCTATATCAATTTTACAGTGCTACTCTGCTTGCATTCAAATACTTTATTCTTTATAATAGAACTAGCGGGGTACCCGGCGTTGCCCGGGTTTTTTAGAGGTTTTTCGATCGTTTTTCTCTCGCTCCCGTTTCCTTTCCCCGCTTGCTCTCACGCTCCCGGTCGCTCTCTCTTCCCGCTTGTCTCCCGCTCCCGGTCACAGCACCATAAAAATTAAATTTGACTGTTTTCGTAAACCATATATGTACACATTCACCAAAGGCCACAAACATGTCAAAGCATCACACATGCCCGCTATGTCAAATCTGGCATCGGTCGTTTAACACCAAGAGGCCACGCTTTAAAGACACTTATGCCTCCAGCAATCAACAAGTTTGTAGAAAACATGGTTCTAATATACAACAATTTTATTCGTCACATACAGTAAATAAAATAACTGGACAAGAAATAACGTCAAGATCTTAAGATCAAACGAGCAAAAGACAATTGAATAAAAAGTTTAAGAAACTGTCTTCAACTGTTCGTACAAACTTTAAGTATATACACACTCAAACAGCCGAATACCATACACCTCAAAACATCACTAACACCCGGTATACCACTTTTGCCACACTTCAAAGAGATGCAGAAGCTCGCTTTAGCGAGGTCAGGAAAGGTCATTTCAAAGATTTGCTAATCCTATTACAATTCTTAGTTGATAAGGCGTGTAAGCGATATTTAGTCTCATTTTAACCAAGGTTTTTCAAGTGCCCACTGAACATTTTAATATGACAGTCGTAGAAGCTGATACTAAAAGAATAAAAAAGATTTTAACCTTAGCGGATGATGAAGCTAATACGAAAACTGCATCTATTAATGATATACCTCAGGGGAGTGAACAAAGTTCAGTAGCAACATTGACGATCTCTTCAAAGAGGTAGACGTTGTAGAGAAAATGGGTTCAAAAAGGTCTATATTGTCATTATTTAAATCTATATATATAAAAGAACATGTCCTGACTGACTGACTGACTGATAATCAACGCCGAGCTCAAACGCCTCATCCTAGGAACGTGAAATTTGGAACTTATATTACTTTTATTGCGTAAGCATCCACTAAGAAAGGATTTTTGAAAATTTTGCTCCTGAGGGGAAGAAACTGGAAAACAAACTTTTTTCTAAAACAATGTATATCTCGACAACCAAAAATGAGGAGATTTTGAAATTTGGTATATGGATTCTTCTTGAAAAATAAAAAGATACGTGTTTCACCATTTTTTGAAAATTCGGTTTCCCGGACCTTAAATGTGGGTTGGAAAATTGGGTTATTTGGTTTTTAAAGCAGCTGCTACTCAAAAACTGTGAATGCTACAGGAGTAAAAATTAGTATTTAGTTTCTACTCCAAAAATAATGAAATACGTGTTTTAGCATTTTTTGAAAATTTGGTTTCCAGGACTTCAAATGTGGGGTGGAAAATAGGATTATTTTTTTTTAAAGTAACTGCTACTCAAAAACTGTAAATACCATAGATGTAAAAATTAGTATTTAGTTTCTATTCTAAAAATAAAGATATACATGTTTCACCATTTTTTACAAATTTGGTTTCCAGGACCTTAAATGTGGGGTGGACAATAGGATTACTTGGTTTTTAAAGTAGCTGCTACTCAAAAACTGTGAATGCTACAAAAGTAAAAATTAGTATTTAGTTTTTACTCTAAAAATAATGATATACGTGTTTCACCATTTTTTGAAAATTTGGTTTCCAGGACTTCAAATGTGGGGTGGAAAATAGGGTTATTTGGTTTTTAAAGTAACTGCTACTCAACAACTGTAAATGCTACAAAAGTAAAAATTAGTATTTAGTTTTTACTCTAAAAATAAGAATATATGTGTTTCACCATTTTTTGAAATTTTGGTTTTCAGGACCTCAAATGTAGGGTGGAAAAAAGGTTTCTTTGGTTTTTAAAGTAACTGCTACTCAAAAACTGTGAATGCTACAGATGTCAAATTAGTATTTAGTATTTACTCAAAAAATAATAATATAAGCGTTTCAACATTTTTTAAAATTTGGTTTTCAGGACCTCAAATGTGGGGTGGAAATAGGGGTTATTTGATTTCAAAATAACTGCTACTCAAAAACTGTAAGTGTTACAAATGTAAAAATTAGTATTTTGAAGTTTTGTGCCAGTTAAAAGTAGCTAAGTCCAGTTTATCACCGGCCGGGCCAAGCCGTTATTTTAGAGTCTTCACACGGGCCAGGCCAAACCTTAAATCAAAATGGGACAGGCCGAGGTTTTTCACTAAGCATATAGACATTTTAGTGATTTTAGGGTCTTCAGTTGGGCCGGGCCAAACCTGAAGTCAAGGTGGGACGGGCCGAAGTTTTTCATCAAGTATATAGAACTTCTAAGCCTGTAAAAATGGGCCGGGCCAGGAGTTTGGGTTTTAAAACGGGCTGGGCTAAGTTGTCGACTGGCCGAGCCGAGACCTAAAAAATTGATCTTTACTATGGATGCACGTTTCAAATTCTCTAATTTCATGCGAGCGAAGCTGCTACGGGCACTGCTAGTTAGTTAATATGGTGGTTGAAATTATATCAAACCAAGACGAAAAAATTCGTGTTTTAAAAACAAAACTAGCCCTACAAGAAAACCAAATTGCTGTCGTACAAGAAAAGCTGGATGGTCCTAATATTTCTCACAAAACCAAAAATGAGACACCATCTTACGCAGCAGCTGCTGCTAAAGGTTTATCGGTTACTGGAAGGATGGTGCTTGAAATGTCAAAGTTAGAGAATAAAAAGAACAACATAATTATCAGAGGTGTAAAGGAATCCAAAAAACGTGACCAAAAAGAAAGAAAAGAAGAAGATATGGCTTCCATTTTAAAAATCTTAGAAATTAGGGACACTGGAATAAATATTGACAAAATCAAACCAATGATTGAATACTCTACAAGACTTAGGAAAAGTAATCCCGAATTTGATCACAGACCAATTCTGGTCAAACTCAAAGACAAATCACTAAGGGAAAAACTGCTGGAAGCAAAAGGTAACACCAAGCAAAGAGAGTTTAATATTATGAATGGAACAAAGTATAGGGTAGAACCAGACTTAACGAGACAATTTTACAAACAAATGTGGGTTGAGACCGGCTTAAAAACATCTCAGGGAAACGGGAAATGGGTTGTCTATGGCCCCATGGACAACCCACATCTAAAAAAATGGAAAGAAGTAGAAACTATAACGTCTCAAATCAACTAACAAATTCAAATAACAAAGACTTTTTTAATTGTGTTGATGCTGATATAATCTGCTTACAGAAAACAAACTTTTTAAATTATGACATAAAAAAACCTTTTCATATATTGCCACCTCTCTCGAATCCACTACAACAACCAGTGCCAACAGAAGTGGAACTGGGTCTTCCAAGTAAAAGATCCCGTCCTGCCAAGCCAAAACGTCCCACACAGCACCAACAAAACATCGGTAGTCTTTCCCAAGACAAAATTGACTTATTAAAATCCACAACAACTCTTTGTTTCTGGGCAAATAACCCTTGTTCACTGAATAGTCAGAAAAAAGACGAACTCACGGCCAGACTAACAGCACTATCAAAGAAAAACCAACCAGACGTTATGTTCTTCACTGAGACATGGTTTAATGAAAGGTCGGACACAATCGTGAATGGATACCAATTGCATAGAACGGACAGAAATAGCAAAGGTGGTGGAGTCGCTATCTATGTCAAGAAAGAAATAGTTTCATTTAACGTTTCTTTACCAGATCTTAATTCGAAAAATATTGAACAATTGTGGATAACAATTAGTTACGGTAAGGAAACGATCATACTTGGCTGCATCTACCGCCCACATGATTATGACGATGAATATTTAACCAATACCATTGAGGCTATAAAAATTGCAAAAAAATCACTAATTGGACTCAATTGTGCAACGATGTTGCTTTATGGTGATTTTAACTTCAGTAATACATGGTACGAAGAGGTTGATGTGGGTGGCAGAGTAGCCACAGCTGGTCATGTGATAGACGAGCGCTCAGGGGATATCAGATTTCAGTCGTGTCTCAAAGAAAACGATCTAACACAAGTAGTGACATTTTGTACTTACCGACATTCACGAGATATTTCACCAAAAAGCACACTTGATCTTATTATCACCAACAAACCAGATCAATTCATGGAGCTTATAAAAGGTGATTCACTAGGCTATACGCCAATGGGTCAATCACATTGTTTAATAATAGGAACAATAGGTGTAGCTGGCTGCCCGACAATCGAAAGGCACAACAAACCTCGATGTATATGGAGTAGAGCTAACTTTACTGCTTTCTCACACTTTATCAGCTCACAAGACTGGATAACCCTCTTCTTACATCGATCAGTTAACGAGTGCTACACCATCTTGGTTAAAATTTGCGATGATGCAGTAAAAAGATTTATCCCAACAACAACAGTGCCCTTTAAGAAAAAGTCAGAGGCATGGGTCACTCCAGAAGTGTTAGCAGCGGTTCAACTGAAGAGACAACTTTGGTCAAAATCCCTCAGCCGGGCGTCACACACATGGCCAGCTTAAGCTAGCTCATAAAAAAGCTTGTAAAAACGTGGCAAAAGTAGTTAGACTTTCTATGCTTCACTACGAAGAAAGTCTCGCTTATTCATCAAAGTTTAATCCAAATCTACTTCATACTCACATTCGAAATAAACATGAAACTCAAGAGAAGATAAAGGCAATTGAAACGGCTGACGGTGACACATCGGTCGACCAAGAAGTAATATGCAAGACACTAAACGAATATTTCCAATCTGTCTTTGTTACCGAATCAGGCAGTCAACTGGCTTTTTTTGAACAGAGAACAGATTCCGAATGCAATATTGACGAGAGCGTTTTCACATTTGAAAAGGTTGAAAAAAGACTATCAGAACTCTTGGCGAACAAGGCTATGGGAGTTGATGGATTTCATCCTCGTATATTATCACCACAGGCATGGTACCAGACCTATGGAAACTAGCTAATGTTACACCCATTTTTAAAAAAGGTAGCAAAATAAAGGCAGGAAACTATAGGCCAGTATCATTAACTTCCGTACTTTGCAAAGTATGCAAAAAGTTTATTCACGAGCAAATCATGTCTTTCTGCACTATGAATAACCTAATAACTAAAAGTCAACACGGATTTGTAAGAAAAAAGGATGCGTAAGCAGCTTACTGGAAGCCCGCGACATTCTGACAGAAAGTGTTCATCTTGGTGTTCCTGTGGATGTTGTCTACACAGATTTTGCGAAAGCTTTTGACAAAGTCCCAGATCGGTGTTTATTGCACAAACTGAGAGCGTACGGTATACAGGGCTCTCTTTACAAATGGATTGAATCTTGGTTAACCAATCGTCAGCAGAGAGTTCAGATCAACAGTTGTACTTCAGGATTGAAAAAGGTTACGAGTGGGGTACCGCAAGGCTCAGTACTTGGGCCTCTATTATTTTTGCTCTATATAAATGACCTCCCTGACAAATTATCTCAACACATCAAGCTTTTTGCAGATGATAGTAAAATCATTGAGATTATCAAATCTGTGGAAGACTGTATCAGACTCCAAAACAATATAGATGAGGCAGTCCAGTGGTCACACAAATGGTTGATGCCATTCAACATTGACAAATGCAAAGTTATGCACGTTGGACGAACCAATCAGAAATCAAAGTTTATTTATTCTATGTTAGACCCAGATGGAAATAGAAAAAATTTAGAAGTAACGACAGTCGAACAAGATCTTGGTGTTCTAGTATCGGATGATCTCAAAGCAAGGTCTCAAGTGAATGCAGCGGCTGCCTTGGCTATTAGAACTCTTGGTAGACTTAAAAAATTATTCCGAAGTCGTAGTCTCCATTCCATCTTTGGAAAACATTATACCAGGCCTACATTCGACCACACCTCGAATATGCAGTTCAAGTTTGGTCTCCTCATCTAAGCCGGGACATTGATACTCTCGAAAAGGTTCAGCACAGTGTTACAAAAATAATTACAACAATCAAACATTTACCATACTTAAAAAGACTACAGAAGCTTGGAATTACCATGCTTGAAGAACGTAGGGTTAGAGGCGACTTGATCCAACAATACAAAATACTGGCTCATATTGATGAAGTGGATTTTTTTGTATTGCAAAAACATCCCACATGGCAATCTAACAGATCCTATTGCTTGAGAGGTCACAACTGCCTTCTTTTACCACAAAGAATTAAACGATGTGAAGAGCGAAAACACTTTTTCACAAATCGAGTAGCTTTCAGCTGGAACTCCTTGACGCAGGAAGCAGTGGACGCAAGTTCGGTGAATGCCTTCAAAGATCAACTCGCTCTACTTTGATTGCAGTATGACTCGTCAGCACAGAGGGGCCTGATGCAGCACCTCTTCATCAATCATACATGCTATTGTAATGACTATTTAATTCTTATTGTTTTTTTGTTCTGTCTTTTTGTGATTTTGAATGTATGTATTGATAACTGAATAAACAAACTCAAACTCAAAGAGACGCTTACGCTCGTCGATCAATCAACCAGATTCAGATTTCATGCAAACTTCAAATAAAAACTAAATACACAGAGGGGCCTGATGCAGCACCTCTTCATCAATCATACATGCTATTATAATGACTATTTAATTCTTATTGTTTTTTTTTTGTTCTGTCTTTTTTGTGATTTTGAATGTATGTATTGATAACTGAATAAACAAACTCAAACTCACATTGGAACTCATTTAATTGATATAAAAACCTATTTTGTTTTTGAATAAAAGTTGCGGTAGCGAATAGCGCTGAGAACAGCTAAAAAAATGTAGCGGCGCTGTCATCAACGATCTTGTCAGCCAATAGTACCACACTTAACAACCCTGGTTGCCATCACTATTTTTTTTAAACTTACTGATATGTTTAAAATGTATTTTATCAAAGATGAAGAACTGTCTTTTAAAAATACATCAAATTACTTTATGCTGAAAATATCTTGGGTATATATTGATAAAGGTTGCTGAGGAGTGGCTTCAAAATTTTATGAATAGTCCTCTTGATGAATAGTCTTTAGATGAACAGTCCTTATGATGAACCGTCCTCTTGATGAATAGTCCTTGATGAACAGTCCCTTGATGAATCGTCCTTTGATGAGAAGTCCACATACCATATAATAAGGCTGGCTGTAGAGTTGCTAAAGGACACAGTGGACTCTGTAGATTTAGGCGGTAAACACTGTAGAAGTACTGGAGAGAACTCGTTCGTATATTTGCTCGAGACATTTAGAACATTTATCTAGGACATTAATTTAATGTTCAAAAAAACATATAAACTCTGGTTAATATACATGAAAATATGGTAGTTGCTCTTAACAGAAATAAATTATATTTGTTTAATTATTGTAATTTAAATCCACAGGCTTTTAATGGTCACTTGGAGGCACTTAATGTGATAATCAACTATACTGTCAATCTAGATACTCAGGACCGCAAAGGTTTTTTTTTTAAATTTGTTTAGCTTATCTAACTAAATTTGGAATGTTCTTCTCGTCTTAAATGTCCGTATTAATGTTGATGTTATAAACATGATCAGGTAGGTCAGCACTGCATCTTGCAGCAAGCAGGGGGTATGCTCCATGTTGTGAAGCACTTCTAGCAAGTGGTGCCTCACCAAAACTTCAAGACCTTATTTCAAGAGCCACACCTCTTCATTTAGCAGGTTTGTTTCTGAGTCATCTATTTTTGTACAACATTTAATTTAACTCGTTTTCATCTCTGTCTTTCTGTCCCACGTTTTTTCTCGCAGAATAAACAAAGTCTCATTAATAATTCATTTGAATTCAGTTGCTGTCAGTGCTGGACCCCCCTTTTTTTTGTACCGAACATTGATTTAATTTATTTTATTTCTAGTAATATTGTTGAGTAATTAGTAAGGTTCTGCGTCCCTTTATTTTTTTTGGAACGATACGATACGATTTCTGAAATTTGTCTCGAATTAAACGATACGATACGAGACGCCTCGAACAATAACGATACGATATCGGGATCTCGACTGAAGTGGAAATTTTGTCTCGAATAAAACGAGTTAACATAGAATGATGAACTATACGCGACAGACAATATTAATAACTACATTAAAGTAATTCATTGAAAAAAATATATAAATATTAAAAAATTTCAAAATTTATAAAAATTTACCAAATTTAATTTTTTTTTAAAACTTGAAATAAGTTTCATTTGTTTAGTTTTGGTACATCTATTAGTCTAAATTTAGACTCTAAATAGAAGGCAAGAGGATGATTGCGTTTGAGATGTCCTCGCATGCCTGTGGTGTTACCATCGTTAACATGATACTGTTTCCTGCAATCTTTGCATCTGGCAAGATTTACTTCTACATCCTTGTCATTGACTTTCTGCGTGACCGTCTCTTCCTCAAAGTACTCCCAGATTTGACCCCGGTGACGCGGCATGATGACAAACACGAGAAAGTGCCTTTATGCAAGAATTTGGAAGGTGAAAAAAAACCCAGCGGCTTTATTTATAGGCGATGGCGAATGCGGTTAGCAATAGTAAGAAAGAAGCTGAGAAAGTTTCGAATTCCAGCTGCAGACGACATGCACACTACAGGTGGCACACACATACTCACACACAACCAAGAATATAATCGAGATTATAAAGATATATCTTAGATGAGCTACTGTTACGGTCAATTATGGATATCGAAACACTAAGATAATCATTCCAATTCTATGTAACAAATTTGAAAAAATAAGTTTATGAAACAGACTAAACCAAAACATAAATATAGAGTGATCATTACTATTACATTACTCATTATTCTCATTAATAATAATAGTCATCGATGTCAGCGAGTACGATTGCCTTGTAGTATCAGTAGTATGCAGAGGTCGACTAGCAGCCTAAGAGGGGCGTGGCTTTAGATATCTTTGCACTATTACAATATGGCACTATCAATCAATCAAACTGAATTTGTTTAGCGCTATTTCCGTGGTGTTCAATAGCGCTAGTTCATGAACTTATTAAACAGATGTGTTTTAAGTCCACGACGGAAAGCTGTGAGAGAAGTAGAGTTAGTAAGATAAGAAGGAAGAGAGTTCCAGAGATAGAGACCAGAGTAGGAGAAAGAGCGTTTAGCAAAAGAATGCTTAATAGTGTAGACGCGAAAGTGACTAAGAGAAGAAGAACGAAGACCAGACTTAATAGGGATATGTATTAAATTAGTTAAGTAGAGAGGAGAAAGACAATTTTTTATTTTATACATTATTAAACAGATTTTAAAAATCACCCTATATCTGAGAGGAACCAATGGAGAAGAACAAGAGATGGAGAGATGTGAGAGGAGTAGGAGGTGCGAGAAACTAAGCGGGCAGCCGAGTTGAAGGCTTTAGAGAGAGGATAAAGGGTAGTGTCAGGAAGACCATAATATAGTGAATTGCAGTAATCAATTCGAGACAGAACAAGAGAAGAGACTAGAAGTTGTAGAGAAGGGTCATCCAGAAGTGGACGAAGCTACTTAATACGGCGAATATGGAAGTAACAAGATTTAGTAACAGATGTAATTTGAGGGGTTAGAGACAAGTTGGAGTCAAAGAGAAAACCTAAGCTACGAATCAAAGGAGAAGGAGAAATGGAAAGAGAAGATGGTGGTGGCAAAACCAAAGGAAGAGGATTTAGAGATTTAGCGGACTTATTGAAATAGATTAGTTCAAACTTGTCTACTATCTCCCCTTCCCATATTCGTACATACACCTACAACTACAGCTATTCACCTCGCCTAGCTCTCTCACCTTTCAGTTGTCGCGTTCGTGCTTTAGCGCTCACTCATTTACTTAATTTGAAGTAATCTCGTTTTCGTTTTACTTTTGCACTCTAACGGAATTTAATTTAATTTGTTTCGAACTCTAATTTAATTTAGTTTAACTTGTTTTGATTCTTCTTGCTTCAGTTTCTTATTTTACGCTGACTTTTAGTTTATTACTTTGGGATCTGAAGATGGAAAAGGATTTCCGAAACTGCAGTAAGCCAAATAAAACATCTGAAACAAGTCTCACGTCTTTCAATTACCGCAAAATCGAATGCACCATAAAAAAATTGATAAACGCCAAGTGGGCCATAGTTTTTAACGGAGTGTGCTTAAAAGAATATATATATATATATATATATATATATATATATATATATATATATATATATATATATATATATATATATATTGAAATATGCTGCCGGTTCCAAGACTAAAAATAATAGTAAATAATGGGGCTACAGGCTGTCAGGAAAACCGATTTTAAAGTGGTGATGATAATAGTTATAAACTTCTGTCAATAGGTAATAATAATAATAATAATGTTTGACAATATTTAGAGTGGCGTAAATCCTAAAGGACTTCAAGGCGACTGAAGGGTTCTTTGCAGAGGCAGCCATTTATAGGCGCCTACCCCTTTAGCAAATGCGAGTGAACTCCTTGCTTAAGGGAGTTACGCAGGTGACGCCGGTGAGGCTTGAACTGCCGACCTAATGATCGACAGGCGATTAATTAATCAATGTTGATGAATCAATTGCAAATATTCACAGTTGTAACAATCGTTAATTAAATATGTATGACTTTCGTTATTTATTGGAAAATATTTTTTTAAAATCTCGGTATTTCTTTCGGGACTTTATACGAAAACCAAATTTAAGTCTCGCTATTTTATTTTGATACGAGACTTCTTCCGCAGGCTGTATCGTTTCAATGGCGATACGGGATCTCCCGTATCGTTTTGAAATCTCGATTGATTTAGATATAACGATATCGGGACGCAGATGCTTAGTAATTAGTGAAACCCTATTTAGTATCTTCTGTTTTATCCAGTATTGCATTGTTCTCAGCGAGCCAATCAGAGCACTTGTAAATTCCCACAATTATTAATTGTTGTACATTTCTTGGTGTAGCGAGATTTCTACCGAATATTTAGTTATAAAAATCTCGTGGATTGTTGATTATAATTATATTTATAGTCTATTAAAATTTGGTACCTTCGCGATCAAGATATAATGAGATAATTACATGTTTATTATTTTTTTACATCAGCTTATTAAATATTAATTGTTATTGACGAATCAGAGAGGTGGATTCTGATCACATGACCAGATTTCTTTATATAAGGCGGCAGGCGATCGCCGTTCAGTGAGGCTCCGCTTGGTTTTTTTGTGAGAGGGAAAGTCCTGTGCGACGGTTCCACGTTGTCTTCTCTAATCGATAATTAACCCATTAGTGCCTGAGATCTTAGATTTTTCTAATTTTTTGATATTATGTTGGATTAGTGCTCAAAATAAGATATCTGAAATTTAAAATTAAAAATAATGCACAGTTTTTATTTTTTTTATTTTGAATGAACGTCCCATTTTTTGGGACGCTAGGCACGGGAGGGTAGGTGTCCTTTCATTAGCTGAATTTTACTGTGATGGCATTATTTGCTGCAAAACACAAAAGTAAACAATTGATATTTTTAATAACAAAATATTAGTATATAATAAGTCAAAAATAAATAAAAATGGTTATTTTTTCAGTTAATTACTGACGTTTACAAGCAATAATACACATAAAACATGAAAAAATAAAAGTTTCGAACACCCCCCCTCTCGTGCCTAGCGTTCCAAAAAATGGGACGCTAGTAAATAGTGAAATTTGCTAAAACCGTACATTTAGAAAAAAAAACAAAAAATACCGATTTCTTTTTTAGATAGAAATAAACAAAATTACATAATCATATTTTTAAAAATAATAATATTAATTTAGCAATCTTACCTTGAATGAGAGTCCATTTCGAAAAAGCAAATTTTACGAACACGCGAAAACAACAGCAAATAAATTTCCAAAAGACTATTTTTAAATGTCAAAGACTACGAATACATTTAGATATAAACCAACCTAACAAAATGAGCCATTTTTTTAATTAATATAACCACTATTTTAAAAATTACAATTATTTAAAGAGATGTACCACTTTTTGGGACGCTAGGCACTAATGGGTTAATAAACGTTTCTAGCTTGCTTTTAAAGTTAATAAAGTGTTGCTTAAACTCTTCTCGATAAAGTGTTTTGGTGTCAGTAAGTGTTTGAGGCTCGGCACTGACAGTTGCCCTCCATGATTTTTGGAAAAATGTTTTATATAAAATAAATTTAGACGAAGTTTTAGAAACCGGTTATTGGGGGGCCCAATAATTTTTGGAAAAAATTTATAAATAAAATAAAGAATGACGAAGTTTTAGAAACTTTTTGGAAAATGTACCCCCGACTACCCATCCCCCTTTCTAGTCATTGCAAAGGGGCAGGAGGCGGTTCCCCACAACGATTTTTTTTAAATTTATGCAAAATAAATAAAGACAAGGTTTTAGAAACCGGTTATTGAGGTAGCTGGTGGTGGTTTCCCTCCCTAAGGATTTAGAAATAAAAAAGACGAAGTTTTAGAAATTTTTTTGGAAAATGTACTTCTGACACTACCCACTCCCTGGTCATCAGCTATTTTTGAAGGTAAAAGAAAGAGTACAGATTTCAATTTTTAGAAAATTTTTGGAAAATGTACCTTAAACATTTATAAGATTTAAAAAACTATTAAAAAGTCTTTTACCAATTACCAAATGCAAAATTTCACCCATCAAAAACTAAAAAGTTGAAAATAATTTTAATTCATAAAAAATACATTTTTTTAAATCATTTTCTTGCACATTAAAAACTATAAAATAATTTTCCTGTGCTACTTGCTTTTGAACTATATTTCGTTAATCTCGCTTACGGGCATAAAAGTGACTTTGCCGCATTCTATTTGTATTTGCTGCAGTGAGCTAGCTAGTTGAGCAAGGCATTGTTGCTAACTGGTATTTTGCTTTACTAAAATGAGAGAGTGTGGTAGTTGTGTGTTTCTTTTCAGGTACGAGAGGAGGAGCGGGAAAGCGACAGGGAACGGAAGAGGAAATGGGTAAACAACCCGGAGCGGGAGAGCAAGCGGGGAAGGAAACGGAAGCGAGAGAAAAACAATAGAAAAACCCCGGGCAATGCAGGGTACACCGCTAATAAGATATAAATTAAAATTAATTGGAAATTTTTTAAAATTACATATTTTTCAGAGAAATAAACCATTTTAGTTTATTAAAAAACACAATGTTTAATCTTTCATATCGAAAATTCATAATAAAAACCTTGTTTTTTCCATATTAATTCAAGAGTTTTTTATATTTTCCACCCTCATATACTTCACATATGAAGTATTTAGAAAACTGTGGTCAATGTTCTTTTATTTTATAGACTTATTATAATCAAAAAATGATTGGGAAAAATTAGAAGCTGCCTAAATACAAGATTTAAAGGATTTTTTAAAACAAATCAAATTTAGAAAACTGTGGTCAATGTTCTTCTATTTTATAGGCTTATTATAATAAAAAAATGATTTGTAAAAAATTAGAAGCTGCCAAAGTTTTCAATGGTTCACTTGTTAAGTGCTTTTATTTAACTTTATTAGTCTGTTGATCATGGACCAGAACAATCAAATCAAACTCTTTTGAAAAAGCGTTTTTTTGGTGGAGTGTTTTTAAAGTAAGAGGTTCTGAGTTCAAAACTCAGCAGAATGGTCTTTGTTTTTTATTTTCATTTATTTTTTCAGGATATGGTTATTCTGATTAAGAATGAATGATAAAGATATTCCTGACATTAATTAAATGTATTAATTCATGCATTAATCTATGCATATCTAAAAATGAATGTCTGTCTGTCTGTGTGTGTGTGTGTGTCTGTCCTTTATGCATTGCTACACCATTCATCTGATCGTAATTAAAGTTTCACACAACATTGAAAGTCAATAGAGGAAGGTTTTTGTAAAAACAAAATTGAGATGGTTCAAAAAGTGGCTGGGAGCTAAAGAGCAAGCGGAAACTAAATGGGAAACAGAGCAAGAACTGGAGAATGAGCGGGAACAGAAATGGAAGAGTTAGAAGGAGCAGGAGAGCGAGCGGGAATGAGAAAGCGACTGGGAACGGGAGATCAAGCGAGAGTGGAAAAGCGACCGGGAACGGGAAAGCGACAGGAGCGGGAGAGCAAGCGGGGAAGGAAGCAGGATTGAGAGAGAAAAAACTATATAAAAACTTCTAAAAACCCCTACTATGCCAGGTACACTTCTAGTATATCATAAAGAAAGCATGAGCATTCTATCATTCTGTTACATGAGAATCGTTGTTAGACTGTAGCTAAGTGTGTATAAACCTTGACTCTGTAAGCTTAAAGTTTTCAGATTAAATCAGTTTTTGTTTTTTTTACATAAATAAGCATAAAATGCATCAAGATTTCTAAGATTTTGTAGTCGCATGTATATATTGTTTTTGTTATGGTTACTTGTTTAAAAAAACATGACACAATCATATTGATATTTTGTTTTGAATTTTTCATCAGCGTACATGGGTCACCTGAATTGTATCAAGTTAATGTTGAAAGATGATGACAAAGATCTTGTTGATTGTGTTGATGATTACAACAGGTGATTGTAGTATTTTTTTACATTTATGATGGCAAATGTGGTTTTGATTTTTTGTAGGATTCTGCGTCCCGTTATTTTTTTTGGAACGATACGATTTCTGAAATTTGTCTCGAATTAAACGATACGAGACGAGACGCCTCGATCAATAACGAGGCGATTCCGATACGATACGATATCGGGATCTCGCCTGAAGTGGAAATTTTGTCTCGAATAAAACGAGATAACATAGAATGATGAACTATACGCGACAGACAATATTAATAACTACATTAACCCGTTTAGGTCCAAAACTTTATTAATTAGATTTCTATTATTTCTTTTTGTTATTTCTAAGTTACTTGCTTATGTTTTAACAGATTTATTTTTAATTATTTTTTATTTGAAAGAAAACTTTGAAAATTCACTATGCTCGTTTTTCGAACAGTGGTCGTATAGACTACTGAAAACGACAACATGTTTAAAAGTCTTTTTTTTCTCAACGCAAACAATTATAATATAAATTTTATGCTATAAACAGAAAAGCTAAAAAACACATTTCTGACTTTATCAGTAACACAGTTCAATAAAATCCAAAAATGTTACATTCAATAAATCAGTCAAGCAGTTCATGATAGTCGTTTCAGAACCGGAGTGTGCGGAAAGCACCAAAACAATTCCGATGAAGTCGTTTGCTGCACTTGGCCCACATGTACAGTGTTTTGCCACAATTTTCCAGCTTGTAGCGACCTACTGTTTTCACCTTTTCCAGATCGTGACCATGGCCAGTTGCTGAATCTTCCCTATCGTTTTGTTTCTTCAACCGAGCATGAATTCATTTCATCGGTATAAAACAACCTAAACAGCCTATATGGGATTTTTCAAGCAAAGCACCATTGTGGTGTTTCAAACTCGTTATATATAGACTGTTTTAAAAGTGGCTATTCAAATGACTCTTTTTGGTCCAAGTGCATTTCAATCGTTTTTGGCGTTTTGGTTGCCGCGGCATTGAACTGACCGTATTTGCGACCTACATTTCTTCACCCAAAGAACCGACACAGTCTAATCCCATCCCATCATTAGTATAATCAACTTCTACCTTCCCGGATATATTACAAAGAATAACATTTCTTTTTCATTTGCTTATTCATCAGTCACGTGTTATGATGCGCCAGGCGGAAGAATGACAAGTATGTCAACCTCAATGCTATCATCATCATCAAGAATTAGTTCCATAGCTTCTTTCAACGTGAAAAAACATTCTGTTTGACGCCTTTCATTTTTAAACTTTACAAACATTTCATTCAAAGAATGAAATTTGCAAAAAACACTATCACCAATTCAACCACTGCACAACTCTAAGCTGAATAAACTAGTTTCGACTCGTTCGCATAAAGTACTCTATACGACCAACGATCGTAGAACGAGCATGACTCATACATGTTCAGATTGTGGGTTAGTGTAAACACAATAAAATTTAATTAACGTTGCTGTTTACTTTTGAGTACATCCTCTTTCGATATTTAAAACTTTTGTTATGATAACTCTCATGAAATTAGCATAATAAATTTTTAAAGTAATATCGGTCGAAAACCTTGAAAAGGCTCATATTCTAACCCAGATTAAACTACTTAATACGAATAAAAAAATTATTTAACAAATTTTATACAGTGTTTTGAAGCTTTCTTAACATAAAAAAAACTTTTAACAGAAAAAAAATTACAGCTTAAAAATAAGTGTGTTTGTAAAACGTACGATGGTCTAAAACGGGTTAAAGGAATTCATTGAAAAAAAATATTTAAATATTAAAAAAATTTCAAAATTTTAAAAAATTTAATTTTTTTAAAACTTGAAATAAGTTTCATTTGTTTAATTTCGGTACATCTATTTGTCTAAATTTAGACTGCCTGTCAAGTAGGATCGAATCCAACCATGTACAGCCTGACGGATGCTGAAAGAAACATCTAGCCTGGTTAGTAGGAGATCGTGGTCGGCTTGAAGACGCCTCATAACGAGTCGCTCAAGAAGTTTAGATAGAACACACAAGTTTGAGATTGGTCTATATGACGACGGCAAGTGTCGAGCAAGCTTGAAACATGAAGGTACGTGGCGCGTAGAGAGTGAGCAGTTAAAAAGAATGACCAAGTAGGACGCTAACACCGGGAGTAGCCTTTTAAGGAGCCAAGTTGGGATAGGATCCAGGCTACATAGCTTGTTTGGCAAAGCACGGATCAGTTTCACTACTTCATCAAAAGTGGTTGGGTCGAATTGACAAAATTTGACGCCTGGTTTAGAGATGAGTAGACAGGCGGGGGTGCATTCGCTGTCGATTGTCGAATGCTCTGAAGTTTTTCAGAAAGGAATTTTGAATAGGCTTTGGGTGACGGTGCTGCAGACACCCGACTCCTCGCAGGGCCAGCGGACTGAAGGATTCCTTTCCTCCGAAAGGCGTAGGTTATATTTACGTTTTGCACGCAGGAGTCTGAGATATTTTCTTGTTTCAGTTTTCAAGTGGGTAATGTTTTTGGGATCTTGACTTTTTCTTCTTTCCCTGAAGAGGCGTTGTCTCAATCACCAGCATTCTGCGTCAAACCTTGGCCGCGAATGTCTGTGGGGACGAGTGGTAAAGGCCGGAAGAAGTGTGTCGAGAGTATCCGTGAGAGTTGTGTTATACTGTGCAGCCATCTCGTCGAGGTCTACTGCTGTCCACTCAGTGGGATGACAGAGAAACGAAGATTCAATGAGCTGTGCCATCCGTTCAACATCGAGTCTCCTCCATTGGCGCACGCGAAGAACGGTAGGCAAAGAACTTTTACAAGGGAAAGCGACCTCCCAGCAGAGAAGCTGGTGGTTAGAGAAACCTGTGCTGAACTTTGCGACCATAGTTTTATGATTCTCATGTTTTCTTTCTAGCACTATGTCAAGTAGACCCCCGTGATCATGGGTAGGTCCGTCGACGGCAAGGCGCAGACCCAGCGATGAGATGACATCATTGAAAGATCGAGTGTCCCGATCCTCAGGTCGTTCAAGGCGAATGTTTATATCTCCAGTCATGAAGGGAGTGGGCGATGAGATCACGAATTTCTCAAGGAGCTCCGAAAATTCTGTAAAGAAAAGTGATTTGAGTGGACCAGTCTGTAGATGTTTATCAGTGTAATGCGTTTTTCTCGCATAGCCACTTGACAGACGAGATGTTCAAATGTGGTGAAAATGTAGCCGTCATCCAATGGATATAGTTTTAATGGCGCCCTGGCGACGACTGCCAGGCCACCGTGATTGGTCTTTAGGCTCGATTGCCGAGATGGCGAACGAGGACGCGGGCGATCGACAACCGAGAATCCCATCATTTGTAAACTGCACAAGGCTGTAGAACCCTCATCATGCCGGGTTTCCATAAGGGCCAGGACATCAACGCCGAGTTGAGAGGCAACATCATTTATCGGTTCTAATTTGTTGCCAACCGAATGGACGTTGAGACATCCAAACTTTACCTTTGGTGCCACCGGTATCTGCTTGTTGTGGGAGTGCTCTCCAATTCGACGGGACGAACAACGACCAGAACGAGACGCAGAAGTTGGTGGGAAGTCAGTGACGACTGGCCGGAGACGCTGAGGTCTCCAGATTTGCAAGGAAAACAATCTTTTATGTACCTCCCGTTGAATGTGAAAACAGGCAGTAAGGCTCTGTTTAAATTCGAGCAGTTCACTTCTTTCATAACATATAGGCATGAATCCAAATAAGTGTCAAGCAGTCTATAAATTCACTAAAACTCTCCAAAAAACGGAGTGAAGTAGAATAAAAGTAATAAGATAATTCTTAGAATCACCATAGTCAAAAACTTGTAAATTTATAAACCGTCCGCTAGCTAAAAAACTCTTGCATTTAGCAGCCCTTACGTACATGCTATGGCGCTCCTTTCTCGTTTAGTCAATGTTTATTTTCATTGCCGCAAATTATCAGAACAGTCGATACTCAACCTCTCATTGCCGACTCGGTAATCTTGGAAAGGTCGGCAAGTCTAAAAAAGTCGGTAATGCAGACCTTAGCGTTAATCTCTTTAAATGTGGTGTTAATCCATTAACACCACATTCTAAGGGATTGTACCAAATTTCAATGAAATCGGTTCCAGGGCATGAATTACTATAAGCAATATAAATCTATATTTATAGCCATTGATGTTTATTTATAGATTATTCAATCATTTCAAATTTAATTTGGTGTAAGTAAAATGTGATATAAGCAAAAATATAATAACTATAACAAATGGTGATTGATTTGTTACTATTACAGTCATCTTTTTTATCATGAATTTCATTTTTTATTTCAAAACATATAGAACTCCACTTATGTTGGCCAGTGCAAGAGCCAATGGTGATGTGGTGACTTATTTGGTTGATAATATGGCCAACATCTCAGTTGTTGATGTTTTCAAAAAGACAGCGTTGCATTATGCTGTAAGTTATTTTCTGTTTTCATGTTGTATTGCATGTAATATAAAGTAGAAGCTGTGAGACGTGTTGGTCTTGTGAGACGTGTTGGTCTGTGAGACGTGTTGGTCTAGTGGTATAGATACCGGCTTTGAGAGTCGTAGGACATGGGTTCGATTCCCGGTCCAGGCACGTAATTTCCTTGAGCAAGAAACTAACTCACATGTGCTCACGTCAACTCAGCGTTATCTAGGGTTAACTCATGTCTATGAAAATAGCGTGTTCTTCGAAGTTTCCGATCCAAAGGAACCTTCGTAAGTGCCTCTCACTTATCTGGCGCTATATAAATTCATCATTATTATTAGAGTGTTTGTTTGCGCTGGTTATTTATTTGTGTGAAATTAACAATCTAAAAAGCAATCTATGTCAAGAAAAGACAAACTAAGAACAATTTCGAAGAGACATGCTCGATTAAATGAGAACCAGAGCTGTGTTTATATATTTCAGCCCCCTAATTTATTTCAATTGTATCCTTTTATAGTTAGAAAGAAAATAGAAATGAAATGAAAAAACGACAATTTATATAGCGCCGTGAATAACGAGTGTTAATTAAAGGGCGCTTTACATAGTCTTATAAGATAATTTAAATAAATAAGTTTTTAAGTGTATTTTAAAAGTCGCAAGGGTATTGGCCTCACAGAGAGTGTGGAAGAGAGTTCCAGGCTGAAGGATCGGCAACTTGGAAAGAGCGGTCGCCGATACGAGTTCGCGTAGACGGAACGAAGACGTCGAGTGTTTTGGAGGATCGAAGACGGCTGGAGTCATCGGCTAGGTGTTTTGGTAGACAAGAAGAAAGAGTTTAAATTGAATGCGTTCTTTTATTTTAAGAACGTGAAGCTGGTCATGTAGAACTGGGGTGATGTGGTCGTACCTGCCGATGTCACCAACGAGCTGCGCAGCGGCATTGATGAAAGCCTGTAGCCTTGCAATTCCGCGATGCGGTAGTCCAGCAAATGTGGCATTGCAATAGTCTACAGGATGCTTTTAGTTTCCTCGTTTTTGGTTGTCTAATTGGGATGACAGTAGAAGATGGGGGCTCATTTTTTAAACCTTGCCCCCAGGCGCCAGATATCTTCGCTACGCTCGCCACTGTTAAAAACTAGTCTTATTATGCACTAAAAAGTTGAAAATAAAATCGTACGTTAAATTGATCATCCTGTTGTTCGCCATAATAAGACTAGGGTGCTCGCTAAGTTATACAGATCTGTTCATTAAATTCAAACTGAGCACCCTAGTCTTATCATGGCGAACAAAAAGATGATCAATTTGACATACGATTTTATTTTCTACTTTTTAGTGCATAATAAGACTAGTTTGTAAATGTTTTTGTTATTTATTTTTATTTTCTACTTTTTAGTCTTCACACTTTTTTAATTATCTTCACAATTATCCGACTTACCCAATTATCCGACACTCACAATAAATCGAAAACATTCAATTAAATTAACATATATATATATATATATATATATATATATATATATATATATATATATATATATATATATATATATATACTAGCGGGGTTACCCGGCGTTGCCCGGGGTTTTTAGAGGTTTTTCTAATGTTTGTCTCTCTCGCTCCCGTTCCCTTCTCCACTTTCCCGTTTTCGTAGCGTTCCCGGTCGCTTTTCCGCTCTCGGTCGTTTTCCAGCTCCCGGTCGCTTTCCCGCTCAGAAGTTTTGTTATCGATTTTCTCTCTTGCTCGCGTTTCCTTCCAAGCTTGCTCTCCCGATTCCAGTCGCTTTCCGCGTTCCCGGTCGCTTTCCGCGTTCCCGGTCGCTTTCCGTGTTCCCGGTCGCTTTCCCGTTCCCGGTCGCTTTCCCGTTCCCGGTCGCTTTCCCGTTCCCGGTCGCTTTCCCGATCTCGGTCGCTTTCCCGTTCCCGGTCGCTTTCCCGTTCCCGGTCGCTTTCCCGTTCCCGGTCGCTTTCCCGTTCCCGGTCGCTTTCCCGTTCCCGGTCGCTTTCCCGTTCCCGGTCGCTTTCCCGTTCCCGGTCGCTTTCCCGTTCCCGGTCGCTTTCCCGTTCCCGCTCACGCTTGCTCTCCCGTTCCCGGTCATGCTTGCTCTCCCATTCCCGGTCACGGTTGCTCTCCCGTTCCCGTTCCCGCTCATTTTCTCTTTTACATTCTTTCATAACTTCTGTTAGCCTATAAAACGTAAAATAGATTTGCTAAGACTATATATATATATGAATGTTTGTGGGTTAGTCTGTCTATTATAGAAACGGGAAAGAGACCCGGAACGGACAGCGAGCGGGAACGGAAAAGCAAGCGTGAGCGGGAATGGGAGAGCAAACGTGAGCGGGAACGGGACAGCGACCGGGAACGGGAAATCGACCGGGAGCGGGAAAGCGACCGGGAGCGGGAAAGCGACCGGGAGCGGGAAAGCGACCGGGAGCGGGAAATCGACCGACAGCGGGAAAACGACCAAAAACGGGAAAGCGAACAGGAGTGGGAAAGCAGGTGGGAAAGGAAACGGGAGAGAAAGAGACAAACATTAGAAAAACCTCTAAAAAACCTGGGCAACGCCGGGTATCTCCGCTAGTACATACATAAACACACACACAGACACACATACATGCACATACACATACATACATACACACATACATACGCACATACATATATATATATAGTTCCCGCTCGCTCACCCGCTCCGCTCCGCTCATTTTGTGACGGATTTCAAAAAAAATTTTTTATTTTTTATTTCCATTGACTCTCAAGGTTGTGTGAAAATTTCATTACGATCGGATGAATGGTGTAGCAATGCATAAAGGACATTAACATATATACATATATACATATATACAAACATTCATTTTTATATATATAGATATATATATATATATGTGTGTGTTAAATTTTGAGATGTGTATTAAAAGGCCTATATATATGTTTATATATATATATATATATATCCGACAATGGTCCTATTGTTTTATATATATATATATATATATATATATATATATATATATATATATATATATATATATATATATATATATATATATATATATATATATATATATATATATACATACATATACATATACATATGTATATATATATATATGTATGTATATATATATAAATACATATATATTAGGGTGGCCCTTAAGGTATAGCAAAAAAAAATGTTTTCGAAATTTGATTGTAAAACCCCCCCAATGCGTTCCATTGATTAAAAAAATACACTGTAAAAAAATTTTAAATCAGACAATATTTAGAGGTGGCCCCTGAGGTTTGAAGTTTTCCAAAAACAGTCAAAAACAACAAAAAATTGTAATAAAGCATTATTTTATTGTTATTGTTTGTGCAAATTCATAAAAAACTTGTGTGTTAGTGTTTAGTGTTCACTATTCAATCGTTCTTTCAGTTTTAGAAATGATTGTTTTTTTTTGTACACTCCGGAAACTGCCGTCGATGGTCTGCAACTACTTGAAGAAGGAATTGTAGTTGCTCTTCATCCTTTGTTAAATTCTTGTTGAAATTTTTGAATGAGAGCCACGCCTCGCTCAGCCCTGTCATTGATGACAGCCAGTTCCTTTACTTTTTCAAGAGCATCTGCATAAGACTCATCTTCATCCCATAGAGAAGGATCTTTAGAGAGGAAACTTTCAGGAAGTTCAAGCAAACGAAAAATGATTTTGGAATTGATCGAACAAAACTGTTCCAGTCCTATATTGCCAAGGAAGCTGTCAATTCAATCTTTGGTGGTTTTTTGGATGATCTGGAGCATTTTTTTCCATTGCTGTAAGCATGAGCCTCTTTGTTTCTGGAGAAATCCTAGAGTCAAATAAAGCCAGCTCAACCAGCTCTTCAGAGATGTACCACAAGTGAAGTCCCAGCTTTTTACTAGTAGTGGTGGAAATAGCAGCATGTGGATAACGAGCAAGTTTTCCCAGTAATATAATATCATTTAGTGGTGCCTCCACAGCTATGGGTGCCGTCATCCATGCCCTAAGGTAAATCAAGACAGCAAATGTTGCTAGATCACGGACTTCTTTTTCTTCTAAAGCAGTCATCTTGAACTGGCTTCGAAACAGCCAAACTTTGATGGAATAAATTACTTTTGCCATCCATCTTGCACGATGTGTAGCACCTGGCACCCGGAACCGGATACCACAAGGAGGAAACTCCACCTAGAAAAATGACAGCTCTGGAAATTCTCTGTAGTCATCTCGTGGATGCTGCATTTCCTTATATGATTCTGCAAATTCCAGAATTTCAACACGAGATGAAGCAACCATAGCTTCTACAAAGGAGTCGGTTGATGCTGGTTTGAAACTTGTTTGGTCAATGATTTGCCATTTGTCTCGAAATCTTTTGAAGAGAAGTATTTCTGGACCAGTTGATTATTTGATTGCCTTCTCAAAAGCCGTTCCAATGATTAGTTCCATGATATGGTGGCGACATGCCAAAAACAATAGATCTTTATTCAGTTCCTGTTCAATAATGACACATGCTCTATTTTGATAACGGTGTTTGATGCTGTTGTGTCAAAGCATAATGCTACAACTCTATTCTTGACCTTCCATTTTTCTAGACAATTGATCACAGCAGCTGCTTGGGCTTTTCCTGTTCCAGAGGATAGTTTTACCACTCCAAGCAGCTGTTCTACACCGACTCCAGAAAATAAAACTGCTAGACGATCTATGTACGCCTTTGAAGTTAAATCTTCCATTAGTTTGCCGTCCGAATGAACGGTTAAAGGGCCCAATGCAGCAAATTCTGATTTCAATTTTTTAGATGTCGTGGCTTGCTCTTGCTCGATGAATAGAGTTCCTGTTGACGTTTACAGAACAAACATCGTAACCAAGGCTGGATACAACTTCACTGATTACAAATGTGGCATTCCTTGAAGAAATCCTAGTTCTGTCCAGAGCTGAAGCAAGGCCAGGAGTCATAATGTTGAATTTTGCTCTTTTCATTTCCAAAGCACCACCAACATCATCTTGGTCTTGAACTTGAACTTGATCGTCATTCTCTTTTACACTGCATGATGCGCTCGATGAGTCTGAGTTGAGGATGATCTGACTTGTTGAGGTTTCCATATCTTCGTTTGCTCGCTTTCTTCTATTTGCATTCGCTTCTCTACGCTTTTGGGTTCGCTGGTTTTTATATAGCTGAACTCTGTCCAAAGCACCAATTGACCCTGGACGTCCCTTTTGCCTCTGAGAATGAAGAAAATCTCTGTCTTCCTGAATGGTGATGAGCTGTAGGGCATCAGCATGAGCAATGTCAAAAAGATCACCCAACTTCGTAACAAATTCGTCCTCTTTGTTTTTGTGAGCCAGAGTTGTCCGTGTTTTGTGTTTTTGGAGATCCTTCCAATCAGTGAAAAATTTTTCTAGTTTTATATATATATATATATATATATATATATATATATATATATATATATATATATATATATATATATATATATATATATATATATATATATATATATATATATATATATATATTAGGGTTGCACCGAAAACCGGCCATTTTTCCGAATCCGGTCAAATCCGGCTCCGGCCGGATTTGATGGCCGGATTTGGAGCCGGATTTAACGTATTTGTTTATTTATTTCAGTGAAATAAATACATTTATATATATATATAGCATTCAAATGGCTTTTCTATTTCTTATCAGTTTATTTCATATAGCTAGGTTGAATCATTAATAAATTTAATCTTCCGATTGCTGCAACAGAATAGCACGCTCGGAAGCTATATAAGGTCACGCTCGCGAACCTTGAACTCTCTCTCTCTCTCTCTCTCTTTTGTTGAATTATTCTTGTTTTGTTTGAGTATTAAAAATTAACAGCATAAAATGGCAGAGAAAAATCGTGTGTTTGGGCGTATTTTGATGTCAAAATCACGAATAATTCGAAGGCTGTTTGTAAACACTGCTACACGGAGTTGTCACGCGGCAAGACTAATACTCCCAAAAGTTTTTCGACGTCTTCTCTGCTTACTCATCTAAGATCTAAGCATCCAATCCTGTACAGTGAGATGAACAGTCTAAAGACTTCGATGGCGGCTGCTGTTGAAGTTGCCACTGCCACCTCCTCGAATATTGTTTACTATTTTTTGTTTATTATTTGAAATAAAGCTATTATTGTCTGTTAGTTACTACGTTGGTTTTTAATGATAACATCCAATTGAACAAAAAGATGAATAATGAATAATAAAAAATGACAAGACCGGCTCCGGCCCCGGCCGTATTTTGAATTATGAATCCGGCCAGAACCGGCCCCGGTCGGATTTGAAAAACCCAAGTCTGGTGCAACCCTAATATATATATATATATATATATATAAACATCTCAACTTCAGATTCGAACCCACGACTGTCGGATCGTCAACACCGCCTTGCATCATGCCAACTACCTTACCATCTGCGCCACTTCCACCGCCAAAAAACAGTGGTTGTTAAGCGCTTTTGTTGGGGTATGTTGAACACAACACTCGACTATGAATTGGTATGAATCAATGCTCGATAGTATATAAGTTGTACGGCTTACAATCCGTCACTAGCTAATTTAATAGCTATTGAAGATATATGTTTTATGATATATATTATAAGGAAATATAGCGTTGATATGTTTTACGAGCCACATATATCAGAAACTTGGATGGCTTACAATTCACCACGAAATAATGCAAATATAAATGTCTCAACTTCAGACTCGAACCCACGACTGTCGGATCGGAAACACCGCCTTGCATCATGCCAACTACCTTACCATCTGCGCCACTTCCACCGCCAAAAAACAGTGGTTGTTAAGCGCTTTTGTTGGGGTATGTTGAACACAACAATAAAAATCTCGTGTCATAGTGTTTGAAATTGAACTCCTCCGAAACGGCTGAACTGATTGTTATGAAATTTTTTGTGTACATTTGGTAGATCTGAGGATAGGTCTATGGCTATTTAAAATATTTTTTTAAATTATTTAAAAAAGTAGAAAGAGTCATTTTGCAGCAAAAAATGTGGATGTCAATGATTTAAATTTTAAGATACAGCAGTTGTTGCCAAGCGAATTGGTGTCATACAAATCGATTGATAAAGTTTGCGATGCCAGCGAAGCCGTTAATTATCTAACAGAGTTTTTGAACTCATTGGATTTGCCAGGCATGTCACCGCATCATCTACAACTTAAAGTTGGATCTCCGGTTATTCTACTTCGGAATTTGAACCCACCGCACGCGATTAGTAATTAAAAAATTGATGAAAACATTCTCGCAAGGCCAAACGATGTCTGTTTGTGGCTTAGATTTGGGCACGCCATGTTTTTCTCACGAACAGTTACCTATACGTGGCATGTTCTTGCGAGGGCAAACCATCGAGTTTGTTTGTGTTGGCTAAAGATGATCTGACAAAAATTATTTTTTTTAAATTGACAGAATTTGTACATTAAACTTTTAATAAAAAAAACTAAAATAATTTATAAGGCAAAACAACGTTTGCTAGTATATATATATATATATATATATATATATATATATATATATATATATATATAAATATATATAAATATATATATATATATATATATATATATAAATATATATATATATATATATATATATATAAATATATATATATATATATATATCTATATCCTTTCCCACCTGCTTTCCCACTCCTGTTCGCTTTCCCGTTTTTGGTCGTTTTCCCGCTGCCGGTCGCTTTCCCGCTCCCGGTCGCTTTCCCGCTCCCGGTCGATTTCCCGTTCCCGGTCGCTGTCCCGTTCCCGCTCACGTTTGCTCTCCCATTCCCGCTCACGCTAGCTTTTCCGTTCCCGCTCGCTGTCCGTTCCGGGTCTCTTTCCCGTTTCTATAATAGACAAACTAACCCACAAACATTCATATATATATATAGTCTTAGCAAATCTATTTTACGTTTTATAGGCTAACAGAAGTTATGAAAGAATGTAAAAGAGAAAATGAGCGGGAACGGGAACGGGAGAGCAACCGTGACCGGGAATGGGAGAGCAAGCATGACCGGGAACGGGAGAGCAAGCGTGAGCGGGAACGGGAAAGCGACCGGGAACGGGAAAGCGACCGGGAACGGGAAAGCGACCGAGAACGGGAAAGCGACCGGGAACGGGAAAGCGACCGGGAACGGGAAAGCGACCGGGAACGGGAAAGCGACCGGGAACGCGGAAAGCAACCGGGAACGCGGAAAGCGACCGGGAACGCGGAAAGCGACTGGAATCGGGAGAGCAAGCTTGGAAGGAAACGCGAGCAAGAGAGAAAATCGATAACAAAACTTCTGAGCGGGAAAGCGACCGGGAGCTGGAAAACGACCGAGAGCGGAAAAGCGACCGGGAACGCTACGAAAACGACCGAGAGCGGAAAAGCGACCGGGAACGCTACGAAAACGGGAAAGTGGAGAAGGGAACGGGAGCAAGAGAGACAAACATTAGAAAAACCCCGGGCAACGCCGGGTAACCCCGCTAGTATATATATATATTATATATATATATATATATATATATATATATATATATATATATATATATATATATATATATATATATTATTCAAGTAATTAGGTGTTAATTTTTCGTCGATACAGGCTCGGTTAAATTTTATATATATATATATATATATATATATATATATATATATATATATAATAAAAATACTGTTATACATTTAAAAATATGGTCGAAAAGCAAAATCTATTAATTGACAAACGACAGACACTCAATCTATTAATCAATCAATAAACGTTACATCTCGCGCACCCATGACATTGTTCAAACAGAAACTTTCTCTGAAGAATTGCTAAAATTAAATTAATAAATTAAAATGCCACGTTGTTTTACATAAAACGTTATCGTCGACGTCGCATAGTTATATTGTCACAATGCAGAACTGCCGCCATTCTTGTCAAAAGAACATTTTCATCATTAACTGCTTCATTTATCGAAACAATCTCATTAGGCACAGCTGAAACAGCACGGTAATCACACAATGTCGCATCTACCGAAACCCGATCAAACGTATATGACGAGTTGTCACGGACCGGCTGGCCAACGCTTTCATCTCGAGAGCCGTCACCGCTTTCACCGCCGCCACTTTCAGGGTCTACGCATGATCCATAGCAGATGTCGACATGGACGAGGGGCCGATATCTAAGTTATCTTCTACAGGATCACCACACTGTTCCTCGCACGGCTCGAAAGAAGAAAATGAAGTGTCCGCATCAAAAAAGACATCGGTGGCAGGATTTGGAACGGGACGAATGGATCGGGTTCACCACTGTAGCCACTGTGTAATTTAGAATCAATGAAAAAGTCAGAGTTGATCGAGCATCTTGGAAAAGCGTTGGAGGAAGAAGACATAGACCCAGATGACAGAGACCCAATAACAGCTTGTCTTGGAAGTCTTTACCCTTGTTTTATTGATGCTGCCACCTCTGTCCTCATGAATTTGAATTCATTCAAAAGAATTTTGTCCAGAAGTTCAAACTCAAAGCCATCTGGGTCTTCTTCCTCCAACGCTCTTCTAAGACGCTCGAACAACTCCGACTTTTCCCTTCTATGCTGAGGTTCCTTTGTTTTACTTCTCTTCGTAGTTCAGGCACCAGCAAATCTCTGAGTGTTTTAGAACCATACCGAATTAAAAAAAAAAACCATGACCAGGACAAAATCCCACTTCTGACACAGTTGTAATTCTTGGTTCAGATTATTAAACACAACTTAATGAAGTTTAAGATTTTAATAACTATACAACATTAAGAGAATAGATAATGTACAAATCAAATGCCTATTCAAAATCAATTATCGCTTTCAGCAAGTCACGGCCACCATTAATCAAGCTCAAGCTAGGGGAATTCGCAAATACTCTAGACTCCAATGGGGCATTCATTTCAACATCCATGTTATCACATTGTAACAATATGTTCCAATATTTTATCTTATTGAAATGAGTGGCATAATTCATTTTAAATCTATTTGAGATTATAGTTGTTAATGTTAAAATCTTTAAACTATGGAAAATAATTTATAATTTATAAAGGTGATTATTTGTTGTTTTTTAAGCTAAATTTAGCATCAGTAGCTATTGAATAGTGGGAAAAGGTCCAGTCAAAATCTTTTTTCTATAATGTTTGGTATTTGTTGTATATCCTTTTGTTTATATAGGTTTCAGGGTTTTCTGGCTTTCCATAAAGTTTTGGATCAACTTAAAACTTGCATCTACTATTTTTACAACTCAACCATCTTATGTGTTTTCACTCTTGCATGGTCAATTAATAAAAACTTTGTGATCTTATAAAATGATAAATATATTTATTAGCATTCAAAATAAAAATGACTTTTTTTAAATTCAGGCATTGAACGGTTATGACAACATTATAGGAATACTCCTCCAAAAAACTTTATCAACTGAGGTGAAAGACAAAAGGGGCTTCACACCTTTGCACCTGGCTGCCATGCTGGGTCACGTGAGCCTCATAGGCCTTTTAATACAGGTCTCAAATTAAAATTTTTTTTTTTATTTGTTATTATGTCTTGATACAGTTGCTGACTGGGTTCCAACACGCCTTCATGAAAATTATTAAAAGGGCCCTAATTGATAATAACGTAAATAATTATAATTTTTGTCTTTTTACAACGTTTTTATTAGGTCAATTAGTTGTTTGAAAGTTTGTCTGTCCACGAAAATGACTTTATACTTTCTCTCCCCTTCTCTCTCTCTCTTTCTCTCGTGCATGCATCTCATCATCACATGCATGCTAACAACTCGCGAGCGACTTTATTTTCTCTTTCCCCTTCTCCCTCTCTCTCGTTCTTTCCTTTCTTAGTTGTTTGAGATCGGCTCAGACCATTGGCTCAAACTGCTATTATATATGTGCATATCACATGCATGCTAACTACTGCACACCACAGGTCTTGTAAGAGTTGTACCCTTACGATTCCGGTGATGGTGATGATGATGTATGTAGTTTTGAACATATGAATACTACGTGTATGAATATGATTGGTTGGATTGTTTCGCGGGGCGTCTTCCTGCCTAGTACAAAAGAGACTGTAGCGGTCGTTAAGCGTCTAGAGTCCTGAGTTTGAATTGTCAAAGTTGGATTGGTGTTGTTTTAGTTAATTAAATTTATCTAAACATCGGTCTCGGGTTCTTCTTTCTAACATTAGTAAAGCGTTTATCAACGTTTGGGCGATAAACCTTACAATTTTGGTGTCAGAAGCGGGATCCAAGGAAGAAGAAGACGAGACGTACGAACGATCATCAGGAGAAAACGATTATTAGTGAAGAGGACGATTATCAGGAACAGAAGATAGTACCGAGTTGGACAGCACTGGTGTAGAGGACGATCATCAGAAGCAGATGATCATCCGTGTAGAAGACAATCATCAGGAGAAGACGATCATTCGTGAAGAGAAGAGACGATCATCCGTGTAGAGGACGATCATCCGTGTAGAGGACGATCATCCGTGTAGAGGACGATCATCCGTGTAGAGGACGATCATCCGTGTAGAGGACGATCATCCGTGTAGAGGACGATCATCCGTGTAGAGGACGATCATCCGTGTAGAGGACGATCATCCGTGTAGAGGACGATCATCCGTGTAGAGGACGATCATCCGTGTAGAGGACGATCATCCGTGTAGAGGACGATCATCCGTGTAGAGGACGATCATCCGTGTAGAGGACGATCATCCGTGTAGAGGACGATCATCCGTGTAGAGGACGATCATCCGTGTAGAGGACGATCATCAGAAGCAGACGATCATCCGTGTGGAGGACGATCATCAGGAGGAGACGATCAGCAGTAGGAGACGATCATCAAGAGGAGGCGATAATCGAGAAGAGACGATCATCCGTGGAGAGGACGATCATCAGGAGGGTACCAGCAACCGTAAGTGACCCCTCATCCCAGGCTGGTATATATTAACAGCCAACGCTTGCCCATACCTTTAGGTTGATAGGCTTCGTGGTAAGGGTGAAGTTTTTCTTTTTACATTGATTGTCAATAGTGGTTATATGGTTGTAATGTTAGACGTGTCAGTGATAAGTATGGGCGAGGAAGTCATTGAGAATCCTCTCGCTCCTATCCTCAGAAGATATACTGATGGGTCTGGAGATGACCCTAACCGAAATACTATCCAAGGGGGTAGATGGGGACACCGGGATGGCGAAATAGGGGTAGATTCGCAGCGTGATTTGGCTTTGCGCGAGCGAGAGGCCGCACTGCAAGAGGAGAAGTTAAGGTTAGAAGAAAGAAAGCTAAGGCTAGAGGAGGAGAGGTTAGCAGAGAATCGCAGGGCAAGAGAGGAGGCGCAGTTAGCTTATAGGGGAAGGGATACGCAGCAAAACGCTTGGAATTCGACAATAATAGCATGCGCTTTAAAGAAGCATTGCAGGGTTTATTGGGACCATTTCCTAACGAAAATACAAAATTACCGGGATATTTTGAATCTCTGGAAAAATACTTCGACTTCTATAAAGTTGATGATGATGTGCATCCCATAATCTTACAAACCAATTTAAACGAAAAGGCCCAGCGAAGCTACCCAACGATTGCCTCTCGACCAACTCAATGATTATGAGTCATTGAAACGTGCTCTACTCCTCGAATTTCAGGTATCTCTTACATCTTTAATAGACAAGTTTTATACCAGACGAAAGGTCGAGGGGCGACATATTATAGTTTGGCTGCTGAATTATAAGTTATTATGTCAAGAGTAGAAATGTTCACGAGATTGAACAGTTACTAAGCTTGTTGTGTGCAGATATATTAAAGGAGTTAATTTCACCATTATGTAAAACTTATATTTTAGGGTTGGAAAGTCGAGAAGGATGGTTAACCCACGAGGAGTTGGCCCGTGCTCTGGACGAGTACACGGTTAATACCGAGAGTTCTCGAAAAGTCGAATTTCCATCCAAACCAAATTATCAAGGTAATCAAAATAAAAATAACGTGTGTAGGTTACCCCAGAACTTTCCAAGTACTTCGAAACTACCCGCACTACCTTCATCAATGAAGGAGAGGTATGTCCCACCATTTAGGCAAAACAATAATCCATTCCCGAGGTCTTGTCATTCGTTTTGGAAAATCGGTCATTTTGTTAAAGAGTGTCCGAAGAACAAAAATAATCAAATAAGTTGTTGTAAAGCTTCTTTAAATTATAAAAATCTCCACGCAGCTGTTAGCCCTGCCAAATCTTCTGATATACCAGTGTTTCAAACTCGTCCACTATTCTCGAACCTTTCAAGAAATTGTTATTGATAAACTTCCTCCCATATCCGCACTTGTAGATGGGGGTGCTGAGATGTGTTGTATTCGAGAAGACTTAGCAGAATCCTTAGGAGTAGTCTCCGATGGATTAGTAAAACTTTCACTCTTGTGTGGTATGTCTATAACAACAAAATGTGCTAATTTAGTTGTGGCACCTGCTAACAAATCTGGGGGTATCTGTTAGAAACAATACTTAAACGCAGTGTATAATCGGAACTAATTGACAATAGTTGATTCGACTTTATTGACAAAAGATAACAACGGAAAGGAAAGAGATAAAACTAAAAGTGAACATGAAGTGAACATAGAGCATTAATTATAAATCGTTGTAACAAAGAGTTCATTAAAACCAAATTAATTTAACACTCCCCCTCAACGATTTAATCTTTAGAACCTGTCTCTCATTAAGTTAAACCAATAGCACAACATAAATGTCTAAGTTTAACAGCTTCCACTGGTTTCGTTAACATATCTGCAGGCATTTCTGCTGTTGGACAATATTGAATGTCGATTTCCTTTTCTTTGTACAGTTCACGTGCAAAGCTATACTTTGTGTCGATATGTTTTGTTCTTTGGCATGATCGTTCATCCTGAATGAGTTTGATACAACTTTGGTTATCTTCATAAATTGTAATCGGATCAGTAATGTTTTGATCAAAATCATTCAGTAGTCGCTTAATCCACACGCCTTCCTTGATAGCTTCAGATAATGCTATGAATTCTGCCTCAGTAGACGACAATGTTACCAACGTCTGCTTTCTGCTGCTCCATGTGATCGGTGATCCAAGATACTTGAACACAAATCCCGTGTTGGATTTCCTGTCTGACGTGTCTCCGGCCCAATCTGCGTCGGCAAATCCAATGAGTTTCTTGTTGTTGTTTTCAGGTAAACTGCCAAGTTTTAACTTTTTATCTTTAGTGCTGTTGAGATATCTGAACACTCGCTTTACTTCGGTCCAGTCTGCCTGAGTTGGATTTTCAACTTTCCGAGCTAGTATCGATGTGCTGATTGCTATGTCTGGTCTCGTGTTGGTTGCTAGGTACAGTAGAGATCCTATTGCCTTTCTGAATATCTCTGTATTGTTCATAGTTTCACTACTGTTCTGTTGCTGCTTTTGATACCCTGTGTCAAGAGGTATGCTAGATGGCCTGCTATCAGATAGATTGAATTCCTTTAATTTCTTTAGTATATAATTTTTCTGATGAAGTAAATAAAATCCTTCAGCATCCTGTTCAATTTGAATACCGATGTAATTATTCAGTTTTCCCACATCCTTCATAGTGAAATGTCCTTTCATATCTCCTTCAAATGTCCTTAACATTTCACTACTGGTGCTGGCTGCTATGAAGTCGTCCACATGAATAGATAGAAACATCCATTCACCGCTGTGATGCTTTGAATACAAACATGGATCATTCTGGCTTTGTTTGAAGTTGTACTTGCATAGAGTGTCATGCAGTTTTTTGTTCCACTCATTTGCTCCCTGTTTTAATCCATACAGACTTTTGTTGAGCTTGCATACTAGGTTGTCAGGCCCTTCGTGAAATCCTTCAGGTTGGCGCATATAGATGCAGACTTCAGGTTTCAGTTCGCCATTCAAGAAGGCTGATTCAACGTCATAATGCTTTACCATCATCTTTTTGTGACCTGCTATAGTCAGCAATGTCCTAAAAGTCGCTGGTCTTGCTACTGGTGCGAAGATTTCATCATACTGTTCACCGAATTTTTGCGAAAAACCTTGAGCTACTAGTCGAGCCTTATATCTGGTGACATTACCTTTATCATCAGATTTGACTTTATATACCCATTTACACCCGATAGTTGATTTACCTTCAGGAAGTACTGTTAACGACCAGGTTTGATTCTGCTTCAGGCTGCTCATTTCACACATCATAGCCTGTTTCCATTTGGCTGATTCTTTGCAGTTGTTTGCTTCTGTGAATGACTTTGGTTCGACCATTTCATTTGCAACACTAGCCGTTTCAATTAGTCTCCCTGGTCGTTTCTTTATTCTAGTTGACCTTCTCAATTCCATCTGATCTTCAGTTTGTTCACCACTGTCTCCCGATTGATCTGTATTTGTCTTCAGCTCGATCTCAACCTCAATGGGCTGTTCCTGTTGACTGCTTTCTTGACTGTCGGCTGATATTGTAATCCAATGTGGGTCACCTTCAATGAATTTCACATCCCTGCTGATGCTGATTTTCTCAGTCACTGTGTCTAACAAACGATAACCTTTTGTGCCTTCTGCATAACCAACGAAAATTCGTTTTTCTGACTTTTTATCAAGCTTCTGTCTTTTCTCGGCTGCAACAACTGAGTAGGCTTGACATCCGAATTGCTTTATGTGGGTCACACTGGGCTTCACACCTTCCCACCTTTCATGTGGTGTCTTCATCTCACCTGCTGTCGGTAGAATGTTCTGCAGATAGTTTGCTGTGTTGATCGCTTCGCCCCAATATTTGTTTAGTAGCTTCGAGTCGATTAACATGCTTCTGGTCATTTCAACTAAATAGCGGTTCTTCCTTTCTGCTACTCCATTCTGCTGTGGTGTATACGGAACAGTAAATTGAGATGTTATACCTTCGCTCTTGAAGAATTTCTTTAATGTTTCATTGACATATTCACCACCACGATCTGATCTTATCACTTTAGGTGTGCTTTTGAATTTTGTCTGGACAAGCTTTACATATTCTTTAATTTTATCTGTTACTTCAAACTTATTTTTTAACAAGTACGAAACAGTGTATTTGCTGAAGTCATCGATCATTGTCATAAAATACCTGTTTCCGCTTGGTGTGATTGTCTGCATCGGTCCACAAACATCTGTGTGAATCAACTCTAGTGGCTTACTTGATCTGGATTCTGATTTCTTGGGTAGTGGTTGTTTCGTTAACTTTGCTTGAATACAGCATTCACAGACTTTCTTTATCTGGCATGGCTTGATCTGGAAGTTATCTAGTTGCTGTTCCAATAACTTTATGGCATTGGGGTCTCGATGCCCTAATCTGTTGTGCCAAACATGTATGCATCCATCATTAACATTAGACATCAATGCATGCTCCAATGAATCTAATTCATACAGCCCGTTCCGAATTGAAGCCTGCGCCAGCAGTTCATTATTCCGCATAATCCTGCATACATTCTTTTCAAAAATGACCCTGAACTGCCCATCAGTTAATTTTCTAACAGAAATCAAGTTACCTGTCAACTGCGGTACATACAGTACACCTATGATTTTTATGACCTTTTCCTGACATTTGAGGTAGCCGGTTCCGATACCTGAAGTTGTCAGCCTTTGACCATTTTCTAGGACAACTTGTCCCTTCTGTTGTTCATCAAGGTTAACAAAGAAATTTCTATTGTTACACATATGAGAACTTGCACCTGAATCAACATACCATGTAGTTCCTGAATTGCTTTCACCAGCCTTGAAACAAGCATACTGGTCATAAGTGCTTGCTATTTCTACACATTGTTGAATTGTTTGAGCTTTATGGTCTGAGTTCTTTCTTTTCCACTCTAAGTATTTTCTGCATTCTTTCTTTATGTGGTTTGGTTTCTTACAAAAAAAACATACTGTGGAAGTCTTTTCGTAACTGTTGGCTTTTACATTCTTATCTGTAGACCTTGTACCTGGATGATTTACCTTTAGAGCTTGCTGTTCCTGACCATCGTAAGTTGCTGAGTTTTCACTTCTTCTTTTGTATTCTTCGATCAGTTTGTTCTTGACCAATTCAACAGTTAAGTCGGCTTCGGGTCTTGTTTCTAATGCTGTTATCAGTGTGCTATAGCTGTCTGGCAAACTACTGAGAAAGAAAGCAACATTTAACTGTTCTCCAATAGTTTCCCCCAAGGACGATAACTGGTCAATTATGTCTTCCATCTTAGCAAGATGTGACTCCATATCCCCACCTTCATGTAATCTGATCCCACAAAGCCTCTTTAACAAACTTACCTTATTTGATAAGGTTGACTTTTCGTGGTAATTTCTTAATGCCTCCCACGTTTCCTTTGCTGTTGTCAATTTTCTGACGAGGTTCAACTGGTTGTCCTCCAGGAGTAGACCTATTGTTGCTCTGGCTTTGCTGTCCTTTTTCCGCCATTCCGATGATGAATCTTGATCTTGAAAAATAACTTCCCAGAGATCTTCTTTAACGAGCAACAATTCAACTTTAAGCTTCCATGTCTGGTAGTTACTGCCGTTCAACTTTGCGATTTTTAACGTTGCATCCCCCATCAGTTCAACAATTGTATTACTCGATGTAGCGTGGTTAACCTTTATCGCTCACAACGAATGTTCTTTATAAAATCTTGAACCGAACGTTAAATGTTCCGAAAAAAAAAAACTTGATTTATTCACTTGTTCCTAAAATTGGGTTCTGGGCCCATAACCTGTTAGAAACAATACTTAAACGCAGTGTATAATCGGAACTAATCGACAATAGTTGATTCGACTTTATTGACAAAAGATAACAACGGAAAGGAAAGAGATAAAACTAAAAGTGAACATGAAGTGAACATAGAGCATTAATTATAAATCGTTGTAACAAAGAGTTCATTAAAACCAAATTAATTTAACAGTATCAACATTGCTCCAAAGATTAGCATTCTGTTTGCCATAGTTCCCCATTTAAACGAGGAGGCTATTATCACACCCGATAAGGCCGCCCTGCTAAGATCCCAAGCCGAATATGAAGTATTTCCCCATATTACGACAGAAGTAGTTGATTGCAACCCAGAGGTTGATGTAGGTCCAGATATACCGCATCAAGATTATAGGTCATTCCAAGTTTCAGCAGTGACCAACGCTGTCGACGCTGGAGATGATGAAGAAGCTCAGCCATTCCTAAAGTAATCAGTTCCGACTGTGGGACTAATTTTACAAGTCGTTTAACAAAACATTTTTTGAAATACCTAGGAGTTAGTCCTCGTTTCAATACCCCAGGGCATCCCAAGGCATCTGGAGTGGTGGAAAGGTGTAACAAGAGCCTAAAGGAAATGATCTATAAGTTGATAGCGACTCGTCCCAACCAATGGTATAAATTACTCCCTTTCGTATTGTGGAGTTTACAAGAGAAACCTTCCTCCACCACTGGTATCAGTCCTTTTACCTTAGTGTTTGGTACGGCACCTCGAGGGCCGCTAGCTATTTTAAAGGAGTCGTTGAGCGATGAGGGTAAAGCGCCCTCCATCTAGGCAAAAACCCCGAATTGTATCTTAAAGAACTTAGAGAAAACTTGTTAATAGCTAAAGAATTCTCTGAGTTTTGGGAATCACCAAGAACAAAGTTATGTTAATCAATATAATTTATGTAGCACTGATCGCCGTTTTGAGCTCGGTGTGTGATCATTTTAATACCTGATAAGAGTAGAGCTAAGATCTTTAATAAATGGCATGGTCCAGGTAAAATTGTTAAAATTAAATCTCCCTAATCTTATATAGTAGAAGTAGATGGCTGCAGACATCACCTCCAAACTAATAAAATTAAAAAGTATAATGAACGTATAGAGGAGGCCCGTGTTGCTAATTGCTCAATAGTATACGATCATGATAAGGAGTTTGGAAATATAGATGCAATCCAGAATGAAACCCCAACAGATAACCAACTCCCAAGTCATAGGTTGAAGGAGGGAATATTATCTCATTTAATGGTAGAAAAACAATTTGAGATAACCAATCTTATTGATACTTTTCCCCAGGTTTTTTCCAATCGTTTAGGCAGGTGTTCTATATTATGTCACGAAATCAAGGTCAACGAAAACTTTTCCCCTAAGCGTTTGAGACCTTACAAAACCCCTGAGTTGTTACGAAGGGAGGTAGCCGAGCAGATTCGAGACATGTTGTCTCAAGGCATTATCTGACCCTCTAAAAGCCCATTGTCTAGTCCCATGGTATGTGTCTTAAAGGGACCGCAAGGTAAAGGCGGTGTAAGGTTGGCGATAGATTATCGACATATAAATAAATATACTAAGGGTGTTTGTTTTCCGGTACCCGACATCCCTGATGTTCTTCAAAAGGTTGGGAGAGCTACTTTTATCACCTGTTTTGACGCTAAGAGTGGGTATTGGCAAATTCCCATGAGGGTAAAATCACAGTGGCTCACAGCGTTTTCATGTGAGGAATGGCTATTTGAATTTACTAGAATGCCACTCGGGTTGAAGTCAGTCGGAAATACTTTTATGAGAGCTATTTCCCAAATCCTCCAACCCATTAGAAGTTTTGCGGAACCATTTGTAGATGATGTTGCAGTCTTTTCGTCCAGCTTGGAAGAACATTGAATACTCCCAGGCATTCCGTTTGTCCACCGACGCAAGTGCCGTTGCGGTGGGGTGTTGTCTTTTCCAATGGGACGAGAGTGGTCAAGAAAAACCGATCGCTTTTGGCAGTCATGGTCTCTCCCCGACTCAATCCCGTTGGTCGACCATAGAAAGAGAAGCCTACGCGGTAATTTGGGCGTTAAATAAATTTCGCTCTTGGATTTTATTTTCCCCTATCACTATATTTTCAGACCATAATCCTTTGACTTATCTGTAGGATGCTGCACCCAAGAGTGCCAAGTTAAACCGTTGGGCATTAGCATTACAAAAATATAATCTTGAATTTAAATACAGGAAAGGCCGTGATAACATTGTCGCCGATTTCCTCTCCCGAATGCAATAAATACTAATCACTTTTTAGAGAGAAATTAATTACTATTATTATTAGAGAGTAGACATAGGTCAATCATAACTTTTTTGGGTTTTCTCTTTATGTTGTGGAATAGATTCCTGGTTCATGTTTTGAAGAACATGAGGTCTTGGTTGGATCTTTAAATATAAGGAAGTTTTTCGGTTAATTATTGTCTTTTCCTTTGGCGCTAACTATTCATTATTTTGGTATGTGGCAAATGCTGGGATGAGAGGGATCACGAGGTTGTTAGGTCATGCCATATATCATCTATGCTCCTGTATAAATACATAATTTGCAATTTTTGTTAAGTATGATTTACAGATCCATCATCCAGAGGCTCATCCGTTCATGAAACTACAACTCCCAAGTTCCATGAGTTCAGGAACTAAATGAAATGTTTTGTTATGTGAATATGTATCCATTTAGAATTTTGGAGTTGTGTAATGTATGTAATAAACTTATGTTGCAGTAGACATTTTTCTCTTGGTGCGTTAGTCTACCTTGATCTGTTTGGGTTGAGTTTAATCGTTTGTTTTTTTGGTGGACTGATTAAGTTTAGTGGATGTGTGACTGTGCAACTTTCATCGATTTTTTTGAACATTTAATTTCTAGGGACGTGTTATTCGTGGATCTTTTAGGGGCAGATAACTTGTTCATATAAAAGGTTGAGCCAATAACCAGATACTGGTTATCGTCTTTTGTGGTGGGAGGTATGTTTCGCGTCTTCCTGCCTAGTACAAAAGAGACTGTAGCTGTCGTTAAGCGTCCGGAGTCCCGAGTTTGAATTGTCGAAGTTGGATTGGTGTTGTTTTAGTTAATTAAATTTATCAAAACATCGGTCTCGGGTTCTTCTTTCTAACATTAGTTAAGTGTTTTTATAAACCTTACAGGTCTGCTTTCAAATAGCGAAATGATTCCAAAATTTCAAAAACGAAAAAGTAGAAAATAATTTTTACATCATATAAAATACATTTTAAAAAAAACAACGTTTTTCTTGCGCCCTAAAAAGTATAAAATAATATTCTTATGATTCATTTGCAATGAAAAACGTTGCAGGTGCATATAGGCTACAACATCAAAACTTTAGTAAAACAAATAGTTATAAAAAATAATGCGCCGCAATGCTTTTTGTTGTAAATGAATTATAGGAATATTATTTTATACTTTTTATGGCACAAGAAAAACTTTTTTTTTAAATATATTTTTTATTATGTAAAAATTATTTAATTTTTGCTTACAGGCTGGAGGTAACCCTGATGCACAAGATAACAAAGATTTTACTCCTCTACACTGGGCTTGTTATAATGGTTTGTCATTGAAATTGTTTGTTTTGTGTAGTTAGACCCCTGAGCCGCCGAATTAGCCATTGGGCTGGATAATAACTGCAGCTTAGCCTCCGACCGGATAATAAATGTGGTCAAGCTAAGGAAATTATTGATCTAGATGACCAGTCCTATATTACATTATAGGACATTATCATGCTGCGTCGTTGTGTGCGTAGCTCGTTCCTAAAAACTTGAGGTTGCACCGGAATTTTCTAAAAGTGCAACTTGTTTTATCTTGAAATAAACACCTAGAGGTATTAAAAAATCTCGGTTGCAATTTGCATATTGTTGTGCGAAATTAGTTATTTGATTTCATACCTCATAATAATCGACTGGTCAATTTATGATCTTTGGTACATTGCATATTAATGATTATTTGAAAACATTTCGTTTATAGTTCGTACGTCGCATGATTATTTGAAGACATTTTGTTTATATTCATAAATTTGCTAATTTGTTGAAAATGCACCAGTGCCATTGAGTATGTTCAAAGAAGAAGGTCGGCCCCATTCCTGTATAAAATCGGAATTCATGCATTGTCTTGAAAAGCTTGTTAATGATGAACCTGACATTTCAATCCATGCCCAAGCTGTTATCATTGATGGACATGCAGTAATTCAATCTATGCCAGATCCTTCAACAGTTCTTGATTGCACTTTTAAAAATGTTGCGAATAAATTCATATCTCAGATAATGGACCACAGTCAATCAGTGAGTGACAAAAAAGATTTGAAAGAATTGCATATAATTTTCGACAAATATGATGAAAATAGTATAAAAAATTCCACACGAGAAAAGCGGAATGATGAATTAGTTGGACATGTCTATCAAGTGTGTCCTGATGTACGAGTTCCAAATTGGAAACAATTTCTGAGCGTTGGAAAGAACAAAGCTCAGCTTGCCCATTTTCTCACAAATTATATGTTTCACACAGCCAACAAAAAAGATGTTATATCAGATGAGGTCATTTATTTTAGCGGCGGTGATGCAGATAAGGCATGGTGCATGTCCAATTCACAATTATTTGAAAAAGAGGACCTATATTCAAACCTGGAGGAGGCAGACACACGACTGATACTTCATTCAATTGCAGTTTCAAATTCTGGATGTGACATAATAGTCGTATGCAGTCCAGACACTGATGTTCTGGTGTTGTTGTTCAAAAAGAATATACATGAAGGTTAGTTTAACAGGTCGCTGCATTCCCATCCATTCGATTTTTGATCAAATGACAACTTTACAATGTAGCATATTGTTGTCAATTTATTGCATCAGTGGATGTGACACCGTCAGCCCATTCTTTGGACATGGAAAGAAGACAGCTTTTTGGCTAATGAGACATTCAACACAAGCTGCTAAATTTAGTGGATTGGCATCATTGGGCGACATTCTGAATTTTACAGACACTGAGTTGACTGCAGCAAAGCGATTTGTCGCAGCTATGTATGGTGAACAAACATTGCTGTCTTTAAATGCCATACGAGCAAAGAAGGCAAGTTCCCAGAAGCCACCAAAATGCAAGAAACTGCCACCAACTGATGACAGTTTCCAGCTGCATTTCTTGCAAACATTGTTTCAACTCCACATTTGGCGTAAAGCCAATGTTGGCATTGTTAACCTGCCAAATCCTGCTGAATTCGGGTACCAATTCGCTTCGAATGGAACTGTTCAAGCCAAAATGATGAACCAGACAGCGGCAGCTCCAGAACTGATGAATGACATTGTATGTGACTGCGAATAGACTGCATGTGCCAGCAACACATGCCCATGTACATTAATAAATCAGCCCTGTACTGGTGGTTGCAATTGTTACAGTACACAAACAGATGAAGAACTATGTTTAAATCCATGTAATGTTTGCATGGATGAAGATGATGCAGATGATTGAATTTATTTAAATAAAAATTGTATGACAACAATGATAGATGTTTTAAATTTATCCATTATTTTATTTTATATTGTATTTCACAATTTAAGTTTTGAAAATATAACTGATGGTACACAGTTTTTGTGAAATGTTGTAAATAGGAGAATATAGCATAAAACCAAACATAGTTCATTTTCTCAGCCCGCACCAACCATCGAAAGTTGCAACCTCAATTTTCCTTATGAAAATACCTTTCCAACGATGTATAACAACCTTTTAGAAAATTCCGGTGCAACCATAGTGTTGAAATTTCCTGGGTCTTTGCAGCATGATATATTACATTATAGGTCATCATTGATAGAAAATAATTATCTACTGTTTTTATGTTAACAATAGCCATCACCATTGGAGGAACTTAGTGCTTGCAATTGTAAAATCTGTATTTGACCTCCACAAAGTTGTTGATAACACTCTTAAAAAATTATTTGTGCTGTGTTGTGTCTAAATTCAAGTGAGGTTGAACTACTAGAAGTGCAGCAAAATATTTTGAAAGAATTTGATAAATTCACTGACATGTCTGCAGCACAGTACGAGTCTTGTCAATGTCCCCTGATGACAATAAAAGTCAATGAAAACTCAAACTTGGGGTTTTTCTAAATTAAAACGAGAACCAAACTTTCTTACAATTGGAGACTTTTTTTTAAATTTAACTGGTAATGAAAACTGATTTCAGACAAGTTGTTTTTCCTTAACCCTATGTCGTCAACCTGGTGTGTACAGAGGGTATAATTGAGCTTGTTTCTCATATATTAACCAAAATAAAATGGAATGCTTCTGTGACATCTAGTAGCCCTACCTTCCCAAGACTCTGACAATATTTTTGTAATTTTGAATGATGGAATTTGTTTTTTTTTATAATAGTTCATAGTCCTTTACACCAAGTGTTTTAAGACTGAATTGGCTGTATGTAGGAAGCACATAAGTACTTCCTGTTGTGGATCAAAGTTTGATCCTTTTAACTGTCCCTCCTCCTTTATCCAGGCTTGGGACTGGCTCGCAATTAACGAGGCGGAGTTGATGGAATTTGAAAATGCGAGCGGTTAAAGGGTCCTACGGCATATTTCGTCATCCTGGGGTGTCCGACACCCCATCAACATTGAAGCCCATTTCAACGAAATTATGATTACCAGAATGTGAAAAAGTGTAACAAGACTATAATAAAGATGGTAGAAGTGATTCTGAAGAAGCAAATGATGTAAAAACACAAGCAGAATCCAACCATGGACCACCACCGGTACGTCGTAGAGTGATAAAAATTTGGTCATCTATGTATGGTCAGCCGATATATAGAGCAATCAAGAGTTTCACAAGTGACAATTTATGCCTTTTAGATTTTATTTGTTAACAATACCATTGTAATCTTTTGTCAGTGTTATTTCAATGACCAGACCTGCACCTTGTTTGAACCTGGGGTGTAAGTCATTTGAATAGCCACTTTTGAAACAGTCTATAACGAGTTTGAAACACCACAATGGTGCTGAAAACGCGTTCACAAGGAGCAGATGCTGCCGGGACTAAAAGTGCATCTACAGCTATTATGTATACTTTTGGACATTTCATAGAATTTCTTGTCTAAAAGTCAAAGGGATCTTGTGTAGATTCCTGTTCCATTAGCAGATTACAATAAGATGTTATTTCTTTATTTATTAAAGCAACTCCTTCATTTGGTGTTTCTAAGAGTTTTCTTTGCTCAATTTTCACACGAGCAGCAGCCAAAATATCAAACTTATCTAGAGTGTTTTCTCTCCTTGATTTGAATCGTAGTCTACATTTTAATAGAAGGATCTTCGATTAAAAGATACGGCAAACTGTTTGCAGCCTTGTTATACACATTTGGCTTTTCTTATGTCATTTTTACGTTCTTTAACAACAAAACAGTTTTCAATCGATGCCTGTTTTTTTTAAATCCGAAAAGGGCCGTTTAGTAGACTTACTATGTATCTTGGATTTTATTGCTTCATTCTTCTCTATTCGTATTCTATCACATGCTTCCTCAAGTGACACTCTAAATTTGTCCCATTCTTACCTTTCTAAATAACAGAACAAATGTTGCACTTACTATCTGCTCCAACTCTTGTAAACCTTTTATGTATGGGGCTAGTAACAGGTCTTGTTTTGGAAAATCCAGCTTCGCTGGAGGTCTTAAAGCAGATTCCAATTCATTTTGCTGAATAAACGATACTTCTTCCTAGGTAGATTCATTGATGATTATGTTATTACTAACACAAGTATCTTCAATTTCGATAATTCTAAAAACTTGAAAATCTCTAAAAAACAACGCAAGCAACACAACACCAAAGTTATCGTCAGTGCCATAGAATCAAAACTTTTAACCGCAAACATAAAAATAATATAAAAAATGCTATAAAATTAATTTTAAAAAGATTCAGTTATATTCAGTTTTCTCAATAGATTCAGTTTCAGTTACAGTTTTTTAAAAAGATTCAGATTCAGTTAAAGTAACTGAATCCAAAAAGATTCAGTTAACCCGTTTTAGACCATCGTACGTTTTACGAACACACTTATTTTTGGCGTTGAAAATTAAGTTGTAATTTTTTTTCTGTTAAAAGTTTTTTTTTATGTTAAGAAAACTTCAATACACTGTATACAATTTTTTAAGTAATTTTTTATTCGTATTAAGTAGTTTAATCTGGGTTAGAATATGAGCATTTTCAAGGTTTTTGACCGATACTTTAAAAATGTATTATGCTAATTTCATGAGAGTTATCATAACAAAAGTTTGAAATATCGAAAGAAGATGTACTCAAAAGTAAACAGCAACGTTAATTAAATTTTATTGTGTTTACACTAACCCACAATCTGAACATGTATGAGTCATGCTCGTTCTACGATCGTTGGTCGTATAGAGTACTTTATGCGAAGGAGTCGAAACTAGTTTATTCAGCTTATAGTTGTGCAGTGGTTGAATTGGTGATATTGTTTTTTGCAAATTTCATTCTTCGAATGAAATGTTTGTAAAGTTTAAAAATGAAAGGCGTCAAACAGAACGTTTTTTCACGTTGAAAGAAGCTATGTAACTAATTCTTGATGATGATGATGATAGCATTGAGGTTGATATACTTGTCATTCTTCCGCCCGGCGCATCATAACACGTGACTGATGAATAAGCAAATGAAGAAGAAATGTTATTCTTTGTAATGTATCCGGGAAGGAAGAAGTTGATCATACTAATGATGGGATGGGATTAGACTGTGTCGGTTCTTTGGGTGAAGAAATGTAGGTCGCAAATACGGTCAGTTCAATGCCGCGGCAACCAAAACGCCAAAAACGATTGAAATGCACTTGGACCAAAAAGAGTCATTTGAATAGCCACTTTTAAAACAGTCTATATATAACGAGTTTGAAACACCACAATGGTGCTTTGCTTGAAAAACCCCATATAGGCTGTTTAGGTTGTTTTATACCGATGAAATGAATTCATGCTCGGTTGAAGAAACAAAACGATAGGGAAGATTCAGCAACTGGCCATGGTCACGATCTGGAAAAGGTGAAAACAGTAGGTCGCTACAAGCTGGAAAACTGTGGCAAAGCACTCTGTACATGTGGGCCAAGTGTGGCAAACGACTTCATCGGAATTGTTTTGGTGCTTTCCGCACACTCCAGTTCTGAAACGACTATCATGAACTGCTTGACTGATTTATTGAATGTTAAATTTTTGGATTTTATTGAACTGTGTTACTGATAAAGTCAGAAATGTGTTTTTAGCTTTTCTGTTTATAGCCTAAAATTTATATTATAATTGTTTGCGTTGAGAACAAAAAAATTGACTTTTAAATATTTTGTCGTTTTCAGTAGTCTATACGACCACTGTTCGAAAAACGAGCATAGTGAATTTTCAAAGTTTTCTTTCAAATAAAAAATAATTAAAAATAAATCTGTTAAAACATAAGCAAGTAACTTAGAAATAACAAACAAAAATAATAGAAATCTAATTAATAAAGTTTTGGACCTAAACGGGTTAACTGAATGTTTCAGCTTTCAGATTCAGTAACTGTAACAACCCTAGTCTCAAGGTATAAATAAAAATCATATAAAAAGATAAGACGTTTCCGCATTGTAAATAAGAATTTAAGTTATTTATTTTCAATATTTTTACACTCCTTATATTCAGGTCATGAAAGCTGTGCTGAGTTATTATTAGAGCATGGGTCAAAAGTTAAAGATTTTATTGGAAACAAGTTTAGTCCACTGCATTGTTCTGTGTGAGTAACAGTTTAATAATTTTTTTTAAGTCTATAAAAATAAAAATTAACGAAATAAAAAAATAAACCAAAAATTGCTTTACATAAATTTTTGCAAGTGATTGCACCAAAACAGTCTTACGAAAAGTCAAATACTTTGAACAAATATAGCATAAATTTCTCTATATACCTTTCTATGAACCAACAGCATTGCAGGAAATGACACTTGTACAGAACTCCTCATGGAAAAAAAAGGGAATGATTGCATTTTTTTAAGAGATTCTAATGGAAGGTTTTATTTCATTTTTTTTAGTATTTCTCAACTTATAATTTTATTTTTTAAATAAAAAATATTTGATTTTAATTAATAAGAAATCAAAAATGATTGCTTTATTCGGGTTCTTTTGATGTTTTATGTGACTTTTGCAATTACATTATTGATTGTAAACTCATTGCAATCAATTCACTCAATTTCCTAAAATAATTGCAGGACACTAATTCATGCAGCAGTCTATGGTGGCCACTGTGAAGCACTAAATTTACTCATCAGCAAAGGAGTGGATCCAAATCTTGGAGATTTTAATGGTAAAACTCCTCTTATGTATGCTGGTACTGTTGGAAAGCTTCCTGTGGTTGGTTAGTTTGTTGCTATTCTATTTTGTCTTTCTTTTATTTTCTAATAGTTTGCCAGCCTTATTAATTATCAATTATCATTAACTAGCGGGGTCTAATTGAGTTTGTTCAAAGGGGGGGTCGCCGGATCAAAAGGTTAAGAACCACTGCCATAGACTATAAACCGGGTTTTGGAGTCAAGTCCGACTCAACTCCGCCTTGCTAATTGCGGGCCAGTCCCAAGCCTGGATAAAGGAGGAGGGACAGCTAAAAGGACCAAACTTTGATCCACGACAGGAAACACTTAGGTGCTTCCTACATACAGCTATTTCAGTCTTAAAACACTTGGTGTAAAGGACTATAAACTATTATAAAAAAAAACAAGTCCGACTCGGAATCGCTATTTTGGACTTACTCTACTGGAGTCAACTCCGACTTTGGAGTTAGTGTACTGAATTGACTTCCCTGACTCCTATTCGACTTCAAATTTTTTTAAGAAAAATATTTAAGACTAAATAGATAAAGGACTAAACGACAAAGTTTGGCCAAGTTTGCTCATAGACAAACTGAAGCCAACACTGTGAGCAAAGAGTTTGTTGTAGCTATAAATCAAATTATTGACATTTACTGTCAAATTAAAGCCTTTAGATATAGTGGAGAAATATCCTTCATCTCAGGCTTTGGTAGAACTTTTTTTTCCTGGACTGTAGTTTCTTTTAACTTCCCTAAGAAACAGATTGAAAGGCAACATTCTGGATGCTATGCTATTTTTGAGAATTGTATTCATAAACTATACACTAAATTAATTTTGAACTGTTCTTTTATTGAATTTTGAAAATGAAATTATAAACTGGATAATCGAGTCTAAATTCTTTAGAGTTTCTATTATTTAAAGAATTTTTATATTGTTAACTCTAGAGTTGATTCAATGACTCCTGAGTCGACTAGGAGTCGATTTGAACTTCTTATTTAGAGTCGACTCTGGAGTTTATCAAAAAATCTGTCTGACTCAGAAACCCTGCTATAATGTATGCATAGTATAAGTCTATGTAAAAAACAAATAAACATAAAAAGTTGAGCCGCAAGTCACTCATAAATTTTTATCAAACTAAAAAACCTATCGCTAACTCTTAAATGTATTTGCGATGGCCGTTTTGATACTGACAGCTAAAAGTATTGGCAATGGCAATGACCATATAAGAAAAGTAACGCCGATTATATCGCTGCAATGGCGATGCTGGGATATTAACAACCCTGATTTTTTTAATTTAAAATGTGTTTAGCAAAATTTTGATTTAACCAAACCATAAATATATTTAAATATATAAACAGCACTCATTGGTCCCGATGGTTGCACAATAAAAGTTTAGGAGATTGTTTGCTCATATTTAGTGAAATAATAAACCAATTTTTAAAACAAATAGATAAAAACCTAGGTTCATCAAGATAGCCCTGGAGGACTGAGCCCTGGAAATTTGCCATACTATATCCCCAGGAAACGGTTTTTGATTTCTTATAACCAAACTACAAAGTGTGAAAGAAATCTAATCACATATTCTGATACTACATGATTTATCAGATTTTTAAAAAATAAAAGCATCAAATATGCTCCGATTGTTTTAATCGATTTTTGAATTTATTGGGTAAATTTGCCCAGGAAACGGTTTTTATTTTTACCTAATGATACTACACGAGGTGAGTGAAATCTAATTCTATATTCTGAAACCACATGATTTATCAGATTTTTTAAAATAAAAGCAATCAAATATGCTCAGATGGTTTTTTTTAATCGATTTTTGAATTTACATACATAATCGCCACTAGTAGCGATACCGTAGTATAAACATAGATATAATATATATTTGCCTAATTTAAACAAAAACGCATCTGTATAAAATATAATTTGCACATTATTTTTATTTAATAAATATATTTTAATTAAAATACCAACTTTAAGATTGAAATTTAAACGAAAACGCATTTGTTAAAAAATATTTAATTTTTTAATTATTTAATAATTTTTTAATTATTTAATAACTAAAAATTAAGGATTTTTAAAGAAATAATTTAGGCAAAGCACGCATACAAAATCAACTTAATCTCATACAGTAGGATCAAAATTTTTCATGGTGCACTCTGATGTATCCAACGTTCACAAAAAGAACATTGAACCCATTGCTTATCTGCAGAAGTTTCATCTTTACCGCAATACAGATATATATCTTCCATGTCGTGAGGCAAAGTTAAAATCTCCTTCATTAATTCGTTTCTGTACAAGCTTGCGCTTAATAGCTTTGAGAAATCTAAATTTCCATCCATTTGAAACATATGTTCTATAGCATACATCCCGTAATTAAAATCATCCTTTTGCTGTCTTCTGTCAGCAAATACTACTTCATCTACATAGTCTCCTATAGGTTCATTTCTTAAACTGCACACCTGTTGTAAAAAAGTCTGAACTTCTTAAGTTGCTCCTTAATTTAAGTTCCTTCTCCCACTAATTGGTCGTAAAATAAGATGGTCTTTTTTACGTTGTTCATAATAAATAAACAAAAATGATTACGATTTTCATCATAGATGCATAAAGTGTAACGGGAATGGAAAAAATTATAGTTAAGAATGAGAGACTCATGGGATAAGTCATTGTCAAAATTTTCAAAGTCCAGTGAGAAGTCACCGCAGGGAATGTATTTTGAATTTTTCAGCTTAATTGATGCAATATAATCAATTACAAAATTATTCATCCATTTTCCGTCATATAAAAGAATGAAATCTGACATCTTCAAAGACTCACCATTATACCTGCACACGACGGAAAGTTTGTTTTCCTCTAAACTTTTGTAGTAGTTCTCAGTAGTTGACAGATGATTATTATGTTTTACGCGTTCTTTTCCAACCGGTTTCGGCACATTAATTTTGACTGGCACGTGTCTTTCCGTTATGCTCTCTTGCCCCATTGTTCTTTACTTGTTAGCTCAGGTTTAAGCTTCATGTTCTTTTTAACCTTACCTCTTGATTTTATCATTTTTATCTCGTTACACTTACCTTCTGATTTTAAGATTGGTTTGGCTCTGGACCACATCCTGCTTAATGTGTCTATAATGGTTTTCTACCATTGAGTTTGAATGTGGCGTACCCAGTGAGGAGTTTAAATACGACCCTATCAAAGGCAAGTAAGGGCAGTATTTCTTTAGGAAAATTTCTAGAAACGTTGTGTTATAAAGTTTGTTTACATTTTCTTCTAATTTCTCATGTTTGTGGTCTCCCAGACAAAAGTTGTACCTCTTAAAAAAAAGACTACTTTGATACACCGTTGTTTCAGGAATATCTTCGATTTCTACATCTTCATCTTTATCTAGGTTCTCCTCTTGTATGGGTTCTGATTCAATAAAGATTTGCAAAGGCACTCTCCCTTGTAACTTAATAAAAAAAGGAAAGCTTTAATAATTTGGTCAGCTGCTGCAAAGGTGGCAGCTTATATAATTTTTGTTATTGCCAACAAGTGAAATTTGTGTTGGCTTGCAGTGTATTTTGCTTTGAGTGGTGAGCTAAGCATTTCATTAGATGTGCATAGCACAGTTTCACCATAGTTACTGCTTTGGGTCTTTTTTTGGCTATCGACCATTCGTAGCACTTTTGGAGGTATCTAGGTATAGTCATTGTATTAAAACCTTGTAACACAGCTGATACAAGATTTCTTTCACAGCGTGTAGTTTCGTATGGCGAATTTCCTGGGCTCAGTCCGCCAGGGCTATCTTGATGGAAATTAAAAACCTTCTCAAATGTTGTATCATTGTATCAAAATTTCATAGGAATTGGTCCAGCCCTTAGCAACACTTTTAGGGACTTATTTTTATTTGTATAGATTATTAATTTCAGTGATGGGTTTTAACTACTTTAAAAGTAGTTAACTACTTTATTTAACTACTCATAAAAAAAGTAGTTAGTAACTATTTCCTAACTACTTTTAACAGCAGTAGTTATTAACTACCTCTTAACTACTTCTAGTAGTTAACTAGTGGTTAACTACTTTTTAACATTAACCAAAAAACCTTTAAACATTTGCAATTAAATACAAGTTAAATAAATCTTATTTTTCAAACTTTTGGTTCATTTCGTTTATGTATGCCAACAAATTTTCTTTGATCAAATATTTTTTGTTCATTATTCAAAAAATTTTATTTAAATTAGGGAATTATCGCTGTTGCTAAAAGATATTCTTCATTTTCCAAAACAGGACCAAATCGTTTTTCTATACCTTGAGATAGCGCTTGTAAAAGAGCATTGATGGTTTTATTTGGATATGATGTTATTTTTTTAATCCTATAATGGTTTGAATAATGTGACCAATGTATGACTTTTCACTTTAGAAAATATTCATTGCGGTGACTATTGGTTTTATAGTCTGAATGAACGATTTCAAAAAAGCAAACTCGATTTCTTTTAAATGCAACTTGCCCTAACTTCTTCTGACAATCACAAACATTATTGAAAGCTATATTAACAATCCTTTCAACCGAATAGAATTTTGAGCACCACCGTGTAACATTTGGCTTTATAAATGTTGAACCACTAATGTCCTGTACATCCTCAGCATTTTTTACATTGCGATGAATGAAGTTTGATAACGATACAACTTTTGCCATTGATCTATCATAAAGTTGTTTGTATTTCAAATTATCCCTTACTTTCAATGCACCAACACTTGCCACGAAATTTAAGATATAACTAGAAGTAGCCCGTCAAAAATGACCGTTTTTGTGATTTTTATCGAACTATCAGATATCAAATAAAGATGGTTTTCTTCTCTACCATTACTAAAAGTGGATGCTCAGTAATATCAAAAAAATGTTCAATGCTTTGGATCGAACCAGGTTTAAGCAGATTAAAATCACTGAATTTCATGTGTACCTTCGTAAGACAGTTTCAACATCTAGCGATGTTTTATTTTAAACTTTAAATCCAGCATTATGTTTGATGTAATCGGATAACACTCTTGCATAATAAGCCTAAGAAAAACGTTTTTGATCTATACCTACTGACACTGTACAACTTTTATTAAAACTTTTATTACATGCAATCGGATAACCTCTTGCATAAAAGCTTAGGAAAAACGTTTTGGATATTTGGAACTGATAGTGTACAATTGCGTAATAACTTTAATTACACGCCTGCGCGCACTAATTTTACCAATTGCTGACTGCTGACCACCGCGGCCTCTGCGTTATGGAAATTATGTATGTAGATTACCACAGTGCTTATGAGGAGGTAAAAGAAGCACATCGTCAGAATTATCAATATTATCTTGCTCACTTTCTATCAAATCTGATATACTTTCACCATTAGATCTTCATTATTTACATACATGTCATATACTGGCTCATCCACTTCAGTTTCATGATCTATAGAGTTTTTTCAGCCACCAAAAAAGTAAAGTAGTTAAAAAAATAGTTAACTACTGTAGTTAATAACTATTTAAAAAGTAGTTAACTACTAGTTGTTAACTAGTTTAACAAAAAGTAGTTAATAACTATTTCTTAACTACTGTAGAGTAGTTAATAACTAGTAGTTAACTATTTATAGTTAGTAACTACCCATCACTGATTAATTTGTTATTGTCTATGTTTCTTTCTGATGATATGTAATTCTTATCTCATTTAAATAAGAAATGAAATTAGAAGTAATCGAAATCATAATGAAATAATGAAACTGATTTTTTTTATTTAGAGTTGTTGCTTGAGTCAAGAGTTGATTTGAAAACTTCTGACGTCGACAATAATACAGCTTTGCATCATGCATGTCTAAATGTTCGTGCCGAAATTGTTTTGAGTTTTCAAATGTGTAATTAGTTGTTATATTTTTCAATTTTAACAGTATTGTTATTTATTCCAATTAATGAATAGAAAAATGAGAATGCAGCACTAATAATATTGGACAGAATATATGAGAAAGAGGTTATTGATCACCAAAACAAAGTATCAAAAACGTATGTTTTGTATTTGTTTGAATTTCGAGGTTTGTTCTGAATCATTTAATACCTTAATCAGAGATTATTAAAAAATATGAACCTATATACATACAACAGAGCTCTCCATTATGCTACACAAAATGGTCTGGTACCTGTTGTGCAACTTCTTATATCCAAAGGAGCTAATGTTTATCTGGTTGATAATGGGGGTTCGTTTTTTTTATTTGATTGACTTTCAATACTTTATTTTATTATGTTCTTGGTTAAAAATAATTTTTACGAAAAATGTATATATAAAAACAACTTTAATTTCAAATGCATTCAATTTAGAAATACGAAAGATGTTCAAATTAAGTTTTTTTTTAAATGAATCATGTATTGTCATCCAATATAAAACTATGCTGAAAATTTCAGCTTTCTAGCTAGTCAAAAAGCTGGTTAAATTTTACTTGCAAGATTTACGTACAGAGAAAGCCACACACACATACACACACACACACACACACACACACACACACACCCACAAACACAAAATACCTTGATCTTTACTCGTGGCCTTGACCGCAATTCGCAAACAACATGGTCAAGTCTCTTGACCGTTTGACGCAGTTTCTTCCAGTCCTTCTTTGGCTCATCAACAGAGTCTTTCTTTGGCTCATCGTCGCCATTTCTGCACGGTTCATCACAGCCTTTTTTGCATGCTCGTCCTGAACATCTTTGCACGGTTTATTGGAACTGTCTGCTTTTTCTTCTTCCTTCACATCTTTTAGATCTTTGTTGAAATCATATTTCAAATAAGCACCATTTTTTTTCATTACACGATCTGAGGTATCTCTCCATCGAATATTCAGCACATTGTTTTCCATAACACAATCCCGCCATCGAATATCCGCCATATTTTTTTCATGAAAATATCTGAGATATCTTTCCATCGAATATTCCATGGCTGGTCTTTTTTTTCTCCACTCCTCAAGATCTTTTTCAAGAAACTCTTCAAAAGGTTTTTCGAAAACACGTTCCATAAATCCGGTAAATCCCTTCATCCAACTGCTATTTGATTTTAAAATGACTCTTAGTCTATCTGATCTAGAATCCTCTGTGGATTCATCTGATTTAGAATCCTCGGTACCGTTCTCTGTTCTTGGCTCATCTTTTTCAGAGTTTTTCTGGCTGCATTGCTATTGTTGTTTTGGAGAAGTTCATCGCCGTCATTTTTGTTTTCTTCCAAGCTACAATCGAACGTTTTCTTTTCACATTCCAACTCGGCTCTTTCGTCGGTGTCAACTTTCGTATCGTCCAGCGAATCTTTCTTCAAATTATCGTCTCTCAAATCAGTGTCTTCTTTTTTTGTCAAGTTAACTTTGATGTATTTCTCCATTGGAGTTTCGTCCGTTTCTAAATCCTCGGTTGCTTCATCCGAGTCAGATTCGTCACTAAAATCTGACTCTGAATATTCGGTGTCGTCGTCTGTTATGGGGGCTTCCGTTTCAGAACCGTCGCTGTATGGGTAAAAGCCATCGCTGTTATTGCCATTATTATAATCATCATCATCACTTTCATCCTCATCGTTTTGCATTTCGTTTTCAGCATTCTTTTCATCTTCTTTAGTTTTGTTGTCGACTGTATCATTGTCACCATCTTTGCCAGGCTCGTCATCATCATCTTTGCATGGTTCATCTTGAACATCTTTGCATGGTTCATCTTGAACATCTTTGCATGGTTCATCTTGAACATCTTTGCATGGTTCATCTTGAACATCTTTGCATGGTTCATCTTGAACATCTTTGCATGGTTCATCTTGAACATCTTTGCATGGTTCATCTTGAACATCTTTGCATGGTTCATCTTGAACATCTTTGCATGGTTCATCTTGAACATCTTTGCATGGTTCATCTTGAACATCTTTGCATGGTTCATCTTGAACATCTTTGCATGGTTCATCTTGAACATCTTTGCATGGTTCATCTTGAACATCTTTGCATGGTTCATCTTGAACATCTTTGCATGGTTCATCTTGAACATCTTTGCATGGTTCATCTTGAACATCTTTGCATGGTTCATCTTGAACATCTTTGCATGGTTCATCTTGAACATCTTTGCATGGTTCATCTTGAACATCTTTGCATGGTTCATCTTGAACATCTTTGCATGGTTCATCTTGAACATCTTTGCAAGGTTCATTATCATGATCATCTTTGACAGGCTCATCATTATGACCATCGTCGCCATTTCTGCACGGTTCAACACAGCCTTTTTTGCATGCCTCGTCCTGAACATCTTAGCACGGTTTATCGGAACTGTCTGCTTTTTCTTCTTCCTTCACATCTTTTAGATCTCTCTCAAGAAACTCTTCAAAAGGTTTTTCGAAAACACGTTCCATAAATCCCTTCATCAAACTGTTATTTGATTTATAATGACTTTTAGTCTATCTGATTCAGAATCTTCTGTGGATTCATCTGATTCAGAATCCTCAGTACCGTTCTCTGTTCTTGGCTCATCTTTTTCAGAGTTTTTGCTGGCTGCATTGCTATTGTTGTTTTTGTCATCTTTGTTTTCTTCCAAGCTACAATCACATTCCAACTAAAGCAACTGAGAGTGAGCGGGAAAGAGAAAGCGACGGGAAAGCAAGCGAAAGCGAGAAAGCGACCGGGACGGGAGAGCAAGCGGGGAAGGAAACGGGAGTGAGAGAGACAAGCATTAGAAAAACCTCTAAAAACCCCAGGCAACGCCGGGTACCCCGCTAGTAATTTAATAAAAACAAAAATTTGTTATAAATCTCATGAAATAACAAGAAATTGATTAAATTTGTTTGAAGAAAAAACATTTTGTTACTTTAGATGAATTTGCTAAAATAGTAAACCCTGTGATGTGAGCCATCTCGTCTTCCATTACATCAAAACCGTGGTTACTATATCTAGCAGCATATCTTTTGATTTTTTTGAACACTCAAGCATAAATGACATTAGTGTGACACAATCTGAACAGCTTGCTCAAAGCAGTTTTTAACTCCTCATGGACTTTTTCAGAATTGGCTATTCAAATGACTTCACCTTGCCCAATGTGGATATCAACCTTTTATAGCATCTTGCATTGGATATACCCGTATGGAGTCACGCTCAAACAACTGGAATGAAAGCCAAGGAAGGACATGTTACGACTGCTTGCAGATGAAAGGTGGTTGGGGATGAAATTGAAGAGATCCCAGAGGTCATTTGAGCCAGTTTTTTCATGTGCTGACTGATGCTGCTACTGCATTGGATTATTTAGCCACAGAAGTCGCTGTAGAGCTGCAAACTTGGACATTTCATTGGGGCATCCTTCTATTATCTCTTGAGACTAATGGATGCCAACGGGCTATATTCATGGAGTTTTCTTCTGGGTTGTTTTACAGCTTTGGTGCCACTACCTGCTTTCCAGTGAGACCTAAATGGTTTTTAGCAGAGCACTTTTTGAGGAGCTTCAGTAAAAGATATTAATGACATTTTTGAGAATTTCTTTTTTTTCCAAAAAATAAAGACAAATAACAAAATTGAAAGTAATTAATCATTTTCAGGAAATATACCTGCTCTGTCATGTCTACAAGATAATAGAGTTGCAGAATGTCTCTCCATGCTTCTCGTACAAATGAGCCAAAGAAGCGACTTCCTCTCTTTCTTTTCTAAACCTGTCTCAGGTTGGATTTTTTCTGTTTCATTATGTGATAAGTATGATTTTACAACGTTTTTATTAGGTCACAAAGTTGTTTGTGTGTTTGTTTGTCCGATGTCTCTGGGCATGTACTTACAGTTATGATTTTTGGATATGTTATAGATTAATGTTGATCTATATATATAAAAAAATGAATGTTTGTATGTATGTATGTATGTATATATATATATGTTATTCATGCATTGCTACACCATTCATCCGATCGTAATGAAATTTTCACACAACCTTGAGAGTAAAGGGGAATCAAATATAGAGAAAAAAAATTGAAATCCGACACAAAATGATATATATATATATATATATATATATATATATATATATATATATATATATGGAAAAGCGACCGGGAACGCGACGGGAACGGGAAAGAGGAGAAGGGAACGGGAAAGAGGAGAAGGAAACGGGAGCGAGAGAGACAAACATTAGAAAAACCTCTAAAATCCCCGGGCAACGCCGGGTGCCCCCGCTAGTAGAATATAAATACCAATTCTGAGAATGGTTATCCAACTAATAAAAAAGTTATGTACAGACAAATCATAACTAACTACTTCTCGCTTTTTCCGACTCCTTCTCCCTCTCTCTCACTCTCTCTCTCTCGCATGGATGCCATGCGCGACAGTGAGAGAAGGAGGAAGAGAAAGCAACTCAAGTTTGATGACCATGCATGCTGTAAAGAGCGAATAATCATGAATATGAATGAACTTGAATGAATGAGTCAGTCGTTGTATGTGAAGATGCGACAGAGCTTGTGCGCGGATGGAGATGTGCGGCTTTCCACCGATGCCTATAAGTAGGACTAGCGTCTAATTTACAAGCGAGGAACATCACGTGGTGTCATCATTAATATGCAAGAATGGACTCAACAAGTCACGTGATTTTCTCATGAATATGCATACATATAGTCAAAGCACGGACGTAATATAAACAAAGACCGCCGTCCCGTAACGTAACACTTGCGACGGATTAGTAGATTAGTTAGTTAGTAGTTGAATAGTCTAGTCACTCTTGTCACTTTTTTCCCTTTCTCTGGAATTCTCTTCTGGCTTCTCTTACTAAATCTACTTTCACTGAAAATTTTAATGGATTGATTGAGATAATAAGACAGGTTTTGAAAAAAAATTATTAAAAAAATGCTATGTTTATTACAAAATATGACATAAGCAGGAAATAACATTTAAAAAACACTTAGTAAGACTTAGTTGAAAAAATACTACCAGACATTATTATATACAAAATTTACAAAGCATGATGGGGTTCTAATGACATTAACAAGAGATAATGAAACATTTAAAAAACACTAATTTAAAAAAAGTATCCAAATTATATAAAAAAATAAAAAATATACAAAGCATGATGAAGTTTCAATGGCAAAAGGAAACTAATAAAACAGCATTTATAAAACATTTGATTTGAAATATATATATTTAAACACTATCAGTATTGTTCATTATTTACAAAATTTACAAACCATGATGTGGTTTCAATAAAATAAACAGGAAATAATGAAATAACATTTAAAAAAACACTTATTTGAAAAAATACTACCAGACATTTACAAAATATACAAAGCACAATAGGATTTTAATAATAGCAAACAGAAATTGATAATGCAAAATTAAAAAACCACTTATTTGAGAAACATATTCAATGCAGTCAATGTATTATTTTCACAAAATCTAAATCTAAATGTATAACATTAGGGCGCTACTTCGTATATCAATTAATACCCCAGCAGCGCCGGGGACTGCTAGTGCATATGGGATCACACAGTGTTACCTGCCACCCGCACGTGTATCCGAAATCGGAATGTGCCGAACCCTATTACATCCCAGTCGTGAAACTGGTACTCATTCATCGACCAGTGAAGGATGAAAGGCTGAGTTGGCCTGAGCAGTGTGAGTGAATTCCTTGCTCAACGGAATTACGCCTCGCCGTGACTGAGATTTGAACCCACGACGGCAGGATGATAGCATAACTGCTTTCACCACTGTGCTACGGCGCCTCACAAGGCTCATTACATTCATTAGCTTTTGCCTTTCGTTTCATTTTTTTTCAGTGTCAATCGGGTTTGTTGTTGGGCTTTTTTATTTGGAGGAACTCTTGCTGAAACTGGTACTATAGACAGTTTGGATGAAAGCTTAACAACTGCCAATGCTGGACCCAATGGAGCATTATTCCTAGCAATAACATCAAGCTCCTCATTGGAGCTACAGCTTTTGACTAAAGTCGTGAATGCATCAATAAGTTCTTGTTTTCTTTTTTCAAGAGGGTCTCAAGTAATGCCATTTTCCATCATGTCTGTTTGCAGTTGGCGAGTTATAGCTTCATGCTCTGAAACATTAACTATTACAGATTCATCAATGTGTAATTCGTTAGTGCTCTCTTCACTATCAGAGTTTTTGGTTTTATCCTTTTTCACTCAAAATAAGCGGCACACCAAATGGATGTGCTTGCACATCTGGAATTGAATGGAGTAATCCTGGCACTGACAAGTGAAGTTATGAATGCATGCTTGGCAATCATGACATCGAATTATGCAACAACAGTGCTCATTAACCAGAGCAACTACATATATTTCCAAAATACCAATGGTATTTCGGGAAGATGGTACGTTCCACAATCTGCCTTCTTCAATGACTATCACGCCATCATCATTCAACAATGCACTTGCTTTGTGCCTTCGCCTCAGGTCATTTAATTTTCTTGGCACCTTTCCACGTGTTAAATAAACAAGGCGGTTCATAAACTTGTCTTTCAGACAACGTAAAATATTATGAAAAGTGGCATCAAGACGTTGCTGACATTTTCCTCCAATATATGGATTGTGCTTCAATTCCTTATGCCACCTTTCAAGGGCCATATTTGTATTTCTTTTTACTCCTTTGCGGTGACAATATGCCCACTGCGTGGGACGTTGAGCATAATGATTAACAAAATATTGGCCGTAGACTCGAGTTAAATCGTCATTTAGTAATTCTGAAACAGTGACTGCCATCAGTTTTTCAAAAGTCACTCCATCCAATTCATGCACAAGAGCCAACACTCGATCTTTGGCCCATTTTTGTTTCTCAACAACTGAAATTTTTTTCAGGTTCTGGTTTAAGTTTTTTAAAACATGCCAAGTGCACAATAACTTCTGTGGTGCATTTTGAAAAACTTTGCACCAGGCATTGTAGTAGGCTGGTGCATCATCAGACATGAAATTTGTTGACTGGATACTGGAAAGGCGTTCCTTTATTGCTGAAAAAAATGACTTAAAGTGTTCTCGGTTTCTGTGATTAAAAAAAAAATGCAACAGGGAAGCCTTCATAATTTGAGTCTGCAACCATAACAGTTGTCAATTTTATATTGTACATGTTTGTTCCATGAGTAGAATCAATCATTATAATGTCGTTGCCGTACATTTGGAATAGTTCTCGCTGGGCTCTATCATGAAACCTAATAAAAAATCATCTCTTTGAATTTCTGGAAAATCATCAGATTTTGTCCCCTGAGGTTTGTAAAACAAAATTGGATTTTCTTCATTTTTCCTCAACTTGTTTACAAATATATCAACACTTACAGCATCATCCGGATGAAATCTTGATTCACTCATCAGATTAAACGATGAACAGATGTTGTTGAGATCTTTATCTGTGGTGTAACATAATCTTTTATTAGGGATAACATTATCTGTAAGTTTAGATAGGATTTTACGCTTTGTCACTCCCTGCAACAGTTGACCAGCCAGAGATTGTCTTGCTGATTTTGACAAATTCAGATGGCCAATATCTTGAGAATGTCCAACGTGTGTCTGACAGAAAGAAACTTGCAATTTACAGTTAGCTTCAATTGATTCGACAAGCGTTATATTGGCTGGACATATTTTCCCACATCTACGAGATCCTTTAATCTTATTTTCACGAACTTTTTCTGTAGACTTAGAAACATAAGTGCCACTTCTATTGCAAATGAAATTTGCTACAGTAGAAGTTTTATTTTTACGTGTATAATTTACTCTATAAAATGCTCCAGTATTGAGTTCAGTTTCCTCCTTCCAAGCTTTAAAAGCTTCAACAGAATCAAATTCTAAGTTGATTACATCAGTGCTCACTTGATGCTTTTCAAATAAATGATTCATGAGTTGACTCAAGTTTTCAAATGCCAACTCACACAAAGAGCACTGAACTGTACATTTGACTGGGTCAGGTAATGGTTCTTCTTTATGGACACCATGATAATGTTGATTCACAGCTTTTTTATTGTTAAATTGCTTATTGCAAATCCTGCAAGTTTCATGAGGTTGCTGGTTGGGTGGAGAGCAACTTTGACCTGGAGTGACCAGTGTAACTGTAAATTGTGTAAATAAAAAAATTGAAATGTTTGTTAATACCCTGTCAAATTATTTCAAAACTACAAAAATTTATTACCAGATTCCATATCCATAAACATTTTGTTCGAACTAAAATAACAAAATAATAACTTCTGCTCGATAAAAGTATCTATGGTTAAAACAAAAACGATGTGGCGGGTAAACAGCAAACTGCGAAATTGTTGAGAAGTCACGTGATGTTGAACTAAGCCTGTGGGAGTATTTTCGCTAATGTCCGACGGTATAAGACAGGAAAATAAATAATGCCACCTGATTGGATAATTTTGAATTAAAAAGTCACATAAATTATGCAAATATATAGACGCGCTTTGTTTTCCGATGTTGTTTATTTTATAGTTGTTGGCCGTTATGGGTTTTTCCGGTGGATAAAGATTGACAAAGTTGCCGACTAAGTTATTTGACATTCCAGGTATGTAACTAAATAGTTAAATAGACTAGAAAATTCAACTTGTCATTCTGTCAATCAGAGATCATCAATATTTGGAATGAAGCTTTTTCAATCATATAAGCCAAGCCTAGTCAATCAACTGAAACACAAATAAACTATTTTAATTATTAATTGACTGACAAATAATAACTTTTGACAAAAGTTTACCAAATGGAATTTGATTTTTTTAGTGAATTAATAATGCAAAAGGCTTCTATTCTAACAAAATATATAATTACAAACAGTTATTCTAATTTAAAAAATTATGATACTGTGCAATTTAACTCATTAGTTGTTTATTTAATGCAGAAATGGCTTAACTAAGTTCATGGAGATAAATAGGACTAGTTGGAACATATCTGAAATTTTCCCAGGAGATTGATAATATATTTCCAACCAAATTCTACTCTGTCAGCATGCTAAGGACAAGCATGTAATAAGAGTGCATAGTAACACTGATTTCTTTAAGACCTAAACAAACAAACACATAAGCAAATCAGCGTGAAAAAATTGTGCTTGATTGCTTTGATCCAAAACATTTTTTCAAAGTTCAAACTCTAGCATTATTTGTTTTAATAAATTCCTGTATTGTCTTGAGTTGACAATATTTCAGTATTCAGTGTTGTTCAATTATTTGACTTCCCAGTTATTAGTGCAGAAAAAATTGTGTTTAATTTTTTATATTGGCCTCATAATCAAGAACTGAGATAATTTTGTAATATAATAAAGCTGAATAGTTATTCTACAGTTGTTCTCAATTAAAATCAAAGAAATCAATAAAACTGATAATTTTTTTAATGATTTTTAATCATCTAAATCTAAAATGTCATGTTACTCATAATACATTTGAAGCCTAAAAATGTTGCATTAGTTTAAAAATATCTAAATTTTTGTTAGTAACTAAAATTTGTTAGTTTTTTCATATGCATGTCAGATTAGCTGAGTTATTTATTTATCTGCAACAGAAACATGACAAAAGGTCTTGAATACTTTAATGTTACAGGTCCAGCAAACTTTTATTTGGTGTATATGGCAAAGGCAGTTGTAAAAGAAGAATTGTGGAGACAAGCTATATCAAAGTAGATACAAAAATGTGTATGGCCTTTTTTGTCTAAATGGCTCAATATAGAAGCCACATACAAATATTAGAATGATTGTAAGAACTATTATAAGTATCAATAAAAATAGTATTAAAACAATAGTATTAAAATAGTATTAAAACAATAGTATTAAAATAGTATTAAAACAATAGTATTAAAATAGTATTAAAGCAATAGTATTAAAATAGTATAAAACAATAATTTTCAGCTGTAGATAACTTATGGCCTACAGTCCATAGATACTACAATCATGTTAATTTTAAATAAAAATTATTATTAATCATAAAATTATGTATAGTTGTTTCTAAATAAAAGTGTAAAGGTTAATTTGACCAAAATAAAAAAAATTTCAAACGAAAATATTAGCAAGCTTCAAGAGCATAATGTATGCAAATATGGATAGATATATATGGTTGTAGTTGTATGTGACCTAGTCATTTAAAATTATTCAATCAGGTGATAGTATTTGTCTCCCTGTCTTATACCGTCGGACATTGGCGAAAATGCAGCCTGGGATGGTTGTTAATGCATATTCATGAGAAAGTCACGTGATGTTCTTCGCTTGTAAATTAGACGCTAGTATAAGTAGGCGATCGAAATTCGCGCTGCCTCCAATTTCGCTTTGTGAGGTAAGTAATGCAAAGTTTGCATGTTGCCTTCACGTGGCACTCCCTGTGATTAACCAGTCATTTGAATATATTTATTCTAAAAGCTCAAATTCTTAAATTTCACCCATCAAAAACGAAAAAGTTGAAAATAATTTTTACATAATAAAAAATACATTTTTTAAATGCTTTTATTTAACTTCACACGTCTCTCTGTTTGTTGTTTGTCTGTGGGGATCGAATGTTAGAGAGCGTAGAAAAAAAGAGGAGAGAAAGTGAATAATCTATATATATATATATATATATATATATATATATATATATATATATATATATATATATATATATATATATATATATATATATATATATATATATATATATATATATATATATATATATATATATATATATATATATATATATATATATATATATATATATATATATATATATATATATATATATATATATATAACTCAAATACCTGACTGACTGGCTGACTCATCACGAAATCGCAAAAACCACTGAACGGATTGTAATGAAATTTGGGACATATCTCTTAGGTGTCTTTTTAGGTATCTTTTAATTTTAGGTGCTCATTAAGAAAGGGTTTTGAAAAATTCGGCCTGGATCGCCTTATTTCGAAGAATATACAATGCGTAACGAAACGTATATTGGGTGGGTAAAATGCAGACCGCGGACTTAAATTTCAATAAATTTTAACGAAAAATTTAGAATTTTTTTGTTATTTTATTTATTAATAATAATTACAACTAAAATTCAACCAAATACGTTATTTACTGAATCTTGGTTATTTATTAAGCCGAATAGTTTCGGTTGCTAAGGTTACGAGTTTTTTTCATTATATGAATTAAATGTTAACGAAAAATTTATGAAATTTTATATTTTATTTATTTAAAATTTAACCCGTTTAGGTCCAAAACTTTATTAATTAGATTTCTATTATTTTTTTTTGTTATTTCTAAGTTACTTGCTTATGTTTTAACAGATTTATTTTTAATTATTTTTTATTTGAAAGAAAACTTTGAAAATTCACTATGCTCGTTTTTCGAACGGTGGTCGTATAGACTACTGAAAACGACAAAATATTTAAAAGTCAATTTCTTTTTTTTTCAACGCAAACAATTATAATATAAATTTTAGGCTATAAACAGAAAAGCTAAAAACACATTTCTGACTTTATCAGTAACACAGTTCATAAAAATCCAAAAATTTAACATTCAATAAATCAGTCAAGCAGTTCATGATAGTCGTTTCAGAACCGGAGTGTGCGGAAAGCACCAAAAAAAGTCCGATGAAGTCGTTTGCCGCACTTGGCCCACATGTACAGTGTTTTGCCATAATTTTCCAGCTTGTAGCGACCTACTGTTTTCACCTTTTCCAGATCATGACCATGGCCAGTTGCTGAATCTTCCCTATCGTTTTGTTTCTTCAACCGTGCATGAATTCATTTCATCGGTATAAAACAACCTAAACAGCCTATATGGGGTTTTTCAAGCAAAGCACCATTGTGGTGTTTCAAACTTGTTATATATAGACTGTTTTAAAAGTGGCTATTCAAATGACTCTTTTTGGTCCAAGTGCATTTCAATCGTTTTTGGCGTTTTGGTTGCCGCGGCATTGAACTGACCTACATTTCTTCACCCAAAGAACAGACACAGTCTAATCCCATCCCATCATTAGTATAATCAACTTCTACCTTCCCAGATATTACAAAGAATAACATTTCTTCTTCATTTGCTTATTCATCAGTCACGTGTTATGATGCGCCGGGCGGAAGAATGACAAGTATGTCAACCTCAATGCTATCATCATCATCAAGAATTAGTTACATAGCTTCTTTCAACGTGAAAAAACGTTCTGTTTGACGCCTTTCATTTTTAAACTTTACAAACATTTCATTCGAAGAATGAAATTTGCAAAAAACACTATCACCAATTCAACCACTGCACACCTATAAGCTGAATAAACTAGTTTCGACTCGTTTGCATACAGTACTCTATACGACCAACGATCGTAGAACGAGCATGACTCATACATGTTCAGATTGTGGGTTAGTGTAAACACAATAAAATTTAATTAACGTTGCTGTTTACTTTTGAGTACATCTTCTTTCGATATTTCAAACTTTTGTTATGATAACTCTCATGAAATTAGCATAATAAATTTTTAAAGTTATATCGGTCGAAAACCTTGAAAATGCTCATATTCTAACCCAGATTAAACTACTTAATACGAATAAAAATATTATTTAAAAAATTTTATACAGTGTATTGAAGCTTTCTTAACATAAAAAAAAACTTTTAACAAAAAAAAATTACAACTTAATTTTATGCAACGCCAAAAATAAGTGTGTTCGTAAAACGAACGATGCTCTAAAACGGGTTAATATAAATACATATTCACAACTAAAATTCAACCAAATACGTTATTTACTGAATCTTGGTTATTTTTTTTTAATAGTTAAATAGTTTTGGTTGCTAAGGTGACGAGTTTTTTTCATGTATGAATTGCGTCAGGGGTGCGTTATAAAATTCAAATCGGTATTTGCGTAATAAAATTCAAATTTAGTTTATGTAACAACGTTTGAAGGCTTCAGCTAGTTTTAGCAAATCTATTTTACGTTTTATGGGCTAAAAGAAGTTAGGAAAGAATTAAAAAGAGAAAATGAGCGAGAACGGGAATGGGAGAGCAAGCGAGAACGGGAGAGCAAGCGCCTGAATTATAGAGATATAAACGGCTCAACTCAAAAGCATTTCTTTAAAAAATTTATTTTTATCTTTACTTGTTAAAAAACAACGTTTTTCTTGCACTCTAAAAAGTATAAAATAATATTCTTATAATTCATATACAATGGAAAATATTGCGAGCACATAATAGGCTATGGCTACAACATCAACAACTTTAATAAAACAAATGGTTTTAAAAAATAATGCACCCGCAACTTTTCCGTTGTATATAAATTATAGGAATATTATTTTATACTTTTTAGGGCGCAAGAAAAACATTGTTTTTTTTTAAATGTATTTTTTATTATGTTATTCTTTAGTTATGTTATTCTAGAGTTTTTTAGTTTAGTTTTCTCTCATTTTTTTGCCGGAAAAAGGTAAAATCAAGAATTTCCCAAAGTCTTCATATATATATATACTAGCATTATGCACCTTATCTTGGACAATAGAAGAAAGTGACAGACTATTTTATACAATAATAAAGCACTTTTTTTTTTTTTAATTCCCATTTTTAAAGTGCATTTAAAATCCAAAAATAAAAGACTATACAAAGCACTCAGTCCAAAGTCAGCAAGCAAACAGTCAGAAATAAATAATAATAAATGGTAAGAAATTTATAGAAGTATAATCAGGTTATATGGAATGATTTGTTTAAAAGAAATAGTTTAAGTAATGCATGAAAGTGATCAGAAGTCGTCTGCCTTCTGATCAATGGTGGAAGAGAGTTCCAGATGTGAGACGAGATCTTTGGGTGACGAGAGTGGGGAGAGTAGCCAATCGGAGGGAAGATCTATTCACTTCTTCCCTAACATTTTGTGTGCAATAAATTTTTTTTTCATAGTAACTTGATTTTTTCATAACCTGGATATAACGGACTTAGGATATAACGTACCTATATCTTGGATCCCTCGAAGTACGTTATAGCGAGATTATACCTCTCTAAAGTTGAACACTTTGTATAAACATTTGATATTCCTGTTTCTCTCTCTCTCCCTATCTCTCTTCTTATCTTTCTCCTAATCTCTTTTTTCCTCGTCTAGCCCGTTGGCAATCTTGTTTCGCTTTTCAAACATTCTGCATAAATTCATGTTTATTTATTTGTTATAGTTTGTTTTCAGTATCTTGATTAGTAGATCGTTTTTCTGGCAAGCAAATGTCAAACGATTTTATGGGAATTTTTAGCCGTGACAAAACCAACAACAAATCAAGCTTTTCAAAATCGTGTTATTTTCTGAAAATGCCTTTATCCAAACTTTTAAATGTTGTACAGCTTGGGAAAATCGGGTCAGATTGTACACATGCTGCATGTGTTTTTACTCAGTCACTTCAACATAAAATAAACTATATTACTTCTAGATAATCTATGACTAATGCATATTTTAGTAGTTTATAAGCATCTGCGTCCCGAAATCGTTATCTCGAAATCAATCGAGATTTCAAAACGATACGGGAGATCCCGTATCGCCATTGAAACGATACAGCCTGCGGAAGAAGTCTCGTATCGAAATAAAATAGCGAGACTTAAATTTGGTTCTCGTATAAAGTCTCGAAACAAATACCGAGATTTTAAAAAATTATTTTCCAATAAATAACGAAAGTCATACATATTTAATTAACGATTGTCACAACTGTGAATATTTGCAATTGATTCATCAACATTGATTAATTAATTTACCTATTGACAGAAGTTTATAACTATTATCATCCCCACTTTAAATTCGGTTTTCCTGACAGCCTGTAGCCCCATTATTTACTATTTTTATTTTGGGAGCAGGCAGCATATTTCAATATATATATATATATATATATATATATATATATATATATATATATATATATATATATATATATATATATATATATATATATATATATATATGTATGTATGTATGTATGTATGTATGTATGTATGTATGTATGTATGTATATATATATATATATATATATATATATATATATATATATATATATATATATATATATATATATATGAAACCAGCTTGTCTCTGTTCTATAGCTTTTTTTAAATCCACTCCCCTCTTAGGCTGCTAATCGACCTCTGCATACTACTGATACTACAAGGCAATCGTACTCGCTGACATCGATGACTATTATTATTAATGAGAATAATGAGTAATGTAATAGTAATGATCATTCAATGTCTATGGTTTGGTTTAGTCTGTTTGATAAACTTATTTTTTCAAATTTGTTACATAGAATTGGAATGATTATTTTAGTGTTTCGATATCCGTAATTGACCGTAATAGTAGCTCATCTAAGATATATCTTTATAATCTCGATTATATTAATTTATATATCATTTATTAATCGCTTAAAACAAAACAAATTTTGATCCAAAGCGATCGCGTAGGAAAAGTAAGCTATTATAAAGAAAGCAAGTATGTTTTTAATTTAATTTTAAATTCATGAAGAGTTGTGGATTCTCTAATAGATGTGGGTATTGCGTTCCAGGCTGTCGGTCCAGCAACGGAGAATGCTCTGTCTGAGAAGGCGCGATGAGTCCGAGGGACAGTAAGATCCCGTCGGGAGGAGGAGCGAAGTCTCTGTCTGCCGGGGCAATCAGAGCATAGAATGAGGGACTCTAGTAGATATACTGGAGAGCGATTATTGAAGATTTTATAGATTAGAAGACAGAACTTGAAAATGATCCTGGAGAAAATAGGAAGCCAACATAGTTGGCGTAAGATTGGCGAGATATGATCCCGGCGAGAAGCATGAGCCACCAGACGAGCGGCTGAATGAAGAACAGAGGTGTTCAACCATTCTTGGTTGTATGTGAGTATGTGTGTGCCACCTGTAGTGTGCACGTCGTCTGCAGCTGGAACTCAACTTTCTCAGCTTCTTTTTTGCTAACCGGATTCGCCATCGCCTATAAATAAACCCGCTGGGTTTTATTCACTTTCTTAATTCTTGCATACAGGTACTTTCTCACGTTTGTCATCATTTAGAGTCTAAATTTAGACAAATAGATGTACTGAAACTAAACAAATGAAGCTTATTTCAAGTTTTAAAAAACAAATAAATTTTTTAATATTTAAATATTTTGTTTCAATGAATTCCTTTAATGTAGTTATTAATATTGTCTGTCGCGTATAGTTCATCATTCTATGTTATCTCGTTTAATTCGAGACAAAATTTCCACTTCAGTCGAGATCCCGATATCGTATCGTATCGAAATCGCCTCGTTATTGATCGAGGCATCTCGTATCGCTTAATTCGAGACAAATTTCAGAAATCGTATCGTTCCAAAAAAATAACGGGACGCAGAAGCTTAGTAGTTTATAACAATATATTCGAGCATAGAACTTTTATAAAACAAACTGCTAATGATCGCTTAGCTACATAGGAGCATGTTTTCTAGCCGAATCTTGCAAACTCGTTCAGCTATTTGTCCAGTAGCTATTATATAGAAGTCCATGGTTGAACCCTATTACCACAGTCGCGAAACTGATACTCATTTATTGACCAGTGGAGAATGAAAGGCTGAGTTGGCCTGAGCAGTGTAAGTGATAAGGCATAACTACCTTCACCATTGTGCTACGGCGCCTCGTTGTTGGTTCTTCAGGTGAATAAATGATTTTGCAAGTTGATTCAGTGCCACTCAGTCTAAAATGCTAAAAAAAAGGTTAATATCTACATTGGGAATGGTGTAGTCATTTATATAGCCAATTCTGAAAAAGTCCATGAGGAGTTAAAAACTGCTTTGAGCTAGCTGTTTGAAGAATTTTGAACTGTGATACGGATAGTGCTGAAAATAAATTTTAAATTTGTTTCAATTTTTCAATGACTAACACTCATTTTATGAGTTTTTGGCATTGTGAATGACAAAGTTCACAGGGTTAAAACTAGAGTCATGTTTCAGCAGTGTATTGGACCAATACTCGTAAAACGAACATATGCACATTTCAATGTTTTGTTTGAAATATTTCAAAAATAAAATGGTACATGTTGAAAAATGAGCAGGAGCCTGAAATAATCAATCAAAAATAATGAAAAACTTAATAATAGGAGAAAGTTTGTTATAAAGATGTAAATTATCTGAAAATCTTTGAGACTGCAAGGAATATGAAATTCTTATGTCATAGGCAATTTTTTCTGTTTGACTGTGAGCTATTAAGTATAAAAAAGCTGGTTATTCAACAGGCATTAAACAATTAATTTGTTAATAAGATTACCTGCTATTAATTAATTTTATTTCAGGTTCTCCGGGCAGTCCAGCTCAACCAGAACCAAAACACGAATCCGTTCAAAGCTCTGACTCAGAGTTCTATTGAATTTTCGTTGCTTCCGTGCTTTATTCATCAGTGGTTGTTTTGGTTTTTTTCAGTGAAAACAAGAATTTTTGACTTTATATATTCTGTTTTATATCCAGTCACGTCAAAATGGTGCAATCATTGATATTATATTAAGTGTTAGGAAAGAGAAACAAATTCTATAGTGATTGCTTGTATGTTTAATTATTGGTTTTCTTCAATTTAGTTAGTATTTTGATTTGATGGATATTCTTTGTCTTTGGTCATAAAGGCAACAGTTTCCATTGAGATATTTGTGTGCTAATGTGGGAATGTTTTTTTATTCACCAGTCTGATGCACCACGATTTTTTTAGTTGATCACTGGTTGACGCTTTATGCACGCCTAATAAAACAAGTAAAAGAAAAAACGAGTTTTTCAACACAAACTTTTGTTTCAAATACACTCGATTTAGAAATACGAAAGATGTTCAAATTAAGTTTTCTTTTTTTTTAATTGAGTCATGTATTGTCATCCAAGATAAAGCTATGCTGAAAATTTCAGCTTCCTAGCTAGTCAAAAAGTTAGTTAAATTTTACTTGCAAGATTTGCGTACAGAGAAATAATAATAATAATAACATGGATAGTTTATATAGCGCAGTACCATGAAATAGTCATCACAAGAACGCTGTACAAAACGTCAAAAACCTCGGATAAACACCAAAAAAATAATTAAATAATAAAAATAGTTTATTTATAAGACTTAATAAAAGCCACACAAACAGAGATTGTAACCTAAATAAAAGTTTGTAACAAGTGAAGTAAAAACAAGAACGCTGCACAAAACGTCAAAAATCTCGGATAAACACAAAAAAATTATTAAATAATAAAAAAAGTTTATTTATAAGACTTAATAAAAGTCACACAAACAGAGATTGTAACCTAAATAAAAGTTTGTAACAAGTGAAGCAAAAACAAAGTTTTTTAAAAACACTTTTATATTTTACTACATAAACAACAAACATATTAGCATAGACAATAAATAGTTCGACGAAAATATCACATACAATTCTTTAATAAATTTTGTCCAATCGATCCGAAAATTTGATAGAATGCATTGTAGTGGGGCAGCTAACTGCAGCATCGTGCAAACGCTATTGACAAGCATAAAAATTACATATTTGTAATCAGAAAAATATGCTTGTAATTACCTGATATCGCCACATTCTGTAAAATTGAGAAAAAAAATCACCTTTCTTGGTCCCGCTCCTGTATGAATAGCGTATTATTACAGGCGATCAAACTGGCGAAAAAATTAAAATATTTTGTTTTTTTGGTTGATTTGCCTATGTTTAATATAAAGAATGAAGAAACCAAGAAAAAATAGACGAATAATTAAATTTTGAGTAAGTAAACCTACGGATACGAAACATGACTTCTGTCTCAAGTACGTGTCTCGTCTACTGCCTCAAAATTTAAATATTCATATATTTTTCTTGTTTTCTTTATTCTTTATATTAAACATATGTAAACCAACAACAAAAAAAACAAAATATTTGATTTTTTTGCCAGTTTGATCGCCTGTGATAATACGCTCATAGATATATCTATGAATACGCTATTCATACAAGAGCGGGACCAAAAAAGGTGATTTTTTCTCAATTGACAAACAAAAACAAGCAAAACAATTACATATTTGTAATTAGAAAAATATGCTTGTAATTACCTGATATCGCCACGTTCTGTAAAATTTAAAAAAAATACCTTTTTTGGACCCGCTCCTGTATGAATAGCGTATTATCACAGGCGATCAAACTGGCGAAAAATTTAAATATTTGTTTTTTTTTTGTTGGTTTGCATATGTTCAATTAAGAAAATGAAGAAAACAAGAAAAATAGATGAATAATTCAATTTTGAGTGAGTAGACCCATGGAAACGAGTGCCTCAAGTGCGTGTCTCTTTCCGTAAGTCTACTCACTCAAAATGTAATTATTCATCTATTTTTTTTTGTTTTCTTCAGTTTTTAATATTAAGCATATGCAAACCAACAAAAAAAACCAAAATATTTTAATTTTTCGCCAGTTTGATCGCCTGCGATAATACGCTATTCATACAGGAGCGGTTCCAAAAAAAGGTGATTTTGTTCTAAATTTTACAGAATGTGGCGATATCAGGTAATTACAAGCATATTTTTCTGATTAAAAATTTGTAATTTATTTGCTTGTCAATAGCGTTTGCACGATGAAGGGGTTTTTGATCAGTTAGCCGCCCCACTATTGTTAATCAGTTCGGAGGTAAGTTTAAATTTTGAAGTCTCTAGCTCAGGGGTCTCCAAACTGCGGCCCGCGGAGACTTTTTATATTAAAAAAATGTTCATTTGTATTACTTTTTTTAAATATATTTTTTCAATTTATCTTAAAAAAATCATCCAATTTAATTTTACGTTTATTTCATAATCTACTTCACTTTTAGTTTGTTTTCAGCCGTACTCGAGCTTTTAATACCTGACGGTATTTTCCAAATAATTTCGATATTTCGTTTAATTTATAGAGATTCTTCTTCCATCAAAAAATTAGTAATTTTTTCGGTAATCTTTTCTAAGGACGGCCCGTGCCGAAAAAATAGTCGTATTATTTTTTTTGTTGCAATAACCTAAAAAAAAACAAATTTAATACCAAATTTAATTTTAAAAAAAAACATTTATCGTAATTTGAGAGACTTTGAAAACGGTAAGTAGTACCCTTCCAAGCACTATTTACATCGTAGTCGTGAGTGGTGAGGTACGATGATCGTATGAATGAAATGAATAAAAAAAAATTAAATTAGTTTATAATAAAATTTTATTTAAAAAACAAACTCAGTTATGAAAAAAATTAAATTTTAATTTTAAAACTTTTTCTATGTAAAACGATAAAGAACAAAAGGCGAGAGAAACAACGAAGCAAACCCCGCTAGTCAGAGGATCGGACATTCCCCCCCCCCCCCCCGGATATTCCCCCCCCCCCGGACGTTCGCCTCCCCCCCCCCGGGGTAGGACAATTCCCCCCTCCCCGGGTAGGACATTTCATATGAGTAATTGTATGTAATCAATTTTATTAAGCCGAATCATTCGATTAAGTCCCCCTTTCTAAGACATTTCAAAGACATTTGATATTTTCATCCGTTCTTTGCATAGAAATGTAGGGTTAGGACGAAGCAATGGCGTCAACCTCAGCCGTTCTTTGCATAGAAATGTAGGGTTAGGGTTAGGGTTAGGACGAAGCAATGGCGTCAACCTCAATCCTAAGGGAGGCTCGAGGAGAACCACCAGCCAAGAGAGTGAAGCGATCGACGAAGGCGCTTCAATCGGCTCTTTTTTCGCTAACGGATGCACGCCGAAAAAACATAAAAACATTTGAAGATGTCCTAGAGGGTCTAGGACACATTATTCGTTTTAACAATATTTAACTCTGGCAAACCAATAACCAATAAATGTTTAATAATTTAAAAAGGTGTTTGTGTTTCTTAGAAAAACTACTACATAACCACAGGGGGGGGGAAATGTCCTACCTTGGGAGGGAAATGTCCGGGGAGGGAAATGTCCTAGGGTCTGTCGGGGGGGGGGGGGGATGTCCGGGGGGAAACGTCCGGGGGGGAAATGTCCTACATTCGCTAGTCACTTTATATAAGGTCGCTGCTATTGCCCCAGCGGTTCGCCGTGATTGCAATCTATAAAATTGCAATCCCGTATTAAAATGAAACTCTACCCCTGTCAGTGCTGGACCCCCCCTCCTTTTTATTCTATTTTATTTATAGTATTATTTAGTATCTTCCATGGGCCACGTCGAACTTATTTGTAATCCTTTGTGTTAACGAGCCAATCGGAGCGCGTTTGTTTCCCGCAATTAATAGGAGTGTATATTTTTTAATATATTGAGAAATCTACCGAATAATTAATTAAATAAATCTCGTGGATTATAGTTTATATATATCTTTATAAGTTGTGAAAATCTGATGTCTTCGCGATCGAGATTTAAGGAGCTATTAATATGTTTTGTATTTGTTTATATTGGTTTATCGATTGCTATTTTTGGTGGGTTTTTTCCTTATATAAGGGAGAGCCTCTTCCTGTTGGCTCTCTCTCCTTCGCTAGAACTCTTGCTGTTCGTGTTTGTGTGTAAGGCAGCAGTAAGGCTACGTTTGCTTGTATATTTTTAGGAGGGAAAGTCCTACGTGACTGTTTCCACGCGATTGTTTCTCTAATCGATTAGTTTGAACACGTTCCTGCTTGATTTTTATCAATTAATAAATTTCGTTCTCAAAATCTTCAAAGTTAGTGTAAATTGGCGGCACGCTACTGACAACCCCTAACCTTACCCTTACCTTACCCTACCCCACCCCTACCCTTACCCTACCCTTACCCTACCCTACCCTTACCCTACCCTTACCCTATATACCCCTACCCTAACCCTTACCCTACTCCTAACCCTAACCCTTACCCTACTCCTAACCCTTACCCTACTCCTAACCCTAACCCTTACCCTACTCCTAACCCTAACCCTTACCCTACTCCTAACCCTAACCCTACCCATAACCCTATCCCTACCCCAATCCTAGGTAGTCGCATAAAAAGTTTCAATATATATATTTTTTTAATTTTACTTATATTTTAATAAAGGTACAAATTCTGAGTTTGAATATACTATATAGTGTAAAAAATAAAATTAATAAAAAGATCGCATACCGGCGCCTACCGCCGTGGTAATAGTTATAACCATAGATATATATATAGATACGCCCTGCTTTGCTAACGTTCGCCTTCAACACACGGCCGCCGAGTTTACTCCAGCCGAGACCTAAAACTGCACAATAAATAAACAGGGATGACAATAATATGTATACGACTTACGATAGTTTTCTCCCTAATTTCGTTTTATTGAATTAGTCTGTATTTATGAATGATTTTTCTTATTGAAACACACAAATAAGGGATTTTGTTTTTATTTCGAAGAAAATGAGTTTTATGGGTGGTTTAGTCTAGTTTAGTTAAGTTTAATTTAGCTAACATACCAATTTCACTGCACAAAAATATTGGTCTTAATTTTAATATTACTCTTGACATTATTTTTACATATAATAGCAGCTACTATTAAAAGTATTTTTTTTTAGTGGAAATTTAAATTTTCATACTGTGGAAAACATTATTGATATTCGGAAGTAGAAGCAGAGTTATTGGCTTTTCTGCATACTGGTTTATGTAAGAATGTAAACTTTATTTTGTCTTTTTGTGTCTATTACAGAGTAACACATGTTCGAGTTTATTTTTTTTTCACTGTAGATTTATTTTTAATGACAAATGCATCATTGGCTAATCAGAAGTAAGTCTTGCAACGTAGCCTGTTGGATAAGTTCACCATATGGAAGTCATGGATTGAAATTGATGTTCATTTGCTCTCCTTAATGATTTCTTTTTTGTACAATTGCAACATAAGCTTAGTTAAACTGGATAATATGAATGGAATATTTGCATTTAATAGCTTGAGTAAGGGTTGATATTGTGCTTGTTCACTGATTATCAACTATTTTGATCAAGATTCTCAAGAATTATTGGCCTTTCTGCATACTGCTCTCGTTTTCAATGATTGCAATTGAAGGTCAACAACAAACGTTTGTAAGTTTTATTAAAGATGTCCAATATGTAGATGTTTAACCAATAAATAATTTTAGCTGGAGAAGAACAAAACCACTAACTTTATTATTCCCCTTTAAAATGAGTTATTTTATTTAATGTTTTCCTAGCATTATTTCTTTGCAAGTTACTGTTAGTTAGTTTGCTTATATAATTTAATCGCAAAGTTATATATATGTTCGAAATATGTTTTAACAAGGTGAAGTAATGGTTTTCAATACCAAAGGTAGTGTCTCTAATGTGATCATCAAAATTGAAAGGGTCTTTGTTACCAAAATATTTCATAACACTGTTCAATATCCTGTCAAATTTCACTTTTTCTGACAAACGTTGAGCTGATGTGTTCCTTCTCAGAATTGTTTCAATATAATCACATATCTGAAAGATAATTACCAAATAAATATATATATATATATGGGGTCCGAGGGATTCCATTAATGTGGTTTGGAGATTATTTGAGCGGTAGAACTCAACAGGTCCACTACAACGAAGTTACTTCATCAACGCGGCGGGTAACTTGTGGTGTGCCTCAGGGGTCGGTGCTACTCCTATACACTTATGTTAACTTTTATTTCTCTGTCTCGGTTCGTATTTAAATCTGAATTTTCGTTTATAGGTCGTCCAGTTAGCGGGAAGTAATTCCCTTTGGATGAACCTTTTGAGCACTTGATTTTTTTTTTCTTTATTTATAACTTCACTGTTGTACTTAATTGTTTTGTTTCGTGCTCAATAAATAAAAAAAAAAAAATATATACACATATATTTAAAATGTTGATTACTTTTACTAGAGCTGAACTTGGTTCTACCAATGAATTTCTTGGACCATTTTTCATCAGGATTAAGCAGCAGTTGGTGCGATGATGTCGTGTTCCGCTATCTAACAGCACACTCTTGCAGATAACACAATTTATTCTTTCTAACAGTTTGAATGCTACCCATCCTGTTATGTATGTAACTGCATTTTCAAGTATAGCTTTCACCTGTTTATATTAATACAAGTTTCAATCAATTTTTATTAATTATTTTGAAATTTCATTTGATATCAATAGCTAAAAATAAACTAATTTATCAGATTCAAACAAGATCAAAATGTTAAAAAACAGATTATATCCAAAGATATTAAAAAATTTACATTTGTAGATAGAAATGAATAATTGTCTTCTTGAAAGTAATTGTTGACGTTTATTTCAGGTCCTTGAATATCGTCTACAAACAACACTTCTTCTGAAGAATTATCCAGTAAAGAAACATTACCATTATAGTCATTGCTTTGGCTTGGTATTGTGTAGATCAACATGGTTTTGTCTTGTGGAAATGTGTTTCCATTATTATTAGGAATGATTCCACACCTTACAAGAATTCTTCTGAACACTCCTTGGAATTGTGAGCTGGTTGGATTGTTATTCCAACCACCTATTTAAAAAAAAAGGTTTTGATATTTATTTAATTTCTTTATCCAGTACTTCAGCATAGTTTTATTAGCCGTTGAAGAATTTTAAAATAACATACATTAGTTTATCAAATGTATACTTACAGGCTCGCCTTACTGCATTGAAGAACAACTCCAAATGATCCTGAGAAAACTTGTACATCAAGATAGAATTCTGAGTTTTCAATAGCTTTTCTGACATTGCAATAGTCGTCGTTATTGAAGTTACAAGCCCAGTGACACAAGTCTGGCTAAAAATTAATAGTTGATTTTTAGAGAATTTTAACAGCATTTTTTCTATCACTTATATTTTATAATGTTGTTCTTTCACTTCTGCAGTTGAAAAAAAGTTATGCATCGAACAACGTACAAATAAATAACCTTCTACTTTTATACAACATCTGACCCTGAGATGTTCTCAATGTCATCAAATATTCCTTTGATTTATTTAGATACTCTTTTTTTTCAATATAATTGTTAACAGTAATAGGACTTTTGAAATCTCGACCAAGTTGGCTTTTACTATTTAAAATGTCAAAGGTGTTGTTAATGATTTCTAGGAATTCAATGGTGGCATCAACATTTCCATATCTTTCATCTCCAGCAATTTGCATGACTTTTAACGCTGCAGCAACTGATTTACTAAAAACCTAGACAATATTAAGTTATAATTCTATTAAAAATAAACTTTAATTTTATAACTTAATATTTAAATTGGCAAATTATGTACCTGTGCTGCCAGATAAACTTTCATTTTTTGATTTGAAAAATTAACATGTTTCTCTGTTAATTTATTCCCTAATCTTAAACCAGCTTTCTGCTGATTTTCATACAACTCCCTTACATATTCCCACTTTATTTCTCCACTCTCCGAATGCAATACTCCATTTTGAAACCATGTGTTTCTCAATAATTTGATCATGTGACAAACATCTGCAAAAAGTTTTTAAATTTAATTTAAGAATGTTCATTTTTAATTTTTAACTATTAAAAAATAGCAATAATAATGATTACTAATTTTTAATTTATTCCAAGTAAAACTAATTTAAATGTTAATTACCGAGAATAACAAATATTTCATTTCCGGAATTTGGAGAAATGAACGAAGATTGGAAATCAGGTTTCTTTATGTCTATCTGACACCCAAGAAGATAGTTCATGGATATGTTAGTTGGGTGACCATCCATCACCAAGGAAATCACCTAAGAGTTTTAAATTTTAATTATAGCAACTCATTAAAGAAACAATAATGTTTAAATACTAGTTTGCAGATCAAGTTTTTACTGTACCTTAATCCCAATATCCTCAAGTTGGGATATAGCCTGCAGAACAAGTTGTTGCTGGGTTTCTGATGTTAACCCATTTGTTAAAAAATATGCAATCGGTGCTTTCCAATGGCGTGTGGTCCCAACTAACATAAAAACCAAAATTTCTCTGGCTATTGTGTTGTCAATTGGTCCATATCCGAGGTCAACATAGCCGGTTGATTTCTTCGACTTTTTGTCGAGCCCTACATGCTTTCTAATGCACATGGCGTCCAAATGTAGGGAGCAAGTGCCATATACAGTCGGCTCTTCCAGAACGTTTTTCCTTAAAATTGTTATCATTGGTTTGTTGAAGCCAGGTGTTGATTCAACACTTTCTAGCCATCTGGAAGTGTTTCAATTAGTATAATGCACACATTATTGTTGTCATGTGTAGAATAAAAATTTAAACTATTTATTTTGTCTTGTGCAAATAAATTCGAAAGAGATCTATTGCAAAAAAAATTTCAATTTAGTCATTATGTATTTTAAGTAAAACATTTTAATACAATCTAAACATAAAAGTTATTTCTTTATAAAACTTGAATTTACTAATTTTATTAATGAATGTTATTGTTGTAAAATAATACTTTTGCAATGTTCTGGGATTTGGGAGTTTGAAGCCTTTTTTTCTCAAATATTCATACGCTTTAGAGCCATAGAGATGGAGTGTTAATGAAAACTCCTTTTGTTCTTGACTGTACTCTTTGTTGTTGCCAACTAGTTCAAGAGGGATTTCTAAAAGTGAATTAATATTTTACTAATAATTCAAGATATTATAACATTTAGTTATCAGCTATGTTGCCTAATTAAGATAACTTTTCAATGAAATATATAAGTTCTTTTCTATGTAATGGAAGGATTTCCAAACAGGTATATGGAAACAAGGTGTATTTTTTATCAATTCTCAAAAGAAACCGTTACAATTGTTTTAAGTCAGTCATTTGAAAGCAATCTCTTAAAGTATGAAGTTTAATACTAATACTGTAGCCATAGATATCTATGACTAGCATATCAAAATATTCATAACAATTTGATTTAATAAATATATCCGAACCACTGTATCTTAGAAGTCTTTGCTTCAATTCATCATTCAAGATATTATAACATTAGGTGTTGGTCTAGATTTGATAATATTCAATTTTCAAATTTATTTCTCACCTCTGGGTTTTCTTCTTCTTCTTTCACTGATGTTGATTCCTTTATGGACAATCTCAATCTGACGATTTCATCCATACTGGATACTTTGGTTCCTTTTGAGACGTTTAAGTTTCGACTCTTTTCTAAAAAAGCTCCTTGGTTTGATCGGGAATGTGTTCTCTTGAAGCAATCTGCACGTAAAGCCGAGCGAGCTTATCGTTCTAAATTGTCTAAGGGTTCTTGGTATGAGTGGCAATACCATCTCAAACAATACCATAACCTCATCTTTACTAAGCATTCTTCCTTTTTGAGAAAATCTATTGTTCTTGCTTCTAGCTCGAGGAATAGGTGGTCTTCTCTTTCTAAACTCCTTAATAAAAAAAAAAAAAATCTCCTCCTTCTTTTTCTCCTGATGACTATCATAATTTTCTTACCACGAAAATTGAAAGCATCAGATCTTCTAACAATAGTAAAACCCCTATTTTTTCTAAATTTTCTACTGAAACTTTTACTTTTTTCTCTCCTATTACACTTGACTATCTTACTAAACTTATTAACTCTATGTCTTCTTCTACTTGCTCTTTGGATCTCATTCCTACTACTATCTTTAAAGAGCTTTCTTCTGTACTTTATCCAATTTTACTTGATTTAATTAATCTCTCTTTATCTACATCTGTGTTTCCCTCTGTTCTTAAGTCCTCTTTTATTATCCCTACTATTAAAAATGCCTCTCTTGATCCTTCTTCTCTATCTAGCTATAGGCCTGTCTCTAACCTAACCTTTATCTCTAAAATTATGGAAAGAGTTGTGTATGAACAAATAAGTGCTTATCTAACTGCTTTCTCACTTCTTCCCTCTTCTCAATCTGGCTTCAGACCTGGCCACTCTACTGAAACTGCTCTACTTAAGCTTCATAATGACCTTATTGTTTCTTCTGACTCTGGTCTCTCTACCCTTCTTCTTTGTCTTGATTATTCATCTGCATTTGATACAGTTGATCATTCACTGTTGTTGGATGTACTTGATAAATCTTTTAATATAACTAGCGATGCTCTCCGGTGGATTAAATCTTATCTATCTGGTAGATATTCCTATGTTTCTATTGAATCTTCTAAATCTACTCCTGTAACTTTAAGCTACGGTGTCCCTCAAGGGTCTATTCTTGGTCCTTTACTGTTTATTCTCTATACTTCTGAACTTCCTCATATTATATCTTCTCACTCTCTCAATAGCCAAATGTATGCCGATGACTCTTATGTCTATTCTACTTTCTCTAACTCTTCTCTTGAGTCTGTTCTTAACAAAATAGCTGCCTGCCTTCAATCTATTATATCCTGGAGTTCTTCTATGTGTCTTAAACTTAATCCTGACAAGTTTTAACTAATCTATTTCAACAAGTCCTCTAAATCCCTAAATCCTCTTCCTTTGGTTTTGCCACCACCATCTTCTCTTTCCATTTCTCCTTCTCCCTTGATTCGTAGCTTAGGTTTTCTCTTTGACTCTAACTTGTCGCTAACCCCCCAAATTACTTCTGTTACTAAATCCTGCTACTTTCATCTTCGCCGTATTAAGCAGCTTCGTCCACTTCTGGATGATCCTTCGCTGCAACTTCTAGTCTCTTCTCTTGTCCTGTCTCGAATTGACTACTGCAATTCTCTATACTATGGTCTTCCTGACACTACCCTCTATCCTCTCTCTAAAGCCTTCAACTCGGCTGCTCGCTTAGTTTCTCGCACCTCCTACTCCTCTCACATCTCTCCATCTCTTGTTCTTCTCCATTGGCTTCCTCTCAGATATAGGGTGATTTTTAAAATCTGTTTAATAATGTACAAAATAAAAAATTGCCTTTCTCCTCTCTACTTAACTAATTTAATACATATCCCTCTTAAGTCTGGTCTTCGTTCTTCTTCTCGTAATCACTCTCGCATCTTCACTATTAAGCATTCTTTTGCTAAACGCTCTTTCTCCTACTCTGGTCCCTATCTCTGGAACTCTCTTCCTTCTTCTCTTACTAACTCTACTTCTCTCACATAACAGTTTTCCGTCGTGGACTTAAAACATATCTGTTTACTAAGTTCACGACCGAACGCTATTGAACACTGCGGAAATAGCGCTATATAAATAAATGATTGATTGATTGATTGATTGATTGATTGATCATTGATAATTTTCATGTCTTTAATGGTGTTTATTAAAGACTGATGTTTTAGTCTATATCCTTGAATTAAGTTGTTCTTGTAATGTAGAGCTTTCCTTTTCTTTTCTACCTGGTCATGCCATGAATGTATTTTTCTTTTTAATGTACGTGGAGTTGGAAGACTGTAATTATGTTCCTGCAATAGAAGACCACAACTGGAATAAATATAAAATTATGAACACGTTTCTTGAACTAATCGTAAAAAATAGAATTACAATTTTGTCATCCTATTTATTTAATGAAGAAGATAATAATAATGAACGAGAAAAGCTCAACAAAACCAGTCTTTTATTTTAAAACTTTGCAAACATTTCAGTAAAGTAACTTTTATTATTTGACTAACTTGGATAACTTTGACCGGAGTTCTCACATATGAATTGCTAGCATTATTTGACACCTACAAATAATTAATCATTTAGCCTTTGTATTACTTTAATTTAAAGATTTAATAAACATAATAACTTTCTAATTCTTTATAACCTTCAGCTACAAACATTTCCTGCAAGTAAAAAGTACCTGTATTTGGCTAGGCAGGTGAAGTCTTGGCACACTGCCTTTTTTCAATTTGCTTGACCCTTCATATGGCTCATACTGTTCAACATCAAAATGTCTACTGCAAACCCTTTCACCTACTTTAATTCTTCTACTACCTGCGTCACCAAAAATTGCTTCCTGCCAAGTTTCATTGACTTTAGCAACTTTAGGAAATCTTAAATTAAAAATAAGCAGAGCTTTGAAATGGAACCATTTTAACAATAAAACACTCAACTCTAAAAGTTACCCAGATCTACACAACAAATTAATTATATGGAAAGCTTTAAAAACCTGTGCATAAATACATTATCTTTAGATTTCGAACTTTTGCAGCCAGGAACTATGCAATTATCCGGCATTTCTTTAGTTTTTAAATAAGCAAAAGTAAACTATGGCGTAAGCAGACGAAATTTAGTGATAAGGATATAAATAGCAACCAATCAAAACACCTTATGTAACTAAAGTCTTTTATAGATAGAAAAAAAATTCACAATAGTATTGTGTTTATGTAAATTGTTTATTTTATTTTATTAACTACTTTAAAAAAAATTAACATTTTGTTCAACTTCGATTTCAGATGTAAACATTAGAAATTTAGTTTTAAAATTGTTTTTATTTACAATTATATTTTGTTTCATGTTTTTTTAATTAGTTTAAATTTTTTAAACTTATTTTCTACTTCGAAAGTTATGAATTGTTATATACTATGCTGGAGTAGCCGGCATATATATCTATGCCGGCCGGCCTAGGAAAAATGTGCGTATGGCGTATCTATATATATCTATGGTTATAACGTTATATAACACGCTACGCGATTCTTTCGTTTACACTTTTCCTTAAAACTCACATTTTTTCTATGTAAAATTTTTTAAATCATAATTACATTATTTATTTAATTAAAATAATTTTATATAACATTTTCCATTTTAAATAAATTATTTATACTAATTATCATAATTTGTAAACTAGTGTTTACTTTTCATCGTGTTTATAGTTAATTATAGCCGAGAATTATGTATTAATCCGCCACACGGGGCCGTCCGTGGGAAAGATTACCATTTTTTTCTTTTCTATTGGTATAAAATTTATAAAAAATGTTTGAAAAATACACGAAAATAATTTATTACGCTCCATTATTACGATTATTTATTTTGTACTGTCATATAATTGTGAAATGTGTAGCACTCTATTTTAATTAGTGATATTTACTTGCCAGTGTGCATTTTTTTAGCTATATTTTTACGTGCCTTTTTGTCAATTTTTCGTATTTCGATTAGAGAGTGACACGGCAATACCGCGGTAACGGGAACAAATTTCAGTGATTTCACCATTACCGCGCGGTAACGGGGAAAAAATGGGGGGGGGGAAATTTGCGGTAATGGGGAAAATGTTGACGGTAATTCCGCGGGAACGGTAATGAAGTTTTAAACTAATTTTAAAAAATTCAAAAAATTTTTTTAATTTTTTTTACTTTGTTTTATCGTCTTTGTACTTCGTTTAGCTAATTCTACCGGGCTGCGCCTTTTTTTTCTACGCAAGACTTGAGGCCTCATTAATTATTCATGAGATTCAACAGCACTTGATTAGTTGAGGCGGACATGGAGTTTTTAAGGCCAAAATTTGAGGTCTCATTAATTATTTATAAGACCTGGAAAAACCAACCAAATCCTCCATCTTTCTTATTTTATCTGAACTTGTATTATGGCGGCGTCAAAAGATTGCGATTTCGAAGTAAATATTCGTGCATGTGGTTTTTGTGGCTCTCAGATTAATGAAAAAATGCTTTCAAAGCTGCAAGTACGTTATTTAAATTTTTTAATTTACGTAGTGGTTGAAGCGATCTAAAATCTAAAAGTATTAATTTTAATTGCATTTCTTTTTGATTATATTGTTCCTTAGGATATTCTCCCTTCAGGAGTGCAATACCTGGTTGATTCATGCTCTGAAAGTGGTAGTGGGCTTGAAGTAACGATGCATGCCAGCATCCAAACTGAAGTACAGGTATTAGAGTGGCTGAAGGATTTTCAAGATCTGTCTTTTGAAACTTTTCGGGTATCGAGGACTTTTCCTGGCCAAGACAAAGTATTGTTTAAGGTGTGTGTGTGTAATAGTTTTGATTTGGTTGTGTGTCATTGATATAAAATAAATATGATAAGTTAATATAATAGTTTTATTTAATGATTATAGTATTTGGATTTTATTTTGCAGAAAATGTATCACTGCCAACATCAAACCCGTCATAATGGCATTAAAAACACTAACTGTCCATGTCAGCTAAGCCTAACACTCAGGCGAACAGAATTTTTTTGAGCAACCGGCAACATGGTTAAACGTCCCAGCAGGTTATTATTTTTTAACTCTGAAATAAAAGGTCATTAGTTAATTAAAAATACTTAAAATACATATGCATGTTTGCGCATGCAGCCATGACAAGTTATTAAAGTTTGACATTTTTACATTTTCTGTAAGCATTCAATAATTAAATTTTATTTTCCAATAGTAATGGTATGTTTGTGTAATTTTAGATCTGAGGATCCTCACATGCCTGAGTACCCTCTCTTCATAAGCATGAAAGGCAAACACAATCATACTGTTTGTACTGCAGCTGCATTAAAGTATCGTGATGTAGATGAGTCCATATGCCAAAAATTTGAAGATTTATTCAAGACTGGCTATTCACCTTCTGGGGCGTATCATCTACATCAGTTTGATCTTCTCACTCAGTATAATTCAGAGTATTATAAAATAAGTGGAGATCGACGTTTCAGTCCAGATAAGTCTTGGTGCTACAGGTATATTAACTTGTTACAATTACATTAACTTCTTAAAAACTTGATATCAAATTTCATAAATATTTGCAACAAATTCATGTAGTTTGGATTTATTGAAATGTTATAAGAATGATAAAATCAGATTGAGATTAATAAAGAATAATCTATGTATTGCATTATTAACTAATTAATCTATGCATTCAATTTATATCTAATTTTGTTTTTTCAGGTTATACTACAAACTGTTTCAAAAAACTTATGGCTCGACCGAAATGAATTTTCCAGCACTGAAACAGTATGTCGAAAAAATCAACACTGATATGCGTTCTGCACATGATTCATTGTCCAACACCGATGAAAACTTTGTTGCTATCAGTGATTGCAGTGAAACCCTGGTCATTGCCATTTGTACCCCGTTAATGAAGCGAGTGCAATAAATGATCAAGTACAGTGGAGAGCTTGTTTTTGTCGATGCAGGAGGCAACATGGACAGGCAAAACACTCGAGTATTTTTACTGCTGACACATTCTGCAGCAGGTGGTCTGCCTTTAGGTGTTCTGCTGGTTGCTAATGAAAAATCGGAGACGATCAGTTCTGCATTGCAGTTGTATTTGTCTCTTCTAAATGATTACTGTTTTGGAGGTCGTGGCAAACAAGGGCCTGTAGTCTTTATGACGGATGACTCTGCTGCTGAAAGAAAGGCTTTGAAAAACGTGTTCTCTGAGTCCACAATGTTGCTATGTAGTTTTCATATTTTGCAGGCATTTTTGCGATTCTTGTGGGACAGCAACTCAGGCGTAAAAAAAGAACATCGTCAAGAATTGTTTTTTTTTATGAAGTCCATGCTATATGCACCCTCAGAAAGTGAATTAGATATTGCTTTTAATAAAGCTACTTCAAACTCTCTGGTGCAGCAAAATTTGAAGGTCCTCAAACATCTTGAGGCATTGAACAGCCGACGCTCTGAATGGGCACTCAGCTACAGATCACAACTGTTAATTCGAGGAAATAACACCAACAATTTTTGTGAGAGTGCCATGCGTGTTATAAAAGATAAAGTGTTGCAAAGAACTAAAGCCTTCAATATTGAACAATTGGTTGATTTTGTTATTACTCGGCTCGAATCACATTATCAGTGTCGTCTTATCGACATTGCCAACAACAGAGTGGATTCTAATCTAACATCTCGGTTTTTGGCATCTGATTCAACAATTAATCTTTCATTAGTACGCCAACTACAGGAAGACACGTATGAGGTTCCCAGTGAATACAGCCAAGGTGTAACATACATTGTCGACATGGGGATTGGCTGCTGTACTTGTGCTGTTGGTGAAACTGGTTGACCCTGCAAACATCAGTCGGCAGTTATGAAAGTGTTTCGCCTTCCAAGCTGGAATTTTATACCGACTACAGATCCAGATATGCGCCGCATTTTCTATGTTGTTGCGACTGGTGACGATAAAGTTTCAGCAAGTTGGTTCGAGTCACTTACACCTACATCAGATGTGCTGCCTGTGGCACATCGGCCAAAACAGCCAGCGGTGTTAGATGATACATTGATGGATGTGGAAGAAGATAATTTAAAAGATCTTCCAAATTCATCTACAGTTGAGATAATGGAAGCACTTTTTATCAAATTGAGAAACCTCTACCTCTCTGATCCTGCCAATGTTGGACCAGCAATGGAGTCATGCAGCAAACAATGTAATGCTATGAGTAATTCCAGAATTATTTCTGCATTGCATTGTTTTGGGAAAGATACTGGTGCCGCACTTTCAGGAAAAACAAGGCTAGTCGGTCTAAAAAACATTGGAGTTCAGCCAACAGCATTGGCACGACGGAAAATGGCGGTAGGTGGTCGCAAGCGTTGTTATTTGGGTCGGCCACCACGATCTTCTTTTGTAGAGGAACATGGCTACTTCAAGAAGCGTTTAGGGGCACATTGTAATGTGATGCCCAAACATCGAGCACAACACAACCTTCAACTAGCTGTAGCCAATGTAGAAGCTCTTGGTAAAAGCCATCAGGCTAAATAATGTCTTTTGTCTTTATCAAATGTAGATTTTTGTTTATATTAATGTAGATTTTTTTATAGTAATGTATATTTATTTTTTACACTTTTATAAATAGGTTTTTTTTATATGGTTTTTGTATTACTGTTCTCAATTTATCAAATTTACATAAAAAAAGTTTCGATGTTTTGTACTGTTTGTTTTATAGCTCTGCTCTGTAGTAAATGTTATTGTCATATTGTTTTATAGCTCTGCTCTGTAGTAAATGTTATTGTCATTGCATTACTGTTCTCAATTAGTTAGATAGATTTTGCTATTTGTTTTTCTTTTCTTTATACTTTATAATATAAAGTTCAAATGGTTTCCTTTATCAATAAATATCATATTTATTTTTTCATATCTGTTTTTCAATTAATATTGCTCTGTTTTCTTTTGAGGTTTTAAAATCTGTTTTGAAAGTGCCTAAAATTAGAACTAAATAAAAGTTTTTTTATAACATTTGCATAACTATACTTATGCACATACACCACACACACACACTGAAAAACGCTCAACTGGCGCAGGTGACATGGGCGGAGTCAACCTACATTAATAGCCATGAAAGCTGCATGATAGACGTGTGGTTTATCCAGGCCCGTAGCTAGCGGGGGGGCTGCAGCCCCCGACTAAAAATTTAAGCCCCCCCACTAAAATTTTTGGCAGGTTTTTTCACTTTATTTACACCTAAGCCAGCCAAGTGATGGTGAAGTTATGATATGTAATATAAATATAAATATAAATGTATTAAATAAAATTAAATAAAAATAAAGGTAAATTTAAATATAAAATTACTAATAAAAATTTGCATGCCTGTACAGGGGCGGCGCCAGGAATTTTGTTCTGGGGGGGTCCAAAATGTCCAAGGACAAGTTGAAATATATATATATATATATATATATATATATATAAACTATGTAAGAAATAAATACTGAAGTATTTACACTAGCAGATCACAATTTAGTCCTGTTTTTCTCTAGTTTATCTAGGTTTGTTATGGCAAACGTTCAAATAAAAATAGAAAAATATTTGTTGTTATTACTAGTTTTTTCAAAAATTAAAATGTATTCAACTAACACGAAGTAAGAGTTCAGAAAACGAACGAAGCTATTAAAATTATTATTCAATAATATCATAAAGTACTTAACAGTAAAAAAAACAGTGAACTATCATCAAAAACATTTGAATCATCATCAAGCTATACAGAATGTTTAAGAATAACCACTATAATGTAGTTTAAACTCCATGGAGGAAAAACATAGTTTGAAAAAGGAAAAAAAGAAAAAGAAAGCCCGCCGCAGGCGAAAAATTTTTTGGACTATTTTTAGTCTGCAGTATTTTTTTGGTATCTTTAATAATTTAGCAATGAAAGAAAAAAAAACTGCAAACTGAAGATAGTCAAACCATGGACGTCTATATAATAGCAGCCACGAACCACGTGGAGTCTGTTTGGCAGAAGGCCAAAGAAAAAAACAAGAGGCGTTTCGGCACTCACAGGACATTGTTAGACAACTACCTTTAGGAGTTTCTGTGGAGACAAAGATTTGGTGACTCTCCATTTCACAATCTCGTGTCACACATCCGCATGGTATATCGTAGAGGCTGTAAATTAAAACTAAATTTTTTTATATGTTTGTTTTTAGTGAATAAAGAAATTATTGTGTTATACTAATTGCGCTTTGTCGTTCAAAATATATATCTATGTTACGGGCCGAATGTAAACAAAATTGCCGGTACCCGCACTTATGCATAAGTGCCGAAAAGACTGGAAACCAACTGCCAGTTCAATAATTTGCTCAATTTTTTTCAATGAATTAGACTTTGAATCCAGTTGTGTCGATACAAATCAGCATCGGCATCAAAGAAGGAAAAAACTAAAATATGCGTGTGAAGTTAGCCTCGAGGCTGGCAATGCTAATTAAAAAAAAAAAAATTGCTTGCACTGGGGCTATGCTATACATTGTTGGATGGGGTATAAAAATGAAATCGAATGGTATATTTGGATTGTCTTCGGTTCAACAAATAAAAAAGTTATAAGCGAAAAACGACGATTTTCCGCCGAAAATTGCATAAAATCAACATTGGCTCTTCTTTGAGAAAATCGATCTTTTTTTAAACTTCTGCACTGGGTATATCCGAGACGCTTGTTTTTAGATAATTCAATATCAAATCCAACAATATAACTTTCGCTTCTCAAAGTTAATAAATAAAAAAGTTATCGAATAAAACGTCGGACCGTATACCAAAGAAACCGAGAAAGCGAAACATAAACAGACGCTGCGATTGGACAATCGAGTCTAGCTCACTGTGGCTAATTATGCAAAATATTCAAATATGCAAAGTCGCTACTCGTTAACACGTTCAAATTTTATTTTTAAGAAACCTTTATTTAACTTAAATAATATATATATATATATAAATATATAGTAGCCAAATTTTTTTATTGTTTTTCTCGCTCCCGTTTCCTTCCCCGGTCGTTTTCACGATCCCGGTCGTTTTCACGATCCCGGTCACTCTCACGATCCCGGTCGCTCTCACGATCCCGGTCGCTTTCCCGATTTTTAAGAAAATATATTGAAGTTTACGATTAAAAATTTTTATTAATGAAAATGTTTGTAAAAAAAATATCTATTTAATAAAATCTAAGCATAGCATGCAAGTGAAGTGTTTCGTTTTGAACTCTTCCTTCGAATACATTAAAAATGTGCATTTTTGGTGAACCCACCTTCTACATTTTTCACACTCCACCCAGTCCTCACCTGCACCCTCTCCACCGGTCCCGCAATACAAACAATAATTTGTCATGCTGTCCGATGCCAGCATGATTTCTTTTAGCCACTCTTCCCTTTCACTATCGGGATTAAAAGAACCACTCAGATCTTCTCCACGATCAAGCCTTCTAATAAAAACACCCACAAAAATGCCACAATTATTGGCATCTTTTTGATACTTAGTCACGGGTGGCTTTTTAATGATTAAACGTGGATTTATAAAAAAAAAAAGCATTATTTTTCATCTTATATAAAGTAGATACAAATTTAGTAAAATTAATTACAAGTCGTATATCTTCCGGGTTTTCTCCATATGGATTATAAAAATAAATAGAATTGTCCTGGTTATCATAAATTTGTAATCGTAAACTTCAATATATTTTCTTAAAAATCGGGAAAGCGACCGGGATCGTGAGAGCAACCGGGATCGTGAGAGTGACCGGGATCGTGAAAACGACCGGGATCGTGAAAACGACCGAGATCGTGAAAACGACCGGGATCGTGAAAACGACCGGGGAAGGAAACGGGAGCGAGAAAAACAATAAAAAAAATTTGGCTACTATATATTTATATATATATATATATATATATATTATTTAAGTTAAATAAAGGTTTCTTAAAAATAAAATTTGAACGTGTTAACGAGTAGCGACTTTGCATATTTGAATATTTTGCATAATTAGCCACAGTGAGCTAGACTCGATTGTCCAATCGCAGCGTCTGTTTATGTTTCGCTTTCTCGGTTTCTTTGGTATACGGTCCGACGTTTTATTCGATAACTTTTTTATTTATTAACTTTGAGAAGCGAAAGTTATATTGTTGGATTTGATATTGAATTATCTAAAAACAAGCGTCTCGGATATACCCAGTGCAGAAGTTTAAAAAAAGATCGATTTTCTCAAAGAAGAGCCAATGTTGATTTTATGCAATTTTCGGCGGAAAATCGTCGTTTTTCGCTTATAACTTTTTTATTTGTTGAACCGAAGACAATCCAAATATACCATTCGATTTCATTTTTTATACCCCATCCAACAATGTATAGCATAGCCCCAGTGCAAGCAATTTTTTTTTTTTTTAATTAGCATTGCCAGCCTCGAGGCTAACTTCACACACGTAACTAAAATTAGAGTCCGGACAGCTTTTTCAACGTCGACTGAAAAAAGGTGCAGTACCTAGTATTTTTCCCGGTGCTCCAAAATACTGCTCAACTTGTAGAGTACCGTCAAGATCTACTGTTTGTGCTACAGTTTCAATTCGCCACGAGTACGAAATAAAAAGAAATGTTGAGATGGAGAAGAATTTTTTCAAAAGTGATTGTTTAGCAAATCAAACACCTAACGTTTTGGCAGAACGGTTGAAGAATGAAATGACTTTGCCAACAAACTTCACTATTACCACAATTGATGGCATTTTGTTAATTTATTGTTTTAAAGTAGAAGCTGGTAAAGTTAAAGTGGCTGTTTGCATCTCGGTGGCAGAAAATCTGTCAACGGTTGTCAGTGTGGTTAATGTAAATGTTCCAGCCGACACACTCAAAGATTTTTTAACAAACGGATTAGTTACGACAACGTCTCAGCTTATTAATTTGGCAGCTCGAATGAAGACTTGGTCAGAAAATTTAAAAACTATAACCTGTCCGTCATTCACAAAAATGGCTGTTAGCATTTTAAAAGAAAGAATAAACATCTTAACAGAATGCAGTCCAGAAAGTGAAAAACAACGCAAACTTGAATTTGATTTAGAACAAGCCAAACTGCTTACAAAAAGCAAGTTTCATTGTCATTACTCACCAAGGCTCACAATCATGTCATATATACGATTCATGCAGAAAGTCCAGCAGCTTATAACACTTTAAGAGAATCGAGTTGTGTAACTATTCCATTGACCAGCATTTTGAAAAAGATCATAAAATGTCTTGATGAAATGTATGGGCTCGATAATTTTGTGCTTGCTATTTAATTTCTGTAAAACAGATCCTTGATAGCAGCAGCAGGAAGATTTGACACGACCATCAGAGTACGCTTTAATTTTATGCGTACATTGCTGGAAAGTTTTTAAAGAAATCAAGGCATCACCAGAACTGGCAAAATTATTTCTATCGTCATCGAGTCACAGAGTGCTTTTCTGCAAAATAATTGATTGCACACCTTTGAATCTTAACTCAGAACTGGAAACATACAATTTTTACTGTTTTAATTATGACAATGTTAAAATATTGAAAATTTTCTAATAACTTTGACTTTACTACTAATAACTATAATTGTTATAATTTTAAATTCTTAAGTTTACTTTTTCTTTATTTTTTTATGATTTTTACTTTTTATGGATTTTGGTTAAGTAAAATATATTTGTTTTATCTCAAAACAGCGTTGTGTTTTTCACTCTACATGATTTAGCTATAAATCAAACTTATAATGCGTATATGAAGCATTGCGCAGTCATGGGACCAACTGGGTACAAGGCTATTATTGGCTGACTGTCCAGATACTATTATATAGACGTCCATGGTCAAACTCAGTCTCAAACCAGTTAAAAATACAGTGATTAACCCAATGAGATTCAAGTACCCCCCCCCAGTAAAAAAAGTCTTTGGATTTGCAAAAATCCCACGGGTGACACCTGTCGGAGCTGGGGGGGGGGTCCGGACCCCCCCGCCCAGCGCCGCGCCTGTAGAATGAACCATTGCTACAACCCATACCAAAAAAGAGCAAAAGTACAGAGTAGCACGTTACGTGATTCTGTAGTTATGTCTACTCTTGGACAGAGTGATGAGCAATAGTGTTCACCAGAGTGGAATCAGCTTTGTGCTGTTTATTTTAGCACGTTGAACAGTATATTAGGAGAGTTGATGGAGAGCTTTGTTGATAGTTATTTAAGTTATTCTAAAGGTTTGACTTGTGCAGTGTCTGCCCTTCTACCAACATCAGACAAGTTTTTAGATGTCAACGACCTTAAACCGTTGACGCAACTGCTAAAACAAGACAGGCATGACGATGGTGAAAATATATTGCAGACGAGGCTCTCATTACAAGTAGGTTTCTAAAAAACAAATTTCAACCAGGCTGCAGTCTCCAGAAAGTGATGAATTTTATGCTGGACTATAAAGATGCATTTCGTACTCTAAATTGGCACTATTATATTCAGCTGCAATGACTCTTGACATCTCGATTGCCACTTGTGAGAATTTATTTTTTTGTCTAGCACGAGTACTACGAGCACAGAGAAGATCAATGTCCCATCAGAGAAAGAGCAAACTTGTACTTCTGGCATTTAAAAAATGGCTCTGTAAAGCAATTGATATGGATACCTATCAAATACCAAGAATGCAATAAAATAAAATCGGATTCAAATAATTGACTTGACAATGATCAAACCATATTATAATGAAATGCACTTTTTAGTTTAGTTTCTCATTTCAAGCTATTACACATCCATTCATGTTTTAAACATGAAAATTGTCATCAGTTTCATAATCAGTGCTTGGACTTAGTTTTACAATATTATAATAACTTTAATCTTACAGTTTTAAAACAGAGAAAGAAGCTAATTCAGCTTAGCTGACAAACTTTGACTTTTGATTTTTGAATGACTTTCAATAATTCAAACTATTTTCATTAGAGATGTACCGGAGCGGGTCGAGCCGAACCGAACCAGATCTTTTGCGATGCTGAAAAAACTACCAAGTTTCAAACCTTATTCATGAATCAGTTATTTTCTCTTATTAATTTATCTTCCTCTCATTTTACTACATGTAAAATAAACAAAAACACATGATGAAAAAAGAAAAATTTAAATTTATTTAGTTTAAAGAGATTCAAAATTAAATAGGGGTAAATTGTAACGCAGAAAAGCCAACATTTCAGTTTTTGCGGGTGCTAACCTATTTCATTTGTCATCATTGATGTTTGCAGCAACACTCAATAGGCGTTCGCTGTAAACAGAGGTGGAGAAGACAAAAAGATTTTGACAATTAATGCTAAGATAGCTAAAATTTATAAGCGTACTAATTGCTATATACTATCGTAAAAGTTCACCGCCGGTATTAACAAAAACGACGATAATAAAACGTAAACCATAGAAATTGCACTAAAATCATAGAAAAAAATAATTATTTAAATTTTGAGTTACGTAAGGGTGCGTTGTAAAATTCATCGGATATGCTAATCAGATATATCTGATGAGCGAGAAAGCGTTGTTAATTACATCCGGGGTTGAAGTGTCGCGCGTTGTTAATTACATCCCTTAGTCATCGGATGTGCATTCGATAAGTCCTGCTCGAGGGCGGATTGATTGTCAGATTTAAACATTTAAGATGGCTACCGCTACGGTTGACGAAACCTTTTTTGTTAATATTAAGGGTATTAATATAAAATTAAGAGTTAGATTTTCAGATATTGCTGAAGCGGAAAGGTTTATTGCTGAAAGTTAGTATTTTTATTTTATTTTAGTAAAACGTTATTTGGTTAACTTAGACTTTAGAAGTTGTTAGGCTGAGATAGTTTAAAATTTCGTTGCTTAGTTTTTTCACAACTGTTATTTTATAACAGTTTTAGTTTGAAAGCAATAAAGTGTAGTGTTTTAGCTTTAATTTTATTTTTATAGTTTTATTTGACTTTTGATGAGCTCAAAAAGTTGCTCATTTACAATTTACATTGATGCTTCTGAAAATTAACATAAGAAGTTTATTTTCATTCACAATGGTTGAACCAGCCTTGATAATTTTTTAATCTTATCAAAATAAACTGTTCTTACAACTCATGTTTTAATAATTGGCTGTATAATAAATGTTAATGTTAACCACCACCCATCCTTTATTTTCAATCTTGTGATTTATTTTTATTGTAAATAGTTTATAAGCTAATCATGTCAGGAATCAATAATAAACCTGTTTAATTGTGAATCTTCATATTTTAATTGAAATGTTTTTTTAATTTCAAAGATTCTTATTATCATGGTAATGTCTAGAGTCAGTAGAGTCTATAGATTAACTCTAACTCTATACAGAAATTGTTTGTGATGATGTTGTACTTGAACACTTTTTTAAATGGTCCCCTGTAATCATGGAGGCATCCTCCCACAAAATGAATTGTTCAATTTATTGAGAGTCACACATGTCTGCATTACTACTGGACAAAATTTGATTTTTTGAGTTGCAGCAAATTATATTTAATGTATGTTTGTACCGGTTAAATAACAGATAATGTTTATTCATCCGAAGTTATGCAAGAAGGCAGTCCAATGAGCTGGTGAGGGGATTATATGGGATTGAACCCTGAATGACTATTAGCTTAATCATTATGTTTTGTATAATAAAGTAGAAAGTGCAACATCAGGTTTCATGTTTAGCAACTTTAATAGACGGAAATGGTTTAGGCTAGATGACTATGGACCTTAAAATCATTTTATACAAATTTATTTGTAGCACTAACTTTTTGTTTTGCAGTTGTGTTAGACCAAAGTGGGAGCGTGATAAACATTGTTGGCCCTCCATCAAAAACTGTGTCGCTCCTAGCAGCTGGTATGATATTGCTATATTTTTTTTTAAATTGTTTAGATTTAAACATAGTTTTCCTGTTTTCTCAGACTTGGTTTCTGAGAGCATTCAACAACCAAAGGAACCTCCAAAAAGTCCCAAACCATCGACCAAAAACTTAGGTACGTTTTTAATATGCTGACGTTTTGACCATGTTTGAAGGAAATGCATTATACTCTTTTTTGATTGTTGTAAATTATTCTAATTTTGCAGAATTCCGATGGACGAAAGAAACCATCAAGTTTTTGATTTCATTGCGCGCAGATATGGAGAAAGACTTTGCCAACCCCAAAGTGAAAAAGTTAAAATTGTGGAACAAGATAAGTTGTAGTTTTAATGAAACGCTCCAGCTCAAGTCGTCTGCAACGATTTGCTTAGAAAAGTTCAAAAATCTTATGTAGTCGTACAGGCGCATCAAGGATAAAAAATGGGCAAGCGGTGGAGAGGCTACAACTTGGGCATATTTTGAAATAATGGATGAGATGTTAGGGGGAAGACAACTTTTCATCCATCTCTTCCCACATTGGTAACCGCATCACCCATTCCATCTGCATCAACTACTCCTTCTGTTCAGCCAACTGTCACCCCGACATCAACAAAACTTCAGGGCAGCAGAAAGAGGAAGCTTGAAAAAAAGCAGGAAAGACAAGGGAGGGATGAAAAATTCTTTGGACTCATGGAACGTCTAATAGATGCTAATGAACGAAATTTAAAATTAATGGAACAAATTTATTTAAATCAAAATAAAGACATTTAATTAAAAAGTTCTTGTGCTATTAAATCTCTTTTTGAGTTAGCTTTCAAATCGTTTTCCAGGGGGGTAAATGAGTGATCATCATTGGTGTTGTTTTCCTCGAAATCAATTAAATCATCAGTGTCCAGGCAGAGGTTGTGTAAGCAACAAGCTGTCAAGACCATTGTGGAAGCAGTTCTTGGGCAGGCAACATCTAGGTACTTTAACCTTCTAAACCTCCCTTAAGAAAAAAAATAAAATAAGTCTACAAGTTTAAAAATAAGGGTAAACAGTTTACAGGTAAGGCTAAAAAATTTACCTTTTAGAAGGCCATATGCTTGCTCAACCACAACTCGCACAGAGCTTAATTTTTTGTTAAAGTGCTTTTTTGTAGCTGTCAAGTTGCCATTATCTCGATATTGCGTCATCAGAAATGTTCTTAAAGGATAAGCAGAGTCACCCAGTATATGCGAGTTACTCGGAATTATGGCATAATTTTCTAGTTGAGAAAGTATTGGACTCCGGCTCCAAACTCTAGCGTCATTGCAGGAACCAGGCCATCCACTCACAACATCCATAATTCTCATTTCATGGTCAACAATGACCTGCAACAAAATTCCAGAATATTCAATTGTAAATGAAACAATAATGGCACTCACAACATTGTAGAAAACTATATCAAATGTCTGATGAAACTTACTTGCAACAAAATGGAGTGAAATCCCTTCATGTTGTAGAAGCTGCCAGGGTCCTTAACAGGTTTTTTGATGGGTATGTGTGTCCCATCCACACATCCACAAACATTAGGGAAACCAGACTGCCGAAGGTTGTTGAATGTTGGATTCAACAACCTTCGGCAGTCTGGTTTCCCTAATGTTTGTGGATGTGTGGATGGGACACACATACCCATCTCCATTCCTTGTTCTTCAAAGAAATGTAAATTACTAATAGACCAGCTTTTTTGAGACTAAAACAACTAGAATACCTGTTGGCCATTTCACAAACTGATCAGAAATGGCAGTAATTTTTCTGCACACCCTCATGCAAAGTCGCTGAGCAAGTCCCCTTTCCAAACCAAATCTAAGGGCTATGCCTCGGTAGCTTTTTTGGTTGGCGAGCGTCCACAGCATGACCAGGCCTGCTTTTTGAATGTCGACTGGGCATCGACCAACCCGGACTCAGTCTTCTCCGGCCCCCAGCATAGTCATTAACTTCTGTTGAATGATATATAGTAAATATAAACTTGGATTAATACCTATGCTAACCGGATTTTCAACTATTGTAAATTACCTCAAATGTTGACTTCTTCATTCGAAAATGGGATTTAAAATCTAAATCACACATAAAAAGAAATCTTCTGTGGCCTTGTCGCTCTGTAACTTCATCATCTACAAAATAATTACACTGTTTAAAGTACACAAAAGCTCCTGACCTATAACAATGATAATTAAATCTAGTATCTAGTATTCCTTGGACTTGGAGTGCTGAATTCTAATTTTTTTATTATTATTCCGCCCGTAATTTTTTTAATTGATCATATACACAAGCAAATCAAATTGTAATGGAAAGCTAATGATTAATCTAACATCTTAATTCTTCAAGATTAATCTCTAATGTATCTCTCTGTACGCTGCAGAGCTTATTAACTAACAACTTTAAGTCTAACTAACTGAACATATTTCGAATTCAGCACCGATAAACTAATAGCGTCTAAAATAATAATTAAGCTGTATCATAGCCAACCTTTGTCATCCTCCGATTCAGAGTCACAATTATCATAACTAAAAAAGTGTTTAATACATTGAGTGGCAAGAGTTAAATTTGAATTCGAAATATAGGCAAAATTTTTAATGGATCCATTTTTTACATCCGCCAGGCTCATCAGCCGTTGTTAAATACATCCAGCATCCAATCAATCCTTGCATCCATCCCATAAATCTCGGATGCAGCGCTGGATGTATTTAACAACGCACCCTAACCTTCCGCTTCGGTTTTTGAGGTCCTTGCTCCGGCCGAACCGAAGCTCCGGTATAACGCGAAAATCCGGCGAATATTCGGTCCGGCCGGAGCTCCGGTACATCTCTAATTTTCATAATTTACTATTTTTAGTGCTAGTCTGACACTGCAATGCTATTAACCCTAATATTCTGAACTGATTAATTTGAAGAAACAATTTAAAGCTTACTGTCAAACCACACAATCTTTTCAACAATATAAGTTTAATGATAGACTTGATATATAATCTAATCTTCTATTTAGATTGTTTAGAAACTGATGACAAGTTGTACGTGTAACACATGAATAGATGTTTAGTAACTTAAAATAAAAAAGTTAACTAAATAGTACATTTTATTATAATGTGGTTTGATCTTTGTCAAGACAAATATTTAAATCCGATTTTATTTTATTGATTTCTTGGCATTTGATACAGATGTACAAGTTTTTATCAAAAATAAAATAAGCAAGTTATTGTATTGTGGACTATAACGGTTGTCTTAATCAGTAATTAAATTTGGACAATTTGATTCAGTGCTGTCATCCCAGTGGTGTGCCATGCACGCATCAAAAATCAAGATTGTGGATAACAACAAGTATACTGTTATTTGACAAAATTGCCTGTGAAAATTGTTAATTTTTGTTATTACGAGCAGCAATACTGCAACTCTTAGAAAATCTAAAATCACATAATAGGATATCCGAAATTGGATGCCATTTTGTGCCAAATGCTACAAAATGCTTTGGCGAATCTCCTTATCGCGAGGGGCTTCGCACCTGCGGCGCTCGCGCTCAGGCTTCTTCGGTGCCCTTGTTCGTCAGTAGCCCCCTACTAATTCTCATAGCCCCCCACTCACTAAATCCTGCCTACGGGCCTGGGTTTATCTTTATAATTAGACGGACCCAAACAAATTGAGTAAACAAGAAGATTTGAACGAAGACTTCAAGGGTGGAGCATGGTTGAAAAATCATTTTTAATTTTTACAAGATCAAAAATTATAAAATAATATTACGAAAAAAGATACTTTTTTCAAAAACACGCTTTTATTTATGTGTGGAAAGTGCACTAAAAAGTATAAAATATTTTTTTTCCTTTTCTTCTATATGTCATCAAATAATCTTTGACTAAAAATAAAAGCGTGGGACGCTCATCATAATCCATGGATTATGATGGAAATGGATTAGGATGATCTCCCACGCTTTTATTTTAGTCAAAGATTATTTGATGGCATATAGAAGGAAACGAAAAAAAATTATTTTATACTTTTTAGTGCACTTTCCACACATAAATAAAAGCGTTTTTTTTGAAAAAAAAGTATCTTTTTTCGTAATATTTTTAACTTTTGCACTGAAAATATCCGAGACGCTTGTTTTTGGATAATTCAATATCAAATCCAACAATGTAACTTTCGCTTCTAAAAGTTAATAAATAAACAAGAAAAGGAAAAACGAGTTTTTCAACACAAACTTTAATTTCAAATACACTCGATTTAGAAATACGAAAGATGTTCAAATAAGGTTTTTTCTATTGAATCATGAATCCAATATAAAGCTAGGTATATGCTCAAAGTTTCAGCTTCCTAGCTAGTCAAAAAGCTGGTTAAATTTTACTTGCAAGGTTTGCGTACAGAGAAAGCCACACACACAAACTGAGATTGTAACCTAAATAAAATTTTGTAAAAAGTTATTGAATAAAACATCGGACCGTATATACTGCGCTGCCATGGAAAAAGAAGCAAGTCACATAAACGTGATTTCGCAGAAAACGCAAAACTAATATTTTTTAAAACCCTTCTTGATTCATCTATATATATATATATATATATATATATATATATATATATATATATATATATATATATAAGATTATGTGTGTGTGTGTAAGTAACTTATGCGTTGCTACACCATTCATTGACTTACAAAATAAAATTTTTACACAAGCTTGGAGGAAGGTTTTAGTGAAAAAAATTTAAATTTAATTTTAACGGAAAAGCAACTGAGAACGAAAGAGCGAGCGGGAAAGGAAAAGCAAGAGAAAGCGACCGACCGAGATCAAAAGAGAAAGTGACCGGGAGCGGGAAAGCTACCGGGAGCGAGAAACCGACCAGGAGCGAGAAAGCGACCGGGAACGGGAGAGCAAGCGGGGAAGGAAAAACGGGAGCGAGAGAGACAACATTAGAAAAACCTCTAAAAGCCCCGGGCAACGCCGGGCACCCCGCTAGGTGCAATTATAAATAAAAGTGTTATTCTAAACGGTTTAAAATGTTGTTTCTGACAGTAGTACACTTGTTTCTTTTTTTAATGAAAAAAAAATATTTAAAAATACCATGTCTTTGTGAACTAAAACAAGCGAAGCAAAAAACAAAGTTTTTAAAAAACACACTTTTGTATTTTTACACTATACAATATACATAAACAACGAGCATATTAGCATAGACGAAAACATCACAAATAATTATTAATTTGATAGAATGCATTGTTAATCAGTTCGTAGGTATATTTAAATTTTGAAGTCTCTAGCTCATTGGGAAGTTAGTTTAAAATCGATCGCAAAATTTGACGACAGACAGAGAAGTCAAGTTAAGTAAAAGTGTGTAAAAAAGAAAATAATTTTTTTCTGGGCTGTGTGAGAAATGTCTTGATGGAGGCATGCGTTAATTGTGGACATTCGTATAACAAACCACACATTATGGCACAAGGCTTTCGTGGGCACATGGCTCGACTCATTCCATCCCGCCAACTAATAAGTGCAATAAGTTGGACAAGGACCGGCAAATCGACCTCCCTTGCAGCTAGCAATTTAACCAGCCTTGGATGATCCTCATAGGTTATGGTATCACCGCCTGTCTCCGTCGCTTTTTGAAACAAGCCATAAATTTTCAACACTTAATATAATGTTAATCCGATGCATCCGATGAGTGAACAAGTAAATTAAAAACGAATTTTTAAAACCCAATGCTTTTATATGTAATTAAAACACAAATTTTGCAATCAATTTTTTGCAAACACATATACATAAATTCCTAGATAAAAAATATAATAAACACACACACGTACACATAAATATATATAAATTAATCAAAATTAACTAAATTAATTGACTTATTGTAAAACTAATAATTGAATATTGCATTGTCTTCTATTTTGAGCATGTATGCAAAATTTGAAAAAAATCTATCATCAGGAAGTGACTCAAAAATTGATTGCAAGATTTAAAACAGACAGAGAAACAGACAGACAAAGAAACAGAGACGACGAGTTAATAAAAGCATTGGTAATAAAAAGCGTTGTTAATTACATCAGGGGTTGAAGTGTCGCGCGTTGTTAAATACTTCCCTTAGTCATCGGATATGCATCCGATAAATCCTGCTCGAGGGCAGATCACTGATCTCTATAATATTACTGGATTGCGCTTAGACCTGCATGGGAGTCGCCGCTGGTCGCCATTTTGGAACTCTTAGGCCACGCCTACCTACCTGATGCTATTGACGAATATTTTTTGAAGTGTAAAAATACCGAATTACGCTGCTAGTAATTGCTTTAATAAACAAAATAAGGGAGCAAAACAGTCATTTTATTTGTAAATACGTAATTAATGCAGTTTCCTAGCAAAGTTTATTTGCCGCCAGGGCTAGCAACACTCCGTAAGGCGTTTGGCTGAGCAGCTTTATTACTGCTTAAATAATTTAAAGTGAGCCTCAAACTCATGTTGAAAGGTTTAAAAAAATAATTTTTGTTTAAGTTTTAAGTTCGCAAAGATGAAATGTAGAATTTCTGACTTTGTTTCTAGCTTCGTTGAATGCTAGGAAAGCAGAAGCACAAAAATTTAAAAAAAATTAATTGATACATTTTTAAAGACAATTTAAACAAAAAAAATAATATGCAAACAACCATTTAATCGTACAATTTATTTTCACAAAGATATTTCGATTTTAAGATCATGAATCGCAACTTCAGTTCAGCTTTGTTAAAGCATCCAAAAAGTGGGTTTGTGGCAAGAGAATACACCTTAGTTATAGAATAGAGCCGGGCATAGCAAGAACCTTCACATCATATCACATGCAGCCCATTGCTACAAAAACTTCAAGTCATTGGTTTGTATATAAATCCATTAATATTTAAGTAATACAAATAAAATAAAACAACAACGTAATGGCAATTAGCTTAGGGGAGAGTAGTACCAAATGGCCACACAATTTTACACTTTTATTCAAATCAATCATACAAAAAAACTATAAGTGATAGAAATAAAAAATTTTCACATAATGAAAGCAAAAACGTTCCACTACTGAAAACCGCGCATTAAAACTTTTCAAATTATAACAATTTTATAAAAAACGATAAATAACGCAACCTTTTCCAAAATTTCTGGCTGGCCATTCAGTACAACCTGGTAGTATTGAATGGCCACTCATGCAATTTTTATTATAGAAGACACAATTCTCAACAAATGGTAAGCCAAAATATTTTATTTCACAGAAAAATCTTTATTAATGTTAATTAAAAAATAAAATTTTTTTTTGTCATTTCATTGAAAAGTTGTAGCCTATAAACCAAGACAATATGCTGAAAAGTCAAAAGAAAATTTTATATGTCCATTTCTGCGCTTAGATTTTTGAAGGATTGGATCTCCTAGTTTTACAACAATCTGATCCATATCAGCCTCACAAATCCCTTTGTCTTTAGATAAAAATTTGGCCTCTTCGGTGTCTTTATCTTTGTATACAAATTTCAAAAAATCAGCCGAAACTTTATCCTCTTTTACTTCAACAATTTTGCCTACATAATAGGTTTTTGAGTCAAAAACATATTCAAAAAGACACCAATCCCCTATTTCTATCTTGGCGCTGTCAATGCTAAAATGAGGATCTTTACTGGTGAGCATATTTTTGAATGTTGATTTCCCGTCATGCTCGATGTCTGGGAAGCTTTTAGAAATATCCCTTCTTGCTGCAAGTTTTGATGTTTTTAACTTGCATTTCCTCAAATCTCTTTCTGTCTTTTCTTTCTGCAAAACATTCTTTACAGGAGTATCTGTCAATATGGTAGAAGACAGTTTCTTCCAACCCCCACCTCGTTTGAGAGCTGCAGCTTTCAGAAAAGGGCGGATCATCTGAAGCGTTGCCGATAACTCTGATCGACATAGTTCGACAACGACCATAGAGCTGTTGGGAGTTTCAAAACTATCTCCTCTGCGAATTGCATCCAGTCTACGTCTCAGTAATGTTCTACTCACTTGGTGCTTCTCAGCTGCAGATTTAAATGGCAAGCAAGCTTTCAAAACATCTTCTACTGCTCTTTCCATGTTTTTTTGGGACCATCCCCCCTTCACAGCTGTAGATAGTCTGTTTCTCATTCTGAAACATAACCATAACAACATTAAGTAGTGATAAATATGTATATGTCTTTAATATATTAAACAATTTCATTATATTACATTAACATTTTGATCAATAATGAACCTAAACACATTTATGAAAATTTAAACATTCAGCAATCTATATATATAAAAGAACATGTCCTGACTGACTGATAATCAACGCCCAGCTCAAACGCCTCATCCTAGGAACGTGAAAGTTGGAACTTATATTACTTTTATAGCGTAAACATCCGCTAAGAAAGGATTTTTAAAAATTTTGCTCCTGAGGGGAAAAAACTGGAAAACAAACTTTTTTCTAAAACAATGTATATCTCGAAAACCAAAAATGAGGAGATTTTGAAATTTGGTATATAGATTCTTTTTAAAAAATAAAAAGACACGTGTTTCACCAATTTTTGAAAATTCGGTTTCCCGGACCTCAAATGTGGGTTGGAAAATTGGGTTATTTGGTTTTTAAAGTAGCTTCTACTCAAAAACTGTTAATGCTACAGGAGTAAAAATTAGTACTTAGTTTCTACTCCAAAAATAATGAAATACGTGTTTTAGCATTTTTTGAAAATTTGGTTTTCAGGACTTCAAATGTGGGGTGGAAAATAGGGCTAATTGTCTTTTATAGAAACTGCTACTCAAAAACAGTAAATACCACAGATGTAAAAATTATTATTTAGTTTTTTTTCTAAAAATAAAGATATACGTGTTTCACCATTTTTTTACAAATTTGGTTTCCCGGACCTCAAATGTGGGTTGGAAAATTGGGTTATTTGGTTTTTAAAGTAGCTTTTACTCAAAAACTGTTGATGCTACAAAAGTAAAAATTAGTATTTAGTTTCTACTCTAAAAATAATGATATACGGGTTTCACAATTTTTTGAAAATTTGGTTTCCAGGACTTCAAATGTGGGGTGGAATATAGGGTTATTTGGTTTTTAAAGTAACTGCTACTCAACAACTGTAATTGCCACAGATGTAAAAATTAATACTTAGTATCTACTCAGAAAAAAAGATATACGTGTTTCATCATTTTTTGGGTTATTTGGTTTTTAAAATAGCTGCTACTCAAAAACTGTTAATGCTACAGAAGTAAAAATTAGTATTTAGTTTCTACTCCAAAAATAATGAAATACGTGTTTTAGCATTTTTTGAAAATTTGGTTTCCAGGACCTCAAATGTGGGGTGGAAATAAGGGTTATTTGCTACTTACAAAGTGTAAGTGCTACAAATGTAAAAATTAGTATTTTGAAGTTTTGTGCCGGTTAAAAGTAGCTAAGTCCAGTTTATCATCGGCCGGGCCAAGCCGTTATTTTAGAGTCTTCACACGGGCCAGGCCAAACCTTAAATCAAAGTGGGACGGGCCGAGGTTTTTCACCAAGTATATAGATATTTTAGTGATTTTAGGGTCTTCAGTTTGGCCGGGCCAAACCTGAGGTCAAGGTGGGACGGGCCGAAGTTTTTCATCAAGTATATAGAACTTCTAGGCCTGTAAAAATGGGCCGGGCCTAATTCAGACGGGCTGTGCTGGATTAGGAGTTTGGGTTTTTAAAACGGGCTGGGCTAATTTGTCGACGGGCCGAGCCGAGACCTAAAAAAATGATCTCTACTATGGATGCACGGTTCAAACTCTCTAATTTCCTAACGATCGACAGGCGAACGCTCTACCGCTCTGCCACCAGTGCCTCAAAAATAACGATATAAGTGTTTCACCATTTTTTAAAACTTTGGTTTCCATGACTTAAAATGTGGGGTCAAAATAAGGGTTATTTGATTTTAAAATAACTGCTACTCAACAACTGCAAGCATTACAGATGTAAAACTTTGTATTTTGAGGTTTTGTGCCGGTTTAAAGTAGCTGAGTCCAGTTTATCACCGGTCGTGCCAAGTCGTTATTTTAGGGTCTTCTTACGGGCCAGGCTAAACCTTAAATCAAGGTGGTACGGGCCGAGGTTTTTCACTAAGCATATAGTCATTTTTGTAGTTTTAGGGTCTTCAGACGGGCCGGGCCAAACCTGAAGTCAACGTGGGACGGGCCGAAGTTTTTCATCAAGTATATAGAATTTCTAGGCCTGTAAAAACGGGCCGGGCCCAAATTAGACAGGCCGTGCCGGGCCAGGAATTTTGGTTTTGAAACGGGCTGGGCCAAGTTGTCGACGGGCGAGCCGACACCTATGGATGCACGGTTCAAATTCTCTAATTTCATGCGAGCGAAGCCGCTACGGGCACTGCTAGTACTGAATAACTATGGTCATTCAGTACGACCTTACAGTGGCCATTTAGTACGAACCGAAATGTACGAGCATTTTAGTCTGCTACAAGCAAAATAATAATTTTTGACATCCAAACTTTAGATTAAAATATTAATCAAACATCTCTTTATTTACTAAGAAAATCTTACAAAATATAAACTTAAATATTTGATAAGAATAGAATAGTTCTGACCTGACTCGTTTTCACTTTTTCGTGCGAAAAAACAAAAAGCTCTATAAATGCTGGACGAAATACACGAAAGACAAAAGAACAACACTGAACAAAGAGTTCATATATATACGCATTTTAAAAAAGAGATGGACGTAAAAAATAATTTAACAAATGAGAAAATCTCAGTGGCCGTTCTTTACAGTGGCCATTCAGTCCGGTTCTCCCCTACGTGTTTTGCTGCGGCGCGGATGTGCTGCGTTGCACGTTAAATTACCTCAAAGCCTGAATCAAATTAAACACTTTTACGAAGGATAAAAATTAAATAAAATTTCAATATGTTATAGTTTACTTGTAACTTACTCAGCCTAAACTAAATATATTATTCGCTGACCAATTGTTATAAACCTAGGTAACCCACAAGATACCGTTTACTTTGAACAAATGCTCAAAGAAAATGGACTTATTGAATTTCTTTATATACACAAGATAACTTCTTACTACATTTCACAAACATTTTGATGTTAAAAATTACTAAATAGATTCAAAACTTTTAGAGTAATACAGTTTCTTGTACAACGTATTCTGCACTTGCTAAACCAAAGCGGGGCGATTTTGTTGCGGTGATCTGCGGAGCGTTTCATCTATGGTTATGGTTTCATCTGTGTTACCGAATAGCTATCATATTGACCATAGTAAAAAAAATTTAAAAATACCGAATAACTAAATAATTTTTTTTATTTTCAAGTGAAATAATTAAATTTACTTAAAACCCATATTATGTTAAAACCCCTTAATCGTATATCATGCGACGACCGACGTAAACACGACGGCTGCATTGCGGCAGACTGGTGACAACATTTCTATTGCAATAATGGGCTAAGCGCAATCCAGTTATATTATAGATATCAGTGGGGCAGATTGATTGTCACTTTTGAAAATTTAAGATGGCTACCGCTACGGTTGACGTCAGTTGACGAGACCTTCTTAGTTAATGTTAAGCCTGTTAAGGGAGTTAATTTAAAACCAGGACTTAGAATTTCAGATATTGCTGAAGCGGAAAGGTTTATTGCTGAAAGTTAAAGTGAGATTTTGTTTTATTTTCGTAAAACGTCGTAATTTGGTTTAGTGGGGCGGCTAACTGCAGCATCATGCAAACACTATTGACAAGCAAAAAAATACATATTTGTAATCAGAAAAATATGCTTGTTATCACCTGATATTGTCACATTCTGTAAAATTTAGAAAAAAATCACCTATTTTGGTCCCGCTCCTTTAAATTTTTAAGGCGATCAAACTGGCGAAAAAAATTCAAATATTTTGTTTTTGGTTGATTTGCATATGCTTAATATGAAAAATGAAGAAAACAAAAAAATAGACAAATAATTCTATTTTGAGTAAGTAGACCTACGGAAACGGGAAATGACTTCTGTCTCAAGTACGTGTCTCGTCCACTCACTCAAAATTTATTTATTCATATATTTTTTCTTGTTTTCTTTATATTATAAATATGCAAACCAACAAAAAAAACAAATTATTTGATTTTTTTGCCAGTTTGATCGCCAGTGATAATACGCTCATAGATATGTCTATGAATAAGCTATTCATACAAGAGCGGGGCCAAAAAAGATGATTTCTTTCTCAATTGACAAGCAAAAACAAGCAAAACAATTACATATTTGTAATCAGAAAAACATGCTTGTAATTACCTGATATCGCCACATTCTATAAAATTAAAAAAATCACCTTTTTTGGACCCGCTCCTGTATGAATAGCGTATTACCACAGGCGATCAAACTGGCGGCAAAAAATTTAAATATTTGTTTTTTTGTTGGTTTGCATATGTTTAGTATAAAGAATAAAGAAAATAAAAAAAGTAGATAAATAATTAAATTTTGAGTGAGTAAACCTACAGAAAGGAGTGCCTCAAGTGCGTGTCTCTTTCCGTAGGTCTACTCACTCAAAATTTAATTATTCATCTATTTTTTCTTGTTTTCTTCATTTTTTATATTAAACATATTCAAACTAACAAAGAAAACAAAATATTTGAATTTTTCGCCAGTTTGATCGCCTGTGATAATACGCTATTCATACAGGAGCGGGGGCACAAGGGGGAGAAACTGATTAGTAAGGAGTTTTCTGAAAAAATTACCACCCACAAAAGTAAAAAAACCATAAGACATTTAAATTGAAACAGTTTATTACGATATCAAATTCAGCCGACGTTTTTTCTTATAAAAATTAAAATCTCAGACCCGGGATTGAAACGCGAACAATAGATCTTCAGTCTGACGCTTTCCCAACTTAGCTATTGAGACCAATAGTGTTCATAGTTCACGCGCGCGACTTTATATATATAGTCAGCCCATAAGAAATTATGGTACATAGACACAAAGGAAATTACGTGACAATGGAAATGTGCCAAGCATACAAAATATTAGAAAGATAATAGAGAATATACATCGAGAAAGAATTGAAAATCAACCCAATACACGGCACAGGCGTCACTTCAAAATTATTTTAGTTTTATGCCCAGACCAGGGACTGAACCGGGAACCTTTAGATCTTCAGTCTAACGCTCTCCCAACTGAGCTATCTAGACTGACATTCTTCACTGTTCACGCGGGGCAAGTTTATATATAACTAGCCTGAACTATTTGAAAAATTGAAAAACAACCCAATACACGGGCACGCGCGTCACTTCAAAATCAATTTCTGAAAGTTGATCATGGTAAGGTCTAGAGTCTAGATTGATTCTAAACAGAATTTGTATGTGTAAACGTAGAGGAATATGCTTTCTAGCGATTCGTAACGTTAAAGTCGAAGTTATTTATACCACAATATTTCTCGAATTTTATTTTAACTTTATTATTCTTCCTTGAATATAATCCTTTTCTTGACTCTAAACTGACTTATCTCACTTTGCAGAAGTTAACCCGGTTCTGACAAATCTTTTGATAATTCCAATTTCTCTACTACAACCTTACTTTTTTTCTATTGAGTACCACAAAAAGGAAAAGGACCAATACCAATTATATATATATACATATATATATATACATATATATATACATATACATATATACATATACATACATCCATCCATGTATATATACACTCAAACACACATATACATATATATACATTAATGATACAAAAATTATACGCACACACAATGTCACAGGAGCACAAATATACATATATACATACATATACATTATATATACACATATATACACACATATACACACATATACACACAGATACATTCATACATAAATGACTATTGTTTCAACACAACCAAAATATGCACACATAATAAAATAAAATAAACAAATACTATGAAAATACGTAAGATGAATCATCTTCATCTTACAGTATGTGATGATGTTGTATTTGAACACTTTATAAAATGGTCCCCTGTAATCATGGAGGCAAATAAGAAGACGCTATATAAATCTATATTACATTACATTACATCCTCCCACAAAATGAATTGTACAGTTTATTGAGAATCACACATGTCTGCATTACTACTGGACAAAACTAGATGTTTTGAGTTGCAGCAAATTATATTTAATGGATGTATGAACCAATTAAATAGCAGATAATGTTTATTCATCTGAATTGATCTGAAGTTATGCAAGAAGGCAGTCCAATGAATTGGTGATTATATGGGATTGAACCCTGAATGCTATTAGCTTAATCATTATGTTCTGTATAATAAAGTAGAAAGTGCGACATCAAGCTTCATGTTTTGCAACTTTAATAGACGGAAATGGTTTAGGCTGGATGAGTATGGACTTTAAAATCATGTTATACAAATTCATTTGTAGCACTAATTTTTGTTTTGCAGTTGTGTTAGACCAAAGTGGGAGCGTGATAAACATTGTCATCCCTCCATAAAAACTGTTTTGCTCCTAGCAGCTGGTATGATATTGCTATATTTTTTTTTAATTGTTTAGATGGTAGTTCTCCTGTTTTCTCAGACTTGGTTCCTGAGACCATTCAAGAACCAAACGAGCCTCCAAAAAGTCCCAAGCCATCTAACAAAAATTTAGGTATGTTTTTAACATGCTAACGTTTTGCCCATGTTTGAAGGAAATGCATTCTACTTTTTTTTTATTGTTGTAAATTATTCTAATTTTGCAGAATTCCGATGAGCGGAATGTGTGATTCTCATCAAGTTTTTAATTTCAATGCGAGGAGAGATGGAGGAAGACTTTGCCAACCCCAAAGTGAAAAAAATAAAATTGTGGGACAAGATAAGTTGCAGCCTTAATGAAACCCTTCAGCTTAAGTCGTCTGCAACGATTTGCTTAGAAAAATTCAAGAATCTAATGCAGTCGTACAGGCGCATCAAGGATAAAAAATGGGGGAGTGGTGGAGAGGCTACAACTTGGGCGTATTTTGAGACAATGGATGAAATGTTTGGGGGGAAGGCGGCTGTAGAGCCTGACCCCACCACAATTTTAACAACTTTTCATCAGTGATATTTTAGTTATGAAAATCATTTTAGTTTTAGTTTTAGTTAGTTTTGGCTAAAGTCATTTTTATTTTATTTAGTTTTGGTTTTTATAAATGCAATTATTTTAGTTTTTATATAGTTTTGGTGCTATTATTCTAGTTTAGTTTAGTTATTATTAGTTTTTTCCGACACGATTGAAATTTTTGCTCATATAGTTTTATTTCAATATAATGAATATTATCTGTCCATGTCAACAAGTAGATCTTGGTTTACTTTTAACCAAGCACGCATATTCAATGATTTTTTTATCCTGTTGCGTCTGCCAGCTGTCAAAATTCCACAAACTGAGAAAAGTTGCTCCACAAAAGCTTGCGAAGCTGGTGCTGATATTAGATCCAGAACTGTTGCTTCTGGTACCAGAACTCAATTGAGGTGAGGCTGTAATAATATGGAGATGAGCTGACTTCTTTAATAGATTTTAGCAGTGCACCATCCACATCAAGAACCACTTGCCTTGTTGACTGTCCAGCCAGTTTTGCTGAAAGAAGGGGAAAATCTTTCATCGTTGAGTGGATTGTCGACAATTGCGGTTGACTTGATGGCTGCTTATGTAGGGTTGGAGTTCAACCTATACACATAAAATATGTTTCGACTTAAAACAAATTACATAAATAAGTTAAAATCAAGTATTTCTAAAAAAAAAAATAACCTGCTAGCTACATTATCGAGAGTACTTATACTATCAACTATATTACTATATAACCTTATAGTAAAGTATACTATTGTAGCAAATTAAAACTAACCATCAATTCAAATCTTCTTGTTTGCATTGACACTCAATTGATTTTGTTCCAACTCAATCATGTCATTAAAAATATCTTTGTGGTGATGTCGAGATGGTTTTTAAGATTATTCGGATTCTTAGTTGCAACAAGTGCGACGCATTTTGAACCATTCGCTAAAGCCACGAGACATCGACTTTTGTTTTCTGTTTCTTCAAATTAAAAATAAGTCCACACACTGCTGCCCCGCTTGCGACGAGAAAACTGTTTAACTAAACTTGCCAAATTAATATCGGTTGCAAAAACAACACACCAACTTCTGTCAAATACGGAGAATAAAAGAACGTTCTTAGACATTTCAGGCCGATATTGAGAAACCAAAGAAATGAAATTAATTTTTTTTATGTTTATGATCATTATAAATTTTAATTACAAACTTTTGTCAAATAACGAAAAAGAAACTGAATATTTGCGTTTATTTATTTTAGTTTTAGTTAGTTCTAGGACAAACCATTCTAGTTTTAGTTTAGTTTTAGTTGGGAAATTCAATTTTCGTTTCGTTATAGTTTTAGTTAACTATGGTAGATCTTTTTCGTATTAGTTTTAGTTTTCGTTACTAAAATATCACTGTTTTTCATCCATCTCTCCCCACATTGGTAACCGCATCACCCTTTCCCTCTGCATCAACTATTCCTTCTGTTCAACCTTCTGTCACATCGACATCAACAAAGCTTCAGGGCAGCAGAAAGAGGAGGCCTGAAGAAAAGCAGGAAAGACAAGAGAGGGATGAAAAATTCTTTGGACTCATGTAACATCTTATAGATGTTAATGAAAGAAATTTAAAATTGATGGAAAAAATTTATTTAAATCAAAACAAAGAAATTTAATTAAAAAGTTCTTGTGCTATAAAATCTCTTTTAGAGTTAGCTTTAAAATTGTTTTCCAGGGGGTAAATGAGTGATCGTCATTGGCGTTGCTCTCCTCGAAATCAATTAAATCGTCAGAGTCCAGGCAAAGGTTGTGTAAACAACAAGCTCTCAAGACCATCGTGGAAGCAGTTCTTGGGCAGGCAACATCTAGGTACTTTAACCTTCTAAACCTCCCTTAAGAAAAAAATAATAAAAGAAGTCTACAAGTTTAAAAATAAGGGTAAACAGTTTACATGTAAGGCTAAAAAATCTACCTTTTAGAAGGCCATATGCTTGCTCAACCACAACTCGCACAGAACTTAATTTTTTGTTAAAGTGCTTTTTTGTGGCCGTCAAGTTGCCATTATCTCGATATGGCGTCATCAGGAATGTTCTTAAAGGATAAGCAGAGTCACCCAGTATATGCGAGTTCCTCGGAATTATGGCATATGAAACAATAATGGTACCCACAACATTGTAGAAAACTATATCAAATGTCTGATGAAACTAACTTGCAACAAAATGGAGTGAAATCCCTTCAGGTTGTAGAAGCTGCCTGGGTCCTTGACAGGTTTTTTGATGGGTATGTGTGTCCCATCCACACATCCACAAACATTAGGGAAACCAGACTGCCGAAGGTTGTTGAATCCAACAACCACTTTCTCCATTCCTTGTTCTTCAAAGAAATGTAAATTACTAATAGACCAGCTTTTTTGAGACTAAAACAACTAAAAAATAGCATTCATAGAATACCTGTTGGCCATTTCACAAACTGATCAGAAATGGCAGTAATTTGTCTGCACACCCTCATGCAGAGTCACTGAGCAAGTCTCTTTTCCAAACCAAATCTAAGGGCTATGCCTCGGTAGTTTTCTTGGTTGGCGAGCGTCCACAGCATGACCAGACCTGCTTTTTGAATGTCTACTGGGCATCGAACAACCCGGACGCAGCCTTCTCCTGCCCCCAGCATACTCATTAACTTCTGTTGAATGATATATAGTAAATATAAACTTGGATTAATACCTATGCTAACCGGATTTTCAACAATTGTAAATTACCTCAAATGTTGACTTCTTCATTCGAAAATGGGACTTAAAATCTAAATCACACATAAAAAGAAATCTTCTGTGGCCTTGTCGCTCTGTAACTTCATTTTCTACATAATAATTACACTGTTTAAAGTACACAAAAGCTCCTATATCAATAATAATTAAATCTAGCATCTAGTAGTATTCCTTGGAGGGCTGAATTCTAATTTTTGTAATTGATCATGATCAAACAAATCAAATTTTAATGGAAAGCTAACGATTAATCTAACATTTTAATACTCCAAGATTATTCTCTAATGTATCTCTCTGTACGCTGCAGAGCTTATTAACTAACAACTAACTTTTAACTAGTCTAACTGAACATATTACGAATTGGTCTCTGATATTGCCCCGGCGGTTAGGCGTGGAAATAATCGGTAAAATTGCTACTGAGCCGGCAGTCCCGCCGTATGTCTACCTCCTAAAATTTAACCCTAACCCTTTTGAAAATATGTAATTCTTTATCAATTGATCGAAGAATCAATTGTTTTGGCTAAAGAGCCGGCTCAGTAACAATTTTACCGCTTATTGCCCCGGCTACCGACGCCTACTGCCTTGGTAATAGTTATAACGTTTCGAATTCAGCACCGATAAAATAATAATTAAGCTCTATCATAGCTAACTTTTGTCATCCTAATCATAACTAAAAAAGTGTTTAATACAATTGAGTGGCAATTGTTAAAGGTCGTTGTTATTGCCCCGGCGGTTTGCCGTGGAAATAATTAGTAAAATTGCTACTGAGCCGCCGGCGTCAGTACCGCCGGTGAAATTGCTACTGAGCCGGCATTCTCGCCGGTGAAATAATAGGTAAAATTGCTACTGAGCCGGCAGTACCGCCGGTGAAAAAATCGGTAAAATTGGGTCGCTGCTATTGCCCCGGCGGTTCGACGTGATTACAATCGGTAAAATTGCTACTAACCCTATCCCTAACCATAACCCTATCCCTAGCTCTAACCCTAACCCTAACCCGAACCCTAACCCTACCCCTAACCCTATCCCTACCCCTATCCCTACCCTTAAACCCTATCCTAGGTAGTAGCATAAAAATTTCAAAATAATTTTTTTAAATTTCATTAATATTTTTATATAAAGGTACAAATTTTGAGTTTGAATATACCATATACTGTTCAAAAAAATAAAATTAATAAAGATATAGCGAATCAAAGATCCGTCGTGGCAATAGCATTAACGTAAAAGTGCTAATGTGCTGGCAGTACCGTCGTGCCGCCGTGGCAATAATCCGTAAAATTGCTAATGAGCCGACAGTACCGCCGTGGCAATAATTGGTAAAATTGCTTTAGTGAGCTTGCGTCGACGCTTCTGGAATAGTATAAGTTTTTTTGCGTCATTAACTAGCGCCTGCAAATATCTGTTTGCCCTTCCCCGTTACGCTTTCGGGCTTGAAAAAAACTGCTTTAATGATTTCGTCGCTGTCATCGTGACGTAACTGTACATCGACCAGTCATTATGGTGTGCTCGTGCTACAGGTTTAGACACATTTTTTTCATTATAGTGTAAATAAATTTAACTTAATTAATTTAACAAGAATAAAAAAATTACAACTAATTGCATGAGTACACTTTTTATTACTAGTCTGGCACAAAACCAGTTGATATGAAACAAGTAAAAAAAAACTAGTTTTTCAAAAGAAACTTTTATTTCAAGTAAACTTGATTTGCAAATCTAAAAGACAAACAAAAAAGTTTGTAACAACAACAATAATAATAATAAAACAAATCAAAACATTTTGTAACTGCCACGACAGTGGGTGCAAAAAAAGCCCTGCTAGTTGGTGTTTTATTAATTTTCTGGCTTGTTTACCGGCTAAACGGGCTGATCCACTGCTCCAAAAGCAAAATTATTTTAATAGCTTATAACAAAAAGTTACCTCATAACATGTAATATTTACCTAGGTTGACTTGAAAATCTTTCTTTTGTTGGATATAATTTCGGAGAACACGAAATGTTGCCAGGTCTTTCATACGTGGGCTTTCACAAATCCTGCATGGCGTTGGCCAGTGAATGAAACAAGAGGTGGGCCTCCGTAAACATTTCCTCCCGAGTCATTGGTTTTCGCCTTTCTGTAAGATTTTCCATTGCAATTGGCGTCCAATTGTCGGGACACGGTGGATTTTCTGTTGAAAAAAACAATAACATTTTTAGTATATATATATATATATACCTTAAACAACTGGAAATAAATTAAATTAAATAAAATATATATATATATATATATATATATATATATATATATATATATATATATATATATATATATATATATATATATATATATATATATATATATATATATATATATATATATATATATATATATATATATATATATATATATATATATATATATATATATATATATATATTCATTTTTTTATTATTTATTTATTAATTAATAAAATAATTAAAATAAATAGAAGAACAATGCAATTTATTTTTTCTCTGTCTCTCTCTATGTTTCCTTGGTGATGGGTGTAATCCAACTCGAATTTAGTTTAAACCTATTTTTAATTAATCATATATTTAAGAACTACTCATAAACCGGAAGTGGGAAAGCGAACGGAAGTGGGAAAGCGACCGGGAACGGTAGAGCAAGCAGGAAAGAGAAAACGACCGGAAGCGGGAAATTTACCGGACACGTGAGAGCAATCAGGAACGAGAAAGCAACCGGAAGTGGGAAATCAATTCTTAAGGGGCGCCAAAAAATTAAGCAGGCATTTTAAAAATTTGCAAGCAGGAACGAGAAAGCGACAGGAAGCGGGAAATCGACCAGGAAAGCAGGGGTGGACATGTACCCCCGGGCGCTTTTTTTTAATGGGCGCCAACAAATTAAGGAGGTATTTTAAAAATTTGCAATCGGGAAGGCGACCGGTAGTGGGAGAGCAAGCAGGAACGAGAAAGCAACCGGAAGCGGGAAAGCGACCGGGGGCGGGAAATCGACCGGGGGCGGGAGAGCAAGCGAGGAAGGAAACGGGAGCGAGAAAAACCTTTGAAACACCGGGTACCCTGCTAATATAAAACTTAACTTAACTACACTTTCTTCAGCTGCAATACACAACAATCAAAATTTATCACAAATGTTGAACACGCCTGGCGCTGAATGCAAGAAAGGAGTAGAATTTCTGCCAATTAGGAACCGATAGCAGATCATTAACAATATCATATATATAGAATAGATATATCGGCCCGCCTGTTGTTAAGGAAGGCTTTTAGCGAGGCAGCCTAGTAGACCGTAGATACGAAACGAAGAACTGATAGTTACAACCGTATAGTAACTTAATCAAGTATTTTTTTAATAGAAAAAAAAGAATTTTTTATGTACAAAATAAATTTTTAACTTTATTAAAATTAACAAATTTTTTTTATAAAAATTTCAGTTGACATTGAATTTTATTTAGTTCGATGGTCTATTTATGTCTATTTAACGTCGCCTGTGTTATCGGTAAATTAGAATTGTATATTTCTTATGTCGGATATCGCGTTAAATTAAAATAAAGCTCATATCAACTACTTTTAGCTATAAGAAATCGACGCTTCTGTTTCTTACAAACCGGAGTTTAGTCTCCGCTGTCGTACCAGAACGTTATAAACTATTAAATACTATTACCAAGGTCGACCAAGGAAGTGGGCGCCGTTAGCCGGGGCAATAAATTAAGCGGTAAAATTGCTACTGAGCCGGCGCTTTTGCCAAAACAATTGATTCTTTGATTAATTGATAAAGATGTGCATATTTTCTAAAGGGTTAGAGGTAGGGTTAGGGCCGTTAGGGGGTAATCCTGCAGTATAGCGTCCTGAACCGATTTCGATGAAAAATGGCCGGTTTTTTAACGTAAATGATATTTAAAACATCAATAAGGGAAATAAAGACTAATTACAACATAAATAACTGAAAAAAAAACAAAAATTATAGCACTTTAGAACATTTATAAATTACTCCCGAAGTTAACGTAGTTCCTGATGAAGATCTATTTGTCAATAGCGATAGAAATTGAAATGAAATCTGAAGACTTATATTTTATTTTTTTTCTTTCAATGAGATTGATTTTGTGTTTTCTGTTTGTGGTTTATTCTCATTTTTATTATTTACTATAAGGATATCCCCTAGATGGGAAGTAATTCCCTTGGGAGACTCCTTTTGGGTGATGTTTATTTTGTTGTACTTTTTCTTGTGATCTGTTTTTTTTGCTTATCATCATTCCAATAAACAAATTAAACCAAATAAACCAAACCAAAAAAAAAAAAAGTGAACAGTAGGAATAAAGGTAATAAAAATTCAACACATTTAAAATAAAAATAGACAATTTAGGAAAAAAATTTTGGAAGTAAAAAATTGAAAAATATTAGTTTGCTTTAGAAGTACGAGTTGCGTAAACCGCTCCATGTCTAAAACCGTTTCTTTAAATGCGGCGCTTTATGTCAAATTGCCTTAAGAAAAATTAAAAAAACATTGAAAACAATAAATTAGCAACAGAACACCAAGAAAAATTGAAATAATATCAAAGTAAAAGTACTTGGCGACTTGGCTGTCTTTGGTACGGTTTCTATCATATATCTTGGAGCAGAAATTTTGCGTTTTTAGAGGTCATGTGGCTAGCAGAATCGTTTGGAGAGCGAAAGAGCGAGCGAAAAAGCGACCAGGAAGAGAAGAGCAATCGGGAGCGGGAATGCGGCCGGGAACGGGAAGGCGATCGGGAGCGGGAAAACTAGCTAGTCATAGATAAATTTCCACTCAGCGCTCTCTCAGGGCAATAGCAGCGACCTACCAGAACCAGATGGATGTTGCTCGTAGTTATCTTTCTGTCTTATTACTTACTCACATTTGTAATTATCGCAACTAATATTTAGTTAGTTTAAAAGTTGTTTAATTAGCAGAAGTATTTATTAGTTTTTGATTATCTTAATTGAATTTATCACTTGCAGTCCTGAACTGTATTGGTATGAGTCTCACATCATCTCATTTAAATAAATGATACTACAGTTTTACTGCAATTCATAAAGTGTTTTATTATTGAAGAGAAAAACCAAGAAAAATATTTTATATTAACTTTTATTGACCTGTCAGTATAACGAATCGATTACAAGATTGTCTTTTTCCTGATTTCTTAAGGGATTGGTTATGGAGATTACATATATGGTGTTGTCTAATATTTAAATAAATTTTAACAATATCTTTAACTATAGTATACACATGATTGTCAACACCATCCATCGTATCAAAAAAATGATCCCCCAGGTTCAGTATGTCATTTGTACCTATTTTTGATAGGACATTCAACCCCAGTTGACAGGTAGAGACGGTGTTTATGGCCCTGTGCATAGAAACATATTCTCGCAGGCAACATTCAGTTATTTCACATATCTGAAAGAAAAGTTTGTGAAATATATAACGTCTATTATTATTCAAAGTAATAGTAAAAAATTTCACTGGTTGTATTAGGGTCAAATTTAATAAAAGAATTACTGTTGTTTCAATAATTATTTAACCAACAAACATTTGATATGCTATCAAGATCTCAAAATTGATAGATAATGTGAACTTTGTAGATAATTTACTCTTAAAAGATAATGTAACTTTTAAGTTATTCATAAAATTAATAGAATAGGTACCTATATTAAATAATATACACTTTCTGTGTAACGAAAACCATGTCACAGTCTAATAGTTTGTATAGCATGTTCGATTCTCAGACAATCAACATAGTAGAAATTAAACATTTTGAGAAAATGATGAAACAATAATGTTTACAAATTACATTGTATGCATCATAGCAGAGTCAATAAATTAGGTTTTTATTAAATCATTACAGACTAATGTGACTTTTCATCTAAGACCGACATAAGCAACGTAACAGTCAAATGTTACCTTAACTACACCAGGGGACGGAATAAGATAAGCTCCTTCATTTTTCAATTGAAGCAGATGGTAGGAGTGCTTTGCTGGTACTGCATCAACAACCAAGCTGCAGTCTATCTTCCGCATCACTTTTTCAACGACCCAACCACTGATGTACGTTGTACTGTTTTCTATTAGTGCTTGGACAGTTCTTGAGTTTAAGTTATAGCTAAAATTAAGATTTTAGTTGTTAAGCATTTCGAAATAAAATTATGATAAATTATGTAAACAACTGACTTTCTTTCATTATCAATGTTCTGGCTCTGGATCAGTGTGTTCTCGGTAGCAGGCAAATAAAAAATTTCACTACTGCTGGCTTTAATGTTTCCAGAACTGTCTGGTATCAAACCACACCTGCATAGGTATCTCTTGAATATACCTATGAAAGCATTAAGTACTGATTTATTTCAAAATTTTGAAAGAATTTAGAACTCCTATTTTCCAGCATAAAAAATCAAGTTGTTGTGAAATAAATTAATATCATGGAAAACAATGAAACACTCAAACCTGCGAACTTGTATGTTGATGGATTATTGTTCCACCCTCCTGCAAGTATAAAAATTAAATATTAATTTTACTGTATATTATGCTTATGTTATTCATTGTTTATCGTGTTTCTTAAATTTTCTTTTAAAATATATTTAGAATTCTTGGCAACTTACCACTCCTTCGCACAGAGTTAAAAAATAATTCAAGATTGTCTTGCGAAAACTTGTAGGTGAGTATATAGTTCTGATGATCTAACAGGTATTTTGAAATTTCAATAATTGATGTAATATCTACTATGAATCCAAGTATGAAAGTGGACCTGCATGGGTAGAAAGAAATATTGAGATATAACTATAAATTAGTAAATATTAAAAAATTTTATCGAGAACCAACTATAATTTCCTATATGACTATATATATATATATATATATATATATATATATATATATATATATATATATAAATAAATTTTAAGTACCTAGTTGTGTTATATAGAAACTGTCCTGAAACAGTTTTGAGGTTTAGTAGGTAGTTCTTTATTACTAATAACTTTTCTACTATTACTTTGCTGTTATCCTTATTAATTGGCCCTTTTGTAAATTTCCCACCTGGAATGACAAATGATGAAAAACTTATATTAATTTCTTTAAAGATGATGTTTGTTTAAAACATAGCTCAGTAAAAAGATTTTCCAACCTGGAAATCGAGAGTTGAAAATATCAAAAAGGGTGTCAGCATTTAGGATATACTCTATGGTGGCATCGACATTTTGAAACTCAGCGCATCCCAAATCTTTTAAAACCTGCAGAGCTTTTGCCACGGATTTGCTCATCACTTGAGCAGCTAGAGACACCTTCACATTTGTAAAAAAAAGTCACTATAACTTATATAGCTAGCAGTAAATCGGATAAGAAATATTTATTAATAATCTAACCTTCATTTTAAATTTATGTGTTGATTGGTTAATTTATTGGCCAATCTTAGCCCGACGTCACTTTGGATGTTATGGAGTTTTTCAATGAATTCCCAATCAATAACACCTTCTCCAGAAATCAACTTCCCACTTGACTCTACAGTGTTCCGCAGCAACTTGAGCATGTGACAGGCATCCAAAATTACATAAATTCTCTCATTATTTACCTCAAACCAAGGTTGTGGATCAGGGAGTTTAAGTTTACATCCTAATAGCTTACACATCGATATATTGGTGCTGAGACCATCCATAACGAGAGCAATAACCTTTATAAATTTTTACATATCTTTTGTTGAGCTACATTAGTTAAATCTGCTTGACATTAAATATGATAACTGAGAGACATTAAAATAAATTTAATTATATTACCTTAACATCTATTTGTTGAATTCTTTCTATGCAAGTTTGAACCAGCTTTTGTTGGAGCGTTGCACTTAGACCATTTGTACAAAAATAAGCTATGGGGAATTTCCAACTGCCAACAAGACCAACCAACATGAAAACCAAAACTTCTGTCGCTACTTCGTCAGAAACTTCTCCGAATCCCAAATCGACAAATCCTTTGAAAGTATTGAAAATCAATACAACTTGAAAATATTATAATAAATAACATATAAGTAATTAAAAAGAATAAAAAATTATATAAATTTATTGCCAATGAATTGCTTTTATTAACTACATATGAGTCTGCACATATTACTGATTATATCTTAAAGTCACTTGATTGTTTATGGAATATGATTCTACTTTTGTAATCAGTTTGATCAGGTTTTCATTATTATAGTCTGGTAGATTTAGCTTTTGGTTCGGAAATAAACTGGGAAGTGTAGATTATGAGGATTTTGTAGATAAATAATGCACATCATATCATAGTCAAATTGTTTGCTGTTTATTATAACACACAAGCAAACAGTTTTGACATTGAGACAATGCTTAGCAATATCCTCAAAATGAATAGGAAATTTAAAAAAAACGCTGCTAAAATCCAAATTCGTCCAAATCAAAATCTAAGGCTTAAATAAAACGTTAAGATATTGAAGAGAAATCGAATTCAAACTCGATAAAACCGGCAATGCAAAATGAATACAAAGACAACGCAAATATAGCATAGAAAACGAGCCTTTATTGAATTTTTATTGGCTGGGCGAGTAAATATGTTATTGCGCGTAACGCGACATTGTCTTACGTAATGAGACAAAAGAGTATGCATAAAATCATTAATAACTAGAGTACCATAACTGCTCATTCGTGGTATGTTCATACAGACATTCTACAACATAATCTCTATTGAATGGTATAAAAATTGGCTTGTCTATTAAAATTTCCCATGTTGCCTTGAAAAACTGCTAGATCTACCAGTCTATTATATATATATATATATATATATATATATATATATATATATATATATATATACTTTAGCCCAATTATGCGGCTTCCCCATTTCACCAAATTTCACATACAATTAAGCAATGGATATTGCTGGTTTCTGTTCTATGAGATTTGGCCCAAATAAGCGGCCGCCCCAATTAACCGGTGGCCTAATTCAAAGGAATCGACTGTACATATATATATATATATATATATATATATATATATATATATATATATATATATATATATATATATATATATATATATATATATATATATATATATATATATATATATATATATATATATATATATATATATATATATAAATTATATGGTATATATATATATAAAAATTAAAACTTTAAATGTAGGAATTACACATTAATAAAATATAAATACCTGATTTAGAGGTACTTTGTCTAATATTTTGTAAGTGATGCTTTATAGACATAGCATCAATCATTAAATTACATCTCGCATATGTGTAAGGTTCTTCTTGTCTTTTTTTTCTAAGGATTTCAAGAATTTGAGAACTGATGCCAGGCGAACCATCAATGTTTACCAACCACCTGAGAAATAATTTCTTTTAAAGTTATTGTTGAGATTTTAACAGAATTAGTTGTTAGTTTAAATAATTTAAGATCCATTTAGTTAAGATACATCAGATCTAATTTCGAGTAATGTAAATTTTACTTTATTACGGAAGCTGTAAAAATCACTTAGTTGACAAAAAAATATTCACTTTCTCAAAGTTCTTTCATTGGGCAACCTAAAGCCCATACCTCTGAGGTATTCATAAGCTTTTGGTCCATATAGATGAAGGGTAAGAGCAAATGTTTTTTGTTTTTCACTAAATGGCTTGCCTCCCTTGAAAAGCTCTGGGAATTTCTCTGTAAATAATACATTTTCTATAAGCATCTCAAATTTTGCAATTCTAAAATATAACATTACCATCATAAAACGATAACTTGTACTCTAATTCTTCATTTATTAGATTCATTTTTTTCAACTCTTCCATATAATTAGAACATTTGACTTTTAATCTTTTTTCACGTGCCAGTGATCCTTTTATTTTTTTTTCAGGTTTTCATTCCGGATCATACACCTGTCATACTTCTTTGACAGGATTGTTGGTGTAAGGGAGTATCTGTGCTCCTGAATAACATTATAGAAAACCTATAGTTAACAATTTTTGATAAACTTTTAATAAAAAATAAATCAAATTAAAAAACAACAATATTTATTGTTAATCCAACTAACTAGCTTTATTCTTTTCCTTATAGGAGTTGATGACGAAATCGGACTCATTGTTGGTGGTGCCAGGGAATCCTTCAGAATTTTGTATTAATTTTTAAATTAATCATAGAAAAAATAAGTTCAACTTATTGAAAATATGTTGTTTATTATTAGATTCATTATAAAATTTAATTTTACATCAAATTCTGTTGAATACACACTTTCAATAAATTTACCTGTTCGACGATATCACTTGGACTTTCGTGTTAAAAAACTTTACGAACCTTCAATAGATTAAGTTTATTGTATACTTTTTGAGATTTTATAATTAAATAATATATTCATATTTATACCATAACAGGCTTAGCCACAGTTGTTGCTGCTGATGGTGAAGCTTCTGAAGCACAAACTATGCTTTTGACTGGCAGGCATTTGGGAAGCTTGTTATTTAAGTCAATTTGAATGGTTATAAATTTATTTTAGAAAATGTCAACATGAAAACAGAATACAAAAGTTTTATAAAATTACCACTATGATTCTTCTCCGTCTGGGAGTTGATGAAAAAGTAGGATTTGTTGTTGGCAAAGTAACCTTTAAGAGTTTTTAAGTTTTTTTATTGAATGAAATATTACATTTAGCCATTTCTCAAATCATATTGTGTAGATTCATATTACAGAAACTTAATGAAATATAAAACAAAACTATAACTATACATTTATATTAACATGTAATATTATCAACTAAATTTTTATAGGATACGAACTTTCAATGAATGTGACGGTTCAACGGTTTCGCCTGAATAACGACTTTCCTTTAATGAAAGCAAAGATATTATTTGAAATGTTAAAGTACTTTTTTCAATATTTTTAAATAGTTATCTTGAAAATGTGTTGAGTTATTAATATGGATATATATATATATATATATATATATATATATATATATATATATATATATATATATATATATATATATATATATAGTCGAGTCGATAAAGTCGCAATTGTCCACAAACCTACGTTTCCCCATTAAAAATGTATAAAATATAATACGTTAAATAAAATAACTAATTTAAATAAATGAACTAATAAAGAAATTTTTTTATTTGGTGGAAAAAATCTTGGGGGGGCGTTGTAATTTATAAATATATGTATATTACCACGACAGGGTCGTTTGCAACTCCTGCTGCTAAAGTAGATCCTTCTCCGATGGGAATATGGCTTTCTAATGACAGGCTTTTGGAGAGCTTGTAACATAAGAAATATTGAGAATTGTTCTGTTTTAGTATATGTTTATACATGTATATGTTATAATTAACTAATGCTAAAATACATTAACAATACAAATTGCTTTAGTCACTATTGAATTGAATTTGTGTCAACAGATAACTTATTAAAACAATTTAAACAAAGTTACTAAATAAAGATGAAAAATTGAATAGAATGACAATTTAATAAATATGACAAAATGTTAGTTAGTCAAATGTATATCAAAACATTAATTACTGGCATGTCTCCACATGGCACAGCTTCGTTATGCAATCCATTTTTAAAGCCAAAGTTATAAATACATTTTGCATCAAAATGCCTGCTGCAAATCCTCGAAGTAGAAACAGGTTCCCATAATGGATCTCCATTTAAGATGCGAACTGCCGCTATCCATTTATTCCTTTTAATATTAAACTTTGGAAAGCTAAAATAGCAACGTTAAAACTTATTTTATAATCTATTTTTCATGTAATTTATAAATGTAACAAAACAAAGTGCAATTAATAATAAATCACTACTGCAATTGAACTGGTAGATTACTTGCCGATGGAAAGAACAATCGGAATTAATTGTCCAGGTATTAGTGCAGTTTTTAACACTACAAGAGTGAGGCATTTTATATTTTTATAGAAGATTCGAAAGTGAAAGAACAGAACAGACGAAACAAAAATAGAACTTGAAACGGCGCGAAAGGAACCAAACAACAAAGGAACCAAAAATAGATTAATACAAATAATGAATATTCATGTAACCAAAAAGACCTCTAAATCGTTTTTTCGGAGGCCATCTTGGCATCTCGCTCAAAACCTGCTCATCTCCGATATATCTATTCTATATATATGAACAATATGCACTGATGTTGATCTTGGACCTATTCTTACAGCCTTACACTGCACGCGACTTACAGTTTATATAAACAATTTTAATTTGCGTAATATGAATACTATTCTAATTTTACTGCTAGAAAATATTTTAAATCAACAAATGCAATTGCAATTTAAAATTAATCTATGCTAGAAATTAGAAAATATTTTAATTACTTATTTGTTTAAACTTAGAAATAGAAAATGTAAAAAAAAACAGATTTTGATACAAATTGATAAGTTCGCGGCGGGAAATCAAGTGAGAAAGGAAACGGGAGCGAGAGAAATAAAGAAAAACCACGGTAGTAATAGATAATAATTTAATTTTAATAAATCAATTTACCTTGTTTTCTTGCATGAAAGAAATCACTGATTGGTTGATTACAGAACGCGAGAACGAAATGCACAGAAAAAGACGAGAGAGTTATGGCGGAATTTCTTAGCTCGCTGATTTTATATACTGTGCGTCACAGGCTGCAATCTTCCCGCCATTCTCCGGAGGCCTAAGCCCCCGAAATTATGAAATGGAGAATCCAAATATATAAATAAACTATGCAGGTAGTCTGCCTGAAGACGACACATTATTTTGTTAATTATAAATATTTGATTAAATAAAGATTATTTTATTAATTATTTAATAATTTATTTGCTGCTATTGCACCGGCGGTGACCGATCATTTCCCCGGCAATCCCACCGGTGAAATAATCGGTAAAATTGCTACTGCGCCGGCATTGCCGTGGTAATAGTTATAACGTACGGAGTTGCCGACCTCGAAGTTGCCGACCATCGATTTTCGCCAGTAACGTCGAACTTGCCGACCAGCGTTTTATCAAAGCGTAGGAGGTTGCCGACCACCAATAAAATAATAACAACTCTTTGTATTTAAACAATAATAATAATAAAACAATTCATTTTTACTACAACAATAATTATTGTATAGATAAAAATGAATTTTTGTATGTATGTATGTATGTATGTATGTATATATGTATGTTATTTATGCATTGCTACACCATTTATCCGATCGTAATGAAATTTTCACACAACCTTGAGAGTCAAGGGGAATCAAATATGGAGAAAAAAATTTGAAATCCGTCACAAAATGAGCGGAGCGGGAACTATATATATATATATATATATATATATATATATATATATATATATATATATATATATATATATATATATATATATATATATATATATATATATATATATATATATATATATATATATATATATATATATATATATATATATATATATATATATATAAATATATATATATAAATATATAAATATATATATATATATATATATATATATATATATATATATATATATATATATATATATATATATATATATATATATATATATATATATATATATATATATATATATATATATATATATATATATATATATATATATATATATATATATTTCTTTTAGGCATGCTCTGTTAAAAATGATAGACCACTTTGCGTTGATACGTTTTTTCGCCAAGCTTTCAAAATCTCTTGAATTCATGATAACTCCGCTTTTTAAATAGATTTATTAAAAACGAGGGCTGACCGATCGGTTTCGCAGAAAAGCATCTTCGGAGCCCTTTAAATTACGAAGTTAAAATGTATTTACTATAATGCGAAAATAGAATGAAACTATAAAACGACGAGAATAAACATTAATGAAAACTGAAATAGAAAAACAACGTATGGAAAGTGGAAAGCAATTGTAAACAAAACGAAAACATTTCGATAGTGGCCGCAGCGCAGGTATTTACGCAACTATGCGCTAGGTAATTGTTGTCAGGTGCGCGCAATCAGGCTAGGTACGTCTACCGCGTCGTATTGTTATATTAACGTTGTTGACGAGTCGAGCAAATAGCTGGAAAGAAGACACGGACTCCACCGGAAGACGGTCATCCGACGAGTCACCAACGCCGCGGCCACGCACACTTTCCAGACTGGAGTTATCACGTGATGGGGATCCATGGACGGGACACAGGCCCTGGCCATCATTGCCGACGACGTCGGCGATCGGAAGGTGAGCAGGAGTAAGAGGGCCGACTCCTTGGTTGCTACGAGAAATAAAGTTGTCCTCACCGCTCGCCGATGAAACCAGATGAACATTGTTAAGAACATCGGTTGTCGGAGTCAGAGGACAAATGGCGATTAGAGTGTCTTCTTCTGGGTCGCCAAAAGAAACAGAATTGTTTTCGCCGGTGGCCATCTGAACTTCTTTAACTTCATTAAGAACATCTGTAGTCTGATGGCTAACGGTAATTGGAGTGTCAACTTCTTGGTCACTACAAGAAGCGGAATTGTCTTCGCTGCATACGGCCAGATCTTGGTCGATGCTGCCAAGAACGTCGGCAGACGGAAGGCAAGTGGTGATTACAGGGTCGACTGGTCTGTCGCCACAGGAAGTAGAAACCACCTCACCACCGACTTTTGAAACATGAGAGTGAGCGCACACATTCGAAGTATGGCGTGGCTCATCCGCACGCGAAGTCGTTTCACTTGCGGAGTTATGAGTGACGGGATAGACGTTAGCACAGCCGCCGTCTGCACCACAATGTAGCAGCAAGGTACGTCCGAACTTGTCGTCATGGATATTTATGCTAGGTCGTTGCTGAGAGATCATCAACGCCTCTTTAATTTTGAGACGATTAGGATCAGGGTCGTAAGAGACAACCTCGGTGTTGTCGCGAAGCATTTTTTGGTTTGGTTTAGAGCCGTGGAATTTGATAAAATGCGCGTGTAGACTCCCACCCTGTGTGTGCATCGTCAGACGGCGAGAGAGTGTTGTCCGAGTGTGGCCGATGTAGGTTTCAAGATTATTGTGAGCATATGGGCAAGTAAACTTGTAGACGACGTTTTTTCTCTGCAAAACGCCGCCGTTAATAGGGCTATTTCTCAGAACCAGGTTATGGGTTTTAAAGTTTTTGTAGTAGATGTGCAGTTTTAACTCCTCGGATGAAGGATTGGAAACTTTAACGTTGTCATAGATTATATTTCTTATTACTTTTTCATCCTGTTTGTAGTTGTCGTGCATTTGAGCACGATAGAAGATGGGAAGGAATGACCTCTTAGATTGCTCTGTGGTTACTGAGTTATTAACTTTTCCAGCGACGAACTTTTTTATAGTTTCGTCGACCATTGTATTTGAGAAATTGTTGTTAATAAGGAGAGCTTTTATTCTTTTGAGTTCAGCATCAAAGTCGTTCCAATTGTCAGAGTAGTTGTAAGCACGATTTAGATAACCGGTAATTACACTGGTTTTGTACCTTTCAGGGCAGTAACTATCGCCGCTTAGACAATCGCCACCGCTTGTTGGTTTTGTGTATACAGTTGATCTAAAACCGTGTTCGGTTTGCGTGAGCAGAAGATCAAGGTACGCCAACTGCTTGTTAAAATTGCTGACCTCCGTTGTGAACTTTAGAACGGAGTTTAGTTGTAGTTGTTGTTGTAGTTGTAGCATCGACCAAGATCTGGCCGTATGCAGCGAAGACAATTCCGCTTCTTGTAGTGACCAAGAAGTTGACACTCCAATTACCGTTAGCCATCAGACTACAGATGATCTTAATGAAGTTAAAGAAGTTCAGATGGCCACCGGCGAAAACAATTCCGTTTCTTTTGGCCACCCAGAAGAAGACACTCTAATCGCCATTTGTCCTCTGACTCCGACAACCGATGTTCTTAACAATGTTCATCTGGTTTCATCGGCGAGCGGTGAGGACAACTTTATTTCTCGTGGCAACCAAGGAGTCGGCCCTCTTACTCCTGCTCACCTTCCGATCGCCGACGTCGTCGGCAATGATGGCCAAAGCCTGTGTCCCGTCCATGGATCCCCATCACGTGATAACTCCAGTCTGGAAAGTGTGCGTGGCCGCGGCGTTGGTGACTCGTCGGATGACCGTCTTCCGGTGGAGTCCGTGTCTTCTTTCCAGCTATTTGCTCGACTCGTCAACAACGTTAATATAACAATACGACGCGGTAGACGTACCTAGCCTGATTGCGCGCACCTGACAACAATTACCTAGCGCATAGTTGCGTAAATACCTGCGCTGCGGCCACTATCGCCATGTTTTCGTTTTGTTTACAATTATTTTCCGTTCCGCTTCGGTTTTTACTAATCTTGTACGTTAGTTACCTACCTTTTATATCTTGCTTTCCACTTTCCATACGTTGTTTTTCTATTTCAGTTTTCATTAATGTTTATTCTCGTCGTTTTATAGTTTCATTCTATTTTCGCATTATAGTAAATACATTTTAACTTCGTAATTTAAAGGGCTCCGAAGATGCTTTTCTGCGAAACCGATCGGTCAGCCCTCGTTTTTAATAAATCTATTTAAAAAGCGGAGTTATCATGAATTCAAGAGATTTTGAAAGCTTGGCGAAAAAACGTATCAACGCAAAGTGGTCTATCATTTTTAACAGAGCATGCCTAAAAGAAAACATTATGCCGAAATACGTTCAAAATATATATATATATAAATATATAAATATATATATATATATATATATATATATATATATATATATATATATATATATATATAAATATATAAATATATATATGTATATATATATATATATATATATATATATATATATATATATATATATATATATATATATATATATATATATATATATATATATATATATATATATATATATATAAATGAGAATATGTATGTAAGTATAGATGTCCTTTATGCATTGCTACACCATTCATTCAATCGTAGTGCAATTTTTACACAAGCTTGAGAGGCAATGGTAGAAGGTTTTTGTGAAAAAAATTGAAATCGATCACAAAATGAGCGGACCGGGAGAGCGATCTTGATGAAATTGGCAAGGAGGTAGTTTTCATACAGGGGATGAATGTTTGGACTCCTAACTCCGGGCTCAGGTAGGCTAAAAAACTTTCCAGGCCGAAAGTGCTTATGTACGACCATCAAAGGTAATTTGTGTAATAAAATTCAAATTTAGTTTACGTAACAACGTTTGAAAGCTTCAAACAAGTTTTAGCAAATCTATTTTAAGTTTTATGAACTAAAAGAAGTTAGGAAGGAGTGGAAAGGAGAAAATGAGCGTGAGCGTGAACGGGATTATATATGTATGTATGTGCATGTATGTATGTGTGTTTATGTATGTATGTAGTTTTTACAATATTTCGGCTCTAAATGTTCATTCAAAGTATGTATGTGTGTATGTATATATGTATGTATGTAGAATCGGATCTAGGGGGGGGGCAACTGAGAGCGAAAGAATGAGCGGGAAAGCGACAGGGAACGGATAACGACTGGGAGCGGGAATGTGTATGTATGTATGTATGTATGTATGTATGTATGTATGTATGTATGTATGTATGTATGTATGTATGTATGTATGTATGTATGTATGTATATATGTGTGTGTGTTATAACTCTTTGCGAGCTTTCGTCGCCGAAGGTCTTCAGAAGAAGAACCTCTCATTTTAGCGTTTCGGCCCTTAAACTTCTTGACGCTTTTAAGAGAGGTGGGCCCACGTCCGTTGATCAGGCGGACGCCCTTCGGCGAGAAAAATTTCCAAATTCCTAACTTGAAACACGAAAATTCAAAGTTCAGCAGAAAACTGTTCGAAACAAAACTTGAAATCGACGGAACGATTATCGCCCAATGTAAACAAGGCTAAACCATTTCGTATGCATCTTGTAGCGCTTTCTTTTTTCTATTAGCGAAAATCCAAAAAGATGCAGCTTCAGCTGTCTGGGAGATCTCCTTGATGGCTCGAGTTTTTTCTCGGTTTGCAAAACCAAGAGCTTTCAGCAGTTTTAACATTGAGCTGCTAACCAACCCTCGAACGCCAACCTCGACTGCAAAAATTTCAATCCTGAACCCTTTGGCATTCAAATCACATGCTAAATCCCTATATCTCTCCTCTTTGAAAATATTGCTAGATTCCATGTTACTTTCCCATGGCACAGAGAGTTCAATCAGGAGCATTGTCTTGGCCAAGTCAGAGGATATAATTATATCCGGCTTTAAACCGCTAGATCTCACAGCTTCTGGAAATTTTCTTTCGCCATCCAAATCAGCCGAAACCGACCAATCGTCGGCAGCACCCATCACACATTCAAAGTCTCTTGTAGATCTGAACCTGTGGAACTTCAGATTGCCTTCTCTCAAAAAGTAGATTTTCCTTTTCTGCTGTATTCCTCTTGTTTTTGCTTTCTTACACGCTTCTTTGACGAAGTCAAGCAATTTTCGGAGTACATGGTTATGGCGCCAAGTGTACCTCCCGTGTGAAAGTGAAAAAGAACAACAGGAAAGAACGTGAATGAGAGTCTCCGATTGCCCACATAACATGCACGAATCATCGTCTTTCAACTTCCATCTTCGAAGATTGCTGGATGATGGCAGTTGATCATAAACAGATCTAATCAAAAAAGACAAACGTAGTGGTGTGTATTGCCAAATGTCTTTCCAAGAAAGCGAACGCTGAACAGCATTTTCCCATATCGTCCAATCTCCTTGTTGAGATGACTGAACAAACTTAATCATTCTCTGGGACTCAATAGCTTTCTTTCTTTCCTGAATGACCAGACTTGTTCGTTCACTGGTGCTGGCTTTTGACCACCAAATTCGATGGGTTGACCCGTGACCCCGTTTGTCCTGTTGAACTGCCCCAACTCTTTCTGTCCAACGTAAAGAGGCTTCAGCTTCTGCGATCTCCTTTCTGGCTACCCATTTCTTTCCGGACTTTACAAGTGGTCCCATCTCCACAATTCTTTGATCCGAAGAGTTATCCAGCATTAGTTACGTACGGATCTTGTTTATCTTAAACTCCTCAACGAAAGACTTCAGTGGCAACCTCAGTTTGGCAGTCTTGCTGTACAAAGCTACCGAAGTAAATCCCGGAGGCAGACCCAACCATTTCCTTGTAAATTTATTCATCCTCCTTTCTAGCTTTTCCACCAATGGTAAGCTCATCTCATACATTGATAGAGGCCACAGCAATCTCGGTAATAGAACAAACTGAAGCAACCACAATTTGAACCTGCTCTGGAGTGGGGCCGCATCAATTTTCTTCATATCTTCAAATGCCGATCGGAGAACTTCAGAACACCGTCAAGTGTCGTTGAGCGAATCGTCATACCACCTTCCCAGGCTCTTAACCGGTTCTTCTCTCAATGTTGGGATCCTGTTGCCAGCAACTGAAAACGTCACGTTGTCGTCGACCTTGCCTCGTCGCAGAGATAAGCTTCTTGACTTGGTTGCCTTGAAACTCATGCCGCACCATGATAGCAGCCCGCTGAATGCATCAAGAGCTCGTCGCATTGAGATACATTTGTTTAGAACCATTGTTGTATCATCCATGAAGGCCTTCACCGATGGCATCAAGATACCTTTGCCAATGTAAGCTTCCTCCACGCGTGAACCCACTACATTTTAAAAAAGGGATGGACATAAAAAATAATTTTACAAATGATATAATCTCAGTAGCCGTTCAGTACAGTGGCCATTCAGTACGGTTCTCCCCTAACCATCTAATTATAGTTCGATTCTTTTTACTGAATCGATTGTTTTGATTCGGTTCATCATGATGATTCGTTCAATTAACTCATTTGCTGAGCTAATTAAGTACCCATACACGCACTTGCTGAATGAATCGTTTTTTTCCTAACTCGTTTGTCGTTTGTTGACTCATTTCTTTCACTGACTCATCTAATCTAAACATCCATATAGGATCGTGCCATGTCATGCTGCGTCGTTGTGTGCGTAGCTCGTTCCTAAAAACTTGAGGTTGCACCGGAATTTTCTAAAAGTGCAACTTGTTTTATCTTGGAGTGAACACCTAGAGGTATTATAAAATCTCGGTTGCAATTTGCAAATTGTTGTGCGAAATTAGTTATTTGACTTCAAACCTCATAATAATCGACTGGTCGATTTATGATCTTTGGTACATCGCATATTAATGATTATTTAAAAACATTTCGTTTATAGTTCGTACGTCGCATGATTATTTGAAGACATTTCGTTTATATTCATAAATTTGTTAATTTAATTAATAACTTTAATTTTAAACCGATATTAGTAAATATTTGGAATAAAAATGCAGTGGTAAGATTATTGTTTGTTTATTTTAATCTGCTCGGTATTGTAGGTAGCGTTGCCGTATTAATAGTAATAGTCGAACCTAATAGGGATTTAAAATATTGTAATTTTAATATTTATGTTTACAATTATTTATTAGAATTATTAATCAATGTTTTTATTTTTAATCGTGTTTTATTATCTGTGGTAGTAGAGATAGACTAATATTTAAATACATGTGGGATACTTTTGAATACTTTTGATCAATTTTTCAGACAAAATGGCTGAACTTTTCAGTATGGAACAGCAAAGAAAAAGAGACGATTATTTCAATGCAGATACTTGCATATTTTGTTCCGAAGTATTTTCGATCAAAAGGCCTGCAACGAAATCGAAACGGGATAATTTGGATAATTTAATCAGTGCATGCAAACAGCGAGGTGATGATGTAGGAAAGCGAATTTGTGAAAAACTTTCGTCTTTATTGTGTGGCGATGAAACACTTTCGTACCACAAATCGTGCCGTGCTACATATACAAGCAGTTTTCATATAAATCTACTGTTAAAAAAAAAGAGAATCAGGCATCAGTTTCAACGTCAATATGTGCCGATACCTCCAGTCTAAATGCGACACGCACGACTCGGTCTAAAATTATAAAGTCTAGTTTTGACTTCGAATCATATTGCTTTATTTGTGGAAGGGCATGCCACTTAAAAAAAAGAAGTGAATGGTGTATGGTACAGTGTGCGATTACCGACAGAGATGAAAATAACATGTTTGGTAAAATGTAAAAAACAGCCGAGGAGCGAATGGATCAAGAAATGCTTGTGAAATTGAACGGTGTTCCGAATGGAGATTTGGTAGCAATCGAAGCTCGTTATCATAAAAATTGCTACTCTTGTTACATTAATCGATCTAGCACAGCAGCTCTACAAAATGGAGGTTTGGAAAAGGATCCATACTATTTTGCAATTCAACAACTCATTCAGAAATTGAACCAGATATTAAAAATGGAAAAGTTTTCTTGTTATCCACACTCCGAGAGGAATTCATTTCAATTCTTGGTTCCAATGGTATAAATGGAGAAAGTTATACATCAAATAAATTAAAATCAAGGTTAAGTCAAGTGAATCCAGCAATTTGTTTTATCAGTCAGCTTGGTTTTTCAGATCTTGTTTGTTCGAGCAGCATTTCTGTTGGCGAGGCTCTTCGACTAGCCAGGGATCTTGTTAATGCTGTCCATGAAGAAAGTTCTGACGAGTTTGAATATGATGAGTTTGAAAAGAATTCTTTGAAAGTTCTTCCTGATGATGCTGTTCTTCACCAGGCAGTTAGAATTCTAAGAAGAGAAATAGGAAAAATTGAGAATCATAAAGATTTTTCTTCTGGAGAGATGTCAGTTGATGGAATTAAAAAGTTTGTAAATCCCAAGTTATTGACATTTTTAGTTTGGTTAACAAACAAAAGTTCTTTCGATGGAGCAGTTATTCAAAACAATTCGGATGAGTTGAAAAAATGTTTAAACATAGCTTGCGACAGAATCACTTTATCAACTGGAACATTTTCACCAAAACATCTCGGTCTAGCGATTGAATTATATCATGATTTTGGATCAAGGAAGCTGAATGAACTTGTATATCACCTTGGATATTCTGTTTCGTACAGTGAACTTCGACGCTTCCTAACCTCCGCATCAAGTCATATTGCTCAGGTGACAACTCAATCAAAACTGCAAATTTATTTACCTCCAGAGTTTAAATCAAAAGTTGAAAATGGTGGATTTGTAGTATGTGCTGCAGACAATTGGGATCACAATGAAAAAACTGTTGATGGTAAACGAACTACTCATGCCATGACTTCAATTCTTATACAAGAAGGACATACATCATCTGAAGTAATAGAATTCAGCATCAAGCGACTTCTTGAAAATACATTGAATAGTACTTCACTCGAAATTGATCTGACAAAGGTTATTCATTACAAAAAGCCGCCAACAAGACCTGAACCCGAGCTGTTAAAAACAGCTTGTTTTTCTGAAATTGAATCAATTTCAGACACACCAGAACTTGTTTCATGGGCGAGAATTGAAGAACTTTATAATCTGATGATATCAGACTTTTCAACAAATGATGATTTCCCAACTTGGAGTCATTATCAATCTTTACTGTGTGAAGCCACCCAAATGCAAGAAACTGCCACCAACTGATGACAGTTTCCAGCTGCATTTCTTGCAAACATTGTTTCAACTCCACATTTGGCGTAAAGCCAATGTTGGCATTGTTAACCTGCCAAATCCTGCTGAATTCGGGTACCAATTCGCTTCGAATGGAACTGTTCAAGCCAAAATGATGAACCAGACAGCGGCAGCTCCAGAACTGATGAATGACATTGTATGTGACTGCGAATCGACTGCATGTGCCAGCAACACATGCCCATGTACATTAATAAATCAGCCCTGTACTGGTGGTTGCAATTGTTACAGTACACAAACAGATGAAGAACTATGTTTAAATCCATGTAATGTTTGCATGGATGAAGATGATGCAGATGATTGAATTTATTTAAATAAAAACTGTATGACAACAATGATAGATGTTTTAAATTTATCCATTATTTTATTTTATATTGTATTTCACAATTTAAGTTTTGAAAATATAACTGATGGTACACAGTTTTTGTGAAATGTTGTAAATCGGAGAATATAGCATAAAACCAAACAAAGTTCATTTTCTCAGCCCGCACCAACTATCGAAAGTTGCTACCTCAATTTTCTTCATCCTTATGAAAATACCTTTCCAACGATGTATAACAACCTTTTAGAAAATTCCGGTGCAACCATAGTGTTGAAATTTCCAGGGTGTTTGCAGCATGAATGGGTTCGCTGCGCAATAGTTAAGTTTATTTATTTATGCATTATTTGCATATTTGATATTTAACTCTATTATGCTATTAAAATAAAGTAGAGCTGCTTTTTAATTTACGTTAACTTTTCGCTTAGCCTCGTGAGAAACTGACCGTGTGATAGTAATAAACCAAAGTTGAGGCTCTTTGACATTGGCTGGCAAGTTCTTTGAGCTCAGCCTCCATACCAATTATGTAAATGAACCAAATAAGATTGAACGATTCTTTTTAGTCTCAGTTGGATTATTTAAATGATTCGTTATTTTTGAACGATTCGTTCGAACTTCGCCCATCTCTATTAGCTAAAAATATTATTAATTACTTCAGAAAACTTTTTGACGAGGTCGGCAACTTCCTACGATCTTAAAAAACATCGGTCGACAAGTTCCTACGTCATTGCGGTCGGCAACTCCGTTAGACACCAAACTTAACAGATGTAATAACACGAATAAAAGAAAATAAAAAAAATACCAGAATGACAGACAAAAGACTGACTGAAGAGAAAACTATGTACAGTGCTATACAAACTATACAATTATACAACTATATAAATGAATAAGAATTAAAAAAAAAACGCTGCTAAAAATCCAAAATCGTCCAAATCAAAATCTAAGATATTGAAGAAAAATCGAATTCAAACGCGATAAAACCGGCAATGCAAATTGAATACAAAGACAACGCAAATATAGCATAGAAAACGAGACTTTATTGACTTCATATTGGCTGAGCGAGTAAATATGTTACTGCGCATAACGCGACCTTGTCTTACGTAATGAGACAAAAGAGTACGCCTAAAATAATTAATAGCTAGAGTACCATAAATTCGATTGATATAATCAAGTATGCCCACAAAGCTAAATTATTCTTATTCAATGTTCGTGATAAAAACAAGTTCTACAATTGTACAATTGTGCATTAAATATTTTTCCCCATGAAGTGCAGTGCCGAACAAATTTCAGTTTCGTTAAATGAATACTAAAGCCAAATAAATATCCTTGACTCAAAATTCCAACAGTAATTTATTTTATTTCAATCAAGTTATTAGGACAATGCCAATGGTCCATTATGGCTCGGATGGTTTGTATGTGGTGGCCTTCAGTTCTCTGTCACCGTTGATCTTTGGGAGGTGCTTTCTCCAGGCTCTATCGATATGCCATGTGCACAACAGACGGTGAGTTGGAGGGCCCATCACCTCATGCCAGGCATTGCTATAGACTTCGGTGTCATCTGTCATGAGGGTTACACTTGCCAGTTGTGTCCCAATAGACTCTTTACAGACAGACAAAAACACCCTCATCGTGGCTTGGGTGACACGGTTGCTGAAGCAGAAGCAGGCAGGAAATCCTTCTCCATGTTCATCAATGGTTAAAATGGTTGTCAGCTGGTAACCATAGGAATTGGTGCCATGTGTAGAATTCATGGCAACTTCCTTCAGAGGTTTGTAAAGGTCCTTTAACCTTGCTTTCTGCCATTCACTCATGATGACCAGGAGAAAATCATCAGCTGAAAGACCACGTGTTTCATCAGGCTCTCCTTGAAACTTTGCATATCGTACCATGCAACGTTCTCCATCCATCCTGTTGTGCTCAATCCATGCAGCAACACTGTCTGCATCATTCTGGCAGTAAACAATGCCCTTTGTGAGATTGAAATCACGAATGATGTTTCGGAGATCTTGCCTTGTGGTCAGCTGCAGTCTGGATAGTGAAGTGTTGTCACCGCTCTGCTGCACACGATCAAGGACGTCTTCCAAAGGTATTCGCAGCTTCAGATGTCCCACTTGACATTCATGACCCACATGGTCTGGATAGAAGCTGACATTAACACTTCCCAAAAAAAAAGAAAAACATATAAAAAATTGTTTTCAAAAGTTTTTCAACAAGTAGAATATATACAGTCAAGCAAAAGCTATAAAAAATGCTAAGGCATGTCAAAATTTTTCAATCAATCTTTCTGAGTCACAAGATATCATACTTTTAAACATCTTTAAAATTTATAAATTGATTTTACTAAATTTTGGATAAAACAAACGATTTAGAAATTATTTATGATTTTCAGGATATCCCCTAACCGGAATATGTTCATGAAAATGCATAGCATATACAAACCTGTCTGTAATATCTGTACATATATGGCTGCAGGACAATTTGAGCCAATCTTGCAGGATCCCAAAACCTTTATGTGCCTGACTCCAGTGCCACTTGGTCTGTAAAAACCACTTCTATGGCATTTGTACATTCGACGAATGACACCACCAAATAGGCTGTTCGTACGCTTCACAAATGATAATATCATTGTATTTTCTACTTGCCTTTTCCATTCAGAAAATTCTAAAAATCAAAAAATTTAAAGTAACTACTATTTACATATCTAGACTAAAATATGTGATTAAAACATAAAGCAGGTTACCATCTCACTAAAATATCAAAAAATCCCTTTAAACAATTTCGGTAAACAAGACAAAAGATAAAGCATTAATTTTATTTAATATGCGAGTGCCTTCTTACCTGCAACGTTGCTAAAAGCAAATCTTTCGACTCTAACTCTAACTCTAGTAGCTTGAACCATCTTCTTGGCGGGTTGGTACTGGTGCACAGAACGCTTGTGTCGATACAAACCATGACGAGAACTATACACAGCATTGCAGATACTGCATATTTTTTTCGTCTGGTCACGGTTACGGCTACGGGCTACTACACCGGTGTCACTAGCACATGCGTAGCGCGTCTCACTCCCACCTTTCATGGGTGGCAAATCAAAATTATGACAATTTCTAAGATGCCTTATTAAATTGCTCTTCTTAGAAAAGCTTTTCTGGCACAGATCGCAACTCGGATTCATATCGAAACTTATTACAAAGAAAACCAAATAAACAAGCACAAAACGAAAACGAAAGCGTCAGACGAAAGACTCAAATTAGAGTCAAAAGTGGTTTGACTCAAATTATTTTATAAAAGCAAATTGTAATTAAATTTTGTGTGTGTAAAATTATTTAATAACTTTAAATAACAACATTTATTAAATTTTTAATAAGGAATTTTGTTTTTATTTAAACCGGCCATCACTAGAGAGCCGAGTGGTAACGGTGAACGGCGAAGTGCCTGTTTAGACTGGTAGATCTAGCAGTTTTTTGAGGCAACATGGGAAATTTTAATAGACAAGCCAATTTGTATACCATTCAATAGAGAATATGTTGTACAATATCTCTATGAAGATACCACGAATGAGCACTTATGGTACTCTAGTTATTAATGATTTTATGCGTACTCTTTCGTCTCATTACTTAAGACAATGTCGCGTTGCGCGCAGTAACATATTACTCGCTTAGCCAATAAGATTTCAATAAAGTTTCGGTTTCTATGCTATATTTTCGTTGTCTTTGTATTCATTTTGAATTGCCGGTATTATCGCGTTTGAGTTCATTAATACTATTGCCACGGCGGTACGCGATCTTTGATTCGCTATATCTTTATTAATTTTATTTTTTTTTACAACGAGAGAGAAGTTGGTTGCGCAGGTAAAACGTCGAACATTGCCGGCCGAAGGCTAACCACAGCCCCGACGCAGTTCAAGATGTGAATCCGGAAGTAGAAATCAGTTAACCTAAAATACAGTTGCATAGAAAAAGTTGGACGAAACACTCTCAAAACTTTTCAAAACACGTTCAAGAAAGTCATCAAATTTTAGTATGAAAGATTTCACTGATGTTATTTACGAAAAAAGCATCGAATTGTTTGGTGTGAAACAAAAACGAAATGTTCAAAACAATGAAGGCATGATTTTTAGAAAACAACGAGAAATCAATCAGCTGAAGAGAGAAAAAAATTGTTATGAAAGCGGTGGAAAAGAGCCCAGGAAAATGAAAAAACTGGTCTCGCAGAGTTGCGGCAGAGTTTGGGATGTTGTTTGTCTGCCCTAATGAAGGCTGAGCGCTTTCGGATAAAAAAAGAAATCAGATTTCGGTTCATCAAAAACCCATTCAAATATGAAAAAATTTTACTGGACCCATCCAGGTCAGGATATAATATAATATAATATAAGTAGCTACAGGCCAAATGATCCATATTATCTACTCCGCTCTTCTGTATCAGATTCAGCAACGGCACCAGGTAAATAATCACCATCGTCATTATTGCCGTCATGTTCACTAACACTATCTTCATGTCTGAAGATATGTCTGTGTCTTGCAATATCTGCCTAAGAGCTTCAGCTGTCGAATACTTGGCCATGGCGATATTTATTATCTCACACTTGGTAATAGTTTATAATCCTTTACACCAGGTGTTTTAAGACTGAAATGGCTGTATGTTGGAAACACCTAAGTACTTCCTGTCGTGGATCATAATTTGATCTTTTTAACTTTCCCATCCTCCTTTCTCCAGGCTTGTGACTGGCTTACAAAAGCAAGGCGGAATTGTTATCACACACTTGATATGTAAACAAACAATATGGCCGACTTTTAAAAAGGTTCAACTAATAACCCAGGATGTACTGAATTGAAATTTTATTAGCAATTAGCAATAATTAATTGAATTTGTTTATCATATCAAAGTGCGAAAATACGTTTTTTTCAGGGGTGCATATTGCACCCTTGAGGAAAATGTGTCGGTAAAATTTTGAGTAAATATTTTTTTCACAATTTTTGCATTACCGTATCTAAAAATGGTACCTTAACAATATCCTAAAAGATAACTGCTGCAGTTTTATACACTAGCACGGTAGCAGCCTTAGACACTGCAAGAGGTGCAGATTGCACCTCAAGGCCCCATTGAGGGTTAAACTTGAAAGGCAAATCAGTTGGAATCATTGGCATATGCGGGATCAAAACATCTACTCCTTTGTATTTACCATTTATAATCATTGCCTCGATCACATTATTCATTAGCTTCTTCACAGCCAGTCTCGTTCCATTGCACAATCGAGGTTGATTAATGTTATGCAAAATTATAACTGAACCCACTTTTAATAGCAAATTGTGAAGTGGTAGTCCAGGCAAATCCAGCAAATTTAAAAATTCTGTGGGATAGTTGACTATGTCATCCTTTTCGATAACTGTGTCGACTGATTTGAAGGAAGACAATTTTGAATAATCGCATTGACATCATCGACATCTTTGTTTTTTGCTGAGCCAATTATGGTTTTTGAAATGTTGCTATACGTCCAGAAAAACAGGCTGAATAAGCTCCTCTTGTGAGCCTGCCATGTTACAGAAATTGGTGGGTAATGAAATTAATCCGGTTGATCGGGGAGTTACTGGAAGAGTCTGACGGAAATGGATCTGGATGGCCATATTGTATAACATATGACATCGCATCTTGTGCGTACTCATGCATGTGGCGCAAACTTCTAATGTAAGTGGCTGGCAAAATTGTCATCCTTCCCATGTGGTTTGCATTGCCGTTGGCGTTAATAGCATTGTGAAGATTAATGTATTCTTCAGATTGGATGTGCTGTTGGTTGAAACGGATGTATGATATACGTTCAGTTTCAATTTTGACATACACGCTGTTATGGAGACATTTAATTGTATTAATTATATATTTTTATAATTGACAGTTAATATTAATATCTACGGTTGTGGATATTAATATCTTTGTTATCCTTCCATCAACGTCCTTTTTTGAGTTTCTCTCTCGTTGTTGATGGCTGAGCGCTGTATCGTTTTTATGGTTAAATAAACTATATTCGAAATATAACTAACGTCGTTGTTTATCGGGTCATAACACACGCCAACCGCAAACTGGTGGAAAAGACGACGACACATCAAAATGGGATTTATTTTACCTTCACGAATCAGGAGTCTGCATGAATAAAAATTCATAGCACTGACTTTTTTGTTGGTTTCACTACCTGTTATTACAAAAGATTCGGTCATATCTATCAAAATCTAATATTTAAAAAATTAATTATTTAATCAGCTGTGCTTACCTGTTACTTGATATCCAATTTTAATATTGAAATGGTATCCGTCTTCACCCTGCCAGAATATTAATGGGTATTGTAGGTGTCGTAACTCCTGTGCGTTTCGTAAACACGTTTCAATTCATTATTCTTATGACGAACCACGATATCTCTAGATTGCATATTTTCTCCGACAATAACAATAGCCACTTTATTGATTGTCAGTGTATTAAACCTTCTCGAGTGCTCACCCGCAGGTGTTTTGTCAGCTCTGATGACGATATGATGGCTATCAGATGGCATCCAATCCAATGTAATTTTGAACATTTTGATTAAATCATTATTTTAATGAAGAAACATTTGCAATTCAGAGTTGGATTGCGAGCACAAAGCTGTTCAACTTCTGCATCCAAATTTTCCGTGACATAAATTTGTAAAAAGCGATGATCCGCATCTGGTAGTTGGTAGTGGTAACAGCCCTCTTAATAAGTTATATATTTGTCCGTGGATCTGAAATGGTTATAGAAATTTTTTATTTATTTTATTATTATTTATAATAATTTGAATCTTACCTTGAAAGTAGCCATGAAATTTTCCTGCACAATATGCATTCTAAGCCTATTCCCTATTTTTTTCTCGTTCATTTTCACTCACGGACTCACGCTCGAATTATTAGCATTTTCTGTCGCTCGCTGGTTATCAGAGCGTTTAGCACGTGAAGTTGCTGAACTTTTTGGCAATCGAAATATTAAATATAAGCCACCGAAAGTACAGCTTCGGTTTTGGTGCGTTGTTAAATACATCCAGCGCTGCATCCGTTTTATCAGTTTTATCGGATGGATTGATTGAAAGTGGGTTGTATTTAACACACTAGTCTGGTAGATTTAGCTTTTGGTTCAACTACCACAATCGAGTCACATCTCTGGCGCAATAAAGGACCCGGTAAGCTTCTGCGTCCCGTTATTTTTTTGGAACGATACGATACGATTTCTGAAATTCGTCTCGAATTAAACGATACGATACGAGACGCCTTGAACAATAACGATACGATACGATACGATTAGATATCGGGATCTCAACTGAAGTGGAAATTTTGTCTCGAATGAAACGAGATAACATAGAATGATGAACTATACGTGACAGACAATATTAATAACTACATTAAAGGAATTCATTGAAAAAATATATAAATATTAAAAAATTTATAAATTTATAAAAATTTACTAAATTTAATTTTTTTTTACAACTTGAAATGAGTTTCATTTGTTTAGTTTCGGTACATCTATTTGTCTAAATTTAGACTCTAAATAAAACGCTACCGCCGATAGTAAGTATTTATTTACTTTATTTAGTTCTCATTATGCGGTAGTTTAGCAATTTAATTAAATGATTTTACTTGCCGATAAAAAGAAAAATTAAAATTATTTTTTCAAGTAATTGAAAAGTAGAAAACCTTCTAGAACACCAAAAGAACGACATTTGTAGGCAATTCAATAGTGAAAGTGGAAAAACCAATGGAGATAGAAATAGATTGCAGATTACTGAGATTGAGATTACTAGATTACTAAGATTAGATTAGATTAAAATGATACTGTTTCCCGCAGTCTTTGCATCTGGCAAGATTTACTTCTACATCCTTGTCATTGACTTTCTGCGTGACCGTCTCTTTCTCAAATAACTCCCAGATTTTACCCCGGTGACGCGGCATGATGACAAACACGAGAAAGTGCCTATATGCAAGAATTAAGAAAGTGAAAAAAAACCAACGTGTTTATTTATAGGCGATGGCAAATCCGGTTAGCAATAGCAAGAAAGAAGCTGAGAAAGTTTCGAATTCCAGCTGTAGACGACGTGCACTGTCGTGCACACTACAGGTGGCACACACAACCAAAAATATAATCGAGATTATAAAGATATATCTTAGATGTGCTACTATTACGGTCAATTACGGATATCGAAACACTAAAATAATCATTCCAATTCTATGTAACAAATTTGAAAAAATAAGTTTATGAAACAGACTAAACCAAAACATAAACATAGAATGATCATTACTATTACATTACTCATTATTCTCATTAATAATAATAGTCATCGATGTCAGCGAGTACGATTGCCTTGTAGTATCAGTAGTATGCAGAGGTCGACTAGCAGCCTAAGAGAAGCGTGGTTTGATATATATATATATATATATATATATATATATATATATATATATATATATATATATATATATATATATATATATATATATATATATATATTGAAATATGCTGCTGGTTTCCAGACTGAAAATAGTAAATAATGGGGCTACAAGATGTCAGTAAAACCGATTTTAAAGTGGAGATGATAATAGTTATAAATTTCTGTCAATAGGTAGATTAATTAATCAATGTTGATGAATCAATTGCAAATATTCACAGTTGTGACAATCGTTAATTAAATATGTATGACTTTCGTTATTTATTGGAAAATATTTTTTAAAAATCTCGGTATTTCTTTCGGGACTTTATTCGAGAACCAAATTTAAGTCTCGCTTATTTATATCGATACGAGACTTCTTCCGCATGCTGGATCGTTTCAATGGCGATACGGGATCTCCCGTATCGTTTTGCAATCTCGATTGAATTCGAGATAACGATATCGGGACGCAGATCCTTAAAGGACCGGCTTCGCTGGCTTGATATGCCAGCTCGAGTTAAATTTAAACTCTGCTTGTTGGCTTACCGTTGACTCCACGCGCTGCTCCACCATATCTCGTTAGATGCTCTGCCAGCCTCATTCCTCGACATGTGTATCTGCGCTCGGAAGCTGATGCTGTAGTCAGACTCGTCGCGCCAAAAACTACTACAAAATATTTGTCTCGTCGTGCCTTCGCCGTCTCTTGTCCACTGGTTTGGAAAATTTTACCAGCTGATCTGCGCGACAATAGTCTCCGCATGCTGGCTTTCGGGAAAAGACTAAAAAAATTTTAGTTTTAGAACACTAAAATATAGTACTATATTACTATGTCCTATTATATTTATCCTTTCATTTTTTCCGGTTTTTAATTTTGACTCATTTTTGATTATTTAATTTCTCTGACTGCTCTCCAAGCTTTTGAAAACATTATAAAAAAAGCATGTAAATATTTGTGATATTAATAATCCGCATCCATATTTTTAATGGTAGAAAGTGCCAGGTAATATAATAACTTTAAAGTAATATGTAAATATATTCCTATTTCTTCCTGTAAACTTTTGAAGGTTTTGAGAGATCAAAAACGTGCACCGGAAAAATGAACCAGTAATTTGGGGTAACCTAATTGTCATCTGATTTACCATTTTGTCCAAAAAGCCAATAAAAATAAGTTTTTTCGAGTAGCAGAGTCATATAGTTGTAAAACGGCAATAGGTGGACTTACCAAAATTGTGGCATAAGTCCGCCATCTTGAATTTTCCAAATGGCGACCGATAATTATAAAAAAATTGGTTTAATCAGACAACATTAATATACTTAATTGGTGTTCAAAAGCGACTATGCTGTTCGGGACGAACAGAATTAAGAAGGGGGTAATAATGTAAAATCACTGGTTTGATGATCAACTTCCTATTGAACAATACAAGAAAAGCGTCGTGCTTTACTATTTGATTCGTGCATACAAGATAACTGATACATGGTCGGACTTTCATACAGAAGTCCTCAAAATTAAAACTATGCTTATCAATAACAACTTTAAAAATACTATGGTTGATGCGATCGTTCGGGACTTCCTTCAGAAGAAGTTGACTTTAACTGCCGCCAGCGATACATCAACAACAAAACCGAGGTTCCCTTTTCTACTATGCACAGATGCATGCAAATTATGAAGTCGGTGAACGTGTCTTAAGGTCTATTGTAAAAGACAATGTTGCTGTTAAAAATCCTGACAGTCATAGACTTTGACTTCACATTTATTATAGAAACAAAAAAGCTCATCATATGAAGAACAATCTTAATAAGGAATACAAGGAATTTTTTGAAAAAAATCAATGTCGTTTATGAATTTCATTGCCCGTCTTGTCTGGACTGTGATGCAAAATATATTGGCCATACAAGGAATACGTTGGCCCGACGTATGACAATGCACGTCCAGGGAGGAACGATTCGTTTTCATTTTCTTAAGGATCATAAGACCAATTTGTCTAGATCAGTTTTGGACGCTAAAATATTGACGTCCAATTGCAATCCAACTAGACTAAAGATCCAAGGAAGCCCTCCACATTCAATGCTCACATCCGACAATCAACATTCAAGATAACTCCTTCAATCAGATTCTAAAATTGTTTGGAGGAGACGACAGGAATTTACCCCGCGAGCCCGCTAGTAAAGATCCTGCTTGTTTTTTACTTACTGGACAAACAACTAGTGCTTGACTGAATAGTCTTTCAACAGGAGCGGACGATGGAATGGTTGTGTTGAACTTGAGGAATACTTTTGCAACTGCCGGATACCTAAATACGTTCAGATAGATCGGCCATCTTGTAACAAACACTAATGTAAAAATTAGAATGATAAATCATAACCTCGACAACAGGAAATACTCGGGCATAGAATCTGTTATATAAACATTTATTTTTAGGTTTACAAATAATTAATAATTTAAATAATTAGTTTTAAAAATAAAAATAACGCAATTTTTTTTTAAAGTACTTAGCCACTTTTAAAATGTACTTACACAAGAAGTACACTAAAAATGTACTTAAGTACAAGTACTAAGTACGCATTCGCGAAAGGACTTAAGTACAAGTACTCAAGTACACCTATTGTACTTAAGTACAGTACTTAAGTACTTTTCATCACAGTCGTTAATAATTTAAATAATTAGTTTTAAAAATAAAATAACGCAAATTTTTTTAAAAAGTACTTAGCCACTTTTAAAATGTACTTACACAAGAAGTACACTAAAAATGTACTTAAGTACAAGTACTAAGTACGCATTCGCGAAAGGACTTAAGTACAAGTACTCAAGTACACCTATTGTACTTAAGTACATAATGTACATAATGTGCTTAAGTACTTTTCATCACAGTCGTCGAGACCTTGCACCTGTTTTCTCCACATGCTTCGCAAAGCTGCCGTTGCATTCCTTCTCTACGTCCTGCCGGTAGTTCCGTTACGTTTGATGTTTGCGGTGCGACACTCGGCGACGGGGGGGGGGGTTGTGTCATATAACGGCGGTGAAGCAGCCTGCACACATCTTGTCAATAACGATAACAAAAGCAACAATTTCTCAAATATTGAATCAAACTTTTTCATCTGTGAGTTCCAATTAAACCGGTGGAACTGAACAGTCTTTCGACAGGAGCTGACGAAGGCAGTGTTGTATTATATCGTATGAACACTTTTTTAATCAATTCATACGAATGGCAAAAGTGCTGTCAACATCCAATAAATAGTTCATTTTTATCTTAATGTTGTAGACATTGTTAGAGGTACCGATGGTGTGTGAAGAACACTTGTCATCATAGTAGCCGTAGTCATTATCAATTCGTTCCATGCTTTGACTTTTGAGTCCATCAGCAGTAGCTGACACAGATATGACGCTCATCCTTTAAATATTAAAATTAACAAAATTCAACTGCATTTGAGTTTTCGGCATATTAAGATAGCAACGTATTTGATTTAGTAATTGTGCGGTAGGAAAGTACGGTTTTACCGTATCTATTATAGTATAATTATAGCCCGTTACCTTCAAATGACAAAGGAAATTTTAATCCTGAAATTAGACTTAGCGCAATTAACACACTTAGCTACCACTCTGTCACCTTTCCCGCTAGTTATTTAAAAAAAATTACCATCAAGTAACGAAGGTAAATTACACATTCTTACGCAATTCAAATCCCAATCTATACTATCGACCATGTTGTTAACAACTATTTGTATAAGTTACCGATCAGCCCGTGGATGCAGCGCTGGATGTATTTAACAACTTGTCATGTAGAGCCTTTACTGTTCTAAAATAAAATCAAAAATCATCAAAAAATGATTTCAAATCGAAATCATAATTAAACATTGCAAAATGATTTCAAATCAAAAATCAATATTTTGATTTGAAATCATTTGATTTCAGATCCTACCCAACACTGGCATTAACAAGCTTCTTACAAAAGTTTTGAAGAGTAGGTAACGATTTCTTTTTTTATTAGGAATAAGACTAAAAAGAGATTTAAAACTTTTATTAACTTGGGCATACTGGCCAGTTTTGGATTTATCCATTTTCAGAGCCCTTAATTTAATTTCATAAATATGAGTTAAAACATATAAGAATATATTGAGTATTAATATGAACTATTGTATAATGATACGAAACGTGTAATCAGTGTTGGGGAGTAACGCGTTACAAGTAACGCGTTACTGTAATAGTATTACTTTTTTCAGTAACTTGTAATAGTAGCGATTACTTTTATTTTAAAGTAATATGTAATAGTAATATATTACTTTTTTTGAGTAATTGTAACGAAAATTACGTTATTTTTTTCGTTACATATATTTAAAAAAAAATTGAAATTTTGTTGTCGATGTCAATTTTATTTATGTAAAATGTCTATGCACGCTAGAACCCCGTTTAGCTAAGCTGTCATTGTCTTCCTTTATCGCTTTTTGCTGCCCGTTTGATACGCTTTTTAGATCGGTAAGTAACTGTTGCGTTATGTCTAGCGAAAACGAATTAAGTTCACACAGTTTCGAAAATGAAACTGAAGAAGAATTTGATAGAGAAGCAGAGGAGACAGAGGCTGTAGTGGAATTTTCCAAATCCCCATACAGTGAATTTTTTACGATTGTGTCAGAAACCGCTAAAAATCTAAAAGTTAGGTGTAAGTTATGTTTGCCTAAAGTGGATAAAACTCTAAGTACGTCGAAATGCAGCAAATCAAACTTGAAAACTCATCTGAAGGTAAGATTCATTTGTATTTGTTATCGATGACTAAAATGAAAAAACACACTTAATTTGGTTATATTTTAGATAGTTATAATCACAAAGTACTAAAATGAAAACATAGTAAATTAGTTGAGCTCTTGTAGCAAGTGTTATGATTTATGATATATTACTAAGTACTTTTGATGACGAATTGTAACTTTTTTGTTACTTAGCGTGTCCATCCATCGTCAATGGCCAGGTTGGAAGCTTCAAAACAATGTACAAAGAGCAACATATTGAAAACAGGACCAGCTAATAAAATTCAGTCGACACTGGACTTTAAAAAACCAGCTGCATCTACATTACTTTCTCAAGAACAAGTGAATAGATTGATAATGAAATTTGTTGTCGCTGACATGCAATGTTTCAGTGTAGTGGAACAGCCTTCATTCATTGAATTAGTTACTGGATTACAGCCAGGAAGGACTGTCATGTCAAGAAAAACAGTAATGGGTAAGGCTATAAATTAAAATCTTGACTTAATTGCGTAGGGTATGTTTTATAATTTCAGTTATGGGGGGTTAAACAAATACATTCAGTAGCGCCAAAGCAACCGCTTGATATATTTGCATCCCAGTCCGGGTTTACATGACTATTGAAACATGCAAGCAGCTTAAGCAAAATATTGAAATTTTGAAATATGCTTTAAAGTATTTTTTTAATTTTGTAGACCGACTGGAAATGCTGCATCGAGATAAAATGGAATCTTTGACGACACTGCTGACAAGGATTTCTTATCTATGTACCACTGTTGATGTATGGACCAGCCGTAATCGCAGCTACTTGGGAGTTACGTGCCACTGGATTGACCCAACATCGCTAGCCAGAAAATCTGCGGCTCTTGCTTGTTGTCGTCTAATGGGATCTCATACTTACGATGTGTTAGCTGAAGCATTAGATGGTGTACACGCAAAGTTTGCTATACGTGAGAAAGTGGTTTTGACAGTAACTGACAACGGATCAAACTTTGTTAAAGCATTTAACAAATTCAGTGATGGAAATTTTGTATCAAATTCTCAAACAATTAAAAATGCGCTGGAACCAGGAAGATAGTGATGTTGCTTTCATTGAAGTAAGTCCAATTTTAGAAGATGTTACTTCATTTGACCAGGCATATATGCTGCCACCACACCAGAGATGCGGTGCACATACAATGAATTTAGTTGCTGTTAAGGATTCAGAAGTAGCTTGTGAAAATGAGTTTTATAAAAAATTAAGTAGAAGTGCTTTGGGGAAATGTTCTGGGTTGTGGAATAAAGCAAGTAGAAGTAAAACAGCTGCAGAAGCAGTACATCAAGCTGTTAAATTTGCTCTTATCGTTCCAAATATAACAAGATGGAGCACGTACTATCACGCAGTGGACAAGATTTGTGATATTGTTCGTAAGTCTTCCGAGAAAACTCTTAACAATCTTTGCAACACTTTATCTGTGACGTTATTTCGACCAATAGACGTTTCATTTATCATGGAATATAGTAAAGTGATGCAAACTGTAGCTCAAGCACTCGACATTTTACAGTCGGAAGAAAAATGCTACATGGGCATTTTGTTGCCAACAATTGTAAGTCTAAAGAAGCAGCTTCTAAAAACACGTGAAAATTTGAAATTAGCTTCTCCGCTTGTAGATGCACTTTTATCCGGTGTCGACAAGCGATTTAAGGGATATCTTACCAGAGATGATCTTATCTTATCAAGTTTGACACATCCTCAATTTCGTCTGCGGTGGTTAGAAGATCAAGCTGCCAAAGAAAGAGCGCGACAGATTTTAATGAAAGCAATGACAGATGAAAGCGAAAGAGTTTCTCCTATTTTGCAGAACAGTGAATCTGGACTATTAGAACATGGTTCTTGTGATGAAAGCTTTTTTTCTTTTGAAGAAAATGTAGACAATGGCTCCACAATTCTTGCTGAAATGGACAGGTTTCTATCTGACACATCACGAGATATTGGTTGTCTTGTTCATTACCCTACTGTGAAATCATTGTTTTTCCGGTATAATACTGGTATGCCATCTAGTGCTCCAGTAGAACGTTTGTTTAGTCTTGGTGGCCAAATTCTTACACCTAGACGGAATCGTCTATCTGATGAAAATTTTGAGAAGCAACTCCTACTTCGTGCTAATAATGGAATATAATAAACATTGTATTTTTATTAGTTATTTTGTTATTTTGCAAAAAAATAAAATTTTTGTGTTGTATTTACTGATTTATATTTTATATTTTTTCCAACTTTAATTATATAGTTTCTGAACCTGTCCAAATTTTTCGATATGGCTTCGAGCACTTAGTGCCATGAAGTAAAGTAATAGCTGTGTAATAGTATTACATTTTGTCAGTAACTTGCAATAGTAATATATTACAAATTTTAAAAAGTAACTTGTAATATTACATTTTTAAGCCAAGTAACTGTAATAGTAATATATTACTTTTTAGAGTAATAGTCCCCAACACTGCGTGTAATATTGGTATGAAATATTGAATATTGATATGGAATGATTCGAAACGTTGAAATATGAAACATTGGATATTGGTATGACACCTTAAATAATTATATAAAGCATTGGATTTTAATATAAAACATTGATTATTGACATGGAGCATTTAAAGTTAATATGAACAAAGGATGAAACAGTCTAAATTGAATATTTAAAACCAACAAACCAATAAAACTAGTCCGAAATAAAATTGACTCGAATTTTTAAAAATATCAATATATAGACACGTAAACGTTTTTTATTCGACTGGAAAAAACCAATGTAATATATAGTCAACGTCGTTTTCTAGTTGTAATATTTACATTACCAAGCGGGTGGTTAAATACGCATGGATCACACGTGCTTTCGCCAACAGTCACGGGCATACAGGTGCTCACCTCTAAAAAATCGGAACAAACAGCAACTTCCATATATCCAGGTTCCATGTCGCACTCAAGAAGTGTAGTTGCAAGTCCGGCCCTGTCATCAATCAACCTCTCCTCACCAGCTCGCTTATCGCACTCGTTTTTACATTTTTGTAAGACATCCATGTCTTCATCTTTTCCCGTGTGTAGATCATTCTTTGACATTCTTATCAATAAACTTGAAAATAGTCTTCATCTTAGTATTTACAAAAAACCTACTGCCGTTAAATAATGGCAGAGAGATTGTTTAAAACGTACGTCGACTTGCCACTACTATTCGTTTATTACATCAAAATCGCAGGAGCAATCTAAACAAAATTTAGCATAGAGATAGTCTTCACTAAAGAAAAAAAATTTAAATAAAAACGTTTGCTATTTATTTTACGCTTCAATGGCTAAATTGAAAACTGAAAAAAAACCGTCTTTCTGTTTGTCTGTCGTCAAATTTTGCAATCGATTTTAAACTAACTTCCCGATGAGCTAGAGACTTCAAAATTTAAACATATGCATTCTATCAAATTTTCGGATTGATTGGACAAGATTTAATTAAATAATTATTTGTGATTATTTCGTCGAAGTATTCATTGTCTATGTTAATATGTTTATGTAGTAAAAATATAAAAGTGTGTTTTTAAAAAACTTTGTTTTTGTTTCACTTGTTTCCTACCTTCTTTTAGCCCTTCAAAACGTAAAATAAATTTTCTAAAACTGGCTAAAAGTTGCTTGAAGCTTTCAAACGTTGTTACGTAAACTAAATTTGAATTTTATTGCGCAATTACCTTTGGTGGTCGTACATAGGCACTTTTGGCCTGGAAAGATGTTTTGACCCCCGTGAGCTGGGAGATGGTAGTAGAGAGTCCAAACTTTTTTCATATTCTTTTCCTCTATGAGATCTACCTCCTTGCCAAATTTCATCAAGATCGCTCCAGCGGTTCAGATTTCTATAAGAGACAAGACAAACCCATAAGCATTTATATATTTATACTAGCGGGGTTACCCGGGGTTTTTAGAGGTTTTTCTAATGTTTGTCTCTCTCGCTCCCGTTCCCTTCTCCACTTTCCCGTTTTCGTAGCGTTCCCGGTCGCTTTTCCGCTCTCGGTCATTTTCCAGCTCCCGGTCGCTTTCCCGCTCAGAAGTTTTGTTATCGATTTTCTCTCTTGCTCGCGTTTCCTTCCAAGCTTGCTCTCCCGATTCCAGTCGCTTTCCGCGTTCCCGGTCGCTTTCCGCGTTCCCGGTCGCTTTCCGCGTTCCCGGTCGCTTTCCCGTTCCCGGTCGCTTTCCCGTTCCCGGTCGCTTTCCCGTTCCCGGTCGCTTTCCCGTTCTCGGTCGCTTTCCCGTTCCCGGTCGCTTTCCCGTTCCCGGTCGATTTCCCGTTCCCGGTCGCTTTCCCGTTCCCGGTCGCTTTCCCGTTCCCGGTCGCTTTCCCGTTCCCGCTCACGCTTGCTCTCCCGTTCCCGGTCATGCTTGCTCTCCCATTCCCGGTCACGGTTGCTCTCCCGTTCCCGTTCACGCTCATTTTCTCTTTTACATTCTTTCATAACTTCTGTTAGGCTATAAAACGTAAAATAGATTTGCTAAGACTATATATATATATGAATGTTTGTGGGTTAGTTTGTCTATTATAGAAACGGGAAAGCGACCCGGAACGGACAGCGAGCGGGAACGGAAAAGCAAGCGTGAGCGGGAATGGGGGAGCAAACGTGAGCGGGAACGGGACAGCGACCGGGAACGGGAAAACGACCGGGAGCGGGAAAGCGACCGGGAGCGGGAAAGCGACCGGCAGCGGGAAAACGACCGAAAACGGGAAAGCGAACAGGAGTGGGAAAGCAGGTGGGAAAGGAAATAGGAGAGAAAGAGACAAACATTAGAAAAACCTCTAAAAAACCTGGGCAACGCCGGGTATCTCCGCTAGTACATACATAAACACACACACAGACACACATACATACATGCACATGCACATACATACATACACACATACATACGCACATACATATATATATAGTTCCCGCTCGCTCACCCGCTCCGCTCCGCTCATTTTGTGACGGATTTCAAATTTTTTTTTTTATTTTTGACTCCCATTGACTCTCAAGGTTGTGTGAAAATTTCATTACGATCGGATGAATGGTGTAGCAATGCATAAAGGACATTAACATATAAACATATATACATATATACAAACATTCATTTTTATATATATAGATATATAGTTCCCACTCGCTCTTCCGCTCCGTTCATTTCTTGGCAGATTTATTTTATTTTTTATTTTATTGTCTCCCTTTGACTCTCAAGGTTGTGTAAAAATTTCATTACGATCGGATAAATGGTGTAGCAATGCATAAAGGACATAAACTTATATATATATATATATATATATATATATATATATATATATATGTATGTATATATATATAAATATTCTTGATTCAGAATTTACAGAATTAACAATATTCATGAAATGAATTATACGCTGTTTAAAAATTTGCAGTAACAATGATTGCAGTTGTTGGTGAAAAATTAACAATTCAATAACGCAGGCAGCCTTTAAAACTCTATAAAGGCTTTTTTTAATCTTCAAATTAGAGGTGTGCGCGGGGACGACTTTTCGTCCCCATCTCCAACCATCCCCGCGAATGTCATCCCCATCCCCATCCCCAACCATCCCCACAGTGTTTCATCCCCAACCATTCCCGCAGTGTTTCATCCCCATCCCCGACCATCCCCGCAGTCTTCCAATCTTTCATCCCTATAACTCACAGATTAAAGAAATGGAAGAGAGGTTGAACAGAATTAAGATGACAGCGGGAAACTGGCTATACAGGGTAAAAGACTTGCCGGGGGACGTGAGGATAGTAAAGCTGAAAAGAAACTGAATATAGTGGAGCATGGTGAAAAAAAGAAGGTGGCACAAACTGGCTATACCGGGTAAAGGGCTTGTCGGGGGACATGAGGATAGTAAAGCTAAAAAGAAACTGAATATAGTGGAGCATGGTGAAAAGAAGAAGGTGGCACTTAAGAAGATGGAAAGAAGAAACGATGTAAAGAAAGATAGGAAAGGTTTGACTACGGTGGACGAAGGCAAAATATGTAAATGTTTTTATGTTAATGTAAGAAATCTGGCTAATAGGATACAAATGGCTGAATTGGAAATATATATATGTGAAAAATAAAAACCCATATATTATTGGCTTAACAGAAACCTGGACAAACAATAAAATCAGTGATGATGAACTAAAGTTAATAGGCTACGATATGTTTAAAAAAGACAGAAAAAATCAAAATGTAGCTGGTGGTGTAGTTGTTACTTTAAAAAAACAAATAACTCTATTTTCCACTCCACATTTAAAGTCCTGGAAACCAAATAACTCTATTTTTCACTCCACATTTGAGGTCCTGGAAACCAAATTTTCAAAAAATAGTGAAACCACGTATATCATTATTTTTTGAGTAGATACTAATTATTAATTTTTACATCTGTTACATTTACAGTTTCTGAGTTGCTGTTACTTTAAAAAACAAATAACCCTATTTTCCACCCCACATTTGAGGTCCTAGATTTTTTTTTCAAAAAATGGTGAAACACGTATTTTCTTATTTTTTTAAAGAAGAATCTATATACCAAATTTCAAAAGTCCTTCGTTTTTGGTTTTTCGTTGTTTTAGAAAACATTTGTTTTCTAGTTTCATCCTCTCAGGAGCAAAAGTTTTAAAAATCCTTTCTTAGTGGGTTCTTACGCTATAAAAGTAATATAAGTTCAAAATTTCACGTTCCTATAATGAGGCGTTTGAACTCGGCGTTGATTATCAGTCAGTCAGTCAGTCAGTCAGGACATGTTCTTATATATATATATATATATATATATATATATATATATATATATATATATATATATATATATATATATATATATATATATATATATATATATATATATAAGAAATTGAAGATGGTTGGTGGGATCCAATAGAGAGACATTTGTGCGTATGTAGAATGGATTCGTTGTCTTTGTAATTGTCGTGCATCTGAGATCGATAATGCAAGTCCTACCTATTATGAACAAATTTGGATATTGGGCCAAAGCGTAACTCCCCCCTTGCGACCGTGGCGGCCTTTCTCCAATATGGCCGCCACGCCACGTGTTTCTATCATATATATCGAATAGGTATATCGGAGATAAGCAAGTTTTGAGTGAGATGACAAGATGGCCTCCCGAAAGCGATTTAGAGTCTTTTTGGTTTCATGAATATTCATTAATTATATTAATCGGCAATAACTTTACCGATATAAACAAATCGATAAAGAAATGGGAAATTTTAAATTTAATACAGCATTTGGCAATAATAATAATAATTAAAAGATGGGCTGATTTTGAAATTTGTTCACAGCTAGCTTAAAATTTTTACTGCAACATTTGGCAATATATTATTTCTTTGATTTGCTAAAAATGCTATGAAAAATTCCAATTTAAAAACGAGTTTACTGTATTGTACAAGTATCTTATATTTGTTTGATTTGCCAGAAAAGCTATAAAAATTCCAATTTAAAAATTTGTTTAATGTATTGTACAAGTATCTACAAAAAATTGAATAAAGTCAGAAGAAAGCTCAACATCTTTAAAATCTACGGATAAAAAAGTATAAAATATTTTGATTAAATGTACATCTATCTATGAAAAAATCAACACAAAGTCTAAGATTCTTAGATTATAAGTACATCTTTTTATAACAGAAAAGTTATAATAATTTTAAGCTTTAAATTATGAATACATGTACTTAAAAAAACAAAATCAACATAAAAAATCTGTGTTATATGTATCAAAGCCTAAATTCTTAAGATTGTATATACATCTGCTCAGAATTGAATTCTGTTTTAAATATTCCTAAACTTTCTTTTCCCAGTGTATCAAATAAAAAAACTAAAAAATCAGAGATCTTTCAGAACAACAACAAAAGAAACCTAGAAAAAACAGCAACACAAATTTAGAAATTTCTGCAAAACCTTTTTCTGATCACACTTATTCAAATAATGAAATGCTGAATTTTGAACATTCCTATACTTTGCTTTGATTTTTTAAGTAGATGTGCATATTTTCTAAAGATTTTAGACATTTTTTTACTTTTTTATAGATATACATATATTCTAAAGATTTTATACTCTGCTTTGAATTTTCTAAGTAGATGTATAAAAAAATGTACTTTTAGTCGAAGAAACTTAGACTTTGTTTTGATTTTTTCATATATAGATGTACATTTAAATTTAATATAAATATTTTATACTTTTTTCTCTGTAGATTTTAAAGATCTTAAGCTGTGTTCTGACTTTTTTCAGTTTTTTGCAGATACTTGTACAATACATTAAACAAGTTTTGAAATTGGAATTTTTTATAGCTCTGGCAAATCAAACAGATATTACCAAATGTCGCAGTGCCGTCAGTATACATTTTAAGCTAGCTGAGAACCGTAAATTGAGAAATACAAATTTCAAAATCAGCCCATATTTTAATTATTATTATTATTATTATTATTATTATTATTATTATTATTATTATTATTATTATTATTATTATTATTATTATTATTATTATTATTATTATTATTATAACTTAGATAAAGTTACAAAATGGCATTCGGCGAAAGACGTAGTTCTGAACGCGTAAAGTAATATGAAAAGCGGTTTTTGATCTAAAACTGTTAAAAATTAATATTGAAAGAGATTTACAAAAAAAAAAAAATTTAAACGCCAATAAAATTTGAATTTAAAGACTTTTACGATTTTGGCGCGATTTCACATTTTTCGAATAATAAGAAGAAATAAATACTTTTAAAAGCTGGAACTTCTAGTAACTCCTTAAAACTACTTATTATTAACTATTATTCATAATTCGTTTCTTATTACTCTATTAATTTTTGAGCTTCGAAAAAAAAATCACTTAGATCGTCTAACTAATGCACTCGACCTGAAGCTCGAAGTCAATTTCACTTCAGACTTAACATGCCTAAAGTTTTGTTGCTTCGTATTTTGTTAATATCTTTTAAACCGATTAAGATTTTTCAACGAAATTTTGTAGGCAATAAATATTGCTATGTTTCTACATAATTCCAAATTTTCAGTTTTGTAGCTCAACGTTTAATGTCAAAATAACAATAGTTCATAGATGTTAGGTCCACAATAGCTTCATTTTATTGGTTTTTCCCAAATAACTTATCAACTGCTTTAAATAATTTACCAAAATTTTACATGTGAAATGTTTAGCGGAGTCTTAAAAATTGTTTCAAAACTGAAGTTTGTAGCTGTACGTTTACAATCAATTTAGTAGTATTTAGTTAGTGGTTGAAATTTAAGGAATTTCGTGGCTCGGTTTTTTGCAGATAACCGAGTGAAATTTTTTAACCAAATTTTAGAAGCTTTTGTAAAAGATAAATTTCAATGATAATCTGCATTTTTAGTTTTCTAGCTCAACGTTTAGCTGTTTCATTCATAAAAACTTTTAATTACTAATTCGCTAATAACTTTTTAACCAATTGATATTTTAGAATCAAACTCATTATTTGCAAAATATTTACATTTTTATTAATTATCAAAAATTTAAATTTTGTAGTTAAAGGTTTAATTTCAAATTTAAGCTACAGTATTTTGTAAATTTTCTTGCTAAAGCTATTTTTTTATTTAACGTTTAACGATTTTTATCAAACGTGATATTTTGAAAATTTTAAAAATGTTAAATAGTTATCTTAGTTTTATGTTTTAGTTAAACGTCAAAGTTAAATTTAAACTTTAGTATTTTAAACTACAGTATTACACTGGCTAAACTTTAAATGGTGAAAATATAAGTATTTTTACTAATATTTGAAATTATAGGTAGTTCCGTCACTCAGTGTTTAGCAAATTTTTAAATTGACATGGTAATTAATTTTTGGCGATTTCTGTTACATCGTAGAACTAGCGTGCATGCCAGCACGCCCAGTGCTGATAAAGTTACACAGTGAGGGCGCATTTGCACACGCTCACATACGAATGTGTTAAAACACTGTGATACGAGAGCGAACACCAGCACACGATCACATACAAAGTTCTGAAGGATGGATGGTAGAGAGAAAATCCAAAGCTAAACGATGCACGCATACAGGGTGAAACGCGCGAAAACTTTTAAATGAATGCCACAAACATTATTGGGCCATTATATCGTGCTATGGGCTTTAAATACAACGTCTCATAGTTTCCCGCACCTCCTACTTCTCTCACATCTCTCCATCTCTTGTTCTTCTCCATTGGCTTCCTCTTAGATCTAGGGTGATTATTAAAATCTGTTTATTAATGTATAAAAAAAATTGACCTTCTCCTCTCTACTTAACTAATTTAATACATATCCCTCCTAAGTCTGGTCTTCGTTCTTCTTCTCTTAATCACTTTCGCGTCTTCACTATTAAGCATTCTTTGCTAAGGGGACATCCATGTCAACAAAATAGGGGGGAGGGGGTTTGAAAAAGTTTGACAATTGTTGACATGGGGGAGAGGGGAGTTCAAGATAAATTGACGTCAACAATATATTTTTTACAAGAGTTAATAAATCAAAAAATAGAAAAGTAATAAATGCATTGTATGACAGTCAGTCAATTAGAATCTACCTACCCCCAAAAAAACATTCAAAATACGACACAGTTTACTATTATCGTAAACTGTGTCGTATTTTGATTTCTACTTAAAACTTAACTCTTAACTATAAATTAAATAAATAAAACTTATTGACCTAAAATTGTAATGTAAAACCATAAGATCCCACACACTTTTCTATTTTTAGCATAAAAAGCAACCCGTATAAAATATTGTTAGCTATTTTGTTGGTTTTTTTGGGGGGAGGGCTAAAATTTGTTTGACATAATTTTGTTGGGGGGTGACTGGAAGTTTGACAGTTGTTGACAATGTGGAGAGGGTCACAAATTGCCTAAAAATTGTTGACATAATTAATGGACGTCCCCTAAACGCTCTTTCTCCTACTCTGGTCCCTATCTCGGGAACTCTCTTCCTTCTTCTCTTACTAACTCTACTTCTCTCACAGCTTTCCGGCGTGGACTTAAAACACATCTGTTTAATAAGTTCATGACCGAGCGCTATTGAACGCCACGGAAATAACGCTATATAAATGCAATTTGATTGATTGATTGAATACTGTATGTCGCATGTTGACGACGACTATATCCGAAATTCAGACGGAGCGAAGATATGTGGTAGCCCGTCATATGGGGTATTCAGGCGCGGTCCCACCATTGGGGATGCTGTCTCCCCCACCAGCCTAAGAGCTCAATTTTTTTCAATGAATAAATAAAGTTAAACGTATTACTAAACAACCCTCCACCAAACACCAACTATCTATCTAACCTAGATAATTATAAAATACGAAGACATCTGTGGGCATCAGAATAGCGCAATTAATATCTCATTACTATACCTAAGTAAGATATGCTTGACCATAGACTCCTAAATATACCAGGACATACAACTAAAACGCCATTGTACGGCGGGAGGCTGAGGCTCGTTCGTAGACGACAGTAGAAGTATACAAGTAAAATCAACAAATTCGTTATGTTTTAAACTTTTTTATTTTTCCATCAGAAAATCTTTTGTTTTTAATATTTCCAAAAGTACTCACATAATTTTTACCAAAACAGTTAAAAAGCGATTTCGAAATAAAATAAGTCAAATCCTAATTGTTGAAACAAAAATTAGAATAAATAAACAGTGAATGTATATAGTCATTAAAACATCTTTCAGACATCCTTTTCCACATTTATAGAGTTGATGAGCACTTCACGACATGAGTCACACTTAGTGACCCTGACTGTAGAACGAGCAATGGCTCCGCTGACATAAAATATAACATTAGCCATGCTAACTGTTGGCTCCACATCAAGTTTTGGACTTGTTGAAATTACTGTTCGCTTAAAAGCATTAAGTTTTGAGACGCGGAGTCTTAAATAAGCCGAGTTGTCCAATCCTGTGCTGCCACTTATTTGTCTGATTATCTTGGACAGTGTTGTACAAGATGGCAAATATAAAACATCCTGTTCCAGTAGGACCTGATATGTAGTTGAACTTGATGCATTTAGTAAGTAAGCAAAAATCATCAACTGGGGTGAATAATGACGTTTGTATTTGTTCTTTCCCAACAATCAAAACTGTTCTTTTATGAAACTTTGCTTGCGTCGCTCTTCACTGTCATCATCCAAACTGTCAATGTAGTTTTGGAGGTTGGTGATGGCGATGCCCAGATGATTTATTGGAAAATGAGATTTGTTTTCTCACCAACTTTTAACAAGTGCCATCAAATTTGGGAGCTGTGACATTTTTTCTAGACGACCCGGTAAAATTATTTTATAAAAGAAACCTAGATTTTCTTCGACTAAAAGTATCTGAAATCCACTCGGTAGCTGCTTCTGTTAAAAGTTGATTTTTAATTTGCAAGGGAGTCAGTGATTTCACATCGTCTTCGGTCTCAAATATTTCATAAAGTTTCTCTAATCTTTCTGCTTCAAGCTGACGACTACCCAATCTTGATGCTGCTTTTGCGGAAACTCGGGTGTAGAAGGTGTTGATGTTAAGTAGGACGGCGCGTTGGGAAATATCGATGAGACAGCATTTTTGACGAGATAACTCTTGGCAAGCTTACCGCCGGAATGCTTTCGTCTATTATTGCTATCATGATGTTCAATGACAAAATCACATTCTCTGAAATGTAATGAACACAACTTGAAATTTTTAGACGGTTTAAAGTCTTCTCGAAGATTTGCTCGAATCCACTGTTCACGAAGTTCTGGGTCACGAGGAAATGAATGCAAAATAATCCCTTCATTACTATAACCATGATATCCATTTCGACAACCGTAAGAACTGCATTTATTATGCATTCTTCAATTTCAGTAAAAATAGATAATGTCCTGAAAATAGAATTTTAAGCAAACATGATAAAAAAGAACAATATATTAATTAATTTGTAAACAATACATTATTAATTTGTTTTTTTATTAAGATAAAGAAACCCCACAAAAGAGGTTGATTTTCAACTAATGAGTTTAGTTTTAATGAAGTGTTTAGTAGTTTAGTTGCACCCATATATATAGAATATATATATATTCTATTCTATATATATGGTTGCACCCTTCGAAAGCTACTCGGTCCGAAATTTAACAATTTATTCCTATTCTAATTGCAACATAAAACTGAACAAATAAATCAACCATTGTAATTATTATCAATCTCAATTATGATCCACTTTTCGTTTAAAACGCTGTCTCCTAAAAAGTCTAATCAGAAAGTTAGGGAAAATTAGTGCGTAGCGTACTATGTTGTTGAACACTAACTGAACAATTTATAGACAAAAAGTATACTAACTAGATATGGAAAAATAATTGTAATATTAATTAATTGAACAAATTTGTTATAATATTTAGCAATTTTAACGAAGAAAAGAGACACAGCTACACGATCGACACTAAACACAAAACTAAACAATAAACAACCAAACACGTTACTGTACGATGCCGTATGCCTGCACACAGGTTGGCCAACTAGCGAAAGCACGCTGCTAGCCTGGCTGTATGCGTGCACTAGATGCGTGCATGCTTGTAAGTTTCTATAGCCAGCCTCCCGCCGTACACTTGTAGAAAAGTGACTGTTAGTTGAATGTCCTGGTATATCTAGGAGTCTATGGCTTGACCAACCGAAAGCGATTATGTCCTGCCAACCAACAGCTTATAAATTTGGTTTTTATTCTTCGTTGTTTGCTGGGGCTAAACGTTAAAAATTGTAATACAAAATTGAGTTTTTGCGAGTTTAGAACACTAGTTTTTCCATATACCTATATTAATCAAAAAGGGAAAATACCCACTGTTTTCTGTGAAGTCTAGAGGTGGTAAAATACTTAATTTTATAATTCTTAAATCAATTTTGTTTTACTAATTTAACTGCACAAACTCTAATTATTGTGTAGAAGATGTCAAGCAAAAATCAGCAACTCATTAAGATTACGTCATTCTTTAAATCGGCACCCACTGAGCATTGAGAATGCGGAAGTTCTAGCCAAACCTCTAACCCTGAACAACAAGATTGTCATTTATCTACTCGTTCTTTCAAATTCTCGACGAACAAAAATACATTTGAGTCAAACTTGACCAACAAAACTCTCAAATTTTCGTTTCAAACCATTCAAACCTAACACTATTTGAATATTGCATTTGCGTTTACTGAGGTTGAAGGAAAGTGCATGTTCGTCATTCTATAGACATTAAACAAGTTAAAATTAGACTACAGACGTCTTTTTAATAAGTTTTTTGATTAGGAGATGCTGATGAACTGCGCGCCTTTGCGAAAGAATTGTTTTTTTCATAAGGGCACGATATAAATGTTATTCTGTATTGTATTTTTAGGGAGATTGAATAGGAACATACACATTTCTTATGTTCAAAAACGCCATTTTTTTACAACACATTCATTACTTGATGATAACGTTAAAATCTATAAAAGAGAAATATATTTCCGGGGGGAAATGTCCAAGGGGAAAATGTCCGGGGGGATTGAATGTCCGTTCCCCCTTCTACTTCTTATTGCATTTGATTTGTATATATAAATACTTTGTTTAGCTTTTTAATCATTGAAATTGATGAACTTTGCTTTTTCTATATGAATTTGCTCTTTTATCACATTTGATGTCTATTTATTGTATTTTAGCTGTATATATTGCTTAAATCATTTAAATTCATCTACACAATAACTTTACTCTATCTTGCTTTGTTGACTTGAACTTTTTTATTCATTCAGAACTTTTCATTTTTTAAGTATATTAGAAATAGATAGGAAGCACAAAAGCCCCTAATTTTATGTTAATTTTTTTTCTTTGTTCTGTTATTTTATATAACATGATTTTTTATACTGAAATAAACTGTTCTTTTTAACTTACTAGACTTACTTTTTCACATATTAATTATTATCTTTAGTTAAATTTGAGCTGTTTTACTATTAATTCGTAATTGAAATAAGGATATTCTTAAATAATAAATGACAAAAAGATTAGATTTGAACATGGAACCTCAAACTCAAAAGCACCTCTATCAACTATACTAACCAGTTTGCTTTTGTGAACCACAGATGTGTAATTTAAGAAATGCATTAAAAAATATAACTACTGATAGCACTAGAAAACAGTGAAGAAAAACATTTTGGAAATTTATTTTATTTGGTTAGATAAAAATCTTAAAGCTGGAGAAGACTAGTAAAACAATAGGAAAAAAACAGAACTACACAAAGCAAGACAACCTGCAAACAAAACGGACAAATCAAAATGAATCAAATTTGTATTTATTTCAACTCCTAAAAGCAAAAAAACAACAAAGAATTCATCTTAAAAGAAATGAAAAAATAAACAAAAGATCAATCTTTTTGAATACTAAGAATGTACAAATTTTTTATCTATTGCTGCTAAATTACTAAAAAATGAGCTATATCATGAGCTACTACTATTCATTCTTTTGGAAGAAATGACATAAATAGCAAGAACAATGAGCAAAAGTGTCAAAATATTAATATAGTATCCATAGAAAACTGTTGACAAATTTTGACAACAAATACAAGACCAAAACATAGAATCAATTGAAATGCAAACACTTCAGTGGCATGTAATGTTATTTAAACAGTACAATCCAAATAAAAAATGTTTAGAAATTCATTGAAGTTGCAATTTTGTGTTGTTCCAGATAAATAAGAGACACTTGATTTCAAGTTGAACAGTTCATACTTCTGATGGCAAAACTTCAAAGATATATTCAATTAAGAGTTTGACAACACTGCTTAGCTCCTCTGTTATTTTTTCCATACTGTATAAAGTACCTGGAAATAAGTTTTTTAAAGGAAATAAATAAAATTCCTTATTATAATTATTAATATCTACCTAGTATGAATGTTTTCATATGTTTATTATATCTGGTTTTCTAAATTAATTGTTTCAAATATACTATGAAACAATGTGTAACTGTAACTGAAAAACATGTTATGGAGTCGGTAGAACTAACAGCAATTACCAGGAAATAATGCTAATAGATAGAATCATTTTTTTAAGTGACAAATAAATGGTTTAAAAAAGAATTCTAACAAAGATAGGTTTTTTTTATTGCTACTTTGAAAATATATCAGTCTGAGTTAGTTAATCAAATCCAGCATGCTAAACTAGTAACAATATTAGGGAATTACTCTATTCTATAATTATTAGTGTAAGAAATGGCAGACAGTAATAGATATAAATTTTTAAATTGCTATAAGTAAAATATAATATATACTAACAAAAAGTCGTCTCTCAATCCATCTGCCGAGACTCGGATTGAAGAACTGGTGTAAATTAACCAAAAAGCAGGATATTTGAATAATTATAACTTTTAATACTAACATCATCAGTGCTTTATCAAACCGATTAACTAAACTTTTAATTATTGTTACTATTACTATTGTGACTAGCGGAAAATTCCCCGCTTGTGCTGTAACGTTATAGCGGCAAATATCTAAAATTTTTCATCTAAAATGTTATATTAAAATTCCTTCCTAAGTCAATAGTTAACAGATTTTTTTTTATCAATTTTATATGAACTTTATTTTAAAAGTTAAAATCAAAAGAACTCTTTGAATTTTGCGCGCAATAACACGACTTGGCCTGGCAACCCACTTGTTGGCGTTTAATACCATTCGTTCGGCGCTTGATGCCATTTTTCTTTTCTCTAATGCCACAGCGGCATCGGAGGCGGCGCTTAATGCCATTTTTTGACGTTTAATACCCAATCTAAGTTATTATTATTATTATTATTATTATTATTATTATTATTATTATTATTATTATTATTATAACTTAGATAAAGTTACAAAATGGCATTCGGCGAAAGACGTAGTTCTGAACGCGTAAAGTAATATGAAAAGCGGTTTTTGATCTAAAACTGTTAAAAATTAATATTGAAAGAGATTTACAAAAAAAAAAAATTTAAACGCCAATAAAATTTGAATTTAAAGACTTTTACGATTTTGGCGCGATTTCACATTTTTCGAATAATAAGAAGAAATAAATACTTTTAAAAGCTGGAACTTCTAGTAACTCCTTAAAACTACTTATTATTAACTATTATTCATAATTCGTTTCTTATTACTCTATTAATTTTTGAGCTTCGAAAAAAAAATCACTTAGATCGTCTAATAAATGCACTCGACCTGAAGCTCGAAGTCAATTTCACTTCAGACGTAACATGCCTTAAGTTTTGTTGCTTCGTATTTTGTTAATAATTTTTTAACCGATTAAGATTTTTCAACGAAATTTTTTAGGCAATACATATTGCTATGTTTCTACATAATTCCAAATTTTCAGTTTTGTAGCTCAACGTTTAATGTCAAAATAGCAATAGTTCATAGATGTTAGGTTCACAATAGCTTCATTTTATTTGTTTTTCCCAAATAACTTATCAACTGCTTTAAATAATTTACCAAAATTTTACATGTGAAATGTTTAACGGAGTCTTAAAAATTGTTTCAAAACTGAAGTTTGTAGCTGTACGTTTACAACCAATTTAGTAGTATTTAGTTAATGGTTGAAATTTAAGGAATTTCGTGGCTCGGTTTTTGCAGATAACGTTTCAACCGAGTGAAATTTTTTAACCAAATTTTAGAAGCTTTTGTAAAAGATAAATTTCAATGATAATCTACATTTCTAGTTTTCTAGCTTAACGTTTAGCTGTTTCATTCATAAAAACGTTTAATTACTAATTCGCTAATAACTTTTTAACCAATTGATATTTTAGAACCAAACTCATTATTTGCAAAATATTTACATTTTTATTAATTATCAAAAATTTAAATTTTGTAGTTAAAGGTTTAATTTCAAATTTAAGCTACAGTATTTTGTAAATTTTCTTGCTAAAGCTATTTTTTTTATTTAACGTTTAACGATTTTCATCAAACGTGATATTTTGAAAATTTTAAAAATGTTAAATAGTTATCTTAGTTTTATGTTTTAGTTAAACGTCAAAGTATTAAACTACAGTATTACACTGGCTAAACTTTAAATGGTGAAAATATAAGTATTTTTACAAATATTTGAAATTATAGGTAGTTCTGTCACTCAGTGTTTAGCAAATTTTTAATTGACATGGTAATTAATTTTTGGCGATTTCTGTTACATCGTAGAACTAGCGTGCATGCCAGCACGCCAAGTGCTGATAAAGTTACACAGTGAGGGCGCACTTGCACACGCTCACATACGAATGTGTTAAAACACTGTGATACGAGAGCGAACACCAGCGCACGATCATATACAAAGTTCTGAAGGATGGATGGTTAGAGGGAAAATCCAAAGCTAAACGATGCACGCATACAGGGTGAAACGCGCGAAAACTTTTAAATGAATGCCACAAACATTATTGGGCCATTATATCGTGCTATGGGCTTTAAATACAACGTCTCATGCAACGTCTCATAGTTTCCCGCACCTCCTACTTCTCTCACATCTCTCCATCTCTTGTTCTTCTCCATTGGCTTCCTTTTAGATCTAGGGTGATTATTAAAATCTGTTTATTAATGTATAAAAAAAATTGACCTTCTCCTCTCTACTTAACTATTTTAATACATATCCCTCCTAAGTCTGGTCTTCGTTCTTCTTCTCTTAGTCACTTTCGCGTCTTCACTATTAAGCATTCTTTGCTAAGGGGACATCCATTAATTTTGTCAACAAAATAGGGGGGAGGGGGTTTGAAAAAGTTTGACAATTGTTGACATGGGGAGGGGGGAGTTCAAGATAAATTGACGTCAACAATATATTTTTTACAAGAGTTAATAAATCAAAAAATAGAAAAGTAATAAATGCATTGTATGCCAGTCAGTCAATTAGAATCTACCTACCCCAAAAAAAAAATTCAAAATACGACACAGTTTACGATTATCGTAAACTGTGTCGTATTTTGATTTCTACTTAAAACTTAACTCTTAACTATAAATTAAATAAATAAAACTTATTGACCTAAAATTGTAATGTAAAACCATAAGATCCCACACTTTTCTATTTTTAGCATAAAAAGCAACCCGTATAAAATATTGTTAGCTATTTTGTTGGTTTTTTTGGGGGAGGGCTAAAATTTGTTTGACATAATTTTGTTGGGGGTGACTGGAAGTTTGACAGTTGTTGACAATGTGGAGGGGGTCACAAATTGCCTAAAAATTGTTGACATAATTAATGGACGTCCCCTAAACGCTCTTTCTCCTACTCTGGTCCCTATCTCTGGAACTCTCTTCCTTCTTCTCTTACTAACTCTACTTCTCTCACAGCTTTCCGACGTGGACTTAAAACACATCTGTTTAATAAGTTCATGACCGAGCGCTATTGAACGCCACGGAAATAACGCTATATAAATGCAATTTGATTGATTGATTGAATACTGTATGTCGCATGTTGACGACGACTATATCCGAAATTCAGACGGAGCGAAGATATGTGGTAGCCCGTCATATCGGGTATTCAGGCGCGGTCCCACCATTGGGGATGCTGTCTCCCCCACCAGCCTAAGAGCTCAATTTTTTTCAATGAATAAATAAAGTTAAACGTATTACAAACAACCCCCCACCAAACACCAACTATCTATCTAACCTAGATAATTATAAAATACGAAGACATCTGTGGGCATCAGAATAGCGCAATTAATATCTCATTACTATACCTAAGTAAGATATGCATGGCCAACCGAAAGCGATGATGTCCTGCCAACCAACAGCTTATAAATTTGGTTTTTATTCTTCGTTGTTTGCTGGGGCTAAACGTTAAAAATTTTAATACAAAATTGAGTTTTTGCGAGTTTTTTCATATACCTATATTAATCAAAAAGGGAAAATACCCACTGTTTTCTGTGAAGTCTAGAGGTGGTAAAATACTTAATTTTATAATTCTTAAATCAATTTTGTTTTACTAATTTAACTGCACAAACTCTAATTATTGTGTAAACTATGTCAAGCAAAAATCAGCAACTCATTAAGATTACGCCATTCTTTAAATCGGCACCCACTGAGCATTGAGAATGCGGAAGTTCTAGTCAATGACAAGATTGTCATTTATCTACTCGTTCTTTCAAATTCTCGACGAACAAAAATACATTTGAGTCAAACTTGACCAACAAAACTCTCAAATTTTCGTTTCAAACCATTTAAACCTAACACTATTTGAATATCGCATTTGCGTTTACTGAGGTTGAAGGAAAGTGCATGTTCGTCATTCTATAGACATTAAACAAGTTAAAATTAGACTACAGACATCTTTTTAATAAGTTTTTTGATTAGGAGATGCTGATGAACTGCGCGCCTTTGCGAAAGAATTGTTTTTTTCATAAGGGCACGATATAAATGTTATTTTGTATTGTATTTTTAGCGAGATTGAATAGGAACATACACATTTCTTATGTTCAAAAACGCCATTTTTTTACAACACATTCATTACTTGATGATAACGTTAAAATCTATAAAAGAGAAATATATTTCCGGGGGGAAATGTCGGGGGGAAATGTCCAAGGGGAAAATGTCCCCCTTCTATTTCTTATTGCATTTGATTTGTATATATAAATACTTTGTTTAGCTTTTTAATCATTGAAATTGATGAACTTTGCTTTTTCTGTATGAATTTGCTCTTTTATCACATTTGATGTCTATTTATGGTATTTTAGCTGTATATATTGCTTAAATCATTTAAATTCATCTACACAATAACTTTACTCTATCTTGCTTTGTTGACTTGAACTTTTTTATTCATTCAGAACTTTTCATTTTTTTAAGTATATTAGAAATAGATAGGAGGCACAAAAGCCACTAATTTTATGTTAATTTTTTTCTTTGTTCTGTTATTTTATATAACATGATTTTTTATACTGAAATAAACTGTTGTTTTTAACTTACTTTTTCACATATTAATTATTATCCTTTAGTTAAATTTGAGCTGTTTTACTATTCATTCGTAATTGAAACAAGGATATTCTTAAGTAATAAATGACAAAAAGATTAGATTTGAACATGGAACCTCAAACTCAAAAGCACCTCTATCAACTATACTAACCAATTTGCTTTTGTGAACCACAGATGTGTAATTTAAGAAATGCATTAAAAAATATAACTACTGATAGCACTAAAAAACAGTGAAGAAAAACATTTTGGAAATTTATTTTATTTGGTTAGATAAAAATCTTAAAGCTGGAAAAGACTAGTAAAACAATACGAAAAAAACAGAACTATACAAAGCAAGACAACCTGCAAGCTAAACAGACAAATCAAAAGGAATCAAATTTGTATTTATTTCAACTGCTAAAAGCAAAAAAAAACAACAAAGAATTCATCTTAACAGAAATGAAAAAATAAACAAAAGATCAATCTTTTTGAATACTAAGAATTTATAAATTTTTTATCTATTGCTGCTAAATTACTAAAAAATGAGCTACTACTATTCATTCTTTTGGAAGAAATGACATAAATAGCAAGAACAATGAGCAAAAGTGTCAAAATATTAATATAGTATCCATAGAAACCTGTTGAAAAATTTTGACAACAAATACAAGACCAAAACATAGAATCAATTGAAATGCAAACACTTCAGAGCATGTAATGTTATTTAAACAGTACAATCCAAATAAAAAATGTTTAGAAATTCATTGAAGTTGCAATTTTGTGTTGTTCCAGATAAATAAGAGACACTTGATTTCAAGTTGAACAGTTCATACTTCTGATGGCAAAACTTCAAAGATATATTCAATTAAGAGTTTCACAACACTGCTTAGCTCCTCTGTTATTTTTTCCATACTGTATAAAGTACCTGGGAATAAGTTTTTTAAATTAAATAAAATAAAATTCATTATTATAATTATTAATATCTACCTAATATGAATGTTTTCATATGTTTATTATATCTGGTTTTCTAAATTACTTGTTTCAAATATGCTATGAAACAATGTGTAACTGTAACTGAAAAGAAATGATATGGAGTCTGTAGAACTAACAGCACTTACCAGGAAATAATGCTAATTTTTTCACTTGAATAGATAGAATCTTTTTTTTTTCAAATGACAAATAAATGGTTTAAAAAAGAATTCTAACAAAGATAGGTTTTTTATTTGTATTGCTACTTTGAAAATATATCAGTCTGAGTTAGTTAATCAAATCCAGCATGCTAAACTAGTAACACTATTAGGGAATTACTCTATTCTATAATTATTAGTATTAGAAATGGCAGACAGTAATAGATATAAACTTATAAATTGGTATAAGTAAAATACAAATATAATAATATAATATATACTAACAAGAAAGTTGTCTCTCAATCCATCTGACGAGACTCGGATTGAAGAACTGGTGTAAATTAACCAAAAAGCAGGATATTTGAATAATTATAACTTTTAATACTAACATCATGAGTGCTTTATCAAACCGATTAACTAAACTTTTAATTATTGTTACTATTTACTATTGTGACTAGCGGAAAATTCCCCGCTTGTGCTGTAACGTTATAGCGGCAAATATCTAAAATTTTTCATCTAAAATGTTATATTAAAATTCCTTCCTAAGTCAATAGTTAACAGATTTTTTGTTATCAATTTTATATGAACTTTATTTTAAAAGTTAAAATCCAAAGAACTCTTTGAATTTTGCGCGCAATAACTCGACTTGGCCTGGCATCCCACTTGTTGGCGTTTAATACCATTCGTTCGGCGCTTGATGCCATTTTTCTTTTCTCTAATGCCACAGCGGCATCGGAGGCGGCGCTTAATGCCATTTTTTGACGTTTAATACCCAATCTAAGTTATTATTATTATTATTATTATTATTATTATTATTATTATTATTATTATTATTATTATTATTATTATTATTATTATTATTATTATTATTATTATTATTATTATTATTATTATTATTATTATTATTATTATTATTATTATTATTATTATTATTATTATTATTATTATTATTATTATTATTATTATTATTATTATTATTATTATTATTATTATTATTATTATTATTATTATTATTATTATTATTATTATTATTATTATTATTATTATTATTATTATTATTATTATTATTATTATTATTATTATTATTATTATTATTATTATTATTATTATTATTATTATTATTATTATTATTATTATTATTATTATTATTATTGCCAAATGCTGTATTACATTTAAAATTTTCCCATTTCTTTATCGGTTTATATCGGTAAAGTTATTGCCGATTAATATAAATAATGAATATTCAGACTCTAAATTGTTTTCGGAGTTCTTTGGTCTGGCTCCTCGGCTGTCAAGCTAAAAGCCATCTTAAACTACAGGTGGGAAGATATACCTATTCTATATATATGGTTCCGATACGCGACATGACCCTAGAATCCCTATGTCTTCTGAACCGCTCATTCGATTTAAACGAGTGAAATGTCCCGGCGTTCTTCTTCATATGGGCTATATTTTGAGCTTAAATTTAATGTTTTAGTTTGAAAGGAGCGTTTCCTAGCGGACGAAATGGCATTACAGAAAAATGCTGTCATCACACCGATCCTGAAGAAGCCGAATCTAGATCCGCTCAACACCGGTAACTACCGCCCAATCTCGAATCTGTCCTATCTGTCAAAACTACTGGAACGATGCGTAGCCGCCCAGATAAACATCTACCTCCGTGAAAACAACCTTCTCCCGATGTTTCAGTCGGCGTACAGAAATCAGCACTCCACTGAAACTGCTGTCCTGAAGGTACTGTCTGATATTTACGCTGCGGCTGATTCGGGTCGGATCACGCTACTGGGACTTCTGGACCTCTCCGCTGCTTTCGACACTGTTGACCATCAAATTTTGGTCAACAGGCTCCATTTCTCGTATGGTTTCGGAGACGTCGTCCTCGAATGGTTTCGTTCCTATTTGACTGATCGGTCCCACTGCATCCGCTCCGGAGGTGTTTTGTCCACGCCTACCTCTGTCCTGTGTGGCGTCCCGCAGGGATCCGTTCTGGGCCCGTTGTTGTTTCTTCTCTATTCCGCGGACGTCCTACATATTGCCACGAAACATCGGTTTTCTGTCCATTCTTACGCTGACGACCTGCAGATTTACGATCACTCCCCGCCAGCGTCGTGTTCCGATCTGGTCCCCAGGATGTCTGCATGTATCAGCGAGATTGGCACTTGGATGGCAAGCAATCGCTTGCAACTCAATCCTTCTAAGACCGAAGTGATCTGGTTGGGCTCGCCTGGTCGACTCAGCTTCTGTCCGAAGGGGGATCTGGTCATCGCTGGTGTCTCAGTCAGGCCCTCCACTTATGTTCGTAATCTTGGCGTGATGGTCGACAGTAGCTTGTCTATGGAGGCACACATCTCTCATCTTACTCGTTCATGCTTCTATCATCTCCGTCAACTGCGCGTCGTCCGCCGTAGCCTCACCATGGACTCCGCCCATTCACTCATTAGAGCACTCGTGCACAGCCGGCTTGATTACTGTAATGGTGTCATGGCCGGACTTAGACAGTTTCAAATCAATAGGCTCCAATCCATTCTCCGAGCAGCCGCTCGTCTTGTTCTTCAGCTGCCCGGCTGGTCTCCCGTATCAGATCTCATGCGGACGCAACTTCACTGGCTTCCTTTCCCGCAGAGAATTCAGTTCAAGTTGGGTCTGATGGTATACAAGTGCCTCCACCACACGGCTCCGGTCTACCTGCAGCAATTGTGTGTACCGATCTCAACGCTTGCTGGTCGGTCCCACCTTCGATCGGCGGCTGCTGGCGACTTGTTCGTTCCATCGTCAAAGACAACGACTCTCGGCAGGCGCGGATTCTCCACTGCTGGTCCAGTTGTTTGGAACAGCCTATCTGCTGACCTGAGGAATCCAGCTTTGGACCTCGGCGGTTTCAGGAAGCTGCTTAAGACAGAACTTTATTCTTAAATTTATGATTTGACGCGACGCGCTTTTGTGACTTTTTAAAAAAAGCGCATTATAAATTTACATTTACATTTACATTTTTACATTTACAGCACTACTAAAATATAGAATATCGGAAATATCTTTTTAATTATATGAGATACAACAAAATTTACAATGAAAAACTAATAGAAATATGGGGATAACCTTTCAGAATTTATATTTTGTTTTGATCACAGGCGCCCCCTAGCGGACAAAATGGAAAGACGCCATTTTTCAGTTTATAACAAATCAGAAATAAGACGGCACGAGATACAACAAAACTTACAATGAATCATTAATAGGAAATCTGGAATAAACTTTCAGAATTAAAAGTTTATTTTGAATAGAGGCGCCTCCTAGTAGACAAAGTGACAATGTCACTTTCAGTAAATACAAAACAGGCAATGTTTGAACGGCACTAGTATGACGTCAGACTATACGGTTACACAACTATAACTTCTGAACTACTCATTACATTCCATAACAAATAACAATAATTTAGCAAGCTGCAAATTTAAAATATTATTAATTTTTACTTCAAAAAGAATGATTGTATTAAATATTGTATCTTAGCCAAGCATATAATATTCTTAAACTTGACTTGGTCAAGGTGTTTTCTTTCATCTCTGTGGCAACAGGTGTGAGTTACTGACAACGCTGATAAACATAATTCAAAACAGTGTCATTCAGAGTAACACAAGTTCAGTTCTTGTAGAAGTTCAGTTATCCAAGCACTGCCCCTCACAAGCACGCAGTGGTGTACATTCCAGCTTTGCTTTCTTGCACTTGCACTTTTTTATGCAACCTTTCTTGCATATGCAGGAGACAAGATCCTGGCAGACTTTGGGTGCTTCAGGGAGCGTTGTCCAGTGGGGCTCGTACATCTAGTCGCTGGTCTTGATCCATCCCCAGTCAGTTGGAGAGGGCAATTCTGGTGAAGGAACCACAGTCTGCCCCCAGACATGCCCGCCCTGATACACAGCTCGTCGGACGTGCTGCTCGAGAGTGGCACTTCTCGTTAGTATGAGCTGGACACTCTTTTTGGCAAACAGTTTGCAGCATGCCTTGTCGACATCGGTTGAGGTGCTTTCCTGTCGTAGAGCAGGATGACAAACCTCTCAATAGTGTGCATGTGATTTTCATCAACGTGTATTGGCGTAGGATATCCGTTCATCTACAACTTCAACCGTTGGAAGGTAGGCACACTGGAGAATTGATTTCGAATCATCTGAAATCCCTGATAGCAGATTGGAATATCAATGGGACAAAAAAAGGCGTCTTAGTCAGAGACAATGGCATCAGTATGCAACTGGCAACTCGTCTTGCAGAATTAGACAACTTGAGATGCTGCATTCTCATGATTCAACTAGTGGTGGTAGAAGCACGAACATCTGTCTAGAAGCAAGTTATAATTAAAACTTTAGGTGTGTAAATTACACCGTGTAATAAGATGAAAATTAAAATTTTAAAGCCAAAGGTCCATTCAGTACGCGGTCCATTCAACACTAGTCTCCCCTATATATTATTTGATATACACTTAAACTCGGACTCGGTGAAAAATGACCCCAAAAACTCGGTGCTCGGCATCGGCGCCAAATTTGCTGCTCGGCCCATCCCTAGTGCTTATGCTATAAAAATAATATGGAGGGCTGCCAGCGGCGCCGTAAACACTACGTACGCTAGTCTTATCTGCAAGCTGCCTATATTGCAATAATGCCCTTTGAGTTGTTGAAATTGCATTTGTGTATAATTTCGATGTTATCCTATCTTTTGCAAAACGATATGTAGTTGTTGGTCTTAGTTCCTATTTCTTTTTGTATTGCACAAACGAAAAAAATTCCTTGATTCAAGAGAATCGACAAAAATCAGGAAATGAATTTCACACGGTTCACAAACTTGCAGTAATAATGAATGCAGTTGCTATTGAAAATTAGCAATTCCACTACGTAAACAGATCTTAAAAGCTCTGTAGGAGGCACTCTATAAACTCTGTTGATGATGTGAAGAATGTTCACCTTTGCTTATTGCCCTGCATAGAGAACATTGAACAATGGATGGTTTCTAATCGTCTAAAACTGAATAGCGATAAAAGTGAATTAATCTGGATAAGTGCAAGATCAAAGTTGCAGCAGAGTAAAACAAAAGCATTGTTGGTTGCTGGGGCTTTGGTCGTCCCTACAGAAGTTGTTCGAAACCTAGGTGTTTATGTCGATTCTGAGCTTTCCATGAAAGATCATATTTTTAAACTCTCAAAAACATGTTTTTTTAACTACGACAACTTAGAACCATACGAAGGTCTCTGACAAGTGAAGTAACGTCTCTTGCTGCATTCGTTTGTTGTCAGTCGACTTGACTACTGCAACTCTCTATTCACAGGCTCACCTCTTGGTGCTGTTGGAAAGATTCAGCGTATTCAAAATCCGGCTGCTCGTCTTTTTGGTGAACTAAAGAAACATGATCATGTGACTGCAATAATGAAAACTGAACTCCTGTGCCTGCGTATCTCTGAGCGCATTACTTTCAAAATTGGGACTTTGGTCTACAAGGTGCTCCATGGCGAAGCCCCCTCATATTTACAAAAGTTGTGTGTTACTGTGAAACTTCGCCTCGCTAATTGCGAGCCAGTCCCAAGCCTGGAGAAAAGAGGAAGGAAAAGTTAAAAGGATAAAATTCTGATCCACGACAGGAAGTACTTAAGTGCTTCCTACGTACAGCCATTAGAGTCTTAAAACACCTGGTGTAAAGGACTATAAGCTATTATAAAAAAAGTGTTACTGTGTCAGATAACAATTCTTGCTTATCTCGACACAGATCAGCTAGCCGTGGTGACCTAGTTGCTCACATAACTCGGACAAAAACTTACGCAGTCGAGCCTTCAGTATAGCTAGACCGGCAACATAGAACATGTTGCCTGCCAGCATCCGAGAAGCCTCTTCGTTGAGTTTATTCAAGACCGAGCTAAAGACATTTCTATTTGCGAAATCCTATCCAAGTTGATGATCAGAGTGGAATTAATTCTTTTTTCCTGACATGCTGATTTTTGTGTGTTTTTTGCTTTATTTTTAATTTTATTTTTTGTTTGTTTTGTTGTAATTTGTTTTTATTGTAAAAGGAGCCCTGAGGTGTTACACAAAAGGGCGCTTGAAATCCAAATAAGCTTAAACTTAAACTCACATTGATTGATTGAAGAATGTTGAAAGCACAACACCCTAAGTAGTCCTGGCTGTAGTAAAGGACGGAGTTTGAATGTTTTTTCGAGTAGCAGACTCATATAGTTGTAAAACGACATTAGGTGGAATTACCAAAAATGTGGCATAAGTCCGCCATCTTGAATTTTCAAAATGGCGACCAATAATTAAAAAAAAATTAAAAAAGTCAGACAAAATTAATATACTTAATTGGTGTACGAAACTGTATTTTTAGAGATATCATTTCGTTTATGATAATTATGAGACAAATAAAATTTAATATGGCCGACAGAATCAAAAATAGCCACCGAAAACAGAGATGTTTGTTAATAAAGTATGATTTATGACAATGAGAAGAACAATGACAAGATAAATTGTTTGTTATAAGTCTCCAGTGAAGGTAATAATAATAAAACATATTTAATAATGTTATGAAATTAACAATAGACTGGTATGAAGTTGGAAAAACTAATGATGTGATGTCGTGTGCAGTTGAACTTAGACAGCTCTGTTTGTTAAAAACAAAGGCAAATCAACGGCAAATTTTTTAGAATTGTTTGAGAAATCAGACCATATTCAACAAATGTTTCTTTTTTTTTGTGAAGGAATGTGAATCAAAGTCAGAAGTTTGCCAGTATTGGGCCTTTATTGTCGAACATCTCATTTCTTCTGATCGTGAATGAAATTTTGCACTTCACGTTGCATCTGTAGACAAGTCACTTGCAATCTTCAGAGAAAGTGATTGTTTGAACTACCTCCGATATGTTACTTTCTACTCTACCATGAAAATATAAGCAAACTAGAATATACTAATCCAGATGTCTTTCGCCGATTTGTGTGTGGCCAATTTGTAGTTAAAGACCATGTTGGTTCGTTCAACGCTGAGGCACAAGACATGAAACTAGAGCAGTCCATACAGAAAGCGTTCAAAAGAAACGGTGGAATTATTGGCAATACACTGTTGTTGTTGAATGGCAGCTTATTTTTCATGAAATTTTGCTGATTTCCAAAAACTTGAGAGAGAGAGATGACAAAAAACAATTCAATGAACTATAGTGAATCTGCACAGGTATACCATGATTTCATAGGCCGGAAAGCAAAGTATCTTAACAAAAATGTGGCACACTGCTTGACTTCGTATGCAGCAGGAGAAATCCGTTCATTATTCAATCGCCTGGAATCAAGTTGCATAATATCATCACTAAGCAGATAGCTCATGATGAAATGTCTCTGCGTTTTTTCCAGGCACTTAGGAACGGAGAAAGCTGCTTCAAAGAGTTATGCAAAGAACGTTTCCTGGATAAAACAAAAACAAACTGTCGGCCACAATTTCCAAAAGAAACCTGCCTAGAACGAACTATAAGCCACCGACAACAACCACAGATTTTGTTACTCCTTATTCATAGAAGGTATTAGCTGCAGCTCGATATCTTGATACAACGTGGTATGCGAATGGCAGAAATCTACTCTTTTGCCAGATTCAATCAGTTCAGCTGGCACATCAGCAGTGGATATGACCGTAATAGGTCCTGATGCGCCAATACCAAAACAGATGGACAAGTTGTGGACGTCTCCAAGCAATAAAAATAATTTACAGTTTTTAACTTTCCTGCTTGCTAGAGAACAGCACTCAAATCATCCAACCATACTATACTTAGTGGGTGCGTTATTGATAATGATATTGTGCCAGATAAGTTCATAAAATCACAGAGACAGTCGGATGACTCGTTTCAGCCAGTGCACATTAAATCCCTTACAGGCCGTGTAGAAGCAGCGGATGATAGATTATTGTTTCATTGTGCCTGGGAGGTGACTCGAGGCAGCAAGAGGCTTATGATTATATCAAATGACACAGATACACAGATCGCTATTGCGATTTATAAACGACTGCCGACACTTTGGAGTACTTGAATTGTGGATAGAGATTTGGATCAGTAAAACATAAGCGACATTTCCCTGTTCATATTCTTGTTGATAGACGGCGTAGATTTGTGTAGGGTTCTTGTAAAAGTGCATGTGCTGACTAGAGATGATGCTCTCAGCAAAAATGGAATTAAATATGCTGCATTAACGTGTGAGCCTCAAAGATACCTGAACAATTTTGCTGAGTCTACTGAATTGAGTAATGAATCATTTAAGTCGGCTAAAAAATACCTCGTTCGTGTGTGGATTGGAGCAGGACGCAAAACTTCTTGTCAAATATTTGACTAGGCACGATTTGAAATAGTGCCAGGACACTGGCACAGTTGCCACCAACCTCAAGTGTCATTAGGAATCATATAATCACAATCTTGATTGATAATGCTTCAATTCTCAGTGCAATAGATTATGGTTGGTTTTTTAGATGGTGGTACCATATTTCCTGTTTTGGTCTTAAACCAATTCCAGAAAATATGCTGATTTTGTGCAAATGTGGTGGTAAATGTGATACCAACCGGTGTTTGTGTGAAAAAGGAGAACTTCTATGTGTTATATATTGTCACAGACTGCATTCAGTCTCAGATTGTCACAACAAATAATTTATAGGCATTGTATCTGCAAATGAAGTGCTTCTGGTGAAGTCATACCAGTTCATTATTAATGTCATAACATTATTAAATACGTTTTAATATTATTACCTTCACTGGGAACGGGAAGACTACTGAGAGCGAAAGATAGAGCGGGAAAGCGACCGAGAACGGGAAAGCAACCGGGAGCGGGAAAGCGACCGGGAGCCGGAAAACGACCGAGAGCGGGAAAGCGACCGGGAGCGGAAAAGCGACGGGAACGGGAAAGCGGAGAAGGAAACGAGAGCGAGAGAGACAAACATTAGAAAAACCTCTAAAAACCCCGGGCAACGCCGGGTGCTCCCCGCCAGTAATTATCATACACGAAATGATATTTCTAAAAAATACAGTTTTGAACACCAATTAAGTATATTAATGTTGTCTGATTGAACCAATTTTTTTTTATAATTATCGGTCGCCATTTGGAAAATTCAAGATGGCGGACTTATGCCACAATTTTAGTACGTCCACCTATTGCCGTTTTACAACTATATGAGTCTGCTACTCGAAAAAACATTCAAACTCCGTCCTTTACAAAGTGTATGCGGGTCTGTAGGACAGGTCCTGGACTAAAGATTAATACAGGAGGGTTATCTTTATTGGTTTTTTGGACAAAATGGTAAATCAGATGACAATTAGGTTACCCCCAATTACTGGTTCATTTTTCCTGTGCACGTTTTTGATATCATAACATTATTAAATACGTTGAATGTTGTTCGTGATCTCGGAGTGTATCTTGACTCTGGCTTGTCAATGACCCACCATATCTCCGCCATTACAAGGGCCTGCTACTTCCATCTACGCCGAATCCGTCAAGTGAAGCGCTGCCTTAACGAGCAGTGCATTCGTACCCTAGTTCAGGCTTTTGTCATCTCAAGAGTAGACTACTGCAACTCAGTGCTGACAGGTCTACCATCATCGTCCTTAAAACCTCTTACTTCTGTACTCCATGCGGCCGCTCGGCTTGTCAAAGATCTCGGTCCCCGAGACCACATCACGCCAACTTTACGTCAACTTCATTGGCTACCTATCCCTGCTAGAATAAATTTTAAAATATGCCTCTTAATGTTTAACATATTCACTGGATCTTCTCCCTCCTATCTGTCATCTCTCGTTTCGCCATGCTCGTCGCTCCCTGCAAGGCGGCGTCTTCGTTCTACCAGCAGGGACGACTTCGTCTCTGTCCGGTCTCGTCTCCAATTTGGAAACAGAGCTTTTGCCATCTCTGGCCCAACTGACTGGAACAGCTTGCCTGTACATATTCGCCAATCTAAAGACGCTACTCAATTTAAAACTAAATTAAAAACTTACCTCTTTAGTAAGTTCTTTGACTAGGAGATATTGTCGAACTGCGCGCTTTTGCGAAAGACTTGTTGTTTATAAGGGCGCGTTATAAATTTTACTTTGTATTGTATTGTATTGTATCTCAAAACCTTCAAAAGTTTACAGGAATAAATAGGAATATATTTACATATTACTTTAAAGTTATTATATTACCTGGCACTTTCTACCATTAAAAATATGGATGCGGATTATTAATATCACAAATATTTACATGCTTTTTTTATAATGTTTTCAAAAGCTTGGAGAGCAGTCAGAGAAATTAAATAATCAAAAATGAGTCAAAATTAAAAACCGGAAAAAATGAAAGGATAAATATAATAGGACATAGTAATATAGTACTATGTTTTAGTGTTCTAAAACTAAAACGTTTTTTAGTCTTTTCCCGAAAGCCAACATGCGGAGACTATTGTCGCGCAGATCAGCTGGTAAACATTTCCAAACCAGTATACAAGAGACGGCGAAGGCACGACGAGACAAACATTTTGTAGTAGTTTTTGGCGCGACGAGTCTGACTACAGCATCAGTTTCCGAGCGCAGATGCACATGTCGAGGAATGAGGCTGGCAGAGCATCTAACGAGATATGGTGGAGCGGCGCGTGGAGTCAACGGTAAGCCAACAAGCAGAGTTTAAATTTAACTCGAGCTGGCATATCAAGCCAGCGAAGCCGGCCTTTATTGCGCCAGAGATGTGACTCGATTGTGGTAGTTGAAGAACGAGTCTCGCAGCAACCCGAAGCACGCCAGAAAATCGATGAAGCAGAAAAGCCGGTGCCCCACATTCATACATACATACATACATACATACATACATACATACTTCCATACATAGCAATTTTCAGAGGTACACTTGACACTTGGCGCCATAACCAAGTATTCCGAAAAATGCTTGACTTCGTCAAAGAAGCGTGTAAAAAAGCAAAGACAAAAGGAATACAACAGAAAAAAAATTTTCTTTTTTAGAAAAAGCATTTATGAGGCATTAAGCTATTTGGCAACCGGAAAAGACCGGTAACATCTAGGAAAGATCGTTGGCAACTGGGAAAGACCGTTGAACTTGGAAAGACGGTTGACACTTGGAAAGACCGTTGACACTTGGAAAGACAAGTAACCTCTCGGGAAAACGAGAGCTTCACGGGTATCAGGCCTGGTCTAGCCGAAGTACAATCCGTTCAAATGCCACTTCATCTTATACTACGAATTGCCCCCAGAGTTCTAACCAAAAGGAGGGGGAGAATGATGAGCTCACATTCGGACTTTTGGACAACGACCCCTGCTTCTTCAACGGACCCTAATGGGGGTATGTTTCATGAGTGTGTTTTCGTTAGGAGTTTTAAGACAATCCGTGGAATGAAAGTCCACAGAACGAAAATGGGCTGTTTAATTGAATTCCGTCAACGTCTTGCATCAGATAATAATACAGGTAAAACGTCGAACATTGCCGGCCGAAGGCTAACCACAGCCCCGACGCAGTTCAAGATGTGAATCCGGAAATAGAAATCAGTTAACCTAGGCCAAGAATTAATTTTCCTGCAGCAGGAAATACAGTTGCATAGAAAAAGTTGGACGAAACACTCTCAAAACTTTTCAAAACACGTTCAAGAAAGTCATCAAATTTCAGTATGAAAGATTTCACTGATGTTATTTACGAAAAAAGTATCGAATTGTTTGGTGTGAAACAAAAACGAAATGTTAAAAACAATGAAGGCATGATTTTTAAAAAACAACGAGAAATCAATCAGCTGAAGAGAGAAAAATTTTTTTATGAAAGCGGTGGAAAAGAGCCCAGGAAAATGAAAAAGCTGGTCTCGCAGAGTTGCGGCAGAGTTTGGAACGTTGTTTGTTTGCCCTAATGAAGGCTGAGAATTTTCGGACAAAAAAATGATCAGACAAATGCCAGGTTTCGGTTCATCAAAAACCCATTCAAATATGGAAAAATTTTACTGGACCCACCCAAGTCAGGAACGCTTCAAGCAGACAAAGCAACGCTCGATGAATATTTTTGATCCGCATTCCGTGACACGCGTGGAGATCAGCAGATAGAATAAAGAATCGATCTTCCAGAAATCCCACTTCCAAACCTTTCTTTTAGAGAAGGTATGATTTTGTTACTTGAAGTTACTCAATATCTCTACAGAACAAGAAACAGATCTGCTCCTGGACCAAATGGGGTGCCATATCTCGTCTAAAAAAATACCCAGAAGTATTGAAATTATTGCATTTTCTACTCATGGGCTCTTGGGGAAAAAATTAAAAGCGAATGGCAAAAAGCAGAGGGTATCTTTATTCCGAAAGAAAAAGACTCAAAGGCAATACATCAGTTTCGCCCAATTTCATTGTTAAACGTCGAGGGAAAGATGTTTTTGGCTGTCCTTGCTCGGAGACCGACAAGCTATGTAATTCAAACCAATTACGTCGACAGGTCTGTTCAGAAGTGAGGAGTGCCAGGAGTACCAGGATGCATCGAACATTCGTCAGTGATCTGGGAAACATTGAAAAAAGCTAAAGAAAATCGCTCAGTTTGCACATTGTGTGGTTAGACTTTGCAAATACTTATGGAACCGTTCGTCACTAACTGTTGTGGAAAACTTTCAGATCGCATCATAATCCATAATTTGTGATAGAAATGTTGCAACAGTATATCAGCTATTTCAAATTGATGTTGTCAACGTCATCTTGTTCAACAGAATGGTTCCAGTTAGAAGTCGGTATAGCCAAGTCAAGAAGCTTATCTTTGCGACGAGGCAAGATCGACGACAACGTGACGTTTTCAGTTGCTGGCAACAGGATCCCAACATTGAGAGAAGAACCGGTTAACAGCCTGGAAAAGTTGTATAACGATTCGCTTAACGACACTGGACGGTGTTCGAAGTTCTCCGCTCAGAGCAGGTTCAAATGGTGGTTACTTCAGTTTGTTCTATTACCCAGATTGCTGTGGCTTCTATAAATGTATGAGATGAACTTACCATTAGAAAAAAAGCTAAAAAGGGGGATGAATAAATTTACAAGAAAATGGTTGGGTCTGCCTCCGGGATTTATTTCGGTAGCTTTGTACAGCAAGACTACCAAACTGAGGTTGCCACTGAAGTCTTTTGTTGAGCAGTTTAAGATAAACATGATCCGTACGCAACTCATGCTGGATACATAACTCTTCGGATCAAAGAATTGTGGAGATGGAACCTCTTGTAAAGTCCAGAAAGAAATGGGTAGCCAAAAAGGAGATCACAAAAGCTAAAGCCTTTTTACGTTGGATAAAAATAGTTGGTGTAGTTCAACAGGACAAACGGGGTCTCGGGTCAACCCATCGAATTTGGTGGTCAAAAACCGGCACCAGTGAACGAACAAGTCTGGTCATTCAGGAAAGAAAGAAAGCCATCGAGTCCCAGAGAATGATTAAGTTTGTTCAGTTATTTCAACAAGGAAATTGGACAACATGGGAAGATGCTGTTCAGCGTTCGGTTTCTTGGAAAGACATTTGGCAATACAGGCCACAACGTTTGTTTTTTGATTAGATCTGTTTATGATCAACTGCCGTAATCCAGCAATCTTCGAAGATGGAAGTTGAAAAACGATGATTCGTGCATGTTATGTGGGCAATCGGAGACTCTTATTCACATTATTTCCTGTTGTTCGTTTTCACTTTCACACGGGATGTACACTTGGCGCCATAACCAAGTGCTCCGAAAATTGCTTGACTTCATCAAAGAAGCGTGTAAGAAAGCAAAAAAAAAAGGAATACTGCAGAAAAAGAAAATCTACTTTCTGAGAGAAGGCAATATGAAGTTCCACAGGTTCAGATCTACAAGAAACTTTGAATGTATGATGGGTGCTGCCGACGAGTGGTCGATTTCAGCTGATTTGGATGGCGAAAGAAAATTTCCAGAAACTGTGAGATCTAGCGGTTTAAAGCCGTATATAATTATATATTCTAACTTGGCCAAGACCTGATCGAACTTACTGTGCCATGGGAAAGTAACATGGAATCCAGCAATATTTTAAAAAAGGAAAGATATAGGGAATTAGCATGTGATTTGAACGCGAAAGGCTTCAAAACTGAAATTTTAGAAGTCGAGGTTGGCGTTTGAGAGTTGGTTAGCAGCTCAATGTTAAAACTGCTTAAAGCTCTTTGTTTTTCAAATCGAGAAAAAACTCGAGCCATGAAGGAGATCTCCCAGACATCTGAAGCTGCATCTTTTTGGATTTTCGCTAACAGAAAAAAAGAAAGCGCTACAAGATGCACACGAAATGGTTTAGCCTTGTTCACATTGGGCGATAATCGTTCTGCGATTTCAAGTTTTGTTTCGAACAGTTTTCTGCTGAACTTTGAACTTTGGTGTTTCAAGTTAGGAATTTTGACATTTTTCTCGCTGAAGGACGTCCGCCTGATTAACGGACGTAGGCCCACCTCTCTTAAAAGCGTAACGAAGTTCAAGGGCCGAAACGCTAAAGAATGAGAGGTTCTTCTTCTGAAGACCTTCGGCGAAGAAAGCTCGAAAGGAGTTATAACACACACATACATACATACATGCAAACATACATACATACATACATACATACATACATACATACATACATACATACATACACATACATACATACATACATACATACATACATACATACATACATACATACATACATACAGACATACATACAGACAGACATAGGAAATTATGTATGTTGATAATAAAAAGATATAAGGAACATTCAATAAAAATGATTAGAGCAAATTTTAGAACTATTGTTTTCATTTTTTTGGTCGTGCTATATAATATGAAAAATAACGGCCTAATTAATTGTTCAAGTTAGTTCAAATAACAACATAAGTCATAAGGTCGGGTTTAGAGCTACGAAAGGGGTGATGCAGTTGCGCAAGAACTCCTTAGGATCTCCATGCTGATAATCATAATTGAAAAACTTTGAGGACATTGCTAGATATTTATCATAGTTTGATTTCTCATCTAAACTAAATTGAGGACAAATTTGTTCTTTTTTCTTCATGGATTGCAGCACCTGAGAAAAATAATTAATGACGTTTTCAAAATTACTTTACATCACTATTGACTATTAGTTTTTTTAAGAAATAAAATATTATATATTTATATGTATATGCAAATATATATATATATATATATATATATATATATATATACGCCGGGTGCCCCCGCTAGTATATATATATATATATATATATATATATATATATATATATATATATATATATATATATATATATATATATATATATATATATATATATATATATATATATATATATATACGCCGGGTGCCCCCGCTAGTATATATATATATATATATATATATATATATATATATATATATATATATATATATATATATATATATATATATATATATATATATATATCTATATATATATATATATCTATATATATATATATATATATATATATATATATATATATATATATATATATATATGAATGTATATATATATATATATATATATATATATATATATATATATATATATATATATATATATATATATATATATATATATATATATACTAGCGGGGGCACCCGGCGTTGCCCGGGGTTTTTAGAGGTTTTTCTAATGTTTGTCTCTCTCGCACCCGTTTCCTTCTCCGCTTTCCCGTTCCCGTCGTGTTCCCGGTCGCTTTCCCGCTCCCGGTCGTTTTCCAGCTCCCGGTCGCTTTCCCGCTCCCGGTTGCATTCCCGTTTTCGGTCGCTTTCTCTTTCCCGCTCTATCTTTTGCTCTCAGTTGGCTTCCCGTTCCCGTTTTCACTCATTTATGTATGTATATTTATGTGTATATTTATATGTATATAGTTCCCGCCCACTCACCCGCTCCGCTCATTTTGCGCCGAATTTCACATTTTTTTACTATATCTGATTCCCCTTGACTCTCAAGGTTGTGTGAAAATTTCATTACGATCGGATGAATGGTGTAGCAATGCATAAAGGACATACATACATACATACATACATACATACATGCATACAAACATTCATTATATATATATATATATATATATATATATATATATATATATATATATATATATATATGTATATTTATATATATGTATATATATATATATGTAAATATATGTATATGTATATATATATATAAACATATGTATATATATATATATATATATTCATTTAAACATGCTCTGTTGAAATATACACGCCATTTAGAAGACACGGTTTTGTCAATTAAACGCTTAAAATATTTTTACTAAATCTAAAATCAAACGTTTTATTAGCAACCAACTTGCAAGTTTCAGCCATTGCGGCCATCGTCAGGGTTGTTTTGATTGTCTTAATGTAACTAAAAGTTAATACATACAGTACATAATAATAATTAAAATCGGGACGATGAACGTTAAATTAAGCAGAAAATAATTAATAAAATAATAATAAAAATAAAATAATAATAATAAAATCAAAATAAAAATAATTTAAAAATTATGTTAATTTAAATCGAGAGATAATAATTTAAATTTATAAAATTCATCAAAAGTTTTAAGAAATGTGAAACAGACAAAGAGGCTTATATATCATATCAAAACAATATCATCTCCTCCGTCTAATTGTAATATTAATGTTATCAGTTAAGTGAGACAAGCTCAACGGACCAGATATCCCCTCTGAAACACATGCACCATCAACGGACACTCCAGAAGATCCGTCATCCACCTGAGAAATCTCTGCACAACCCTTTATCCGGTGCATTCGGACGGAATCATGGCAACCGGATAAACAACCATCATAAAACTCAACATCTGTTCGATCAACGAGACTTTGACCAGGCAAACCCGACAAGCAACATGTATCTACAGTTTTAAATCCCTGCAACAAGTCATCTGTAGATGAGGCGCCTTTTTTATCACCATCAATGTTACATATTTCAGAAGCTTGGGAGGAAGAAAAACATATTGTAGAAGGATGCATATCGTCGCACTTTAAATCAAGCATAATGCTATCTGTAATTGAGGTGCCTTTTAAATCACCATCCTGGTTATTTCCATCAGATGCATGTAAGGGAGAAAAACAATTATCAATATTGACGTCATCAGCGGTCACGACCCTGAATGAACAACATTCTTTTGTATCTTTGTCATTTACGTGTCCGGATTTGTTTTTATCAGAGACAGCATTTTCAATCCGATGTTCTATAGCAAGTTGAATAATTGCAGACTGCAGACTCGGTTGTGCAGCCCCTGCATTGGCTGGATCAGAACAAATCAAAGTATTAATATCAAGTTTGATTCTATTTGATTGAACATCACCAACATCAGATATATTGAACAGAGACAATGTGCCATCTGTAAAATCTCTTTGCATATTAATTTTAGGTTTTTCCTGTGAAATATACAAAGCTTCAGATAATTTAAGGTGAATCGGACAATGCTCTCTACGCAAAATCTCAGTGTTGCTGTCCAATATTTTTCTGTCAAGACAAATATGATGTTGTACCCTCATGTGATCTGCAATACTACCACCTTGAACATGCATCGTCATCCTTCTAGCAAGTGTCGTTCTAGTATGACCTATATAACAATGAGGTATATCTTATATATATATATATATATATATATATATATATATATATATATATATATATATATATATATATATATATATATATATATATATATATATATATATATATATATATATATATATATATATATATATATATATATATATATATATATATATATATATAGTTCCCGCTCGCTCACCCGCTCCACTCCGCTCATTTTGTGACGGATTTCAAATTTTTTTCTCTATATTTGATTCCCCTTGACTCTCAAGGTTGTGTGAAAATTTCATTACGATCGGATGAATGGTGTAGCAATGCATAAAGGACATGAATATATACATATATACATATATACATACAAACATTCACTTATATATATATATATATATATTTATATATATATATAAATATATATATATATATATATATATATATAAATGAATGTTTGTATGTATATATGTGTATATGTATATATGTATATATTCATGTCCTTTATGCATTCTTACACCATTCATCCGATCGTAATGAAATTTTCACACAACCTTGAGAGTCAAGGGGAATCAAATATAGAAAAAAAAATTGAAATCCGTCACAAAATGAGCGGAGCGGAGCGGGTGAGCGAGCGGGATATATATATATATATATATATATATGTATGTGCGTATGTATGCGTGTATGTATGTATGTGTATGTGCATGTATGTGTGTCTGTGTTTATGTATGTATGTATGTATGTATGTATGTATGTATGTATGTATGTATGTATGTATGTATGTGTTTTTTACAATATTTCGGCACTGAATGCTCATTCAAAGTATGTATGTGTGTGTATGTATCTATGTGTGTATGTATGTATGTATGTATGTATGTATGTATGTATGTATGTATGTATGTATGTATGTATGTATGTAGAATCGGATCTAGGGGGGGAACTGAGAGCGAAAAAATGAGCGGGAAAGCGACAGGGAACGGATAACGACCTGGAGCGGGAACGCAAGCGGGAAAGAAACGGGAGCGAAAAGAAACGTATTAGGTAAACCTCTAAAAACCCCGGGCAATATGTATGTATGTATGTATGTCTTTTATGCATTGCTACACCATTTATCCGATTGTAATTAAATTTTCACACAACTTTGAGAGTCAAGGGGAATCAAATATAGAGAAAAAAATTTGAAATCCGTCTCAAAATGAGCGGAGTGGAACGGGTGAGCGAGCGGGGCTATATATATATATATATATATATATATATATATATATATATATATATATATATATATATATATATATATATATATATATATATATATATATATATATATATATATATATAAGACTTTACTAGGAATCGAACCCACGTGTCTACGGCAACACCGCCTCGCCTAAATGCAAGCGCTCTTACCAACTGAGCCACCGACCATCCCCAAAAAAGGATGGCTAGAAGTCTCAGCCTTTCGGAGCTACTTAACATTAGACTACGACTATGATAGGTTCGTATATATATATATATATATATATATATATATATATATATATATATATATATATATATATATAGATATATATATATATATAAGACTCTACTAGGAATCGAACCCACGTGTCTACGGCAACACCGCCTTGCCTAAATGCAAGCGCTCTTACCAACTGAGCCACAGACCATCACAAAAATGATGGCTAGAAGTCTCAGTCTTTCGGAGCTACTTAACATTAGACTACGACTATGATAGGCTCGGAACTCCTTACTTCGGCTCGACTCGACAGCTAGACTGCTGCCAGATAGGTAATTATATGCGAAGTGAAACACTGCGTTGAAATGTTTCAAGAGCCTACAAATAGGATGACTAACTGTCACCACAAGTAACGCAAATATTTATAAGACTCTACTAGGAATCGAACCCACGTGTCTACGGCAACACCGCCTCGCCTATCCCACATTGACTTCAGATTTGGCCCATCCGGTCTGAAGAACCTATATATATATATATATATATATATACATAAATGAGCGGAAACGGGAAGCCAACTGAGAGCGAAAGATCGAGCGGGAAAGGGAACGCGACCGAGAAAGCGACCGGGAATGGAAAAGCAACCGGGAGCGGAAAAGCGACCGAGAGAGGAAAAGTGACCGGGAGCGGGAAAGCAACCCGGAACGGGAAATCGACCGGGAGCGGGAAAAAACCGGAAACGGGAAAGCGTCTGGGAGCGGAAAAACGACCTGGAGCAAAAAACAGACCGGGAACGGGAAAGCGACCGGGAGGAAAAACCGACCAAAAACGGGAGAGCAAGCAGAAACGGGAAAGCGACCGGAAGCGGGAAAACAAGCGGGGAAGGAAACGGGAGCGAGAGAGACAAGCATTAGAAAAACCTTTAAAAACCCCGGGCAACGCCGGGTACCTCCGCTAGTATATATATATATATACATATATATATATATTTATATATATATATATATATATATATATATATATATATATATATATATATATATATATATATATATATATATATATTCCACACATAATTAAGGACAATATTTTCTTTCAAGCAAAACACTAGCATTCTCGTCGCGGCTTCTCTCGCTTGAAAAAGAGAAATACAGGCATGCACAGTAGCGTACTGTACGGGGCGATTTTTTACGGTCCGACTCGGTCCGGTCCGTCGTTAACTTGGCCGGGCCTGCTTCATAATCCAAAATTACATGCCCGGTACGGCCCATCTAATTTGGGCCTGGCCCGTTTTTACTGGCCTAAAATTTTTATATCTTTGGCGAAAAATCTCGGCCAATCCCACATTCACTTCAGGTTTGGCCCATCCGGTCTGAAGAACCTAAAATCACGGCCTGGCCGGTCCTAGCAGCACTCTAATCCATAGTGCCCTACACGGATTTGTTTAGACCCGGTTCAGGCCTGGCTTGTTATTGAGGCTAGAACTGCCCCGTTTCTTAAGCAAAACCTTAAAGCTTCGAGACTAAATTTTCGAAAAAATAATGAAACACGTATCTTATAATTTAAGAAAACCAAGCAAATATAATTCTTTTCTTCGCCTTACATTAGTAATCCTGGAAGCCAAAACATGAAAAAAAGGAAAACATTTGTAACTTTATCTTCTGAGTAGTATCTAGTTACTTATTTGTATATTTGTAGTATTTTTAGTTTCAGAGTCGCAGTTTTTCTACAAAAAAATATAACCTTATTTCCCTAAACATTTGAAGTCCTGGAAACCAAAGTTTAAAAAATTAATAAAACATGTATTTTGTTATTTTGCAAAAATAATCTCAGTACTAAGTTGCCAAGCTTTAACACTTTTAGTTTTTGGAGTTTTTAACCAAATTCTTTTTTCCACCCCACATTTGAGGTCCTGAAAACCAAATTATTACAAATTGATAAAATAGGCATATCTTTATTTTTTGAGTAGATACTAAATACTAATTTTTACATGTTTATCACTTACAGTTTTTGAGTAGCAGTTATTAAAAAAAAACAAATAACCCTATTTTCCACCCCACATTTAAGGTCCTGCAAACCATTTTTTTTTAAATGGTGACACACGTGTATTTTTATTTTTTTAAGAAAAATCTAGATACCAAATTTCAAAACTTTCTTAATTTTGGTTTTCGAGATATCACTTATTTTAAAAAACATTTGTTTTAAAACATTCACATTTTTAGTTTTTCTTTTTTTTACCCCACATTTGAGATTCATTTAAAAATTGGTAAAACACGTATATCTTTATTTATCGAGTAAATACTAAGTACTAAATACTAATTTTTTCATCAGTAGAACTTACAATTTCTAAGTAGCAGTGATTCTAATAAAAAAAACCTTATTTTCCATCTCGCATTTGAGGTCACGGAAACCTAATTTTCAAAAATGGTAAAACACGTTTATCTTTGTTTTTTGAGGAAATACTAAATAATAATTTTTATCTGTAGCATTCACAGTTTTTGAACAGCAGTAACTTTAAAAACAAATAACCCTATTTTTCACCCCATATTTGAGGTCTTGGTCTTGAAAACCAAATTTCAAGAAAATGGTGACACAAGTATATCGTTATTTTTGAGTAGATACTAATTACTTATTTTTACATCTGTGGCTTTTATAGTTTTTGAGTAGCAGTTGTTTTAAAAAACAAATAACCTTACTTTCTACCCTACATTTGAGGTCCTGGAAACCAAATTTTCAAAAATTAGTAAAAACGTATTTTTACATTTTTTAAGAAGAATCTAAATACCAAATTTCAAAAGCCCTTCGTTTTTGGTTTCCGAGATATGCGTTGTTTTAGAAAAAAATTGTTTTCCAGTTTCATCGTCTCAGGAGCAAAATTTTCAAAAATCCTTTTTTAGTTGGTGCTTACGCTTTAAAGATAATATAAGTGTCAGAGATCTTGCACCCGTCGACCTGTCTAGACTCTCAGTCTAGACAGGAACCTAGACATTAATTGGCAGACGTTGTTTTCTTGTTGTTTGTTTACGCGTTTCCTGAGGCTATATATATAGCGCTTTGAACCCCGCCAGTACAGTTTAGCTATTTAGTATCAGGCGAAGTCCTGCTCGTTTTCACATTTGACTTGCGCTTTATTAAAGTTGTTTTGTTGTGTTGTTGTATTGCCTTTTTTTCCTGGTGTTCACGGCATTCCAGCAGGGAAGACTGTGACATTTTGGTGGCAGCGGTGGGATCAAGTAGCAGGAAGAAAGAAGTGCTCTCCAGCAAAGTTTGACAAGCAAGTTCGGGGAGAAGATCTCTATTGCCGGCGAAGTTCTCCTTGGATCAGCTAACCAGTTACGAGGTTTTCCGTGGCAAGAATCGGCCGACCCATCCGTGCTCAAGGTTTGAGTTTCTTTTCGAATTTTCCCCCTGGTCTGAGTTTAGATAAGTAGGTCTTTTATATTGATACATATCTGGTTGAAGATGGATAGTAAGTCGTCCGGTGTTGAGGGTTGTGAAGACCCAGCGCAATTACCTGGAGGGAATGTGTCTCCAGAAAATTGGGAGGATGCGGGGAACGTTAGGAGGGAAGACACTAGTGGGTTTGGCGAAGATCCGACGTGGGGAGATCGACAAGGAGAACGTCATGAAAAACAAAAGCGTAGAAAGTTGGAAATAGAAAGACAATTGGAGAATCAATTAATAGATAGATCGTTTCGAGAAAGGATGTTGAAATTAGAAGAGAGGATGTTAGAAGAAAAACAAGAAAATAGAAGACTAAGATGGCTAGAATTAGAAGAAACAAAGCGATGGAGAATGGAAGAACGCGAACGAATGATAGTTCAGAGAACCGTCGAAACTCGATCAGGAAGCATGGCTACACAGCTGCAAGAATACAAGCTTAAAGCTGACAAACACAATGCATTGAACGACGTCCTTGAAGAATCGAAAAAGAAATGGATGCGAGAGGTTGAAACTTTTCAAGAGAGGATCGCACAATTGGTTGAAGAAAACGATAAGCTCAATTATTCTAAGAAAAAACTGCAATATGAGTTTGATACTGTTCTTCTGGACAACGAAAGGTCAAAGTTTTCAGTAATTGACAAAAAATACAAGCTTAAAGCTGACGAACACGATGCATTGAACGACGTCCTTGAAGAATCGAAAAAGAAATGGTCGCGAGAAGTTGAAACCTTTTAAGAGAGGATCGTACATTTAGTTGAAAAAAACGATAAACTAAGTAAATCTAAGAAGAAACTGCAATATGAGTTCGATGACATCACTGTTCTTCTGGACAACGAAAGGTCAAAGTTCTCAGTAATTGACAAAAAGCAAAGAAAATTCGATCAAAGCCTGGCCGAAGAAAAGGCCATCTCTCAGAGGTTGACAATTGCAAGAGATAACTTGGAGAAGGATCTCAGAGAAAAAGAAACAAAAATTCTCAACCTGACTCGACAAGTTGATGGGCTGAACGAAGATTTGACCGAATCAAACAGAGGGAGAAGTCAACTGCAGAGAGAACTTGATGACCTGGTTTCTTCTAAAGATGACATCGAAAAGAATGTTCACGAATTAGAAAAAGACAAGAAAGCCCTTGAAACTCAGTTGGAAGCCCAGAAGCAGATGAAAAGAAAGTTCAAGGAACCGAAGATGCCAAGTTAAGACTGGAAGTGAATATGCAAACCATGAAAGATCAGTCGATGAGAGAGGCGCAGTCAAGAGAGGAAATTGATAAAGAAGGTAGAAAGGGTTTTCTTAAAAAGATAAGAGACGTGGAAGTTGAACTTGAAAAAGAGAGGAGACAGAGGCATCTTGCAACAAATGCCCGGAACAAGCTTGAGGCTGACTTCAGAACTATTGAGGAACAACTTGCTGATGCTCTGAAAGTCAAAGATAAAGCTGTGAAGCAGTTCAAACGTTACCAGGTCCAGATCAAAGAATGCATTCACGAGATCGAATTTATCAATGTAACCAAACAAGAAATGTCAAATGCGAGTAAAGAGAGTGACAAAAGATACAAGCAGCTTGAAGCTGAATTCCAAATTCGGAAAGATCTGGCAGCTTCACATAGAGCCAGAAAAACTCTACATGGAGACTACGAACAAGATATCTATGAGCGTCATTATAACACCCGTAAGAAATATAATTCCTGGATACTGCTTTCCATGGTGACCATACATTCTGATCACAACTCTTTCTTTTATCTCACGGAGCCGCCGATTTCCTCTCCCGAATAGGGGAGTGGTCTCTCACCACGGAGAGTTAAACGACATTTTTTTACATGTCGTAATTATGTTTATTATTATGTTTACAATTTACTGTTATAAATTTTGAAAATTTGTTTTCGAGCATGGGCCCAGAGGCACATTGTACTGGTTGTGTTTCTAGGTGCATAGGTTCTCTCTTTTGTTGTCTTAGTTGCAGATCGTTGTGATATTCTATAATTAATGATATTGTTGAAGTAGTTGAACTTCTTTGATATGACGTTATGATGATTCTTTCGTTAATACAATTCAGACCGGTATGGGTCGTGCTGGTTGTATGGGTAGTTTTACTGGTGGGAGTAAAAGTTACTTTCAGGAAGGACATCTCCAGTTTAAAGTCGACCTTGAAGCCCTGGTAGACACGATACATCGACGAACGAACGCCCATTCTTTATCCAGATTATCTACAAAGTTCTACTCCGATTCCACCTACTCCTCATCTTCCTCGTCGTCCTCTTCGATGTTCCCGACCTGGAAGCCTTGGTAAGCGCGATACATCGACGAACAAACACCCATTCTTCATCCAGTACTGTGAAAGATAACATTTAAGATATTGAAACACTGTTCAACATCTTCGTTTTGAGGGGGAGTTATGTCAGGGGTCGCTCTACCGGACCTCTTGACAAGTGTATCTTGCACCCGTCGACCTGTCTAGACTCTCAGTTTAGACAGGAACCTAGACATTAATTAGCAGACGTTGTTTTCTTGTTGTTTATTTACGCGTTTCCTGAGGCTATATATATATAGCGCTTTGAACCCGGCCAGTACAGTTTAGCTATTTAGTATCAGGCGAAGTCCTGCTCGTTTTTACATTTGATTTGCGCTTTATTAAAGTTGTTTTGTCGTGTTGTTGTGTTGCCTTTTTCTTCATGGTGTTCACGGCATTCCAGCAGGAAAGACTGTGACAATAAGTATCAAATTTCACGTTCCTACGATGAGGCGTTTGAGCTAGGCGTTTATCAGTCAGTCAGGACATGTTTTTTTTATATACATACTAGCTTCAAACCTGTCGGACTAAAAAAGAAAAACACAAAAATATTTAACTCTATTATCAACCACAAAATAACAATCTCCATAAAAATAATCTATAATATTTTTTTTTAAATTACAAAGTGAATATCTCTTTATAAACAACATTTTTTTGTTAAAACAGCATCAGATCTTTTGACCCAGCAAACTTTGTTTTGCCATATAAAATATTTTAGTTTTCTTTATTGAAGGTTTCATGTACAAAACTATGACAATTTAAAAAAATCAATATCGATTTCAAAGAGCAATTGAGTGTACAATGCCCGGGGCTTTTTGGAGTTTTTCCATCGTTTCGTTTTTCTCTCGCACCTGTTTCGCTTGCTCTCCCGCTCCCGGTCGCTATGTATATATATATATATATATATATATATATATATATATATATATATATATATATATATATATATATATATATATATATATATATATATACATATAAATTTTCTTTAAACTGTTTTCACCTCCAGATTCAAGTGTCACGTCAAAACATATATATATATATATATAATGTAAGATGGCATGAGATTTTCTTTAAGACAAGCTCGATTAAAAATAAGTCTCCATTTAGCCGCTATGAGTTTTATAGATACTTTCTCAATATTTCGGAACAACGTTTTTTGTTTACTGCAACACGTATTAAGAAAAGTATTAACATTTAAAACTTTCTTTATTTCAGACTTACGGGCCGTTTCGGCTTTCGCCATCTTTCGTTTTTAATTATACTTATTTTATCCTCATAACTCCAGTTTATTTTATGTACGTTAATTTAATTACATTTTCTAAATTTGATTATTTTTATTAATATCCTTCTATTGAGATAATTTCTTGAGGATATTAGTTTATTTGTATATTTAGTTATTACATGTTTTCTTATCTTTTGCCTCCTTTTACGCGATCGTATTTACAGACTCTGAAGATGGCGAAAGCCGAAACGGCCCGTAAGTCTGAAATAAAGAAAGTTTTAAATGTTAATACTTTTCTTAATACGTGTTGCAGTAAACAAAAAACGTTGTTCCGAAATATTGAGAAAGTATCTATAAAACTCATAGCGGCTAAATGGAGACTTATTTTTAATCGAGCTTGTCTTAAAGAAAATATATATATATATATATATATATATATATATACATACAATATTTTGGCACTAAATGTTCATTCAAACATGCTCTGTTGAAGTATACACGCCATTTAGAAGACACGGTTTTGTCAATTAAACGCTTAAAATATTGTAAGTGAGAGAAAACACATTTACTAAATATAAAATCAAACGTTTTATTAGCAGCCAACTTGCAAGTTTATATATATATATATATATATATATATATATATATATATATATATATATATATATATATATATATATATATATAAATTTACACCCTAGAATTGTCGCTTATAACTACCAAAGCAAGCGTTCTTTTCCACGACGCCCCATACCAACTAATGAAACTCAGTACAGTCCTGGTTCTCTCTTTCATCTACCTACCTGCACTTTTTCATCTTCCATCGACCACGAAGCAGCGTGTCCCAGAAAATCTATTGCATCTGACCTCTGCACTAGGATCTCGTCACCAAAGACTATGAAAGTTTCCCGCCAAAGACCTCGTTCCCACGACTGTGGTCCCCGTTGCTCAATTTCACCATCTTTCTTACTTCCTCGAATTGGTGTTTACAACTACCATAGTGAACGCCCTTCTCATCTACGTCCGACAATCAGCACGATTCCAGGCCAGCATATTCCATACAGTATTTGTTTGCCTTTTCACCCAACTGATGTTGCCTCTGTGCCCCCTGTGGAGCACAAACCTGAATGTCCCTTACAATGTATTAGATCTGCACTTGTACTAAGAGTTCGTCACCAGGAAATACAAAGGTTTTCCGCCAAAGAGATCATCCCCAGAACTGTATTAATGGTTTCTTCCCTTCGCCATCCTACCTACTTCCTAGAACCTGTCATAGTGAACGTGCTTCTTCTCCGAGACGGCTCCTCACCTTGATTCCTACCAGTCGAACTTTGTAAATTCCTCGTTTGTTTGCTTTAACTATTAATGGTGACCATAACACTACTTTTTCTCATTTAATTAATAACCCAAACATTACATTACGTAGACGTTAACTTTAGATTTCTCTTGCTCTTGGTCTTCTAGTTTAGGTATTATTTTCGGTCATATTTATTTTATATTTGCTCTTATGGTTTTAATGGTAATTAATACATCTCTTTGTTTTATTTTTGCTTTTAATTTAATTTATTTTCTTTCTATCTATGTATACTATGACATTTAAGGCCTTCAATTTGTATGTACAATTTTTATTGACAAAAAACTAACACCAATATCGATAAAACAACGCCTAAAATTCTTATGTTATATTTAATTTATATTTGCTCCTTTGATTTTATTTTAAATTAATACCTGAACTCGTATTTTTTTGGGTCATAATTTTATTTATTTTATTTTTATCTATGTACTTCGACATTTCATTATTTGTTTTTATTCGTCCTTGTTTATGTTCGGTTCCTGTACCGCCCGGCCTTTTGCTTTTTCTGAAGATGGATGAAAAAATAGCCGAAACTTGCAAGTTAAAAAGTAATAAAAATTTGCATAATCGGGCGTTCTTTGTACAACTTTGTGGGCAAATTAAATTACCTGAACTATCTCATTTAATAGAAAAAGTTTGCAACAAAACTTGGTCTATAAAATTTAACGGAGCCTGTATCGACGAAAAATTAACACCTAATTATTCAAATATATATATATATATATATATATATATATATATATATATATATATATATATATATATATATATATATATATATATATATATATATATATATATATATATATATATATATATATATATATATATATATATATATATATATATATATATATATATATATTTCATTATCGGTAGAAAACTGCAATTAAAGAAAGTAACAGTTTCTAAAAGTGTAGTCACTTTTTTTGCAAACACGATGTTATCGATGAAATCCGTACTTTTCTGTGTCGAAAAGTAGAAGTTTGTCAACGTCAACCAATGGCGTTCGAGAAACTATCGGCCAATGAAAGCGCTGACAAAGGCCTACGTTGCGCATATAAATACAGCTCGCAGGGCCGACTGCTTTTTTGAAAAAGAAAAAGACTTTTCGCCTGTCGCTTGTAGAGTACGGACGTATTTGCTGCTGCTCCTTTATTGCGTACGTGACTTCGCTCACGTAGCGACCTTTGCGAAAGTTATTCGATTTCTAATCGAAATTTTGTTTAAATTAGTTTAATTAATTAATTTGAAATAAATTTAAACGTTTATATACTGCTAAAGAAGTTCTGACTTCTACTTGTTGCATTCGGGAAATTCTGTTTTCCCGAATTTTTGCAGTTGGAAGTTCTGTCTTCCAGGAGGTTCTGCCCTCTTCAGAAGGAAGTTCCGTCTTCCTTCGACATATTCGCCACTTCACCAAAACTCTTCACCTTCAACTCCAGCGTCCCAGCCACTTCCATCTTCACTTCTGCCTTCTTCCACTCCACGTTCGACTTCTCTGACTCGTCTCTTTCTTCCTCTCAGCTTTTGAAGGGAAGAAGTTTCAGAAAGTTAAAGTCTTGAGCAAGAGTGTGGGCCGTGTCCCTTCAGTTTCCTCTTGAGTTTTTGAGAGGTTCGTTCGGAGGGCCAACGTTTTGAAGCGGTCATCTGGGTTTGAAACCCTTGAAGTTGTTTTGGAGTATTTTGCTTGATAAGGTAGTATCCTTAGATTTTTAGTTTTACAGTACCTTCCGTACTGATTTTGGTTTTGTATTGTATTATTTAGAAAATATTTTGTTATATTTTGTTTTTTTGTACCTGTTGTACGAGAGTGTGTTTAGAACAGAGGACCATCGGCTTCTCCGTTGGGTCCGTTATTTCTTAATTAAGTTATTTAACGGCCCTCCGGATGGAGCCAATGATCGTGAATAGCGACAGTAAGGCTGCAAAGCCTCAGAAAAGAAAAACTGAGTCGACAGGATCTCTGGATCTCGAAGAACCGTCGACTCAAAATGATAATATGAGAAAAGAGAAAAAAATCTCTAGAGTTGAAGATGATGCTTTTCAACTAGGAAAGGAAGAATTGCGAAAAACAAAAAAACTAGAGAAGAAGAAATCTTCAGGAAATGAAGAGATAGAGATGGATGCTATTTCAGAAGCATCAAAGATTGAGGCAGTGGAGCTGTTGATTTTGGAGGAGAGGACCAAGATCAACCCTTTCAAGATAGAGGAAGCTCTTAAAAATTTACTGAAATCTCCTCTGAAAGTGTATTCGAGAGGACGTCATCTCTCAGTAAGATGTTTTACCCAAATGGATGCTGACACTCTCAAGAAGGCTGAAAGTCTTGGAGGTTATAAAGTAAGAGTTTTTCTCAAGTTTAAACCTCGACCGGTTGCAAAGCCAACAAAGAAGATGATCGTTCTTGGAGTACCTCATGAGATTCCATTGAACATCATCGAAGAGAAAGCTGGATGTCTTGAAGCCGCCAGGGTCAACAAGAAAGTGGATGGTCAACTCCAGCCGACAACTGCTGTGACTCTCGTTTACGACGTTGGTACCGTTGTACCAGAGAAGTTGTTTTTGGCGTATTTGGCATTCAAAATAAAGCCATACGTCAACGCACCAGTTCGTTGCTTCAAGTGCAACAACTTCGGACACGTTGCGAAATACTGCAGAGGAGAGACTTCCTGCCCCAGATGCGCTGGACCACACGCCTTTAAAGATTGCAAGGCAGATCAAGCAGCAAAGCCCATCTGTGCTAGTTGTAAAAGCACAGAACACTGCACAGGAGACAGAAGCTGCTCGAAATATGTAGCAGCAGTCACCCTCAACAAGATTGTTGCCACAAAGGGTGTATCCTATGCAGAGGCAGTGAAGTTGAACAAGAAAACAGATTCATCTGCAGCACCAGCGACCACTTCGGTACCAACTCGACAGCAGCCAAGTATTCCAAAAAAAAGTCCTGTGGTGGTGAAGCAGTTCAAAGAAGCTTCCACTCAAACCTGCGAGATGGCGACACAAACGGAGGAAAAAGATTTTGAGCAACACTCCAAAAAAGATGCAGCAACTGGTTGTGATGACAACTCAGTGTCACTTAGTCTACTTGCTCAGATCATCACAAACGGCACTGATGATGATCTCAAACCTCAGGGCAAAGGATGGAGTCAAAAAAGTTTCAAAGAAATCCAATGTCGAATGAGAGAAGCCATGTATCGGACAATTCTGAGGTCAACACATGGTACACAAAAGGCTGATGAGTTAAAGAAACAGATGGCAATTATTGCGTCGCAGTTTATCAAACCGCAATCGCGACCTAGTTCTGCTTCTTCACTCAAACATGGACAACAATAGTTCCATCATCCAGTGGAATTGCAGAGGCATAAGAAATAAAAGTGCCGAATTAGCAGTCAACATCAGCATCATGACTCCACCTCCAGTCGTCATTTTGTTACAGGAGACATTTCTCAACTCGCCTTTCAAGTTTCAAGGGTACAACGTGATTCGAGTTGATCGCCCAAACAGAGATGGAAATGGAGTTGCCACTTTGATTAAAGAAGGCATTCTATTCCATGAAGACACTCTGTCAGCAGACCCTGCCATATTATCGACTACCATCAGATTTCAAAATGGCCAGGTAGTTGATTTCATTAACGCATACGTCAACCCGTCAGACAATCGACAAGAGACCAGGGAGATTTTAAGGAAGACACTTGCCAGGCCAAACATCTTCTTTGCAGGTGATCTTAATGCTCACTCCAGTCTCTTTGGCCACAAGTTGAGAAATCGTAGAGGTCATCTTCTCGAAGACCTGATGGCGGCTCACAGTTTAGTGACCCTGAACGATGGCTCAGGGACCCACGACACTGCAACAAATGAAAGAACGCCAATAGACATCACGATAACGACGCCTCAACTCTCCATCAAATCAACATGGACTGTCCTTGAAGATACGATGGAGAGCGATCATCATCCGATCCTCATCACTCTAAACAACAAACTCGAGAAACGTTCAAGAACTTCTCGAGTCTTCAATACAACCAAAACAGACTGGCATCAATACAACGCCATGGTTGCAGAGTTGATGAAGACGATACAGAAAGATGAAAATGTCGAGCAACTATTCAACGATTTTCAGAAAACGCTGAAAGAGGCTATCGTGATGTCGACTCCATCACCAAAGTCTACGATGAAAAAAGATCGTCCAGCAGTGCCTTTCTGGAATGCCAATTGCAAAACAGCAATCAAGCTAAGAAATAGAGCGAAAAACATCTACAAGAGAATTCCGACACCGATAAATAAAGAAGCACAAAAGGTTGTCAGAGAAGCCAAAGCCAGCCACTGGCAACGCTTTTGTTCAACTCTCGACTGTCACACTTCACTCGATCGACTTTGGAGAACGGTCAAAAGCATGGCCGGACAGAAGACCAAACGTGAAGAAGTCGTCTTGCAAAATCCAACAGATGGCAAATTCCTCTACTCCGAAGTCGAAAATGCCAACCTCTTGGCTGAAACAATAGCCGCCAATTCGTCAGACAAAAATCTCCACCACAACTTCATAAAAGAGAAAGCGGCAAGAGAGCGAAACTTCGAAATTGATCGGCGTCGTCCACCTTCTACTGATGCTCAAGAGCTCAATGAACCGATCTCAATATCGGAACTCAACGACATTCTCAACAAGCAGACCAAAAACACGGCACCTGGACCAGACGGAGTGACGTATGAAATGTTGAGGAAACTGGATGGCGAAAACCGAGAGCAACTCCTCGACATTATCAACGAATCATGGAGTCAAAGCATGCTACCAACTTCATGGAAAAAGTCTATCGTCATCGCCATTCCAAAGCCAAACAAGCCGAGAAACAATCCAAACTCGTACAGGCCGATCTCACTGAATTCCACTGTTTGCAAAACAGTCGAGAAGATTCTGAAAAGAAGGCTGACACACTTCATAGCCAAGAAACAGCGACTTGGACCAGAGCAGTCGGGCTTCCTCAACGGAAGATGTACGCTCGATCAGATATTGCGACTTCAGCACGACATCGCATACAGTGTGAGAAACAGATCGGCCACGCTGGGAGTTTTTCTCGACTTAGAAAAGGCTTTCGATCTCGTCTGGAGAAGTGGCGTTTTACAGAGACTCGAAAGAATGGGCATTCGAGGAAGAATGCTCGAATGGCTGGCGGATTTTTTACAAAATCGTACGATAAAAGTGAGAATTGGAGAGACACTCTCAAACGAAAGAACAATCGATAATGGAACTCCGCAAGGCAGTGTCCTGAGTCCTTTGCTCTTCATCTTGCTTCTCGACGTCATTCCGAGACCTCCAGATGGCATAAAACTCTCGTTATACGCCGATGACTGTGCAATCTGGACAACTGGTCGAAACACGGAGAAACTCTTCAACAATCTGCAAAAATACCTCAACCAAGTTGATGAGGTGTTGACTAACTGGGGCTTCAAGATCTCGGCGGGAAAGTCTTCCTTTGTTTTCTTCTCAAAGATCTCAGATCTCCTCCAAGACGTCGAAAAACGAAACCTAGTGATTGGCAACATCGCTCTCCAGAGGTTGAGGAGCGTTCGTTTTCTCGGAGTAGTCTTTGACGAAGGATTGACGTGGAAGAACCAGATAGCTGAAACAGCTAAAAAAGCAGAAAAAAGAGTTAACGTCTTGCGAGCAACCACTGGGCTCAGTTGGGGACTAAGAAAAGACAACCTTTTGATGCTCTACAGAGCCATAGTCAGATCGGTCCTTGACTATGGCTGCGAAGCGTTCAATCAGTCTGCTGCTTCTTCCAAAAAAGTCTTAGATCGAGTACAGAGAAGAGCACTCATGGTCGTGACTGGTGCCCTCAGAGGAACCAGTCTTGCCTCACTCCAAGTCGACTGCGGAGAAATGCCTCTTGAAATAAGACGAGAACAGCAGACAACACTTTACGCCATTCGTACCAGACGGATCAAAGATCATCCCACGAAAGAAATTTTCTTTCCGAACCCGTGGGATAAAGTCGTTTGGACGAAAAGAAACATGAGTAAAAGGAGACAAAAGCGTGTCATCACTTCTGCCCCGAAGAGGATCATCGATTCGTTGAAGAAGCTTGAAAATTTCGACTTCCCCGACGACGGACCATTGTTGACGCCACCCTGGAAACTTGTTTCTCCAGCCATCGACACATCCCTGCTAGGCTGCGAGAAAAGCTCTCCATCAGTACTCCCGAGAGCTCTAGAAAAAATTGCCACATATCAAGGAACTGTGGCTATCTACACAGATGCTTCAAAAGTGAAAGAAAAGACGGCCATCGGTGTCTACTTCAAAACTCTCAACGTCGAGTTTGCAAGAAGAACACCAGATAATATCTCAATTTTCACAGCCGAGATAACAGCCATTCAAACTGCTCTTGAGATCATCCTTGAAAACGCAGAAAACTTTCAAGAAAACGCTGGAACGAACAAAGTTACCATCTTCACGGATTCGCTAAGTTCGATTTCAGCGCTCCAGTTCAAGAACAAAATTCATCTTCGGACACATGCAACAGATGTTCTCACTCTGGTAACAGAATGCAGCAAGAAGAAGATAGCCTGCAACCTTGTCTGGGTTCCCAGCCACTTTGGGATACCTGGAAATGAAAAGGCTGACAGGCTTGCAACAAGTGCAATTGCATCACCAGAAGTCCAACTGAAAACACACGTTGAATTGGCAGACATCAAAAACTTTGTCAAAAACGAGAGCAGACAGCAGTGGCAGACAAACTGGTCGATCGGTAAAGACAGTAACTTTTTTAGAAGAATCTGTCCAACAGTCAGCATGAAATCGCCTGTTGAAGATTCTGGCTCGAGAGAGAAAGAGATCATCATCGGAAGACTCCGACTTGGCAAAACGACTCTCAATTCTGAGTTGCACAAAATGGGCATATTGGAGTCTGGAGTCTGTGAAAGATGTTGCGATGGAGCTCAAGAGACAGTTGAACATTTTCTGATGAATTGTCCAGGAAGACTGTCTCTCCAGAGGTCGCTGAAAGAATGCTGTATAAAACAGGGAAAAAAGCAGATATTGGAAGAAATTCTTAACGACAGAGCAGCCACAACGTTGATCTTTGCGTGGATCAAAAAGAAAGAGCGAAATCTACAACTTGAAAAAAAGTGATGATGATGATCTCACTTGTAGAATTTGATATAACCACGCCCCAGCTGTCGATCAACACCATCAACCAGGTCGGCCAACAACGATAAAAAGCAAACTGGGAAAAAAAGTGTCAAAACACCACGTGCGACAAAAGAGAATTCTCCTGATAGGCTGCAATTGACACAGCACGATTGTCACTTCTGACCACTTTTGCGAAGAAATTCCAAATTTGATTATTTCTCTTCACATCGGAGCTATTATCTTGCTGTCTCTTATTTGATCTTTTCAATATTTTGGAGCCACCACCGTCCAAATCGACTTCAAGTCGGAAAAGGACGTTAAATCAAACAACAAACAAACAAACAAACGACTGCTTTTTATACACAGCAGAAAGTTCGACTTTCGCACGTCTCTACGCTTTGTTTGCATTATAGAATACAAGAAGAAGGTCTAAATATATATATATATATATATGACTCTACTAGGAATCGAACCCACGTGTCTAGAACTCTGTGATGCACAGCACTTGCCGCACTTCTCCGAGCTCGTTTGGTTGCATTAAAAATTATCAGCTGAGAAATTGATAAAGCAGCCTGGTTGATACTTGAATCACAATAACCTGGACCTTCAAGCAACATGCTGAGATTGAGAAATTACTTGAGATTGCCGAATCCGTAAGTAATGCTGCAGGCACACAATTTCTTTGGTCTTCCTCACTCAAATTTCCTTTAAATTTATAGTCAGATGAAAAAATGTCCTGCCTTATAATCTTTGCCGTATGCATCAAATGTATAGCCCTTGCATCAGTAGAATCTTTCATAGTTTTCAAGGCAATTCCTAAATGATCGTTGAAACTTAGCAATACATTTTTGCCTTGTTTTACAGCCACTAAATCTTGGAAATTTTCCAACAATCGCTTCTTTAATCTTGTGGCGTGAACAGCAACAGAACCTCTGATATTGTGTTTTTTAACTGTTCTTCATATAAGTCACACAGCTCACTCAAAATAAAAACTGCCGGATGAGAATGACTAGCACTCCTGACCTCCACCATGTATCCCATGACTTCAGCCAGAGCCAATGATTCTGCATTCCATTGAGCCACGGATTCGGCAATCTCAACATTAGCTGAAGATATTTCAAGAGACTCTACTTTGGAAGCCATGTAATAATACATGGTCAGACAACCACTATGATATTTGTGCTCTCCACTTGATAATTTTGCAAGAACCATATTGTCTTTCAAAATTTGAGCACAATTACGGACATTCCTATCTATTCTGTCAGTCATAGCTCGACGGAGGTTATCTTTATTTGTCCCACCTTTTTCGCAAAAAAAAACACTTAGATGTGAAATCAGTGGCTGCTGTTCTTGAGAGAGACCTGGTCAACCGAAACATTTCTGAAGAACTTTCATTCTCATCACAATCAGATACATTATCTTGTAATGTTGTTTCTGCATTACTAGCCTACTGTTTTTTACGCAATCTATCTAAAGTAGTTGGATGCAAATTGTTTCTACAGCTCAAATGCCAGAAAGCACGATAATTTCGAAGGGTGCTTTCGATACCATCTCCTTCGTCCCAGTGATCAACAGGTAAGTCTGTTGGTTTATTTCCCGTTTCTCGATATCCTTCGACATACTTAGCAAACGTTGTGTAGCCTGGCCCTACATCACTACGTTTTGAATCCGCTGGGCAGGTAGTCTTCAATCTTGGATTAACATTTTGACAGAATATACATCTACTCCAGTCAAAAATAGCAGCTGTAGACTGAGGGTCCATGATCCTTTAAAGAAAATCTTAAGTTGTAAAGAGATAAAAAAAGTGATATGTATGCATCTATGTTTAAAATAACTAATTAAAACAATTAATTAAAGAAATAATTAAGATAGAATAGTTTTATTTTTGACATAATGAAGTTACAGCTGTCTTTTCAGTAATTTGTCAAAATACAGCTAGGTAAATTGTTAAGTGATCATGAATTGTAATTTTTGAATTTTAAGAAATATGCAAGCATGTGAGCATGTGCACGAAACGATATTCACTTAGTATGATTATTATCAATAAATTTAATTTAATAAAGGCCTCGAGTTGAAATACCACAGCACATCACCCAAACAGGGAAAAAACGGTAGAAGACACCCAGGCTCAGGAATCACAGTCAGTAATGAGTAATGGCACTAATAGTAATGAGCAACGATCGGTATAGTAGTCAATCAGCAATCATCATCATTCATCAGAATCATCAGTCAGTAGTATTGACAAATGGTCCGGGCTGTAAATTAATTAACGAAATTGTCCGTCCAGACAAATATGAAAAAGTCCATTGAGGAAAACCTGCATTCACACCCAATAACAGGAATATAATAGAGATATAACGGAGATACAACGTAATGGAAACGGGTTTGCACTAAAATATCTGATATAAACAATTTCTATAGCGCAGAACTCAGAGCCTCGACGATTTTCATTAAAAATAACTCTTTAGAAGCAAATCACAGAATGTGGCGATATCAGGTTATTTAATAAATTTTCACAAATAAAAATTATATTATGGTGCTTGTCAATAACGTTTGCACGATGAAGGGGTTTTTGATCAGTTAGCCGCCCCACTATCAAGGGGAATCAAATATAGAGAAAAAAATTTGAAATCCGTCACAAAATATATATATATATATATATATATATATATATATATATATATATATATATATATATATATATATATATATATATATATATATATATATATATATATATATATATATATATATATATATATTTCGAGCTTAGTTTGGCGTAATATTTTCTTTTAAGCACACTCCGTTAAAAACTATGGCCCACTTGGCGTTTATCAATTTTTTTATGGTGCCCTCGATTTTGCGGTAATTGAAAGACGTGAGACTTGTTTCAAATGTTTTATTTGGCTTACTGCAGTTTCGGAAATCCTTTTCCATCTTCAGAGCCCAAAGTAATAAACTAAAAGTCGGCGTAAACTAAGAAACAGAAGCAAGACGAATCAAAACAAGTTAAATTAAATTAAATTAGAGTTCGAAACAAATTAAATTAAATTCCATTAGAGTGCAAAAGTAAAACGAAAACGAGATTACTTCAAATTAAGTAAACGAGTGAGCGCTAAAGCACGAACGCGACAACTTAAAGGTGAGATAGCTAGACGAGGTGAATAGCTGTAGTTGTAGGTGTGTGTACGAATATGGGAAGGGGAGATAGTGTACGAAAAACGTCTTGTAGGTAGAATTGGTGAAATTTATAGGTGTACAAATGGTGTATGGCGCGGGCGGTGTACAAATTAATGAAGTATAAATAGGAAAGATATTCTCGTCTCTCAAATCGAAAGTCGGCTACAACTAGACGTCTACACTAAACCCACCTCTGGTGTCACAACATTAAACGGCGATGGGTTCTGCCCCGAGCGCTACAAAAAAAGCACTATACTATCCTATCTACATCGAGCGTACAAGGTAGCTGAGGATTGGGTCCACTTTCATCACGAACTTCATAAAATCAAACAGTTATTGATCAATAACAACTTTTCCCAAAATCTCGTTGATAACACCGTCAACACCTTTCTCAACAAGAAACAACGCCTCACAAGCTCGCCCGACTCACCAAAACCCAGAATCGTCCCTTTATACTATCGCGTTCAAATGCATCACAACTACAAAATCGACGAATCTATTCTACGAGATATAATTCGTCGTCACGTTTCCATCACCGACACTGCCCACCTTCTTCAATTTCGCATCTACTACAAAAGTTTCAAAACCCACAACCTAGTGGCACCAAACAACCTGTTACGCCATAACCTTCTCAAAAAAACTAACGTCGTCTACCAGTTTCGTTGCCCACTTCACCACGAATCTCCAGCTTCATATGTCGGCCACGCTAGAACTACTTTATCTCGCCGACTTACCATGCACGTACAGGGTGGGAATATTCATTCCCACTTCATCAACGCCCACGCCATTCCACTTACCAGAAACATTACTGATTCAAATACTAGCGTGCTTACGTACTCTGGCGATCCCGTTCGACTGAAGATGCTCGAAGCTCTATACATATTGCAGATAAAACCCACGATGAACGTCCAAGACGAAAACTTCGACCAGACATTGCAATTGTTTCGTCACTGCAACGGACACGCACCTCCACATCCATCGAACACAAACTCTAGTTCGACAACTTCATGTACTGTTCTCACCTCGGTCCCTTCACTTCATGGCTACAGTCTACGCGAGCCTAAACCGAGTTCGACTACAGAACACCCACCCATTGATACCAACCAAACTTCCACACTCGAACCAAGTATTGCTTCTACCACCGCACCTTGTCTTCATCCGCAGCTTCCCACCACGCTTCCTTCGCACCCTCCGACACCTGCTTCTGACCCTGACGCCACGATCGTCGCTATCTCTTCACCTTCCACTCCCCCAGACCATACTACCACTCAATGCATCGTCGACTACTCATCCGACCCCACGATCGTCGATATCTCTTCACTTTTCACTTCCACAGAACAAACTACCACTCAATGTATTGTCGATTATTCACTCGTTTCCGCGAACACAAGCTTTCCTAATACACATATCTCTTCTGACATTATTAATAACCCTAACATTACTTCGCGTCGTAATCGACACAAATAAAACATTATTTCTTACCACACACATACTGTTACTCTTTCCTATTTATACTTCATTAATTTGTACACCGCCCGCGCCATACACCATTTGTACACCTATAAATTTTACCAATTCTACCTACAAGACGTTTCTCGTACACTATCTCCCCTTCCCATATTCGTACACACACCTACAACTACAGCTATTCACCTCGTCTAGCTATCTCACCTTTAAGTTGTCGCGTTCGTACTTTAGCGCTCACTCGTTTACTTAATTTGAAGTAATCTCGTTTTCGTTTTACTTTTGCACTCTAATGGAATTTAATTTAATTTGTTTCGAACTCTAATTTAATTTAATTTAACTTGTTTTGATTCGTCTTGCTTCTGTTTCTTAGTTTACGCCGACTTTTAGTTTATTACTTTGGGCTCTGAAGATGGAAAAGGATTTCCGAAATTGCAGTAAGCCAAATAAAACATCTGAAACAAGTCTCACGTCTTTCAATTACCGCAAAATCGAGGGCACCATACAAAAATTGATAAACGCCAAGTGGGTTATAGTTTTTAACGGAGTGTGCTTAAAAGAAAATATTACGCCAAACTACGCTCGAAATAAATTTCATAGTCGCTCCAAAATGGCGTTAAACAACAATTGTGCAGCGTTTACAACTTCCTCCTTGGTTGAGAAAGAGTTGACTACTGCCAAAGCCAATCTGTGCCATTTTCAACAACAGTACGATCAACACCTAAGCGCGTTGGAAGTCCCTACTGACATCAGCGATAGAAATCCACACCTTACACACCTGAATTCATTCTACAAAAACTACGATTCAAAGAAACGGATCACTGTTATGTCTAAACTTTCCAGACTGTACGGCGGTCCAATTCTTTTGAAAGACGAAATCACGCATTACCTCAATATTTCCGACTATACTCCTACACCTGACGAGACTGAGTTCTTACAGATGGGCTTCGCTTGCCACACACAGCAACGTTACGACCCCATGACCAAAAAAACCGAATTAGAGATCTTATACCGCGACGTTAAACAACTCGCTACTGAAGGAATTCTTCGGTATAATGATCAACTTTCTGCCTTACTGTCTCGCGAAGGTCACATCCACCGCAATCCGAAACGTACCTTTCTGTCTTCACGTATGCGCCGCGCCGCTACGTCACTTCGCGACAACCCAAACATCATTTTGCGAAAGGCTGACAAGTCCAACACTTACGTGATTATGAATAGATCTGATTACTTCCAAAAGATTGACGTAATTTTATCTGATCAAACCAAATTCAATAAAATCTCCCATAACACTACATCTGATATTAAAACAAAAGCCAACCAACTCATCGCCGACGCCAACCTTCAGCTGCAATGTACAAGATTTTCCCAAATTATTGGTGAATACAACCCAGGCTACATCTACGGTAACGTAAAGACTCATAAACCTGACATGCCGCTGCGACCTATTATTTCACAATGCCCCACCCCTATATACTTGTTAGCCAAATCTCTCAATTCTTTAATCGCTCCCTACTGCCCTGACTCTAATAGTCTCAAGTCCTCATCAGAATTCGTCGATCTTGTCCGTGACTGCAACCATACCTCCGGTTTCATAGCAACCATGGACGTCGTGAACCTGTTCACAAACGTCCCAGTCGCCCGTACAATCGACATCATCTTACGCTACGTGTACGGCCACGCTACTCTCGAACCACCACTTCTCAGTAAAACAACCCTCACTCAACTTCTCGAAATCTGCACCACTGCCGTACCGTTTAGACACCCAAATGGCGACCTTTACGTTCAGACCGACGGCGTCGCCATGGGATCGCCACTCGGTCCCACGTTCGCACAGTTTTACATGGGTCACTTGGAAAATGTCATCTTCAGTACCCATCTTAAAAGACCCTACCTGTACGCGCGTTACGTTGACGACATTTTCATCATGGTCGACGATTTAAGCGATCTTAATCAGTTGAAGATCGCCCTCGAAGCTAACAGCGTACTCCAATTTACCTATCAATTCTGCGACATAAAAAACCAGCTTCCCTTTCTCGATATTCTCGTCTCTCAAATCGAAAGTCGGCTACAACTAGACGTCTACACTAAACCCACCTCTGGTGTCACAACATTAAACGGCGATGGGTTCTGCCCCGAGCGCTCAAAAAAAGCACTATACTATCCTATCTACATCGAGCGTACAAGGTAGCTGAGGATTGGGTCCACTTTCATCACGAACTTCATAAAATCAAACAGTTATTGATCAATAACAACTTTTCCCAAAATCTCGTTGATAACACCGTCAACACCTTTCTCAACAAGAAACAACGCCTCACAAGCTCGCCCGACTCACCAAAACCCAGAATCGTCCCTTTATACTATCGCGCTCAAATGCATCACAACTACAAAATCGACGAATCTATTCTACGAGATATAATTCGTCGTCACGTTTCCATCACCGACACTGCCCACCTTCTTCAATTTCGCATCTACTACAAAAGTTTCAAAACCCACAACCTAGTGGCACCAAACAACCTGTTACGCCATAACCTTCTCAAAAAAACTAACGCCGTCTACCAGTTTCGTTGCCCACTTCACCACGAATCTCCAGCTTCATATGTCGGCCACGCTAGAACTACTTTATCTCGCCGACTTACCATGCACGTACAGGGTGGGAATATTCATTCCCACTTCATCAACGCCCACGCCATTCCACTTACCAGAAACATTACTGATTCAAATACTAGCGTGCTTACGTACTCTGGCGATCCCGTTCGACTGAAGATTCTCGAAGCTCTATACATATTGCAGATAAAACCCACGATGAACGTCCAAGACGAAAACTTTGACCAGACATTGCAATTGTTTCGTCACTGCAACGGACCCGCACCTCCACATCCATCGAACACACACTCTAGTTCGACAACTTCATGTACTGTTCTCATCTCGGTCCCTTCACTTCATGGCTACAGTCTACGCGAGCCTAAACCGAGTTCGACTACAGAACACCCACCCATTGATACCAACCAAACTTCCACACTCGAACCAAGTATTGCTTCTACCACCGAACCTTGTCTTCCTCCGCAGCTCCCACCACGCTTCCTTCGCACCCTCCGACACTTGCTTCTGACCCTGACGCCACGATCGTTGCTATCTCTTCACCTTCCACTCCCCCAGACCATACTACCACTCAATGCATCGTCGACTACTCATCCGACCCCACGATCGTCGATATCTCTTCACTTTTCACTTCCACAGAACAAACTACCACTCAATGTATTGTCGATTATTCACTCGTTTCCGCGAACACAATCTCTCCTAATACACATATCTCTTCTGACATTATTAATAACCCTAACATTACTTCGCGTCGTTATCGACACAAATAAAACATTATTTCTTACCACACACATACTGTTACTCTTTCCTATTTATACTTCATTAATTTGTACACCGCCCGCGCCATACACCATTTGTACACCTATAAATTTCACCAATTCTACCTACAAGACGTTTCTCGTACACTATCTCCCCTTCCCATATTCGTACACACACCTACAACTACAGCTATTCACCTCGTCTAGCTATCTCACCTTTAAGTTGTCGCGTTCGTGCTTTAGCGCTCACTCGTTTACTTAATTTGAAGTAATCTCGTTTTCGTTTTACTTTTGCACTCTAATGGAATTTAATTTAATTTGTTTCGAACTCTAATTTAATTTAATTTAACTTGTTTTGATTCGTCTTGCTTCTGTTTCTTAGTTTACGCCGACTTTTAGTTTATTACTTTGGGCTCTGAAGATGGAAAAGGATTTCCGAAACTGCAGTAAGCCAAATAAAACATCTGAAACAAGTCTCACGTCTTTCAATTACCGCAAAATCGAGGGCACCATAAAAAAATTGATAAACGCCAAGTGGGCCATAGTTTTTAACGGAGTGTGCTTAAAAGAATATATATATATATATATATATATATATATATATATATATATATATATATATATATATATATATATATATATATACTAGCGGGGTTAGCCTGCGTTGCTCGGGGTTTTCAGAGGTTTTTTTATAATTTTTTTCTTTTGCTACATTTTCCTTCCCCCCTTGTTCTCCCGTTCCCGCTTGCTCTCCCGTTTCCGTTCCCGCTCGCGCTCATTTTTTCTTTTCCATTCTTTCATAACTTATTTTAGCCCATAAAATGTGAAATAGATTTGCTAAAAGTTGCTTGTAAGATGAAGATGATTCATCTTACGTATTTTCATAGTATTTGTTTATTTTATTTTTTTATGTGTGCATATTTTGGTTGTGTTGAAACAATAGTCATTTATGTATGAATGTATCTGTGTGTATATGTGTGTATATGTGTGTATATATATGTATATATATATGTATATGTATGTATATATGTATATTTGTGCTCCTGTGACATTGTGTGTGCGTATAATTTTTGTATCATTAATGTATATATATATGTATATATACATGGATGGATGTATGTGTATATATATATATGTATATATATATATATATATATATATATGTGTATATATATATAATTGGTATTGGTCCTTTTCCTTTTTGTGGTCCTCAATAGAAAAAAGTAAGGTTGTAGACAGAGAAATTGGAATTATCAAAAGATTTGTCAGAATCGGGTTAACTTCTGCAAAGTGAGATAAGTCAGTTTAGAGTCAAGAAAAGTATTATATTCAAGGAAGAATAATAAAGTTAAAATAAATTCGAGAAATATTGTGTTATAAATAACTTCGACTTTAACGTTACGAATCGCTAGAAAGCATATTCCTCTACGTTTACATTGGTGACCCCGACGTATTTACGCATTTTCATCCGTAAATATATTTTTCTGAAGTTATTTGATCACAAGTGACCGAATTTTTTTTGATTTGGTAAAGATGTCCACTGATGCTGAATATATAGCAAACGGAGAGAAGCTTGGCTTTTCTGGTGGGGCGCTGCTGAAGTATGTCGAAGACTGTCAAGAGCGGGCCGAGCGATAAAAAGAGCGGGAGGAAAAAAAGGCTCAGCAAGAGCGGGAACGGGAACGTGAACACGAAGAGAAGAAGACTCAAGAAGCTAAAGAAGAACTCCAACTCCAACTTCAACAAGCTAAAGAAGAACGAGAACTCCAACTTCAACAAGCTAAAGAAGAACGAGAACTTCAACTTCTACGTGAGCGCGAACAACGCCAGCATGAATTGGAACTGAAAAAGTTGGAATTGGAGGGCCAGAAAAAAATAGAGCCAAAACCGTCGGCGGAGGCTACTAAGATTCCTTATCCAAAGTTTTCTGAAGGTGATGACATTGACGCATTTTTGCTGAGATTTGAGTCATTGGCAAAAGCCAATGGTCACCCTCAGAAGGATTGGGGAATGCTTCTAGGGTCGTTGCTTAGTGCGAAGACTTTGGAAGTGTTTGGCCAACTTAGCGATAGTCAGATGCAGGACTACAGAACGGCAAAGGAGGCACTCCTTCGTCGTTTTGGGAAGTCAGCGGAAGACTATCGCATAATGTTTCGAGAGTCAAAGCCTGAACCGGAGGAGACCTGGGAACATTATCTAGTGCGGCTAGATAGCCACCTCAGGCGCTGGGTAGATCTCGCGGGCAAACAAAATCTGTTGTTTTTGTTTCTGAAAGAGCAGTTTTTCGGAAAGTGCCCGGCGGGAATGGTCGAGTACTTGTTGGAGAAAGAGAGCAAAGATGTCAATGAGCTGTGCCTTTGGGTAAACAAGTACAGCCAAACCCACCCAGAGAAGAGGTTGGCAAAATTGGACAGCAATAGCAGGATGGGTTGGAACCGGGGTCAGTCGGTCAGTGACGCCAAAATGGTTGGACCTCGCTGCTACAACTGTCATCAAACGGGGCACTTGGCAAGAGAGTGTCGGCAAAGTAGCCCTAGAAATCCAGTATTTTGCCAAACACGGAAAGAGACGACTACGTCAGCACCATGCAAGGATTCCGGCGTTGTGAATGCATGCGCTGCCATGGTGATGGAAGGAAAATTGGATGAGGTGGAATTGAAGTGTGGATGCGTTTTGCCTGTCATTGCGGATGCCTGTCATCACACAGATGGGAAACTCCAGTTTACAAACGGCTTTGTGAATGGAAGTCCAGTGAAAGTCTTGAGGGACACGGGGTGTACCTTTATTATTGTGAAAGAAGCACTGGTCGCTCCACAACAAATGACAGGTAGATTAAGGCGTTGTGTTCTGATTGATGGCACCATTCGGATGTCACCCACGGCAATGATTAAAGTTGAAACGAATTTTTTTAATGGAGTCATTGAAGCCGTATGTATGAAAAACCTTATATGCGACCTAATCATGGGTAACATCAGAAACCTAAGTAGTAGAGAAGAGATTACGGCAGCCGTGATTACACGCCAACAAGCAAAAGAAGAGAAGAAAGATGGTCTATTACTAAAAACACCGGTGATTAATAATTTCTTATCAGCACAGGATTTTGAAAAACACCAAAAAGAAGACTCTACCTTACAAAAATGTTGGTCACAAGTCCAGGAAGATTTAAAGGACGATCAGAGGAATTGTTTTGTAGTTAAAAACAACTTCTTATATAGACGATTTAAAAAAGATCCAAATAGGATTGTGAACCAACTGGTCCTACCTGAAGCAACCATCGAACAAGCCCTACAACTGGCCCATGATAGTTCAATGGGAGGTCATCTTGGCATTGAAAAAACAAAAGATAGACTATTACAGATTTTCTGGTTCCCTAATTTGGGAGCACGAGTTACGCGATATTGCAATTCCTGTGAAGTTTGTCAAAAAACGATTGATAAAGGGAGGATAAGACCGGTGCCTTTGGGAAGGATGCCAATTATCCAGAATCCTTTTCAACGGGTGGCAGTAGATCTTATCGGAGAAATCATTCCACCATCAAAAAGAGGTCATAGGTGGATATTAACTTGCATGGACTATGCCACTAGATATCCAGAAGCCATAGCTTTAAAAAATATCAGAGCTGAAACGGTCGCGGAAGCACTGGTGACAATCTTTTCAAGACTGGGGATTCCAAATGAGATTCTTAGTGACCAAGGGTCACAGTTTATGTCGAATATATTACGAGAGACCAGTCGGTTGTTGTCAATCAGACAGTTGACTACAACGCCATATCATCCTATGTGCAACGGACTTATTGAAAAGTTCAACGGCACTCTTAAAAAAATGCTAAAAAGAGTGTGTGCGGAGCAGCCTCAAGAATGGGACAGATTCATCGACCCGTTGCTTTTTGCGTACAGATCTACAAAACAGGATAGCCTTCAATTTGCCCCTTTTGAACTACTGTATGGGAGGAGTATCCGAGGTCCACTAAATATTATGCGGGAACTCTTAACAAATTCAGAAGATACGACGGAGGTTAAAGCCACTTACCAGTACCTTTTAGATTTAAAAAATCGTCTAGAAGAAACTTGCCGTATTGCCCATTTCGAACTCGAAAAAGCTCGAGAGTGTCAAAAAGTGCAATATGACCGTTTTACCAAAAAGCGATCTTTAAAACCGGGACAACAAGTGTTGTTTTTAAAACCATCCTCAAATAATAAGTTATTAATGCAGTGGCAGGATCCGTTTGAAGTTCTAGACAAATTGAATGAAGTAGACTATCGTATTGATCTAAAAGGAAAAAAAAAGTATACCACATAAATATGCTGAAGGACTTTGTGGTGCGTAATTCTGACCAACAAAAAAGAAATAATAAGGAAAGATTGGACAGTTCAACAATAGGTGGGGCAATGTTGTTGGAGGAGCAATCAGAACCAGAAGAAGGAGTTGACATAGAACTGCTTGAAGTCCAAAACAAAGAAGAGTTGGAGGATATTCTTATTGATTCAAAATTAGACCCAAATCAAAAGCGCGAGTTGCAGCAACTTCTGCATAGCTTCAAAAATATTTTTTCGACTGTGCCAAGTGTCACCCATCTAGGAGAACACGAGATGCATCTGACCTCTTCGGACCCTATTCGTCAAAAACCTTATCCTCTGCCGTTTGCTCTAAGAGAGAAATTGGATGAGGAAATTGACGATATGCTTAAAAACGGGATAATAGAAGCATCCAATTCTCCATTCGTGGCACCAGTGGTCATGGTTAAAAAGAATGACGGTACAACAAGAATCTGCTGCGACTATCGCAAAATTAATAAAGTGACAATTTTGGATGCAGTCCCGCAAAAAAATACGGAAGATATTCTGGTCCAACTAACCGGCTGCAAATATTTTTCAAAATTTGATTTGACAAAAGGCTATTGGCAGGTTCCGATGAGGCACGAAGATAAAAAGTACACGACTTTCGCAACTCATCGTGGTTTATATCAGTTTAATGTGATGCCTTTTGGATTGGTGAATGCTCCTGCTACATTTTGCAAAATAATGCGGAAATTGTTAGAAGGGTGTCCCAATATCCATAACTACCTTGACGACGTGTTGATTCATACAGATTCTTGGGAAGCACATTTGGAAGCACTGAGGTTATTTTTTACGAAGGTGAAAGAAGGTAACTTGAAGGTTAAACCTTCAAAGTGTCACATTGGTTACCAAGAAATAGAATTTTTGGGACATAAAATCAGTGGCCGGGGCATAGAACCTTCGGAAAAACTTATCGAAAAAATGGTAAAATCTCCGATACCAGCAACAAAAAAACAGGTACGATCTTTTCTTGGTTTAATTGGCTATTATAGAAAATTCATCCCACAATTTGCCGAAGTTGCTTTCCCTTTAACGGAATTGGTAAAAAAGGTTTGCCAAATAAAGTGATATGGGGAAATGCACAGCAGGCTGCTTTTGACAGACTGAAACATCATGTCTTAAGCAAACCAATACTTAGGATACCAGAATTGTCCAACGAATTCATCTTGCAAACAGATGCTTCTGATACAGGCATAGGAGCAGTGTTGTTCAAAAGGTGGAGTGATGGCAAATATCCGACGATGTTCCTCAGTCGGCAGTTGCTACCCAGAGAAAGACGCTATGCAACAATTGAAAAAGAATGCTTAGCAATTGTGTGGGCAATTCAAAAATGCCGCAAATACCTGTACGGTAGACCCTTTACTCTAGAGACTGAACATGAGCCTCTCAAATATCTTAACTCTTCGACGTACAGAAATGATCGCATTATGCGATGGGCATTAGCTCTTCAACCATATAGAATCAAAGTGACTTATATTAAAGGACAAGAAAATATTGGAGCTGATTTTCTGAGCAGGCAAGAATCCACCAAAGATAATACAAAAAACACTTAGTGTTTTCTTCGGAAGAGGGGGGATATGTAAGATGAAGATGATTCATCTTACGTATTTTCATAGTATTTGTTTATTTTATTTTATTATGTGTGCATATTTTGGTTGTGTTGAAACAATAGTCATTTATGTATGAATGTATCTGTGTGTATATGTGTGTATATGTGTGTATATATATGTATATATATATGTATATGTATGTATATATGTATATTTGTGCTCCTGTGACATTGTGTGTGCGTATAATTTTTGTATCATTAATGTATATATATGTATATATACATGGATGGATGTATGTGTATATATATATATGTATATATATATATATATATATATATATATATATATATATATATATATATATATATGTGTGTATATATATATATTGGTATTGGTCCTTTTCCTTTTTGTGGTCCTCAATAGAAAAAAGTAAGGTTGTAGACAGAGAAATTGGAATTATCAAAAGATTTGTCAGAATCGGGTTAACTTCTGCAAAGTGAGATAAGTCAGTTTAGAGTCAAGAAAAGGATTATATTCAAGGAAGAATAATAAAGTTAAAATAAATTCGAGAAATATTGTGTTATAAATAACTTCGACTTTAACGTTACGAATCGCTAGAAAGCATATTCCTCTACGTTTACATTGCTTGAAGCCTTCAAACGTTGTTACTTAAACAAAATTTGAATTTTATTACGCTATTACCTTCGATGGTCAAACATAAGAACTTTTGACCTGGAAAGTTAAGAATTTTGGGACTCCTTCTCCGATCCCCGGCTCAAGGGGCCAAAAAATCTTCTGGGTTAAAAGCGCCTATACATGCTCATTGCATAAGTTTTCGAAGCACTGTTTACAATTGCGTAACAGGCATTACTTGCTAATGGACTTCTTAATATTAAGAAGTCCATGACTTGCTTCCCAGTCTTGCATAATGTGATCGATTGCGCGTTATTACAAATTATTAAGAGATAGATGGGGCGGGAAAGCGACCGGAATCGGGAAAGTGACCGGGAGCGGGAAAGCGACCGGGAGCAGGAGAGAAAACGCCGGGTAACCCTGCTAGTATATATATATATATATATATATATATATATATATATATATATATATATATATATATATACATATATATATATATATATACATATATATATATATATATATATATATATTTATAGCAAATTTTGGCAATAAATTTTCTTCTATACATGCTCGAAGAAAAACAGCTCTAAACTTAAAAGAAACAACTTTTTTCATAACACGTTCCACTTTTCTGAACTGTGGAACAAGACGAGCTTCAAACAAGCTATTGAAATTCATAGTTAGAAATTATATTTATTACATATAATGCCGACGCGTTTCGGAGAGAAACTCTCCATTTTCAAGGCAAATGATCTGCTTCCCGATGAAAACGATGAGCAATTGCTTCAGGGAGAGGTTGACAGATCTCACACGTTGGAGACGACGGATGTAGTTGCGGTTTCACTGGCTGCTGAAGAATGTATCGGTACTGATGCACCAGAATCGTTGGATGTTGATTCTACTCATGATATGTTCCAACATGTGATAGACAACGTAAATATCACACAACGAAGGCGAAAGAAGTAGATCGTATCTTGCTTATTTCCCCCCCTTATTATTGTTTCGTTTTACTCGTTATTTATTTTATTTTATTTATTTATTATTATATATAAATTTATTTTTTCTTTATATATATATATACGGGAACGAGAAGCAACTGAGAGCGAAAGAGCGAGTGGGAAAGCAACCGCAATGTGAGAGTGGGAAAGCGACCGAGATCAAAAGAGCGAGCGGGAAAGCGACCGGGAACCGGAGAGCAAGCAGAAACGGTAAAGCGACCGGAGCATGCTACTAGCAAACAACTGACCGCTATTCATGTTATATAACAACCAAATTATATAACAAAATCAAAGTTATAATATATAATATTACCGACGTGTTTCGGAGGTACTCTTCATTATCAAGGTTTAAATGGCAACAAAAGAAAAGAAAAGACCACCACCGAAAAGCGGTGGAAATTCCACTGGGTATCTGGCCAAAAAAAACTGAAAAAACACCAAATTCAACCAAACTAAAAAGAACTCCATTAATATAAATTACTGATTAATAAACTTACTTTTAGGAAACGGGAACGGGAAAGCAAACGGGAAAGAAAAAGCAGCTGAGAGCAAAAGAGCAAGCGGGAAAGCAACCGGGAACGGGAACGGGGAAGCAAGTGAGAGCGGGAAAGCGACCGGGAGCAAAACTGCGACCGGGAACGAGAGACCAAGCAGGAACGGGAAGCGATCGGGAGCGAGAGAGCATGCGGGGAGGAAACGGAGGCGAGAAAGACAAGCATTAGAAAAACCACTAAAAACACCGGGCAACGCCGGGTACCCCGCCAGTATATATATATATAGTAAGATTCCTAGTAGAGTCTTATAAATATTTGCGTTACTTGTGGTGACAGTTAGTCATCCTATTTGTAGGCTCTTGAAACATTTTTGGTGATGGTCGGTGGCTCAGTTGGTAAGAGCGCTTGCATTTAGGCGAGGCGGTGTTGCCGTAGACACGTTGGTTCGATTCTTAGTAGAGTCTTATAACTATTTGCGTTACTTGTGGTGACAGTTAGTCATCCTATTTGTAGGCTCTTGAAACATTTCAACGCAGTGTTTCACTTCGCCAAAAAATTACCTATCTGGCTTCAGACTAGCTGTCGAGTCGAGCCGAAGTAAGGAGTTCTGAGCCTATCATAGTCGTAGTCTAATGTTAAGTAGCTCCAAAAGACTGAGACTTCTACCCATCATTTTTTGGTGATGGTCGGTGGCTCAGTTGGTAAGAGCGTTTGCATTTAGGCGAGGCGGTGTTGCCGTAGACACGTGGGTTCGATTCCTAGTAGAGTCTTATAAATATTTGCGTTACTTGTGGTGACAGTTAGTCATCCTATTTGTAGGCTCTTGAAACATTTCAACGCAGTGTTTCACTTCGCATATATCTATATATATATATATATATATATATATATATATATATATATATATATATATATATATATATATATATATATATATATATATATATATATATATATATATATATACATATATATATATATATATATATATAACAATGCCATTTGTTATATACCGTATTCTACTTCAACCGACTTAGTTACATATATTCAATTAATCTATCTATATATATAAAAGAACATGTCCTGACTGACTGACTGACTGATAATAAACGCCAAGCTCAAACGCCTCATCCTAGAAACGTGAAATTTGGAACTTATTTTGCTTTTATAGCGTAAGCACCCGCTAAGAAAGGATTTTTGAAAATTTTGTTCCTGAGAGGATGAAACTGGAAAACAAATGATTTTCTAAAACACGTATATCTCGAAAACCAAATAAAGGGCTTTTGAAATTTGGTATATAGATTTTTCTTAAAAATTGTGAAAAAACGTGTTTCACCATTTTTTGAAAATTCGGTTTCCGGGACCTCAAATGTTAGGTGGAAAATAAGGTTATTTGTTTTTTTTAGAATAACTGCTACTTAAAAACTGTAAGTGCTACTGATGTAGAAATTAGTATTTAGAATTTACTCAAAAAATAAAGAGATACGTGTTTAACCAATCTTTGAATATTTGGTTTCCAGGACCTCAAATGTGGTGTAAAAAAAGAAAAACTAAAAATTTAAAAGTTTTAAAACAAATTTTTTTCTAAAACAAGGTATATCTCAAAAACCAAAAATGAAAAAGTTTTGAAATTTGGTATATAGATTCTGCTTAAAAGATAAAAAAACACGTGTTTCACCATTTTTCAAAAATTTGGTTTTCAGGGCCTCAAATGTTGGGTGGAAAATAGGGTTATTTGGTTTTTAGAATAACTGCTACTCAAAAACTGGAAGTGCTACACATGTAAAAATTAGTATTTAGTTACTAAAAAAATAAAGATATACGTATTTTATCAATTGTTGATAATTTGGTTTCCAGGACCTCAAATGTGGGGTGGAAAAAAGAATTTGATTAAAATTTCCAAAAACTAGAAGTGTTAAAGTTATTCAATTTAGTACCGAGATTATTTTTACAAAATAACAAATTACATGTTTTATTAATTTTTGAAAATTTGGTTTCCAGGACTTCAAATGTGGAGGGAAAATAGGGTTGTATTTTCAGTAAAATAACTGCGACTCTGAAACTAAAAATACTACAGATATACAAATTATTAACTAAATACTACTTAGAAGATAAAGTAACAAATGTTTAAAAAAAGTTTTTTTTTGTTCTGGCTTTCTAGACTACAAATGTAAAACGGAGAAAATAATTATATTTGCTTGAAAACTCAATAACTGAAAATGTAAAAACATTAAAATTCACTATTAAGGATTTTTTTTTACAAAATTATAAGATTCGTGTTTCATTATTTTTTTGAAAAATTAGTTTCCATGTAACGTATTGTGCCCGTTAAAACTGGTTGAGTGCAGGCCTTGAATTTTGTGCTTATGCAGCTGGTCTTTTCCAGCCTAAATAACAAACACGGTCTAAAATTTTTGTCTATGAAATAAGTCGGACCGGGTCTAAAAAAATCCGTGCAGGGCACTATGGATTTTTTCGCCAAGTGTATAGAAATTGTAGGCCTCTAAAAACGGGCCCAAATTAGATGGGCCGTGTCGGGCCTGCAATTTTGGCTTATGAAGCGGGCCGGGCCAAGTTGTCGACGGACCGGACCGAGTCGGGCCGTAAAAAATAGCCCCGTGCTGTACGCTACTGTGGATGCGTATTTTCTTTTTCAAGCGAGCAAAGCCGCGACGGGAATGCTAGTCTTATATAGATACTTGATAAGCTCTTCGGATCACGCTACCAGGTAGCCCAGCAGCTAAAGCGACTTGAAAAGCATGACTGGAGTGTGATACACCATCTACTAACTGAAATAGATATGTCAGTTGGTCATTTTCTTGCATAACAACCATCATTTTCTGGAATAAATACAATAAAAAAGTAAATTAAAAACAAGCTATTAAAATACAAATTCGTTGACTCTTCTTACATGGTAAGTAATTAGAGGTGAATCCGTAATAAGATGAGCTTCATGGAGAATGTGATAGTGGGTAGTTATAAAAACGTGTGGACAATTGTCCTTGAGTCCAGCTAAATAATTTATTGTGGAAGCTAAGAGGGCTGCACCATCGTCCTAAAATTGAACAAATCACAAGACAAAAAAAAAGCGATTTGCATAAAATGATCAAGAATAAGACAATCAAATAATAATAGTGATTTATTAAATTTTATGTAACAATAAACATTCATACAAATTCAGTCTAAATAAATTAGTCTTAAAAGTTAAGAAAGTTAGGCTTGAAGACTCAAGTTGTGTACTATTCCACGAAGATATTCAAATACTGGACGTTGATTGAATCGGCAACTATCCCAGATGGCAATTCAAGTGTGGGCCGCCTACGTAAAATACGCGTGGGCCACTGCTAGGTCCAACAGGCGGTAGTTCACTGGGGCGCAATAATGCCACATGTGGCATTTTGAGGTTCACCGCATGGAATGTACCTTAACGCCACATAACCCCCACGTCTAAGCTACATCGTTTTATGGGACATTCTGACGTTTCACGCATGGGCCCCACAAACACCATATATGAAATTTTCTCGAAACCCCATGTTGCTCATATGTACAACCCTGATTTTAGGAGCCATTTTGACGTTTCAATCATGGCCCCACAAATGCCATATGTGAAATTTCCTCAAAACCCCATGTTGCAACCCTCTTTATAAATTATTCAAAAAATTACAAAAGTAAAAAAAACTTTTATTGAAAATGACAGAAAATAATGAAAAAAGTCAGATGTAAAATATATTTAACCTAGTAGTTTTGCCCGTCAAAAATGACGGATTTGTTAAAATCTCGTTATATAATATTTTTTAATTGCAGCACCACTTCTTTTGATCTTCTTTTGACTGCGCGCACTAATTTTATCAACTGCAGCCTGCTGACCACCGCACATCGCCAATGCTATTTTTAGCCACGCTCGGATTTCCCACAATACCTAACTCATAATAAATCGTTTTTTCTTATTAATTAAATTTCTCCATAATAAGCTTCTTTTTGACAAATGAAGTTGCCCAGGAGTTCAATTGGATTGAAGCTAATAAGAAAAGAAGTTTCAAATTTTGCTAGAGTTTATTTCTTGTTAGTCAATCTAATTTTTTTAAAATTGTCGTTTTGTTGTATTAGTTAAACTTGCCTTTTTTATAGGGGTTCTAATGATGGAACAAGCCGTAAAGTTCAATCGAGTATGCTTACCATATATACATATATATACACACACACACACATATATATATATCTATATATATATATATATATATATATATATATATATATATATATATATATATATATAATTACATACCTATATCACTCTTGTCTCCAATCTCAAAACTCTTTGAAAAACTTATGTTCAATAGAATCACATCTTTTTTCAACAAGCACCACCTCATTCACAGCAACCAATTTGGATTTAAAGCAAATAGTTCCACTGAATTTGTTCTCACCAATCTCACCCAACAACTACTACAGCAAATGAACAACAAGCATCTCACAGTGGGTGATAGGCTATTCTAAGGAATATTTAATAATACATAGTTTTTGTGTGTAACCCCACAACGTGGACGAAATGAAATGAGCAAAGCGAGCCACCCACAATAAGGGGGTCTGGAAGAGCAGCTTCTACCCCTTTTGGTAGCATTTGGGTGTAAATGGAGCCCATTTTTGGATACTTGAAGACTTGAACCACTATTTTCCACCTCCAACAAAATTAAAAAAATATAAAATTATAGCTAATACATCAAAACAGTTATGATGGGCCTGAGCATTTCAAATGCTGCACTTTGTTGTTTTGCTGAAATGGGCTTATTATAACTTTTTACAAAAAATGTTCATTATAAAAATGCTACAATTTTATTACTGAATAATAATTCTTTTCCTAGACTGAGTAGATTAGTAGTCTATAATAGTATATACACTGACCCTGTTTTGTAGGCTAGAATCCGCTATAATAACATTTAACAACTTTTTACTTAGTACCTAAATTGTATTAATATGAAATGTACTGATCGTATTGAAATGTATTTTATAATTTGAAAAGTACCATTAAATTCAATAACATTTAACAACTTTTTACTTAGTACCTAAATTGTATTAATATGAAATGTACTGATCGTATTGAAATGTATTTTATAATTTGAAAAGTACCATTAAATTCAAAGTGTCAAATTCAATGAACAGACTGCTTAAAACCAATTTTCTCATAATTATTTTGTTTTGGCTTTTTCAGTTTGTCAGTTTCTGCTGACTTTGCATCTCCGAACATTGACAAGAACCATTTCTGTTGTTTGTGTTTTTTTGGTTCAACATTACGCCTATCCTTGTTTTTCAGCCAGTGAAGAATAGCAGAACGGGCGTCAAACTCTGCCACAACAGGCATGTTGTGTCTAATGTATAAATAATTCTTCAGTGTTTCTGAAGACAGACGAGCTTGGTCATCAGTTTTGATAACATTGTAAGACTTTATCAAATGTTCGACATCTGCTGTGTGGTTTTGCAGCTACCAATCTGGCAAAAACAGTAACCAAAGTTTGAAATTCTTTTTTACTGCCAGATCGAATGATAGCTGTGATGCATTCAGCAGGTGTGAGATCCTTGAACACTGAATCAATGCCTGCTTCTCTGTACTCTAATCCAAACGATGCCAGATCCAAATCTGGTATAATAATGGAATGGCATTCTTTCAATTGTTCATCAGAGACAGTTTAATTTAATTTCTTTAAAGGAAACAATTTTTTTACTCGATCTGTGTCCAAAACGAACATAAAATTATAACAAGAAACAAATCCACTTGATGATAATACAATAAAATGACTGTAATATTATAATGTACCTGTCATTTAGGAAGTTGATGAGAGATTAAATAACCTCGTACCGAATTGCCGAAAAATCACGAGTGGTTGTTACCAAACTGTGGTCTGTTTTTCGTTCATTCTGAGTTAACTGAATGCCAAAAAATTTTTTCTGCCTCAATGTAATTTTCACAAAATTTACTCTCCCATCCACCAAGATGCCTCTCTTTTAGTTTTTCCAGTCGCTCTTTCAATCTCATGACTGAATCATCCCAATCAAATTATGTGCAGCTGTTATCCTGAAGTTATTTTTTTGGAATCTTGAATAAAGACAAAGAATTTCAGCAACAATGCACATCACTTTTAGTTTTGTTAAATCGGTGAGATTCTTAACATGGCCTGTTGCAGCTTTGTCATTTGAGTCTTGAAGAAATGCTACTAGGGCATGCCATGAATACAGAATGTTACTCATTAGCTTATTATACGAAAATTCTGTTTATAAAGTTTATAAAAAAGTTAAAAAGGAGTGGCGAAACGCTAAAGTTTTCTTTAATCATTTTTTATAAAACTATGTTTTTTTTAATTTTAAAGTAATTAGAAAATACTTGGAAATCACCAAAATACATGAAAAGTGAAATTACAAATTACTCGGTTTTTAAAAAATAACTTCGTTAAAAATTAAAAATGGAATTTAAATTAGGTAATTTTGTTACTTAAATACGAGAAAATAATTTCTTTTAACTAAACACGAAAAAAGACAGAACGGTACCAAAAATTTTTCTGCGCCGAAACGGTGATGTCGAAATGTACCTTGCGTCTGAACAGTCGCGGTGAATCGGACGACGTCTAGACCACTGCGCCGAAGAGTAACGTACCGATAAGAAACAACAGTGCATGCCGCATGACAGTGATTGTTTTTAACTTTGAAATTTGATTTAAATTAACTTTAAACTGTATGGCTGTATGTGAACATGAATATGTGGGAAACGATGAATAACAACATATTAATGTACGCTATTGCCAGTTATAGAAGTAAACCAACTGCTCACTTCATGTGTTTTAAAAGTCAAGTTTAAACAAAAAAATTACAAAATTAATTAATGCAAGTCAACTATTGTTTACTATTGTGAAGTATGCATTTTTTTTTAATTTGGATCTGGTTCCGGCAGGATTCAAGTAAAACGTCCAGTTCCGGTTCATGTAGGATCTAAAAATTCAAATCCGGTATAGCCCTAACGTGCATACATGCACACACTGGAATTATGTATGTTTATATTTAAAACAAATATGATATTTTAAAAATGTAAGAAAGCGGTTTTTTAAGAAAAAACTATTATTTAAACAAACAAAATTTAGCTACATTTTGAGTTCCTTTTCCAAATTCATCAAGAAGCATAATTGATTGTGAAGTTGAATTTCTTAAAGATTTTGAAAGCTGGTCGATTTCCATGAGAAAAGCTGATAAGGGAACTGAGACGCTTTCAGATGATGGGAATTTGGTGAACATCTGATCAACGAGACCAATTTCAACAAAGTCAGCAGGAACAAAACTTCCTATATGCGTCATGAAAACTATCAGTGCTATCTGAACCACAAAACAAATTAAATAAAGTTATTTTTCCAGCTTGATTCCGTTAATGAAAATTCAAACTATGATTTAACAAAAAATAAAATTTGTAATTTACTTGTTTCATGTACACACTTTTGCCACTTGAATTAGCACCGGTAATGATGTGAATTTTTTTATTATTTGTACTTAAGGTACTGTTTGCAATAAAAACTTCTCCAATTTCAAGAAGAGGATGCCTGGTGAGTGTAGTAAATAAAACAATTTGATGTAATGTGATATTTACGGAATTGTTATGTTAGTTATAGAAGAGTGGGGGTAACATAGGTGATGACCGGGGAGAGGGTAGTCGTAGTCATAGTTTTTTATTCAAAAATTTGCTAAAGACTGCAGAACTTTTTGACACGTTTTTCTTAACTTGCTTTCTTGTTTCTCTGTTCGTCCGGGTGGAAATGGGATCAAATGTCGAATCACTTCCCATCATCCAATCTTGCTAAAATTTAGTTTATATAACTGTCGTCATTAAGATTGCATTCTGTTAAATTTTCAAATTTATTAGAAAAATTTAAATAAAATATAAAATAAAATTCATTGAAATCTTAAATAGCATCATAACTAAAAAGAATAAATTAACAATAATTAAACAACTTTCCAAAAATCACGCTTTCCATCTGCACTAAAAAAAGACAAAAATAATTCTCTGGGTATATAAATATTGTTAACATACATACTAAGATCTAACAGTAAAATTATATAATTAATAACTTGGATAGCATTCCAGAATATTAAACAATGGGACTGTCAAGATAGACATGTGTCTATGTGATTGTTTATGTGTGTTTTTCTGTAGTTTGTCGCGTAGATTGATATGTATGTGAGTATGGGTGTTTTACACGATTCTAGGACTGTTCATCAAAGGATAATTCATCAAAGGACTGTTCACCAAGGACTATTCATCAAGGGACTTTTCATCAAAGGACTATTCATCAAAGGACTATTCATCAAGAGGACGATTCATCATAAGGACTGTTCATCTAATGTCTATTCATCAAGCGGACTATTCATCAAAAAAAGTTAAGAAAATTGTTTAAGATGTTATTTTCAACCAAAATATTTTACCAAAATGGAGAGCAATTTATATGAAATTTACAACGCTACTGTGCTTGCATCCAAATATTTCAAACTTTATAATAGAACTAGCAGGATAACCGTCGTTGCCCGGGGTTTTTAGAGGTTTTTCAGTAGTTTTTCTCTCTCGCTCCCGTTTCTTTCCCCGCTTGCTCTTACGCTCCCTGTCGCTCTCTTTTCCCGCTCCCGGTTGCCTTACCGATCCCGATCGCTTTCCCGCTCCCGGTCACAGCACCAGAAAAACTAACCTTGACTGTTTTCGTAAACCGTATATGTACACATTCACCAAAGGACACAAACACATAAAGTATCGCGCATCGGTCGTTTAACACCAAGGGGCCACGCTTCAAAGACACACATGCCTCGAGCAATCAAGAAGTTTGTAGAAGACATAGTTGTAATATACAACAATTTTATTCGTCACATACAGTAAATAAAACAACAGGACAAGAAATAACGTCAAGGTCTTAAGATCAAACGAGCAAAAGACAATTGAATAAAAAGTTTAAAAAAAAAACTGCCTTCAACTGTTCGTACAAACTGTAGGTATATACACACTAAAACAGCCAGAAACCATAAACCTCAGAACATCACTAAAACTAATACTTCTGCTAAACTTCAAAGAGACGCACACGCTCGCTTTAGCGAGGTCACAAAAGGTTACACATTTCAAAGAGACGTTTACGCTCGTCTATAAATCAACCAGACTCAAATTTCATGCAAACTTCAAATAAAAACTAAATACATTGGAAATCATTTTATTGATATAAAAAACCTATTTTATTTTTGAATAAAAGTAGCGGTAGCCAATAGCGTCGAGAACAGCTAAAAAATGTAGCGGCGCTGCCATCAACGATCTTTTCAGCCAATAGTACCGCTCTTAACAACCCTGGTTGCCATCACTATTTTTTTTAAATTACTGATATGTTTAAAATTTATTTTATTAAAGATGAAGATTTGTCTTTTAAAAATACATCAAATTACTTTACGCTAAAAATATATTGGTTATATACTGATAAAGGTTGTTGAGGAGTGGCTTCAAAATTTGATGAATAGTCCTTTGATGAATAGTCTCTTGATGAATAGTCCCTTGATGAATAGTCCTTGATGAACAGTCCCTTGATGAATCGTCCTTTGATGAAAAGTCCGCATACCGTTTTACACAGTAGACTTGTAGATCTAGCAGTTTTTCAAGGCAACATGGGGATGGGAAATTTTAATAGACAAGCCAATTTTTATACCATTCAATAGAGAAAATGTTGTAGAATGTCTGTATGAAGATACCATGAATGAGCAGTTATGGTACTCTAGTTATTAATGATTTTAGGCGTACTCTTTTGTCTCATTACGTAAGACAATGTCGCGTTACGCGCAGTAACATATTTACTCGCTCAGCCAATAAGAATTCAATAAAGTCTCGTTTTCTATGCTATATTTTGCGTTGTCTTTGTATTCATTTTGCATTGCCGGTTTTATCACGTTTGAATTCGATTTCTCTTCAATATCTTAACGTTTTATTTACGCCTTAGATTTTTATTTAGACGATTTTGGATTTTTAGCAGCGTTTTTTTTTAAATTTGTATTCATTTATATAGTTGTATAATTGTATAGATTGTATAGCATTGTACATAGTTTTTTCTTCAGTCAGTCTTTTGTCTGTCATTTTGGTATTATTTTATTTTCTTTTATTCGTGTTATTACATCTGTTAAGTTTGGTTATGGTAAGTTTGTATTGTAGTTAGCACATTTTTTAATCTAAATATAATTAATATCGCAATGGAGTGCGTTGTGTGTAAATCTGCTACTGAAGAAAAACTGAAATTAATCTAAATATAGAAACAAAATGGATAAACTTCTCTATTGAATTCTGCAATTGTAATTGTAGATACAATTTTAATTGACAGTTTAACTCTATAAATGTGGATGTTTGTATACATAAGTAAATAACAAAGCAAAGAAAAATAATCAGCCCCAACCTTGTGTTAGTTTTAGTTCTAGCAGCTCAGCTAGCTGATCTAGCTCCAATAAAAAGAATTTAAGATCTAAGTTTATATTTGACTGGAAAATTTTTTTATTGTGTGGATTAAGTAGTTCAAAAATTATTCCTAGAAAGCTACCTCAACTGAAAATGCAGCCTGTTTGCATGTTTTGAGAACTCATTTTTAGGAAATGAAATTGAAGTATTTCTTAGACAATGATGGATGGAGCTGGGAAAAATAGATTTTAAGTTGTCTCAATACTGATATAGACTCTAGAGGCAGCACCTGATAGCCCAGATAGCCTAATTATTAGTGTATAAGTTGTAAATGTGGAATTATTAAAAAAAGGCCATGCTCTTCTAAAAATTGTTCATGTTTTAAATATGAGCTACATTGGATCTGCCTGTAAACATTGCTATGGTAAAGTTTGTAATAAATCTCTTCATACTGATAATTTTTAAGTAGATATGTTTTAAGGCGATATATGTGGAGGCCTGTATGAAGAAACTGTTAAAATCGATTAGATACTATTTTAATTAGGCTTGCCCAATATCAGTCTTTGTTGTTGGACGTATTTATTCTTTAAATTGGCAAAAAAGTTGATGCTCTTAAAACAGTTTTGATACTTGTATATGCTTGTAAATGGTGCTGTGACAAAGTTTAAGATAACTCACTTTATATCAGTGGTCTTGTAAATAATATCTATAATAGTGAAATATGTGTAAATGTCAGAGTTGGCCAATGTGAGCAGTTATTACATTTTTATTTAAAGTGATATATAGAAACTTATTAAGTTCTTGAGAAAATGTCTTCTTTGTTCTGCAGGGTTTTGATGCTTGTTAAAATAGCTCTTGTATCTTTCCTCCAGTTACATGTATATTATTGTTGTAAGACTTTTTTCTGCACCTGAGGATATTGCTAAGCATTGTCTCAATGTCAAAACTGTTTGCTTGTGTATTATAATAAACAGCAAACAATTTGACTATGATATGATGTGCATTATTTATCTACAAAATCCTCATAATTTACACTTCCCAGTTTACTTCAGCCAGCACGACAAAAGTTGCTAACAGTGTCTCTGAATTGAATTAAAATTTGACAATGTTTAAAGTGGTGTTAGTCAGTGTTTAGTGTTTAGAATGTCTCTTCGGAAGCACTGAAGTGTCACAGCCAATGTAACAGCAGCTGGCAAACCATTCTCATTCTGGCAACCCCGAACCTTCTGTCTACAGCACTCTTGATATGTGTGGTGGACACAAGAAGTAAAGTCGTGGATGAAGATCTGATTCTTCTGCTCGACTGAATTTTGCTCAATATAATAATTTTTGAAGCTAGATAACAGTTATTATTATTATAATTATTTAATAAGTTGAAACTTATACTTTGTTTTTAGAATTAAAATTTATGTTGTTCTAAAAACCAGTGTTTGATAAATTTCTTGTCTTTAAGATGCTTGAGCATGGTCTTCCTTTAAAAAGTGGTACTATTCCCATAACCGGCACCCCCTTCAGCTATTTTGAAACAAGGTTGTGTTTTCAGGCTGCATTGCTTTTTAAATACTGGAGAATTTCGAAAACGTAGACTAGTTGAGTGTACATAATCGTTTATACAGAGGAGTTAAACTAGTTTTAGCATTTGATAATCAACAACATTCTTCGGGCAGCTCCATAAGCAAACGGAAAATAAAAGTTTCGTTAAAAAAATATAGAAATAAATAACTAAACTGTTTTATGGGCATTTGAGCGTAAGAAGTTTAAATTTCGTGGAAATAATTTGTAAATTAAGCGTCACTTTTTACGCAGAAATAGAAAAAGCTGGCTTTTAATTGGTTAGCGTTAATAAACAGATTCGCGAGTTTTGAGCAACTTATTTTGCTAATAACTTTTTTTAGGAACCGATCTGTGTCTGGTATCTCTTTCCAGCTCTTAGTTATAACAAATACTATAGTTTAATGTACTTTTTGGCTTGTCTATTAAAATTTCCGAACTAAAAGCTAAATCTACCAGACTACATACCTGTCGATTATTGTATACGAGTGGAAGTGATATATGTGTGGGGATTTACCTGTTGTTTGATTTAGCTTGGGAGTTTGAGCGTAGAGTTAGTGGCGGATAGACGACGAATGTTTATGCTTGGTGAATTGAAGTGAATTGTCGTATTCAGGACTGAAATTGAATTGTGTTTTTTTTTTTTTGGAACTGAAGTAGCGGATATTCAAACTTGTTAAGAAGTTGGGTAGAGTGTTTTGAAACTCACAAAGAAGTTACGTCTTCCGCTCTATTTTCACTTATTCAACAATTATTAACTTTGTACGTTTTAAGTTTACAATTTGGCGAGCCCGACGACATTTGAAGGAAAGTATTTGTTGACGTAGGCATATTTACGTTGACAAGAATTGAGTTTTTACACACTTTTAACTTAACTTGACTTCTGTCTGTCGTCAAATTTTGCAATCGATTTTAAACTAACTACCCGATGCAAATTTAAGCATACCTCCGATATGGGGAATGTCAGTGACACCGAATTTTGTGATGACACCGATCGCCAAAAATTCGGTGTTAACGCAACTGCAGTCGGCGTGAGCGCGAACGAAATTGGTGTCCCACTCTGTATTTAACTTACAAACTGATATGACTTAAAGGTGTCTTTTAATCGTTCACTTTTATATGGTCAATGAGGTTAGAGAGTTCGCCAAAATTTTTCCTTTGTCTTCTGTTGTGTTAGCTGTTCCTGTTGTTAGAGTTCAAATTACAACTATTGGAATTTTTTATCAACTTTTGGTTAGATTTTATTTTATATATTTTACTTCGCTTCATATATTTATTTTATTTAAAATTATTTTATTTTTTATATTTTATATATTTTCTGTCAATTTCATTTTATATACAAGGTGGCTCCTAAATTTATTTTAATAAATATGATTCCAATAAAATCTTAAGCTTTCTTAAACGCTTTCTATCCTTAATTTAATCATATCAGTATGGCAGAACCGCAAACATCTGCTAAGGATGTTGTAAATAAAGTTCTGTTAAGGGCTGGTGTAGATGTTGCTGTGTTGCCTCTTCACCAGACTTTAATAAGGTAGGTCCTAGTAAATTAAAATGGAACATTAGACCATTCATCCAACTAACTGTCTTTTACAAATTTAGGCAAGTTTACCGATGTAAAGGCTCAAATAGGCCCCCTCAACCGCAGACTCTATACTTTAACTTGAAAGAAAAGTTTTTTCCTGAGAACTTTTTAGAGAAGATATTAGAGTTGAGAAAGAACGTCATCTTCTTTTCTACTCTGATTATCAGGTGCAGGTGGCAAAAAAAACAATTATTTTTGTATAGATGCCACCTTTAAAGTAAATAAAATTATTGTAAGAATTAATTCATTTTTTTGCATGGTAAACCTCAGTTACAATATAATTTTAAGCAGCAAAGAATCCGTTTTACCAGCTGCTATCTTTGCATACTATGATCGGCAAAAACACAGCAACTAAGTTGATGCCTGTCGCATTTGCATTTATGTCTGGCAAGAGACGAGTCGATTATGTGGCTGTTCTTCAAAGTCTTCAGAAGGCAGGCATAACAATTAAAACATTAATGGGTAATTGATACACAATCTTTTTGAATTTATTATAATAGTAATTATATCAGTTAAAAAATTTAAATTGCACTTATTATGTTATTCAGCTGACTATGAGATAGGGATGTGGACAGCAACCAAACACGTTTTCCCAGGAGCGAGGTACATGGCTGCTTGTTCGATTTTCAACAAGCCCTCTACCGAAATGCTATGGTAAGTAATATATTGTTTTATAAAACTTTACAACAGTAACTGTGATTTTTTTCCAGCTGGATGACAATTCATCTTTGAGCGTGGAAATACCGGGCTCTGTTTTCGTATCTAGACAGAGAGTTATGAAAAAAGGTGGCGGAGTTGGTTTTTTTATTGACTCTGATTTAAAATATTCTGTTCTTGATGTTAGTTCCTGGAGTGTTGATATTATCACATTAGAAATTTTCTTGGTATCTGTAGAGTGTCGAGGAATTGGAAGTTTTACTGTTGGAGTAATCTATCGCCCACCGGATACCAATATACGTGTTTTTAATGCAGAGCTGAGTAACATCTTGGATTACGTTGATAGAAAAAAGATGAAGATATTTCTACTGGGCGACTTCAACATTGATTTTCTTGACAAAGAATGGAACTCACTTACAGCTGAGTTTTTTAATTTACTAGCTTCCCACTGCCTTCTTCCAGCCTTTACAACGCCAACTAGAAAATGCCCTTCAACCGCCACCGCAATTGATAATATATTTACTAATTATCCACTACAGAAGACTCTCGCCAGGATTGTACTCGATGATGTCTCGGACCACTTCTCTATATTTCTCTCTGCCACATTATCGACACCTGATTGCGTCGGAAAAAAATCATGTCTCTTCCTTAAGAAGGAGTTTCGTTAATAAAGAAATTTTTGAGCAAACGCTGCATGGAGCCGATTGGTCTAGGGTAATAGAGGTGGCCGAGTGTGGCGACGCGTCATCCGCCTATTCAATGTTTATCAATAGATACCTTGAGATATATAATAATTTTTCTCCTCTGGTGATTATCAAAATAGCTTCAAACTTAAAGATCTCTCACAGCTGCGGATCCGATGGAGTTGACCCATGCATCGCACAAAATTCAATTACGGCGATTGCTTGTCCTCTGTCTGCCATAATAAATTGCTCAATATCTTCAGGGGTATTTCCCGCTCAACTAAAAACAGCCAAAGTCATTCCAATTTACAAATCTGGGAAAAAGAAAACTTTTCTAATTACCGGCCAATATCTGTTTTGTGCTATTTCTCAAAGTTCTTTGAAAGAGTGATGCACTCCAGACTTTATAATTATCTTGATAAATTTTCCATTATTACACCAAATTAATTTGGATTTAGAAAGAATCACTCAACTTATATGCCACTGGTCATGTTACACTCAAAGATTGCCGAGGCCATGGATCGTGGAAATATGTAGTTGGCATCATCCTGGACCTTGCTAAAGCCTTTGATACGGTTGATCACTGCATTCTGGTGGAAAAATTGAGGTACTATGGAATCTGGGGAACTCCACTATTATGGTTCAGTGACTATCTTAGCTGTAGATCACAATGCGTCCAGTACAGCAATTCTATCTCTTGGATGAAGCAGGTAACTTGCGGGGTGCCTCAGGGGTTGGTGCTGGGACCGCTTCTATTACTCATCTATATTAACGACCTATGCTCAGTTTCAGATCGCCTTGAATTTGTTTTGTTTGTGGACGATACTAACCTCTTTGCGACTTGCGATAACTTAGAAAATGTATATTACGATACCAACCGTGAATTGCTTTCTGTTTCTAAATGGTTCTCTGCTAGGAGACTTTTCTTAAATGTAAGCAAAACGAATTATATTTTATTTCACCACATAAACAAAAATACTTTCTGTAATTGTCAGCTGAAGATTGAAGATATACCAATTTTGCGGGTTCCTTATTGCAAGTTCTTGGGCGTGTTGCTTGATGAACACTTTACATTAAAAACTCACATTGAACATGTTACATCTAAGGTTGCAAAAAATTGTGGAGTGCTATCTCGTATACATCAGTTTGTTTATGCCAATATTTCTATGATGTTATACTATGCACTCATCTTTCCGTACTTATCATACTGCAATATTGTCTGGGCCTCAAATTATTCAACTCGTTTAAAACCTCTTCATATTTTGCAAAAGCGAATTATTCGAATTATTTTTCACATGACTCCCACATCGTCTTGTAAAATTCAAACAACAACATTCTTAATATTTATTCAGATTAATTTTTTCTAAACTGGCATTTTCATGTATGAATATGATAATTTTATATTACCCTCATCATTCGATAACATGTTTGTAAAATTATCTGATGTTCATTCCTATGATCTGAGCCCGGTCGCTGTTTTCGAACGGATTTTGCTCGGACAACTCTTAAAACATTCTCTATTAAATGCTCTGGCCCTCGTATTTATTCAAACATTCCAATATCTGTCTCCTCCTTGAAACGTATTTCGTTATTTAAGCAAGCTCTGAAATCTTACTTATTATTGTCTCACTCATAACTGCTCAATACCTATTACCTTAGCATACCAATTTCAGTCTCTTCCTTGACAAGTTTATTGAACTACTATTTTAAATGTCTTAACTCAACCCACTCATTTTGGTTCTTTTTGTAAAGGTTGTCCAATAAGCGGAAAGGAATTCCCCTCGGACGAACCTTTTGGGATCTTATTCCTTTCTCAACTGATCGATTTTTTTCTTTTTTTGAAATTTTGGTACTATATTTTTCTTGTCGTTTTGGTTATTTTCTTTTGTTTAAGCTTAATACTTATGTTGGTGCTCAATAAATGAATAAAAAAAACAAGTTTGAAGTCACACAAGATCATTCGGAATTTGTGTGGAATCTTGAAAATAGTCGCGCATCCCATTTATGTATTGCGACTCTTCCAAACCAAAGCGTATCGAGAGCATGCGAATCTTCATTTCACCATATCGAATTGAGACATTTTGTGGCTAGTTGTTGGCATTGAGGATTGCAATAGCTGCAATAACTTCCTCTGCTCCAACGTTAGTGGAACTGCAAAGTCGCTGGCGCATGTTGTCTACAAAGGATTGAATAAATTGTTTTTGGGTTGATGAATCTCAATCGATCGTTAAATGGCAACGTTTCTAAACACTTTCTGTTCTGACGCTTACATCGCCATCGTTTGCATTTTACCAGGTTCCTTTTTGAAAGATTCCAACAAGCAAATCGTTCTTTTGATGATATAATGTGCTTGAGGAATGAGGAATGGTGACACTAAATGACTGCAATTCCAGCGACTGCTTTGACAGTTTGACAACTCCTTTAATGAGTCATAGAGCAAGTCCACGTCCAAAAGAAAGTTGATGGTCTCCAGACGTATTTTGTACTTTTTGCGAATATGAATCCCAAACGGATATGACTGCTTGTAGAATACTGGCCACCCACCGCATAACCAAAATGTGGCTAATTTTTAACACACGAGAGTCGAGTTCGGCTGCCACTTCTTTTAATTTTCACGTCATAAACAAACACAAACAAGTGGTGAACCGGTGTGCCTACGGATCAGGTAGCCTGGGTTTATTGTGTGTTAATACACAAGACGCCCTTCCGAGATATAAAAGAGTGCCAACTTCTACCCATACGAAAAATAAAGTAAAAAAAGCTGTGCCTATACAGAAAAACTTATAAAAAGCTGTGCCTATACGGAAAAACCTATAAAAAGCTGTGCCTATACGCGTATGGGACCGTATAGGCTCCACTACACCACTGGATACAAAGCTGTTGAACAACAATTGTTTGTGAAACCACAACAAGCAGAAGAAAAAACTCAACAATTTTTTTCAATAAAAAAGCTATGACTACGACTACCTTCTTTCACCAACTAAATAGCACAGACCACACCAGAGATCTAGGATTGATCATTGACGCTAACTTGAGATTCAAATATCACGTGGCTAATATCGTTCATGTTGCATCTGTAAGATCACGTCTTATCACGAAATCATTTTCATCTAAAGATCCTGTTCTGCTTAAACAAACTTTTTGTACATATATTCGACTTCTTCTGGAGTACTGCTCTCAGGTGTGGAACCTCCATCAACGATACCTTATTAAAAATATAGAAAGAGTTCAAAAAGGTTCATTAAAGTGATCCCGACTCTCAGAAATTTCCCGTATGCAGCAAGGCTCAAAACTCTTTTCCAATCACTCAAACATCAAAGGCTCATCAGTGACATTTGTGTATTTTACAAATTTTTGAGTGGCTTTATTGATTCAGACCTAAGTCTTAGATTTCAGTATTTCCGTATATCCTTCTACTAAGGCCACCAATTTAAGCTAAAATCTGTTTTGAATAGAGTTGACGCTACCATTTTCTTTTATACCAATCGTATTGCTCATATATAGAACCACCTGCCTAGCGATATTGTAGGTTCAACTACTTTAAGAGCCATGTTGCTGGAGTTAACTTGTCGAACATTCTTACATACAAATAGTTATCTAATTGCCCATCACTGTTGCTTCTATGACATCTTCATCTAATATCTAATCTTCATTCAGATTATTTTACAAGTAGTTATATAGTTTAAATACTCTTTCAGTACTCAGACTTTTTTTGTTGTTGTCGGACTGTTTATTTATTTTTGTTTCTTTTCATTTTGATTGTGTTTTGTCCGAACATTTTTAGTGGACCTTTGGGTTCCTCTATTTGTGAGCTAAAAAATAGATAAAATAAATATTTTCACGCCTTAAAAACGCAGCCAGTTCACAAAACTTATTTTGGTTTAAATGTTTATCATTCTCTAACATGTTAATAAAATTAAAAACAATGTTTTTTATTTTTAAATAATTGGAGAAAAAATCAATAACGTTAAATTAATATTTCAAACATCTTACCTTCCATTTCTAATGTTGATGACGGTATCGTTTGATATCTTTGGCATTGTGTAGTTATTCCTATGAGCAATTGTAGCAAAACTGATCAAGCTGAAAGTGTTTTAGTCGTAATGAGATCATAAAAGCATTGAGTTTTTAAAAAAAAAAAAGTTTTTACTACTTTTTACGTTTTAAATCAAACTTGTTTGCATTTAGAAACATTATACATTAACTACTATGGAAACCTTAAGAAAAAGACACCGTCGGGATTCGAACTCCCAATTTTTAACTCTATACGGGTAAAATAATAACACGATATCAACATCATTGCTGCAAATTTGTTCATTTCGTTTTTCTTAAACTCAATAAAGTTGTAAATTAATTAGGCTTTGATGCAACAGAAAAACAAACCAATCAATTTCAGCAATGCACTCAATGACACTTAGAATGAGTGATCGAATGTTTAACACTTCATCTTGAAGTGCAATCATATGTTTTGCTTCCAGATCTAAAAAAAAACCTTTCATAACAAAAATTCAGAATTTAATATTGTAATCTAGTATCAATCGATTACAACTGACCCACGATGTCACATCTTATGTCACCGTATATTTTGTCTAACTCTGCAAAAAAAATTGTAAACAGTTGATATTTTGTTTAGTTTATTTTAAATAATTGTATACTTTTTGTTTCTTCTGTCTTGTAGTACACTAAGCCATTTGCGACAAACTTAAAAAATAAAAATAAAAGAAATGAAATTCAAACAAGCTTATTTCAGTTTAATAATAAAAACATTAAGTGAATGAAACAAATGTAAAATAAACGTAATCAAATAACATCAAGCTAGAAGTAAAAACGAAAAATTTCTGCATACATATAAATACTTATATATTGTGGTTAATTCAAAACATGGAATTCCAGATAGTTTTAAATTATGTAGAACTAGTGTTTGGTTGACGGTAAACGCTTGCTTTTTTTTAAATCTAGGCTACATAATTATAAAATAATCAAATAATACCTACGCTGTCACAATCTGTCACAAGTTTATTGTGTGAATAAAATTAGGATGATAATGTGATTAAATATTTTAAAATGCAGAACAGATGTAGACAGTTTGTTTAGTTATGTACATGTGCCTTTATAGGTCTGCTTACAATGTTCCTTATCGAAGAATCAAGTAAAGATAAAAAATAATAAAAAAAAAAATGCTTTCATTTTGCCACCTTATCTGAGTCAACGAACTAAAATTTTTGAATCTTTAACAACCGTTACACTCAATCTTGTACTTTTATTTAATTTGTTATTATTAATTTTGTTTATTACTAAAACACTAACTTTCATATAAAATCGATTTGGATTAATTTTAATTGATTTAAGGTAGGCAGTCTCACAGTTAAAAATCGCATGAAGATGTATGAGTTTGAGTTGAGCCGTTTATATCTCGATAATTCAGGCGTATATATAGTTTTTGGTTACATCAGGAGACTCGTAAAAAACGCGGCATTCAACGAGGCCAATGAATACACTTGGCCACGCCTACTTATCCTATATTTGATAATCACAGACAAGCAAACCAATGAATACACTTGACCTAGATTTGATCACCACAGACAAACTAACAAACCAACAGAGAAAGACAAGTGAAGGTAAATAAAAGCATTTAAAAAAGAATCGGCCTGTGATTAAATGTTTAAAATATCGAAAACCATTGCTCGAGAGCTTGATTAGTTATAAATATGTGCGTTTGCACGTTTGGTTATGATTGCTTTAGGTTGGGCACTTCGTTAAACCACACGAGGCAGCGTTCCAGACCCAGTGAGCGAGTGAGGCTGGGACATCATATAAGGAGATTAAAGTAAAACTTGTAATCAGTTGTACATTTGATCATTTTAAATGAAGTAGTTAATGAGCTATTTTAAACAGTTTCCCGCTGTGTTGCAGATTTTAGGACATTTGGCCCGGCAAACCTTAAGACAATTACTCCACTTGGGTAGGACTAACCCTTGGTAGAAATTATTTTTTTCGTGTTATGACAATTTTTGAGCAGTAAAAGTTTTGAAAGTTTGAAAACTCAAGCAAATTTTATGTTTATATGTTTAGGTTACATCATTATCAATTTAGATTTATTTATTTCACACAGGGTCAAAAGACTATCAACCGCTTACATGACCGAGCAGCAACGTTTAAAACAAATGAAATGTTAGAACAACAGAGCTAAACTGCAAAAAACCCAAATGAAAACTTAAAAATTGATTAGTCATGTTCTAAGGCACCCGAAATCTGAGTAATTGAATAAAGTTTAGTAGTTGGATTGCTGCGTTAAAGCGGGTTAGAGTTTTTGAATTTACAACATCAGCCGGTAAGGAGTTTCACGGTTTCACCACACGGTTGCAAAAAAAGTGTTTTGATGTTTCGCATCGGAATTTAGTAGTCGTCAATCTGTGATTGTGTTTTCTGGTTCTGGAATAATTTGAGTTTATGAGAGGTATTGTGGTTTGAGTAAGGTTATTTTTAATCTTGTTGCAAACCGTGAGGTCAGCCAGTAATCGACGTTTTTCTAAAGAGTGTAATTTGAGTAGTTTAAGTCTTTCCATATTAGGATGAGGTCTCAAAGTAGGAATGGTTTTGATATATCGTTTCTGAATTCTTTCTATCCTGACCATAAGTGATTTCCTGTGTGGATTCCAGACAGAAGAGCTGTATTCCAGTATTGGCCTAACATATGTACAGAATGCTTTCATTAGAATGTTTTTGTCTCTTGTAGAAAATGTCAGTAGAATCAGTTTGGATATAGTTGATGCTTTTTTTATAACATTATCAATGTGTTTGTCAAAATGGAGAGAAGAATCAATAAGCACCCCTAGATCTCGACTTATGTCCACTTTTGTTAACATGTGACTAATTATAAAATAATCAGGGTTGGAACTTCTTCTGCAGCCAATCAATGAGAGAATTTGGCATTTATCAAACGAAGCTGTAACTGTTATTCATCACTCCATTTTTCTATACTGTCGAGAAAAAATTGTAACTGGGATGGAGACTTGCTCTAAAATTTCACATAATCTGCAAAGACCTTGCAAATGGTGTCCGAATTAGCAAGAGTACTGGGTAGATCATATATAAAGAACAGGAATAAGGTTGGCCCCAGAACACTGCCCTGAGGAACTCCACTTGTGACAGAAACCTCATCAGAGATAGAGCCATTAATGTTGACTCTTTGTGACCTCAATATGTTATCATTTAATTGATGTCGGCTTAAAATTCTAAATAAATAAAAAATAACCCAAATATTGTTCTGCTGGAGTACAAACCCAGAACCTCAATTTTTCAAGTTTAGTTCAGTTGTACTTTGTTAATAAACAAAAAAAAACAAAAAACTACCACATATTCTTTTTTCGGGAGAGTGTAATCTTGGGTATCAATCATCTTACTTGTCACATCAATTGCTAGCAGATATCCAATCTAAAATAAACAAAAATTTTAAATAACAGCTTTTACAAATTTCGAATGTAAACTGTAAAAGAAGCAGCTTAAAAATGTAGAACATTTTGAATTTTATTTTAAACAAAATAGTAAAATCTACAATGGATTATTTGAACGGTTCGTGTACATTTTCCTGTCAGACATTTTGTATCAATTATTATACTTAGCTGGGATTTTTTACAAATAAACGAAAAACACAACAAAACTACATGACGTCCATTTTTCACCAAACTCCGCGTTATTAGTTCAACTATTTACAAAAAATTTTTTTTCGATGGAACTTGATAACACATTCTAATAGATAATTTTATGCTACATCCAAATATATTAATATAATAAATCTCAACACATTATAAATAGATGTAGCATACATTTATTTAGTAGAATATGTTATCAAATTCCATCTGAAAAAATTGTTTGTATTTATAGTTTAACTAATTGTCGTAGACTTCGGTCCAAAATGTATATCGTTGCCCGATTAACATAACATAGCTCAAGGAAATTATGTTATAATATAACAATAACATAACAGTCATTATAGTGGTTCAGAAAACTTTATGTATGTAGACAACAATTTCAAGTTCAAAATACAAATAATAATTTTCATAAATGCCCCAGTTTTCTCCAAAAATTGATTACGGCAACTCAACTATGGCAGGTCTTCCTTATCGTCATTTTAAACGGCTTCAAATACTCATCAGCACAAATACTAAAACAATTTACAAATCTCGGAAATATGATCACGTCAACCCACTTCTTCAAGATCTTCACTGGCTTATAATTCAGTAGCGGATCAAGTACAAGATTGCAACAACAGTACATAAATACCCACATGACCAAGCTCTTCCATACCTGTATTTTGTCCATGTCACAGACATACAGGGACGGCGTAGGCTCAGATCAGTAACCGAGATTAAGTGACGCGGGAACAATTGTCCGCGGGATCATTAAACGTCGGGATTAAAAGTCGTCTTGATTAAATGTGTCGGGATTAAGTGTCGCGGTATGAATTGTCGCGATACCGCAATTATTTTCCCATTACTGTTCCTATGGGATACACGCACATATATTTATTTTATTTAAAATTTTTATTTTATTTTGTATATTTTATATACTTTCTGTCAATTCCATTTTATATACAAAGTGGCTCCTAAACTTATTTTGATAAATATGATTCCAATAAAAATGCAAGCTGTCTCAAGCGCTTTCCATCCTTAACTTAATTAAGCACTGATGTCTACACATCTGATTTTCTGGTGATATTATTAATTTTGCTATATTTTTTCAAACTGCAGTCTTGTTAGAAAAATAAGCAGTTTCGTTATAATTTTAATGTATTTTTTTCCAATTAGAAAGTTTTTGCTAAAGAAACAATATATAAAACCAATGAATGTAGGACATTCCCCCGGTCGTTTTTTCCCCGGATATCCCCCTTCCCGACAGACCCTAGGACATTTCCCCTCAGACAGTTTCCCCTCCAGGGTAAGACATTTCCTCCCCCTTGTTGTAAGATTTTTCTTCCATGATATGACGTTTTCTCTGACAGATGAAAATAAATGAAATAATGTAGTAGTATGAATTTATGGTTTTGCAAGGGGCCGGACAATTCGGCGCGGACAATTCGTTGCAGAAAAACGGACAATTCGTCGCAAAAAAACAAAAGATTCAGCGCGTACAATTTGTCGCAAAAAAACGTCGCAGACAATTTGTTGCAGAAAAAAACGGAAAGTTCGGCGCGGACAATTCATTGCAGAAAAACGGACAATTCGGCGCGGACAATTCGTTAAAGAAAAACGGCAATTGTTAATTAATAGTTACTATATTTATATTTTGTTTTTCAAAATAATACCAAAAATAATAATTCCGAGAAAAGCTACAAATCCTTATGATAGATCTTTGGGCCACATAGTCTCTGCATCATTTACTCGTGACACACTCCCTCCCCGTTGGTGCGTACGTAACATATGAATGGCTCCTTACTTATTATCAATTGTTGATTGATTAGAATATAATATTAAATCTACCTCTTATATGAAAAAGATAGTAATTTAACACAAACACATGTTTGCAAAAATTACTTTATTAATCTATTGAAGTAATGTAATGTCTGCATTTTCGCAAATAATTAATTGATGAACAATTCTCATAATCCATCACAACAGTGCGCAATCGACAATCCAAATCTTGATATTTCTTTTTCTTCAGAGGAGGACTTTCACCTGCAAGCATACGCTGAACCTTCATTTAGTTGATTTTTTGTTCTTTTTGTAGTTTCACTACTAACTTCGATAGTGTTGGACGTGCAATTTGAACCACCCGTGCCAGTGCATTGTGCCATCTTTCAACTGCGTTGTTAGTACAAGGAATGTCATCACGGACAGCTTGGTAGCAGTCCTAGATATCATATGAAAAAAGAGCACATCTGAGTTTATTGGCTTCAAGTGCAATTTGTTTAGGTTTGGTTTGTGACGAATTGTCCTGGGTCGAATTATCCGCGTCTGTTTGTTTGCGACGAATTGTCCGCGCCGAATTGCCCGTTTTTCTGCGACGAATTGTTCGCGCCAGATTGTCCGTTTTTCTGCGACGAATTGTTCGCGCCAGATTCTCCGTTTTTCTGCGACGAATTGTCCGCGACGAATTGTTCTAGAACCATTGTAGGATATCTTAAATTGTTTTATTCACTAGAGCCAAAATAAAAATAAAAATTGAAATTGAATTTTTATTTACCAAACAGCTGAGTTACCCGTATTGCTCGGGTGTTTTCCTGGTTTCTTTTTCCGTCTATCTCTTTTTCTCTATTTTTCTTACCTTTTTTCTTTCACACTCTCTATGTTTGTTTCCCTGTAGCAATGCCAACAGTCAGTTTTTCTTTATCTATTGTGCTACGGAGATCGGACATCAGACACTTCAGAGCCGAGATTAACTTTTTAGCTGTATCATTGAATACTGGGATTGTCTCAGTTGAACTGCCGTTGAGTGATTTGAGCGCATTTAAAAAACGGAAAGTGTCATTTCCAAATTTTTTTGGACCTGCCAGTAGAGGTCAAACTTTTGTTTGCCTTGGTTAAAAAAATCCAGACGTTTTCAATTGACCGCCATATATCCGAAAAAAAATTATGGTTAGAAAGTGAGGTTATTAACGACTAAACCTTAGGCTATATGCGCCCAGCTGAGGCATGTTAACATTTGATATGATTAATTTTGTGACCCACATAAAAATGTATTTAAATATAAGTTTTAAAAAATCACGCCTCTCTGTAACTAATTTCATCAAAATAGTTACATAAATGAAAGACATGAATAAGCATATTATTATAGTTATAACCAACCTGAGGAAAATAAACGACCTTACAGTCTTTAACTATAGGATCTAAGAAAGCACATTCTTTGTTACATATATCAGTCATGACGTTTGACAAATTGTTATATATATCTTTCTCTAAAAAAGATTTAGAGCAAATATAAATTATCGCCAATATAATGAATTAGAAAATATTACTTCGGTCAAGTTCCGGAATGATATTTCGTTTCAAGCAGAACCTTTGATTCAAACTAGTTTCCTCAAAGTCTATCTGAGAAAGTTTAAAACAATTTCTATTGACAAATATCAAAAGCATGTCAAAAAATCTTTTTTTAGTTAATTTATGTACAAATCATACCACTGAAGAAAGTTGAATTGCAAGATTTTTCAGATCACCATTCAAACACAAATACTTGAGCTTTGTTGAAACAACGCCATGTTAATTTACAGAAAACAATATACTTACACTAAAACTGTGTGCTCATAATAATGTTTACCCGATTGAAAACGTCGACATCAGGAGGACTACATTTAATGACCAGGTCGTGAATATCTATACATGAAGCTAATGTCTACAGTCAAAAATTAAATTGCTTATTAAAAAAAAAGTAATTTTGAATCAGTCAAATATACAACTTTATACAGAAGTTTCCAGTCTGAAAAACTACACTGTGAATTCATCATTCGTTTAAGTAATGGCTATAAAATTTAACAAAAAAAACTTTGCAAACCTTATTCTGATTATAAACTATTTTAAATTAAATTTAGTTTTATTACAATTATTACAAAAATAAATTTACAGCTATATTTTTGACACTTCTCATAGCAAGTTGAAGGTCATTCATAGTTTCGGCACTTGAAATTTGAAGGAAAAATGATACTGCGTTTTGCCTCAAAATAATAGCTTTCATATCACTAAGTGGATGTTTAAACCAGTCTCTGAAAAAATAAAGTAGAATTTAAAAAAATTAAAAGGCTATGCAACTAAACTATTCTATTTTATCAATCCTCAGGTCCGTAGTTAGTATTTTAAGACAAAGGATGCACTACTAATTTGAAAGGGCGCAGATATTTTTATATAAACTACCACTCCCTCCCGCAGGGATAAAACTCTACGACAAGACGGTACTATAAGCGACTATGGTCCTGACGACAAGAGGCCCCCACGATGCTTACAGAAAAATAACTCAGTATACTTTAAAGAAAAAAATCTTTAATTTAGTGAATCATTGTTGCAAATATGCGCTGTCAGCTCTATTGTTTCGATGGTTGACGGTGTCAGAACCGCTATGTCAGGGTTCAGAGAGCTGAACAGGGTCGAGACCTGGCGATATTCTGGTCCATCAAGATCGGCGAATATTACTTGATCCGGCTTACTGTTTTTTTCTATTTCGGTGACCAGTATTGTCAAGATTGCATCATGTCTCTGCTTGTATCTGTCCAAGGAGATCACAGAGCCACAGTTGGAAATAACATGTTTATTTGTTTGTAGGCACTTCTTGCATAATGGACAAAGGGGGTCGGTTGTCTTCCCCCATCTGACAAGGTTTGCCGCAGTTGGCAATTGCTGGATGATGGCTTTTTTGGCAAAGTTAAAAATTGGGCCAGCGAGCTCATCCAGTGCGTTTGCCCATCTTTGCACTTCAATCTTTCTTAGGTTTTCATTTATTGCAGTTATTATTTTACCCTGAGTTTTGAGAGAGACAATGTGTGAGAAAGTTGATTTTATTTTTTCTTTATTTAGTGTTTTAATAGCAGTTAGTTGATTAGAACTATTTATAATTATTGGATCTATTGTTGGGTTGTAAACTGAAATTGACTCGAAGAGTTGACGGGTTTCATCATTTTCCGACGCTCGTAAGTTGAATCTCTGGGCTAACCTGAGTTTTCTAGCTGTTTCGCTTAGTGTCGGAATACCAAGACCGCCCTGGGCCTTAGAGAGCGACGCGACCTCTGACACACATGAACTAATTAGTAGCTCCAGCCATTCTCTAATAGAGCTGGAAATCAGATTGTCTAGATTTTGGGTAATCCAGGTATATGAAACATCATATATACGCAAGTCGAAGTTCACTTGAGATGAGATGTAGAGCCTTAGGATCTTTGTTTTGTGTTGAAGTTTGATTTTTAGTTCTGAGTTTGTTCTAAGGGGCGCGATGAGTCGGGTTTCTAGCAGTGATTTTGTTTCTGCGTTGTTCATGGAAAAGTTGAACATTTTTCCGAGATCTTTGAAATGTTCGTTTTTCTTTACTGCAGGTATTGACGATTCGTTTATAGTCAAATTCGGATGAAACTGCGCGTAGTTGCCTGTTAGCTTTCTCTTTCCGAAAGTGCAGCATTTGTCTATTCGAATCTTCATTTCCGCCCACTGACACCAGGCTGTGTTTAAATTCAGTAAAGTTTGAGCGTTTCGTATATTGTCAGAGACAATTACGGTGTCATCCGCAAACTGAAGCCACGATCGCATTCTTAAATTTGCAGCTGGGCCCCACATATAGCCAAGTTGTCTTAGTTTTGGCTCAGATATGGCTTGCATTAATGGATTAAAACATATGTTGAACAAGAGCGGTGAGCAGGGATCACCTTGAAGAGCCCCTCGCTCTACAGGTACTAGTGGTTGTGCGAAATGGTGATGAGTTAGTGTAGATATTTTTAATGATGGCTATTATTTCGTCGGGTATCTTGTGGTATTTGAGAGATGAGTAGATGAGTTCATGGTGAATCTCACCAAAAATATTTCGAAGATCTAGCAGTGTAATGACAATGGTCCTTTGGTGTCATTTTGCTTCTTTCATCAACTGAGTGAGCATTTGCGTGTGCTCAAAAACACCATCAACGGACGGCCAGAAACTTTCTGGGCATGTCTGTCTACAAAGTTGTTACAATCTAGATAAGAGTATATTCTATTGCGAATAACGGCTGAGTAGATTTTGTATAAGACTGGTTGAAGAGTTATGGGCCTAAAGTTAGATGGATCGCTTGTGTCTCCTTTCTTATATATCTGAACTGTAAAAATTTTTCCAACATTCCGGAATTAATTTCTGTTTCCAGCAAGTAACGATGAGATTGTGAAGGGCCGTTCGAAGTATTGGGCAGTTTTTTAACATGATGACTGATATCAAGTCTAGTGGACATGGGCTGCCTTTAGTTCTAGTCTTTCGGATGGCCTCGCAAACTTCTTTGTAGGAAGGTGCATCAGATGAGCACTTGAATTGTGGTTCTGGTAGCTTTGGGATCCAATCAGGTATTTCGAAAACGCGCTGTTTTTTGGACTGGTGAAGGGTTTGTTAAAAATAATAATAATAAAAATAATAATAATAATAATAATAATAATAATAATAAAAAAAAAATAATAATAATAATAATAATAATAATAATAATAGCACTGATATGTTAAAGGGGGAGAGGTGGATGGAAATTCGAAACGAGAAGCGCCTGTTTTACTTCTAATACAAGCGAATGGATTCGTAATGTCGTACTGTATTGTAGTTGTAGGAAAAATTTCTTCTATTTTATTCAATTATTTTTCAAATTTTGGCCTACTGATCTGCACAATCCGCTTCCGCTAGTTTCAATTTTCTCGAATCCGCGTCCGCAAAAAAGCTGCGGATTAGCGTCCGACAGCAGACGCGTCCGCAATCCGCACATCTCTGCCCTGCACACGTTGTACCAATGATCATTGAACACAAAATCTGCGCTCTTTTGTTTTTTGCTTCCAAAAAAACTTGACCGGGGGGGGGGAGTAGCAGCCACTTAAAAGATGGCGGCGCTTCGGCATGGGGCATGCGTTGAGCTTCGTCTAATTTCGACTTTTTAGCTGACTTCTGAATTTTTTTCAATCTTAAACTAGCTTGATTTAACCGAAATTAACTTAACCCGTTTAGGTCCAAAACTTTATTAATTAGATTTCTATTAACATTCAATAAATCAGTCAAGCAGTTCATGATAGTCGTTTCAGAACCGGAGTGTGCGGAAAGCACCAAAACAATTCCGATGAAGTCGTTTGCCGCACTTGGCCCACATGTACAGTGTTTTGCCACAATTTTCCAGCTTGTAGCGACCTACTGTTTTCACCTTTTCCAGATCGTGACCATGGCCAGTTGCTGAATCTTCCCTTTCGTTTTGTTTCTTCAACCGCGCATGAATTCATTTCATCGGTATAAAACAACCTAAACAGCCTATATGTGGTTTATCAAGCAAAGCACCATTGTGGTGTTTCAAAATCGTTATATATAGACTGTTTTAAAAGTGGCTATTCAAATGACTCTTTTTGGTCCAAGTGCATTTCAATCGTTTTTGGCGTTTTGGTTGCCGCGGCATTGAACTGACCGTATTTGCGACCTACATTTCTTCACCCAAAGAACCGACACAGTCTAATCTCATCCCATCATTAGTATAATCAACTTCTACCTTCCGGATATATTACAATGAATAACATTTCTTCTTCATTTGCTTATTCATCAGTCACGTGTTATAATGCGCCGGGCGGAAGAATGACAAGTATGTCAACCTCAATGCTATCATCATCATCAAGAATTAGTTCCATAGCTTCTTTCAACGTGAAAAAACAATCTTTTTGACGCCTTTCATTTTTAAACTTTACAAACATTTCATTCGAAGAATGAAATTTGCAAAAAACACTATCACCAATTCAACCACTGCACAACTATAAGCTGAATGAACTAGTTTCGACTTGTTCGCATAAAGTACTCTATACGCCCAACGATCGTAGAACGAGCATGACTCATACATGTTCAGATTGTGGGTTAGTGTAAACACAATAAAATTTAATTAACGTTGCTGTTTACTTTTGAGTACATCCTTTTTCGATATTTCAAACGTTTGTTATGATAACTCTCATGAAATTAGCATAATAAATTTTTAAAGTAATATCGGTGGAAAACCTTGAAAATGCTCATATTCTAACCCAGATTAAACTACTTAATACAAATAAAAAAATTATTTAAAAAATTTTATACAGTGTATTGAAGCTTTCTTAACATAAAAAAAACTTTTAACAAAAAATAAATTTCAGCTTAATTTTATGCAACGCCAAAAATAAGTGTGTTCGTAAAACGTACGATGGTCTAAAACGGGTTTTAATGCATCGAATGACAGTTGTTTTTGCGGACAACTTTGCGTTTTAATAGTGTTTTAGCGTCGTTTAAAAATTTAAATTATCACCATGGATACAAATACGCTATTGCTTACGGCGTTTTTTGCGACGTTCAAAATGACTTTAAACTGGCAAGTCTTACTGATTAAACTCACTGTATCTAGTCACAGTTGTCTTTACGGGCAATTTTGCGTTTTTTAATATTGTGAAATTGAGTTTTATTGCCGCTTGACTTGACTACTACTCAATTATTCATGAGCAATGCACACACGAGTTGTCAGGCCATGAGTCAACGAACTACTTTCACACGTGATGCTCTTCTCATATTCCGACAAGCAGCCCCTCCCATTCATCGTCGACTGCGCAAAATCTTGTTCTCCTTGCAACTATGGCTACCAATATGTAAACGGTGGTCACCTCGCCGCAGTGATCACAACTGGAAAACCAGTAAAACCAGGCAAGAAAATAAGGACCTACAACAAACGAATTTATCGATAAATGCTACCTCAACTGGGGCAACCGATGTGTCAGCATTGGGGACCCATGGTGTGGACAAAAAATGGACTACTGGCCGAACGACTACATTTATCAAACCAAAGAATGAAATACGAATTGCCGCGTGGAACGTACGAACGGGTCATCACGTCGGCCAAAAGGAAAATATCGCCACCGAAATTACCAATTACAAAATATCGATCGCCGCCATATCCGAACTACGACTCACGGGATCCGGGACGATGATGATTAGCACGCCGACGAGACTATTACGCTCTTCTACTCCGGTGATGACAAGCGAGAGGCGGGTGTTGGATTTATGGTCGGCCAGCGGGCTGCCCACAGTGTCGTCGTCTTCCAACCAACTTCTGAACGTCTGGCAGTCCTTTCCATCGATGGCACAATCAAGACGCACATCCTATCCGTCTATGCGCCGACCGAAACAAGCTCAGATGCAGCAAAAGACGCTTTCTAAGCCGATCTACAAGCTGTGACTAATTCTATACCGCGAACCGAAGTTACCATATTCGCAGGCGACTTTAACGCTCACGTCGGCGACAACCGTAGTGGCTGGGAAGAAACGCTTGGACGATTCGGCCACGAAAATATCAACGTCAATGGGCAGCGACTGTTGTCGTTTGCTTCAGTAAACAACCTCGTCATTGGCAACAGCCTCTTCCAACACCCGAAGAAGCATCGGCTCACGTGGAGAAACCCGTCGGGGAAAGATTCGGCCATGCTCGACTACGTTCTGATCAACAAGCGTTTTCGATCGACGCTCAACGACGTTCGAGCAATGCATGGCCCTGATTGCGGATCTGATCACTACCTCGTGCGGGCCAAAATACAACTTGGACTCCAAAAAGCAAAGCGGCTGTAAAAAGAAACTGGACGTGCCTACGCGATCCGGAAGTTCGACACAAATTCCAGCTTGCTTTATCGAACAAGTTTGCGATCCTCAATACATTGGACGATGTCAACAATGAAGAAAAACAAATAACCGAATCCGTTATCGAATGTGCGTTGCCGTTATGTCCGCCGATCCGTCGACGAACGCAGCCATGGATTTCGGATGAGTGTCTGGATTTGGTAGTTGAGCGGAAAAGAATCAAGCACGTCGATTTCGAACAATACCGGTGACTTAATCAAGAGGTAAGGCGGAAAATGAAGATCGAGCGAGAGGTGTATTTGTACGATGTTGCAGCCGAAATGGAAGAAGCCGCATCACGACATGAATATCGAACATTGTATCAGACACTACAACGTTTAGGCGGAAAAACGAAATCAATCAACGATAACATCAGGAAAACGGATGGAAAGTTTGTTAGTTCGTCCTCCGATCGATTACAGAGGTGGCGGGAATTCTTCCACGAACTATACAACCACGTATAGACCAGCAAGACCAGCCGCGGACCCGCCACAAATCGATCAACCGCAGACCCACTAATTTGTTTTTAGTTTTTAAAATCATGATTTACTGTGTATCTTTCAATTTGTTTCGTTTGTTGCATTGCACGTGTTTAATTATGTTATATTATTAATTATTATAAGATTATCATTATGCTCTAACATTTTGTGTTTTACAAAGAGGAGTTGCAGATTGGAAAAATAAATTTAAATTCATTGTTCATATTTATCGTTCAAGGTTTCTGACTTCAATTGTTCCTTATCTAATATTGTTCATCATGGTTTCCTAAACTGACGAGCTTGCTATCAGCCTATCGGTAAATGAGAAATTTTTTTGGGCAGGTAAGTTTTTTTTTATGTGTTGGCATTACAACCATTATTATTCACGAGTAGTTATGACTATAAGATTATGAATTAATTTATCGGTCTTATTTTATTTTTTACTTTTCAGAGAAAATTACATTTTAAAGAAAATCTTACATGCAACACCAATTTATTGTAAAAGTTTCACTGACTAGCGATTTTTCGAAAAGCAGCTGTTGAACAGTGTGTGATAAATCTATTGTAAGCATTTATAATCTTACAAGTATTTAAAATAAATATAACCTGTTGAGATACATGAGCGGATTTTAACATTATTGCAGCCGTTAACTAATAAATTCTTTTTTTTCAGCTTTAGTCAATCATAATAAGCCTTTGCAGAAGTGGAACCAATACATTAAAGAACACTAATTAAAATTGAGGAAGTTCAGATGTAACTAAACGAGCAAACCAAACAACAAAGTGTTAACGAGAGAACAGATCAATTTTGATGACTGTGCACAGCATTCCGCTACAGCCCATCTAAGCCACATTGGGAAGGCTCCAAAATTTAATGGAGGAACGGAAGAGCGAAAAGAAGAGCAAGCTGGAGCGGTAAAGCGTAAAAGCAGCCGGGATCGGGAAAAGTAAAAAAGACCGGGGCCGGAAAAGCGACCGTGAGCAGAAATGCGACCAGGAGTGAGAAAGCGACCTGGAACGGGAAAGCAAGCGGTTAAGGAAACGGGAGCCAGAGAGAAAACGATAAAAAGCCTTTAAAATCCCCGGGCAACGCCGGGTAACCCAGCTAGTATATATATATATATATATATACTAGTGGTTTTGCACGTCCCAAGGACAGATGTTTTAAAATTACAATGAACTTTGGATACATTATTTTGGTATTTGTTTATTTATTTATATTATTATTATTATTAATTTTTTTAAATTATTTATTTAATTATTTATTTATATATATTATTGTTATTAATTTTTTTAAATTATTTATTTAATTAATTATTTATTTATTTATTTTATTAATTAATTTATTAATTTATAAAATTTATTAATTTATTAATTTATTTGTTTATTTATTTATTTGTAACATTACAATGAGAAACTGTTTTGTCGTTCGTATGCATTTCAAAACAAATGAAAAGATAAAAAAATTAGAATAAAATAGCAGTAATTTTTTATATTTTGAATTAATCTAAAAAAAGTAAATATCTTTTAATTTATTTAATTATTTAAAAATATATAAGAAAATGTTTTTATATAATAATTTATGATATATAAATTAATTTGCCGTAGATAACAGATCATCAACAACAGATATATATATGTATATATATATATATATATATATATATATATATATGTAAACATATATATATATATATATATATATATATATAGAACATATATATATATATATATATATATATATATATATATATATATATAGAACATATATATATATATATATATATATAAGACTCTACTAGGAATCGAACCCACGTGTCTACGGCAACACCGCCTCGCCTAAATGCAAGCGCTCTTACCAACTGAGCCACCGACCATCCCCAAAAAAGTTTTTCGGAGCTACTTAACATTAGACTACGACTATGATAGGTTCAGAACTCCTTACTTCGGCTCGACAGCTTAGTCTGCTGCCAGATAGATAATTTATGAAGTGAAACATTGCGTTGAAATGTTTCAAGAGCCTACAAATAGGATGACTTAACTGTCACCACAGTTTTATTTACTCTAAGACATATATATATATATATATATATATATATATATATATATATATATATATATATATATATATACATATACACAAATTAACATAATAAGAGATAATTAAATAAGCTATTTACACAAATATACGTAAGATGAGCCATCTTTATTCTACAATAACCAATTCATATTACTTTCCTTGACACCAAACTTTTCCCGTTTTACTTTTGATCCTGATGATGGCTCACATAGCTGAAACGGTCCGTCGGTCTGACAATATAAGTTTAACAAAAAAGTTTTTGACTAATTGTAGTCTCGAACAGCGAGTTTTATACCGAAACGGAAGCGGAAAAGCGACCGGGAGCCGGAAAGCGGCCGGGAACGGGAAAGCAAGCGGGGAAGGAAACCTGAGCAAGAAAGACAAACATTAGAAAAACCTCTAAAAACATCGGGCAATGCCGAACACCCCCGCTAGTATATATATTTATTAATTTTTCGTTGTAGCTGTAATTTTAAATTATTTTTATGAGTTCTGATGATGGCTAATAAAGCCGAAACCTGCAGGTCAGCTCATTACCAAAACAATAATAAAAATTATAGCTGTGAATCGATTAAAATTTTTAATCATTTAATCGCATGCGATTAATCCATTGTTTGCAAAAATTAATCGCGATTAATCGCAAAAATATGCATTATGTTTAATTTTCCAAAAAATGTTCAAATCATGTAGTAAATTTAAAAATCAAATTGAAATCATAAGTGCATTTATTCAAAGTCATTTTTTGTCATAATTTCTTAACCAGCTACTGAACGAGACAAGTTTGTTAATGTCGCAGAGAATGTCACACTTTTTTTGGACACAATGTTCCATGACAATGAAAATAGTCTTTCGCACGAGACGGTTGTGGCGGAGAAGCCAAGAATCTTTGGGACCTTGCGTGATGGTGATTGGACCGGTGTGATGTGTCCGCATTTGATCGATAACTGCAATATTACTATACGTAGACGTTGATCATTTTCAACTTTTAATTAAACTCTCAATTTTATCGATATCCTATTATCTTTGAATTGTAGCTTTAAATTCTAATTTTATTATTTTACCTCCTTGCTTTTATTAGTAATTCTCTTTTAATAGTTATATTTTACTACTTAATTTGGTTGTATAGTTTAGCACATGTAATTTTTTATTTTTTCTTATCTTTGTTTATTTTTTGTTTATTTATTTACTCTGAGGCAAAAAATTTCGTTGTTTCTTAGCGGTTTTCATATTTTGCTTTTACTTTTCTTTGTACTTTGACCTTGATTGATGTGTAAACATATCTCGGTTTTATAGTTTAGCACATGTAAATTTTCATTTTTTCTTATTTTTTTGTTTGTTTTTTGTTTATTTATTTACTCTGAGGCAAAAAATTTGGTTGTTTCTTAGTGGTTTTCATATTTTGCTTTTACTCTTCTTTGTACTTTGACCTCGATTGATGTGTAAACATATCTGATATGTCTCGCCACACCACTTTATATATTGTCGTTGTAGCTGTAATTTTAAATTATTTTTATGAGTTCTGATGATGGCTAATAAAGCCGAAACCTGCAGGTCAGCTCATGACCAAAACATTAATAAAAATATATACCAGTTGGTTCAAAAGTGTCTTGGTATTTCCGATTTTCGAAAAGTTTCACGCTTGATAAAAAAAGTTTGTAATAAGAAATGGGCCATAGTCTTTAATAAAGCGTGTCTGAAAAAACAGCTTGTTCCTAATTATTTGAAATATATATATATATATATATATATATATATATATATATATATATATATATATATATATATATATATATATATATATATATATATATATATATATATATATATATATATATATATATATATATATATATATTAGGGCTGTGCGGTCTACCGGTTCCGCCGGTATGAAGGGTGCCGGTATTGAACATCACGCATGAAAGACAAAAAAGTGAAACACCTACAGCAGCAGGATAGGCAGTACAATTTACCTGTATGCCCATTGTTTGCTACACTTCAATTACTGACAACTGTTCTTAGCAATAGCATAGCACAAACATATGTAATCGCACGAAAATTGCAAAATTAAAACATCTACCACGCTAAACGCTGAACACATGATGTAAACAGCAAACGTAACATGAAGCCGCATGGGCATATTATATTTGTGTATATATATATATATATATATATATATATATATATATATATACAAATATAATATGCTTTTTAGTGCGCAAGAAAAACGTTGTTTTTCAAAAGGGTATTTTTATGATGCAAACATTTTGTCAATTTTATTGTAATTGTCGTTTGCCTTTTGCCGTTTAACAGATGCTGTCCAACGTCTTTTGAGGTGGGAGGTGTGTGAATGCTTGACCTTTGCGCGTGAGTGCATAATGTGTATCTGGCGGGCGTGTTGCTGGAGTGCAATCTGTCTGAGCCCTACATTATGAAGAAGATGTATCTTGTGGTCCCGTTTCTGGTTACATATAAAACGTGCAGCTAGGCTACAATAAGAGAGGTATGCGTGTAGCAGACAGGCGAAAGAACTGCGGAAAAAAGAGTCGATTGTAGTTAGATAGCGTTTAGCATGTTTCAGAAAGTTGACGATTATTCGATATATCTTGATTATTAATACATTTATTATTTGTTATTGCATTCTTATTAAACTTTCTAACAATTTGTGGTATTTTGTTGTGAGCTACAGTCGGTGACATTGAACCGCGGTCACTAACAAGTGGAGATCCGTTCTCAATCAAAAATTTTATATCTTCAATAGTTTTGATTTATATGTCAACTAAAGGGGCGGCCGGCGTTACTCGTGGTTTTTAGAGGTAGTTTGACAAAGTCAAGTAAAGCATGTTTCATATAGTGCAGTTTACACTGTTGGAAAATATTTGACACGAATCAGATCCTGACGGTGGATTTCAAATCAAACAACCATCATAATCTGTTTGTAAAAATTGTTAACATAGCTGTCTGTGGTGACTTGATTGAAATGCTGGATAATTTTTTCAGTCATTGCACCAATAATTATTACATTAATGAAAATATTGCTAAACATTTCTTTAATTGTTTAGCAGAGAAGTTTTGCAAAAATGTTTAATGACAATGTAATTCATTAAAAAAGAAGAAAACTTGATGAATAAATATTTAAATAGATTATTACTTATAAAAATGTGTTTTATTGGGTTATTTATTACACTTAATAACTGAAATTGGAATGCTATGCAAAGTGTAAAATGACACTTAAAAGAGTACATCTAGCACTTCTAAGCGTAGGCCTCCAGTTGAAAGGTATCTAGTTTGGCTTTCATTTCAGTAGTTTGTAATGTGATGTAATGTGAAGAACATCTGTAGGTAGGATTCCATAATTTAGTCGTATGAGTATGTTTATAAGAAAACAGTTCTTGAAATTTTGCAAGTTAAGGGCAAATAAATACTTTGTTTTGGTTGTTATAGTTACTTCGCCGAATCGTCAATGTTTGAGGCTTGCTTACATCATCACCGTCATTATTATTTTAGTCAAGAAATCAAATTATTTACAAAGATTTTTAGTGCGAATGCAAATAACTAACTGAGCAAAACTGCTAGGTAGTTACCTTGACATTGTTAGCAACTAAGAAAACTGATAGAATTTGACGCAGGGGCAAAAGTCGCAAGCCCAATTGTCCCTAGGGTTAATCGACGCAAGAACCAATTTTTGCAAAGGCTAATAGTCACAAGGACCTATTGACTATGTCCAACTGTCGCAAGACCAATCGTCGCATTACAGACATTTCAAAAAAAATTTTCCTTGTGTTGTAATCTCAAGCATTAGATATTTTTTAAGAATCTGTTATGCCGATTTATATTAAAAACCACCAGACTATAGGTAAAATAAGTTGTAGGACAAAACGAATTATAAGACAAAAATATTAGAAAAACTGAAAAGTATTAATATTATTATTCATAATAACCTCAACATGTTTGTTCCAATAGCTGACTTACAATTATTCATAAAACCTGAAAAAAGATCAAAAATGAAAAGTGTTTACTTGTTATTGGATGAATAAACAAATGTTTAACTGAATAGGCTGAATCCTTCTTTTACACAGAAAGGAACAAGTCCAGAAGGATGAAATTCATCTTTAAATATTTGAAGAGTTCTGCAATTTGAAGATACATACACACACATACATACTTTGAATGAGCATTTAGTGCCGAAATATTGTAAAAAACACATACATACATACATACATACATACATACATAGATACATAAACACACACACAGACACACATACATGCACATACACATACATACATACACACATACATACGCACATACATATATATATATATATATATATATATATATATATATATATATATATATATATATATATATATATATATATATATAGTTCCCGCTCGCTAACCCGCTCCGCTCATTTTGAGACGGATTTGAAAATTGTTTTCTCTATATTTGATTCCCCTTGACTCTCAAGGTTGTGTGATAATTTTATTACGATCGGATGAATGCTGTAGCAAGTAGCAATGCATAAATAACATATCTATATATATATACATACAAACATTCATATATATATATATAATATATATATATATATATATATATATATATATATATATATATATATATATATATATATATATATATATATACACTAGTACTTTTGGACGTCCCAAGGACAGATGTTTTAAAATTACAATGAACTTTGGATACATTATTTTGGTATTTGTTTATTTATTTATATTATTAATTTTTTTAAATTATTTATTTAATTAATTAATTTTTTATTTATTTTATTAATTAATTAATTAATTTATTTATTTATTTATTAATTTATTAATTTATTAATTAATTAATTAATTTATTTATTAATTTATTTATTTGTTCATTTATTTATTTGTAACATTACAATGAAAAACTGTTTTGTCGTATGTATGCATTTCAAAACAAATGAAAAGATAAAAAAATTAGAATAAAATAGCAATAATTTTTTATATTTTGAATTAATCTAAGAAAAGTAAATATCTTTTAATTTATTTAATTATTTAAAAATATATAAGAAAATGTTTTTATATAATAATCTATGATATATAAATTAATTTGCCGTATATAACAGATCGTCACACAAAAAACGTCTTACACAGACATGTTACACAGACAGGGGCTATTATATATATATATATATATATATATATATATATATATATATATATATATATATATATATATATATATATATATATATATATATATATATATATATATATATATATATATATATATATATATATATATATATATATATATATATATATATATATATATATATATATATGGCGCACATCTATTCACTACTCCAGAATCTTTATAATGGTGGTGTCATGGTGGCCTCTCTACGTGCTTGGCACATGATTGGACTTGCCTGAGTGCCTTGTCTGCAGTCCTTTGCCAAATGTCCAACTTGATGACAATTGTAACAACGGGGTCCAACCATTCCCGAGTCCCTGTTAATCGTAGATTAAACCATACTCCATTTCTTTTTTTCTTTTTGAGCAGGGCAATATTTTCCCGGATGAGCCTGGTTGTATTTATTAACCGAACGACTCAAAACATTACCATCATGGGCCTCCTACTCTAATAGGTACTCGACCATCTCAGGTGGGCATTTCCTAAAAAATTGTTCCCTCAGAATCAAAAATTGGAAATCTTCACCTGCGAGATCTACCCACCGCTTGAGATAGCTGTTTAGCCTCATCAAATATTGTTCCCATGTTTCTTCTGAATTTGGTTTTACTCCTCGGAATTTCATCCGATAATCTTTTGCTTATTTACCAAAACGACCCAACAGCGTCTCTTTGACCATTTCGCAATCTGTCATTTGGTCGCTATCCAATTGTCCAAAGACGTCCCAAGTTTAATAGCGACCCCAGAAGTATTCCTCAACCCTTTCTTGGGTGATCATTTGCCGTGGCCAAAGCCTCAAAACGGAGCAGAAACGCGTCCACGTCGTCACCTTCAGAGAACTTTGGATATGGAATATTAGTTACCTCTACCGTCGGCTTTAGCTCTTTTTTTGTTTGGACTTCCAATTCCAACTTTCTCAATTCATGCTGTCGTTGCCGTTCCCTTTCTTCCCATTCAGCTATTTTTTCTTCACGTTCATGTTCTTGTTGCGCTATTTTATCTTCCCGCTCCTGCTGAGCCTTTGTCTCTTCCCGCTCCTCTATTCTCTTAACCCTTTCTTCATCCTTTAACTCTTTGACGTAATTCCTTGAATCCACTCCAGACTAGCCTAGAGCCCGTCCCATCGCAATGAATTTCTCGTCTGACATCTTTCACGAAGAGCAAATTCGGTAACTTCTGATCAAATAATTATATATAGTTACGGAAAAACAATATGCGTAAATATGTCGGGGTCACCAATGTAAACGTAGACGAATATGCTTTCTAGCGATTCGTAACGTTAAAGCTTGAAGTTATTTATAGCACAATATTTCTTGAATTATAATTCCGGCTAGTACTTCTTTCGCGCTGACTCAATTATTTCTCACGTTTCAGAAATCTCTTGTTTCTGACAACTTTTTTGATTCTATTAGATAACCCTTGTCAACTTGTTTAACTACAGAGTCTATTCTCTAAATCTAGATTTCACGAACCGACTAATTCTCCTTCCCTAACTTCATTGAACTAACTCCTGAGGTTATAAAATAGGAAAAGGCTTCTCATATAAACATATATATATAATCAACAAATATATAAATATACATATCCACACATATAAAAATATATATATATACAAAATACAAAATACAGATATATATATATATATATACATAAATATATAAACAACAGATATATATGTGTATATACAAACACATATATATATATAATCAACAGATATATACAATCACATATATATATATACACACATATACAAAATACAAGTAGATATATAGACATATATATAAACAACAGATATATATGTATATGTATATATATATATATATATATATATATATATATATATATATATAAACATATATATATATACTAGCGGGGTTACCCGGCGTTGCCCGGGGTTTTTAGAGGTTTTTCTAATGTTTGTCCCTCTCGCTCCCGTTTCCTTCTCCACTTTCCCGTTTTCGTCGCGTTCCCGGTCGCTTTTCCGCTCTCGGTCGTTTTCCAGCTCCCGGTCGCTTTCCCGCTCAGAAGTTTTGTTATCGATTTTCTCTCTTGCTCGCGTTTCCTTCCAAGCTTGCTCTCCCGATTCCAGTCGCTTTCCGCGTTCCCGGTCGCTTTCCGCGTTCCCGGTCGCTTTCCCGTTCCCGGTCGCTTTCCCGTTCCCGGTCGCTTTCCCGTTCCCGGTCGCTTTCCCGTTCCCGGTCGCTTTCCCGTTCCCGGTCGCTTTCCCGTTCCCGGTCGCTTTCCCGTTCCCGGTCGCTTTCCCGTTCCCGGACGCTTTCCCGTTCCCGCTCACGCTTGCTCTCCCGTTCCCGGTCATGCTTGCTCTCCCATTCCCGTCCCCGTTCACGCTCATTTTCTCTTTTCCATTCTTTCATAACTTCTGTTAGCCTATAAAACGTAAAATAGATTTGCTAGGACTATATATATATATGAATGTTTGTTGGTTAGTTTGTCTATTATAGAAACGGGAAAGCGACCCGGAACGGACAGCGAGTGGGAGCGGGAATGCGACACGGAACGGACAGCAAGCGGGAGCGGGAATGCGACCGGCAGCGGGAAAACGACCAAAAACGGGAAAGCGAACAGGAGTGGGAAAGCAGGTGGGAAAGGAAACGGGAGAGAAAGAGACAAACATTAGAAAAACCTCTAAAAAACCCGGGCAACGCCGGGTATCTCCGCTAGTACATACATAAACACAGACACACATACATGCACATACACATACATACATACACACATAAATACGCACATACATATATATATAGTTCCCGCTCGCTCACCCGCTCCGCTCCGCTCAATTTGTGACGGATTTCAAAATTTTTTTCTCTATATTTGATTCCCCTTGACTCTCAAGATTGTGTGAAAATTTCATTACGATCGGATGAATGGTGTAGCAATGCATAAACGCCATTAACATATATACATATATACATACAAACATTCATTTTTATATATATAGATATAGAACACACATATATATACATATATATATATATATATATATATATATATATATATATATATATATATATATATATATATATATATATATATATATATATATATATATAAACAAACGTATATATACATATACATATAAATATACACAAATTAACATAATAAGAGATAATTAAATAAGCTATTTACACAAATATACGTAAGATGAGCCATCTTCATCTTACAATAACCGATGCATATTACTGTCCTTGACACCAAACTTTTCTCGTTTTACTTTTGATTCTGATGATGGCTCACATACCTGAAACGGTCCGTCGGTCTGACAATATAAGTTTAACAAAAAAGTTTTTGACTAATTGTTGTCTCGAACAGCGAGTTTTATACCGAAACGGAAACGGAAAAGCGACCGGGAGCCGGAAAGCGGCCGGGAACGGGAAAGCAAGCGGGGAAGGAAACCTGAGCAAGAGAGACAAACATTAGAAAAACATCTAAAAACCTTATGCAATGCCGAGCACCCCGCTAGTATATATATTTATTAATTTTTCGTTGTAGTTGTAATTTTAAATTATTTTTATGAGTTCTGATGATGGCTAATAAAGCCGAAACCTGCAGGTCAGCTCATGACCAAAACATTAATAAAAATTATAGCTGTGAATCGATTAAAATTTTTAATCATTTAATTGCATGCGATTAATCCATTGTCCTTTGTTTTTCCAAAATAACTTTTTTAAGTAATAGCGGGGTACCAGGCGTTGCCCGGGGATTTTATAGGTTTTCTATCGTTTTTCTCTCGGTTCCGTTTCCTTCCCCGCTTGCTCTCCCACTCCCGGTCGCCTTCCTATCCCCGCTTGCCCTCCCGTTTCCGGTAGCTTTTCCTTTCCCAATCGCTTTTTCGTTTCGTTTGCTTTTCAGTTCCCGGTTGTTTTTTCGTTCCCGCTCGTTCTGCAGTTACCGTTTCCGTTCGCTCTTTCGCTCCGCTAATTTTGTGATCGATTTAAAAAATTTTCACAAAACCTTCTCCGATTGTCTCCCAAGTTTGTCTGAAAATTACATTACGATTAAATGAATGGTGAAGCAATGCATATAGAACTTCATACTTACATACATACATACCTACACACACCTACACATACCTATCACACCAGAGATCAAGCTGCTGTTGCGAAAAAAGAACGGACTGATGCGAAAAGGGAAGATAGAGGCTGCTGATGCAATTTCTCTAAAGATCAGAAAAGGAATAATCGCCAGAAACTGTTCCACACTTACGGGTTCCGGAACCATCAGAGGCCCAAAGGACTTGTGGGAGCGAGTTAGGCAAGTGACTGGTAAGGATAAACGACGAAAGAACAATTCTACCACTAAAGCAATCACTGCAGACAAACTCAATGACCATTACGCAACCATCTCGACGGAAAGCAACTACGAGGCTCCTGCAGAAAAACATAGCGTCTGCCGAAATTCAAGATTTTTCTCTGCCTGGCAAGTCTTCCGTGCTTTGGACAGACTAAAAACCTCCGCCTCTGGAATGGATGAAATTCCCTCCTGGTTCTACCGAGTCTCGGCACCAATACTTGCCGAACCGCTCGCCTTTCTATTTAACTTGTCGTTAAACCAATCACAGATACCAGACCGGTGGAGGAGATGTCAGATAACCCCGGTTTCAAAAGTAGTTAATCCTCAGGGAAGCCACGAGTACAGACCAATTTCAGTTACACCAATACTCTCAAGGATTATGGAAAAGATGGTGGTACAGCAATTCGTCTATCCAATCCTGGGAAGTTCGGGGTACAACTACTACTTCCATGACCAATATGCTTTCCGTCCAACGGGATCCACAACGGCGGCACTAATCAGCCTGACACTACACATTTCCGAACAACTACAAATCCATCCGTATGTCCACGTTATAGCACTGGACTTTTCAAAAGCCTTCGATACTGTCCGCCACTCAGAACTTATAAGAAAGTTTGCCAAACTACCAATAGAAGACGAGGCGTACAACTGGCTGGTTGACTTCCTTAGAGGGCGAATGCACTGCACTAAATTCCAAAACCAAGTGTCGTCTTTAAAAGAAATAAATGCAAGCATCGTCCAAGGTTCAGGAATTGGACCCAGTTGCTACATTGTTGCGGCATCAGACCTCTCCCCCAGCATAGATGGTAACCGTCTAGAGAAATATGCAGATGATACATACCTTATAGTACCACCGCCACCGGGTAATTCTCACTTAATCGTTGATGAGCTCGCGAACATAAAGATCTGGGCAAAAAGAAATAACCTAAATTTAAACGATTCAAAAACAAAAAAGTTGGTTGTGCGTCGCCCCAGAACAAAGGCAAACACACTCCCTGCCCCTTTGGTCGGAGTGGAGAGGGTGGATGTAATGAATGTGCTGGGAGTCCTGATCGACGGAAGGCTCTCATTCCGAGAGCACATTGACTGGATCAGCACAAAATCTGCACAGTCTTTATATGCACTAAGAAACTTACGGGCTCACGGGCTGTGTGGCCGGGAGCTTTGGACGGTCACGGAGGCGACACTTATATCCAGGATCACCTACGCCTCTCAATCATGGTGGGGTTTCATAGGTTCGGGAGATCTTCAACGCATCGAGTCAGTCATTAAGAAGGTGACACGCCAGGGTTTCTTGGCTCCCGACCGCCCTGATTTTGTGCACCGCTGCGCCGTGGCGGATTCAACTCTGTTCAACCAGGTTCTGTCTAACCGCCTTCACGTCCTTCACCATCTTCTCCCAGACGTCAAGAAATCGGGATATCACCTTCGTCCTCGAGCTCCCGACAGAGTAATTCCGCATGCCGATTCCTTACTTAGAAAAACTTTTATCTATAGATCGCTGCACTCAAAATAACTCAAAATAACTTAAACAATGCCGAACTCTATATTAAATCTCTGATAAAAACAAGTTTTTAGATTTTTATTTTAAGTCTTTAACTTTAGATTGTCGATTGTATTCATTTTTATTTAATTCTTATTTTTTTTTTATTATTATTTAAATGTAAACCGCTGTGCGTCATTGTCAGGCTGGTTAATAAAGATTTACTTACTTACTTACACATTTATATATATATTTATATATATTCTTTCAAGTTAGTTACGTTAAACTTTGTGGCCCATTTCGCATTCAGCAATTTCTTATATAAATTTTGCAACGCAACAATATTCTTCTTTTCAGAAACTACAGCAAGCAACGTTTTAAAACTTTTATTTTTTCCAGCTGACTGGCCAGTTTTGGTTAATTTAACCATCTTCAGAGCTTCATTTTAAACTTTATAATAATAAAAATATATTTATTAAAATCGAAAAAGACACTTTTCAAACATATTATAATAAACTGAAATAAACGGCAGTTAGTTTGTTGTCCTATCATGCAGAGTTACACTTAAAATCAATAAAAGTGGACGAGGATTACTAAAATAGCTTTCAGTGAGCAAGCTAGTGTGGACGCGTGATTATGCGTAACTCCATGATTATGCGAAACATACTTTCTAACTGTAAAAAGCGTTTGCAACGGGAAAATGTTATCAACAGGTTCACATGTCCTTGTGATCATGCAACGTACATTGGCTCCACCCGAACGTCTTTATCACAAAGGTTGACTTTGCATTTGCATGGTGGAAGTATTATGAAGCATTTCTGTAAAAACACCATAAGCAGTTTTCTAGACAAAACCTTGATTCTAGGACTGTTCATCAAAGGACGATTCATCAAAGGACTGTTCATCAAGGACTATTCATCAGGGGACTATTCATCAAAGGACTATTCATCAAGAGGACGGTTCATCATAAGGACTGTTCAACTAATGTCTATTCATCCAGTGGACTATTCATCAAAAAAGTTAATAAAATTGTTTAAGATGTTATTTTCAACCAAAATATGTCACCAAAATGTAGAGTAATTTATATCAAATTTACAGTGCAACTGTGCTTGCATCCAAATACTTTATACTTTATAAAAGAACTAACGGGGTAACCGGCGTTGCCCCGGGTTTTTTAGAGGTTTTTCGATTGTTTTTCTCTCTCGCTCCCGTTTCCTTCCCCGCTTGCTCTCACGCTCCCGGTCGCTCTTTTTTCCCGCTTATATCCAGCTCCCGGTTGCCTTACCGTTCCCGATCGCTTTCCCGCTCCCGGTCACAGCACCAGCAAAACTAAATTTGACTGTTTTCGTAAACCTCTAAAAAAGTTTAAAATACATTCACCAAAGACCACAAACACGTCAAAGCATCACGCATGCCCGATATATCAAATCTGGCATCGGTCGTTTAACACCAAGGGGTCACGCTTCAAAGACACTAATGCCTCGAGCAAGTTTGTAGAAGACATGGTTATAATATACAACAATTGTATTCGTCACATACAGTAAATAAAACAACTGGACAAGAAATAACGTCAAGGTGTTAAGATCAAACGAGCAAAAGACAATTGAATAAAAAGTTTAAAAAACTGCCTTCAACTGTTTGTACAAACTGTAGGTATATACACACTCAAACAGCCAGATACCATAAACCTCAAAACATCACTAACACACGGTCTACCACTTCTGCCAAACTTCAAAGAGACGCACACGCTTGTCATATCGAGGTAAAAAAAGATTCCACATTTCAAAGAGACGTTTACGCTCGTCGATAAATCAACCAGACTCAGATTTCATGCATACTTCAAATAAAAACTAATAACATTGGAAATCATTTAATTAATATAAAAAATTTATTTTGTTTTTGAATAAAAGTAGCGGTAGCGAATAGCGCCGATAACAGATAAAAAAATGTAGCGCGCTGCCATCAACGATCTTGTCAGCCAATATTACCGCTCTAAACAACCCTGGTTGCCATCACTTTTGTTTTTTAAATTATTGATATGTTTAAAACTTATTTTATCAAAGATGAAGAACTGTCTTTTAAAAATACATCAAATTACTTTACGCTGAAAATAGCTTGGGTATATATTGATAAAGGTTGTTGAAGAGTGGCTTCAAAATTTGATGAACGGTCCTCTCGATGAATAGACTTTAGATGAACAGTCCTTATGATGAACCGTCCTCTTGATGAATAGTCCTTTGATGAATAGTCTCTTGATGAATAGTCCCTTGATGAATAGTCCTTGATGAACAGTCCCTTGATGAATCGTCCTTTGATGAAATGTCCGCATACCAAAACCTTGTGGAATGACACTGAAATAATAGAAACTTTTAACAATCCGAGACGATTAAGCGTGGCAGAGGCTTTGCTGATCCAGGAACAAGAACCAGCAATTAACATTCAAGATAACAATTTCACCCACATTTTGTAGTTGTTTGATGCTCAATTGTTCTAAAATTTGGAATTGCAACAAACGCAACCAGAGAAATGAATATGAATAGATTGATAAAGGGAGATAAACGTAAAACATATATGACGAACAGGGATCCAAAAAAGAAACCTCTTGAAACAAAAATAAATAACTGTAAACATTCATCTGACGTTTCAGTTGGAGAGGCTAGTAATAATTGTGACTCTAAAATCCAGAGCCCAAACCACTCCTCTATGATAACCTCACTGAAAATAAAACAAGCGAAAAATTTGAAAACGATTTGTTTGAAAGAAAATAACAAAGTGATTGTAACGAGAAAGAAATTGATATGGTGACTGATGAAGATATACTCAAATGTAAACGTAGAGGAATATGCTTTCTAGCGATTCGTAACGTTAAAGTCGAAGTTATTTATAACACAATATTTCTCGAATTTATTTTAACTTTATTATTCTTCCTTGAATATAATCTTTTACTTGACTCAAAACTGAATTATCTCACTTTGTAGAATTTCGCACGGTTCTAACAAATCTTTTGATAATTCCAATTTCTCTGCCCAGAACACCTCATTTTCTGATTTAAGACCACAAAAAAGAAAAAGACCAATAACAATTATATATACATATATATATATATATATATATACACATATATATATATACATACATATATATACATACATATACATATACCCATCCATGTATATATACACTCAAACACACATATACATATATATACACTAATGATACAAAAATTATACGCACACACAATGTCACAGGAGCACAAATATACATATATACATACATATACATACATATATATATATATACATACATATATATACACACATATACACACAGATACATACATACATAAATGACTATTGTTTCAACACATCCAAAATATGCACACATAATAAAATAAAATAAACAAATACTATGAAAATATGTACGATGAATCATCTTCATCTTACATATCCCCCCTCTTCGAAAAAATAAACGCGTCAATGTTTCTTGATTACATCGTCACTCTCTTTACGACTAAGAAAGTCAGCACCGATGTTCTCCTTGCCTTTGAAATAGTTTACTTTCAACTTATTCTCAATCTCTATCTCTATGCGTGCTGTGTCAACAGGGCGGGCATCTCGGAAGATTGCCGAATTCAACTTTCCATCTTTCCCCACCCCTCCATTTTGTCCTCTAGGCAGAAGATTGAGCCTTGGTCTTTCTTTTGGCGGATTCAAAGCTTGAACTTTTGCCTCAACTTTATTTCCTACCTTTGAAATGGCAGACGTGTTTCTTTCCTTGCTTTGATACAGCTCCGAGTTAGTCGACTATTTTCTAAAATTTACCCGATCATTCCTCTGAGTGCTGTCGTAGTTGGAAGCGGATTTCTGTGGTTTCCGACCAAAGCGTTTTCCTGCCGTCATTGCATCAAAACCCCTTACCCCTTCAACATTTCCCAGCACGAGATCGCAAAGTAGGTTTTTCATGCACACCACCTCTCTGGTTCCTCCGAACCAGTCTGTTTTGATTTTTACCACTGCTGTTGGGGCTACCCGAACTGTGCCGTCGATCGAAACACAGGGTCTTGTTCTTCCGGTCATCTGACGCGGGTGCACTAATGATTCCTTTACCATTATGGCAGTACAGCCAGTGTCCCTCAAAACCCTCACCGGTTTTCTGTTCACAAACCCTCTGGTTAATTTAAACTTTTCTCCTGAGTGAAAACAACCATCCGCTATTACCGGTGAAAAGCATCCACATTTTAATTGGACCTCATTCAATTTACCATCCAACACCATGACCGCGCATGCATTCACTACTCCAGAACCTTTGCATGGTGGTGTCAAGTTGGCCTCTCTAAGCGCTTGGCACATGACTGGAGTTGCTTGAGTGCCTTGGCTGTAGTCCCTCGCGATCTGTCCAGCGTGATGACAATCCTTTGCCATATGGCCCAGCTTATTGCAATTGTAACAGCGTGGTCCAACCATTCCCGAGTCAGAGTCTGGTTGACCACGATTTCCGCTAATCCTGCTTGTGTTCTCGACTTTTGCCATGCTTTTGACTGAGTGAGCTTGATTGTACTTGTTGACCCAGCGACTCCACTCATTGACGTCACCGCTTTCTTTCTCCAACAAATTCTCAGCCATTCCCGACGGACACTTTCCAAAGAACTGCTCTTTTAGGAACAAAAACAAATAGTTTTTTGTACCCGCGAGATCCACCCAGCGCCTGAGGTAACTATCTAGTCGCACCAGATACTGTTCCCAAGTCTCTTCTGGTTCAAGCTTTGACTCTCGAAACTTTATGCGGTAGTCTTCTGCCGACTTCCCAAAACGGCGAAGGAGTGCCTCTTTTACCGACTCGTAATCCTGCATCTGACTATCGCTGAGTTGGCCAAACACTTCCAATGTCTTCGCATTCAGCAGAGAACCCAGAAGCATTCCCCAACCCTTTTTTGGGTGATCATTTGCCGTGGCCAATGCCTCAAAACGGAGCAGAAAAGCGTCCACGTCGTCACCTTCCGAGAACTTTGGATATGGAATCTTTGTTACCTCTACCTTTGGCTCTTTTTTTGTTAGGGCCTCTAATTCCAGCTTTTTCAATTCCAATTCATGCTGGCGTTGTTCGCGCTCACGTAGAAATTGAAGTTCTCGTTCTTCTTTAGCTTGTTGAAGTTGGAGTTCTCGTTCTTCTTTAGCTTGTTGAAGTTGGAGTTCTCGTTCTTCTTTAGCTTGTTGAAGTTGGAGTTCTCGTTCTTCTTTAGCTTGTTGAGCCTTTTTTTCTTCCCACTCCTGCTGAGCCTTTTTTTCTTCCCGTTCCTCCATTCTCTTAACCCTTTCTTCATCCTTTAACTCTTTGACGTAATTCCTTAAATCCACTCCGGAATAGCCTAGAGCCTGTCCCATCGCAATGAATTTCTCGTCAGACATCTTTCACAAAAGAAAAAAAAATTTCGGTCACTTGTGAACAAATAACTTCAGAAAATATATTTACGAATGAAAATGCGTAAATACGTCGAGGTCACCAATGTAAACGTAGAGGAATATGCTTTCTAGCGATTCGTAACGTTAAAGTCGAAGTTATTTATAACACAATATTTCTCGAATTTATTTTAACTTTATTATTCTTCCTTGAATATAATCTTTTACTTGACTCAAAACTGAATTATCTCACTTTGTAGAATTTCGCACGGTTCTAACAAATCTTTTGATAATTCCAATTTCTCTGCCCAGAACACCTCATTTTCTTATTGAAGACCACAAAAAGGAAAAAGACCAATAACAATTATATATACATATATATATATATATACACATATATATATACATACATATATATACATACATATACATATACCCATCCATGTATATATACACTCAAACACACATATACATATATATACACTAATGATACAAAAATTATACGCACACACAATGTCACAGGAGCACAAATATACATATATACATACATATACATACATATATATATATATATAAATACATATATATACACACATATACACATATATACACACAGATACATACATACATAAATGACTATTGTTTCAACACATCCAAAATATGCACACATAATAAAATAAAATAAACAAATACTATGAAAATACGTAAGATGAATCATCTTCATCTTACATCAACGTCAAAGACATAGAGTATAGAGGATGTCGTCTTTAAAAATCGCACCATTCAGAAGGAAACTACGCCTGTCAAGATAAATAAAAGGTTTGTAGATACTGAGGGTCCACTACTTTTCAATTTATACGCGTATATTGCTGACATTGAAACAAATAATTCAGTCATTAGGCTTATCTGTACATTTATACGCCGATGACACTCAGCAGTACTGTAGCAGCAGATCGGTTGATGCCCACCCTTAAAAAAAACATTCGAGTCAGTTCAACAGGTGGCACTGTGGATGGCCTCCAACAGGCTTCAACTGAATGCTGGTAAAACTGAATGTATGTGGTGTGCCACGACGCGTCGACAGCACATTTTCGACTTTCGACTGCTGCTTGGGGTACACCACAATATATCAACTTGTGACATAATACCGCAAAAACTGACAGTGAAAGACCGTTCGGACAAAAATGATTTTATCCAGGATAAAAGCGTTGATTGACGCCAAAGGGTAGTTTAAGTTTTCCAGCAGTATATCCTGATCGTCAGTGTCAAATGCCGATGAAAGTTCTAATAACGACAGTAACGCAATTTGTACACAACTATCTATATTTATTGCCAAATTTGCATCGTCGAAGCAAGTACACAGATGTTTATTTCTTTCCAGCTTATATATGTCACCAGGGGTCGAATCCAATACGATGTTCTTTTTTTACAAACTTTTATTTAGGTTAAAATCTCTGTTTGTGTGTTTGTTTGTGTATGTGTGTGTGTCTTTCTCTGTACGCAAATCTTGCAAGTAAAATTAAACCACCTTTTTGACTAACTAGGAAGCTGAAACTTTCACCATAGCTTTATATTGGATGACAATACACCATTCAATTAAAAAAAAACTTAATTTGAACATCTTTTGTATTTCTAAATCAAGTGTATTTGAAATCAAAGTTTGTGTTGAAAAACTCGTTTTTTCTTTACTCGTTAAAGATTGTTTCCGATAGATCAGAGGCGCTGGTGGCAGATCGGTAGAGCGTTTGCCTGTCGATCATTAGGTCGGCAGTTCAAGCCTCACCGGGGTCACCAGCGAAACTCCCTTAAGCAAGTAGTTCACTCGTATTGCTAAAGGGATAGGCGCCTATATATGGCTGCCTCTGCAAAGACCCTTCAGTGGCCTTGAAGTCCTTTAGGATTTACGCCACTCTAAATATTGTCAAACATTATTATTATATTTCACTGGCTGAGGTTTTCCTTACATTCGCTGGATGACAGTTGAAAAAAAATAAAAAGTTAAAAATAATTAAAAAATATTTTAAATTCAATGGGCTAAGGTTTGCCACCTAGCGATATCTTTCGTTTTTTGGAAACAATTTTTGTTTTATTCGCCATTTAGCTTGATGTTTTTAGTCCGTATTTTTCCGTTTTTGTTTGATAAAAATAGATGAAAAAAGAACTAAAAAACTGAAACAAATTGTTTTAGTATTTGATAAGAAAGTTAAAGGTCGGTGTGTTTGTTTTTTTACAGTTTCAGTTCATAATAATAATGTAATAATTTAAGATTATATTTTAATTAGCAAGTATTTGAATAGTTGTGTTATAAATTTGAACAAAATTTGCTTAATAATAATAATAATAATAATGATGAATTTATATAGCGCCAGATAAGTCAGAGGCGCTTACGAAGGTTCCTTTGGGTCGGAAACTTCGAAGAACACGCTATTTTCATAGACATGAGAAAGCAATGCGAGTGAACTCCTTGCCTAAGGGAGTTACGCTGGTGACGCAGGTGAGGCTTGAACTGCCGACCTAACGATCAACAGGCGAGCGCTCTACCGCTCTGCCACCAGCGCTTATATGCATTAATTTTGTTTTATTTTATGTGTAAAACATTTACCAGGTGAAAATGAAGAATGTTTTGAATCAGTACTTTCAACAAGCCCCCAGTTACAGGTATATATGTTATTGTTGAAGTTAGATTTCAATATATAATGATTATGTTGTGAACAATATAATTACATGCAATTTAAAATTAGGATTAAAAAATTGATCGTAGGTATTAAATAGATTTAATTTGTTTTTATATTTTTTTAAGCCTCTTTTAAAAATCCAAATTCTAAAGAATCTACTAATGAAGTAATTCATGCTGGGAAAAAATGTTCAGATTGTATGGAAACAATCCTTCCGTGTAAAAAATTATTTTTTAATAAATTAATAGCAATGGAATTTATGAAAGTACATCTCAATTTTTGACTGAGTTGCGCTTTATGAACTTTTAGTATATAAATGTGTAGAAATTGTTTGAAGGTTGAAAAGTAGCATGTAAATCTATATATATAAAACTCTAATACCACTGACAGACTGACTGACTGACTCATCACGAAATCGCAAAAACCACTGAACGGATTGAAATGAAATTTGGAACATATCTTTCTCTTGAGTTTTAGGTGCTCACTAAGAAAGGGTTTTGAAAAATTCGGCCTGGTTCGCGGACTTATTAATTAAATAAATGTTAACAAAAATATAGAAATATTTTGTTATTTTTTTTATTAACTAGCATTCCCGTCGCGGCTTCCCTCGCTTGGAAAAAAGAATACGCATCCACAGTAGCGTACTGCACGGGGCAATTTTTAACGGCCCGACTCGGTCCGGTCCGTCGACAACTTGGCCCGGTCCGCTTCATGAGCCAAAACTTCATCCCGTCCCACATTGATTTCAGGTTTGGCCCATTTGGTCTGAGTGAAAACCCTAAAATCACGGCCTGGCCCGGTCTGTGCAGCACTCTAATCCATAGTGCCATACATGGATTTTTTTCGACCCGGTCCGGTTTATTTCATAGACAGAAAATTTCATGCCTGGTTTATTTAGGCTCGATTTGCCCCGTTTCATAAGCAAAAAAGTCGAGGCCTGGACTCAACCAATTTTAACGGTACACAATCTCAAAGCTTAGAGACTTTTTTTTTTTAAATATTGAAACACGTATCTTATAATTATAATAAAAAAAAACCTTAATATTGAATTCTGATCTTTTTACATTTTCAGTTATTGAGTTTTCAAGCAAATATTACCTTTTTCTCCGCTTTAAATTTGTAGTCCTGGAAGTCAGAACATAAAAAAAAATGAAAAACATTTGTAACTTTTTCCTTCAAGTAGTATCTAGTTACTAATTTGTTTATCTGAAGTATTTTTAATTTCAGAGTCGCATTTTTTCTACCAAAAAACCCTTCCCCCCATATTTGAAGTCCTAACCCAAGTTTTCAAAAACTAATAAGACATGTATTTTGCTATTTTGTAAAAATAATCTCGGTACCAAATTGCAAAATTTTAACACTTGTAGATTTTGTAATCAAATTCTTTTTTCCACCCCACATTTGAGGTCCTGGGAACCAAATTATTAAAAATTGATAAAATAAGTATAGGAAATGGTGAAACAGGTAAATTTTTATTTATTGAGTGGATACTAAATACTAATTTTCATATCTGTAGCATTTACAGTTTTCAAAAAGCATTTATTTTTAAAAAATCAAATAACCCTATTTTCCACCCCATATTTGAGGTCCTGGAAACCAAATTTCCAAAAATTGGTGAAACACGTATATCGTTATTTTTGAGTAGATACTAATTATTAATTTTACAGCTGTAGCATTTACAGTTTCTGAGTTTTAAAAATCCTTTCTTTGTGGGTGCTTACGCTATAAAAGTAATATAAGTTTTAAATTTCATGTTCCTAGGGTGAGGCGTTTGAGCTCGGCGTTGATTATCAGTCAGTGAGTCAGGACATGTTCTGTTATATATATATATATATATATAGACTAGCATTCCCGTCGCGGCTTCGCTCGCTTGAAAAAGAGAACACGTATCCACAGTAGCTTTATAAGCCAAAATATCAGGCCTAGAACGGCCAGTCTACTTAGGGCCTGGCTTGTTTTAACAGGCCTGAAATTTCTGTATACTTGGCGAAAAATCTCGGCCCATCCCACCTTGACTTCAGGTTTGTCCCACCCGGTCTGAAGAACCTAAAATCACGTCCTGGCCCGGTCCGTGCCGCACTCTACTCCACAGTGAAGAATCTAGATACCATATTTTAAAAGCCCTTCGTTTTTGATTTTTCAAGATATACGTTGTTTTAGAAAAACATTTGTTTTACAGTTTCCTCCTCTGAAGAGCAAAATTTAAAACATCCTTTCTTAGTGGGTGCTTACGCTATAAAAGTAATATAAGTTCCAAATTTCACGTTCATAGGATGAGGCGTTTGAGCTCGGCGTTTATAATCAGTCAGTGAGTCAGTCAGTCAGTCAGTCAGGACATGTTCTTTTATTTATATAGATAGATAGATTGTTGACTTTAAGTGACAATTACTCTAATAACCAATCAACCATATTTTCCATTCTATATTTAAAGTTCCAGAAAATAAATTATTTAAATATGGTTACACATGTATAATTTTGATTTTTTTAGAAGATCCCATATACCAAATTTTAAAACTGTCAGGGGTCGCTCTACCGGACCTCCTGACAAGTGTATTTTGCACCCGTCGACCTGTCTAGACTCTCAGTCCGGGGTTGAGGGTTGTGAAAATCCAGCGCAATTACCTGGAGAGAATGTGTCTCCAGAAAATTGGGAGGATGCGGGGAACGTTCAAAAGAAAGACTCTGGTAGGCTTAGCGAAGATCCGACATGGGGAGATCGACAAGGAGAACGTCACGAAAAACAAAAACGTAGTGGTATGTTGGACGGCGAAGAAAGGAGGAAAAAGTTGGAAATAGAAAGACAATTGGAGAATCAATTAATAGATAGATCGTTTCGAGAAAGGATGTTAAAATTAGAAGAGAGGATGTTAGAAGAAAAACAAGAAAATAGAAGACTAAGATGGCTAGAATTAGAAGAAACAAAGCGATGGAGAATGGAAGAACGCGAACGAATGATAGTTCAGAGAACCGTCGAAACTCGATCGGGAAGCATGGCAACACAGCTGCAAGAATACAAGCTTAAAACTGACGAACACAATGCATTGAACGACGTCCTTGAAGAATCGAAAAATAAATGGATGCGAGAGGTTGAAACCTTTCAAAAGAGGATCGCACATTTAGTTGAAAAAACGATAAACTAAGTAAATCTAAGAAGAAACTGCAATATGAGTTCGATGACATCACTATTCTTCCGGACAACGAAAGGTCAAAGTTCTCAGTAATTGACAAAAAGCAAAGAAAATTCGATCAAAGCCTGGCCGAAGAAAAGGCCATCTCTCAGAGGTTGACAATTGCAAGAGATAACTTGGAGAAGGATCTCAGAGAAAAAGAAACTGGATATTGCTTTCCATGGTGACCATACATTCTGATCACAACTCTCTTTTTTATCTCATGGAGCCGCCGATTTTCTCTCCCGGATAGGGGAGTTGTTTCTCAACACGGAGAGCTAGACGACATTTTTTTACTTGTCGTATTTATGTTTATTATTATGCTTATTATTTACTGTTATAAATTTTGAAATGGTGTTTTCTAGCATAAGCCCAGAGGCACATTGTACTAGTTGTCTTTCTAGGGGGATAGGTTTTCTCTTTTGTTGTCTTAGTTGCAGATCGTTGTGATATTCTATAATTAATGATATTGTTGAAGTAGTTGAACTTCTTTAATATGACGTGATGATGATTCTTTCGTTAATACAATTCAGAACGGTATGGGATTAAACTTGGATGGGTCATGCTGGTTATATGGGTGGTTTTACTGGTGGGAGTAAAAGCTACTTTCATGAAGGACATCTCCAGTTTAAAGTCGACCTTGAAGCCCTGGTAGACACGATACATCGACGAACGAACGCCCATTCTTCATCCAGATTATCTGCAAAGTTCTACTTCTCCGATTCCACCCTTTCCTCATCTTCCTCGTCGTCCTCTTCGATGTCCCCGACCTTGAAGCCTTCGTAGGCGCGATACATTGACGAACGAACACCCATTTTTCATCCAGTGCTGTGAAAGATAACATTTAAGATATTGAAAGACTGTTCAACATCTTCGTTTTGAGGAGTTATGTCAGGGGTCGCTCTACCGGACCTCCTGACAAGTGTATCTTGCACCCGTCGACCTGTCTAGACTCTCAGTCTAGACAGGAACCTAGACATTAATTGGGAGACGTTGTTTTCTTGTTGTTTGTTGACGTGTTTCCTGAGGCTATATATATAGCGCTTTGAACCCCGCCAGTACAGTCTAGCTATTTAGTATCAGGCGAAGTCCTGCTCGTTTTTACATTTGATTTGCGCTTTATTAAAGTTGTTGTGCTGCCTCTTTCTTCATGGTGTTCACGGCATTCCAGCAAGGAAGACTGTGACAAAAACTTTCACTTTTTTTAGTTTTTTTCCACCCCACAATTGAGGTCCTGGAAACCAAATTTAAAAAAATGGTGAAACACGTACATCATTATTTTTTGAGAAGATACTAATTATTAATTTTTACATATGTAGCATTTACAGTTTCTGAGTAGCTGTTATTTTAAAAATACAAATAACCCTGTTTTTCAGCCCACAATTGAGGTCCTGGAAACCAAGTTTTCAAACAATGGTGAAACACTTATTTTCTCAATTTTTAAAAAGAATTTAGATATCAAATTTCAAAAGCCCTTTGTTTTTGGTTTTCTAAATAAACGTGTTTTTAGAAAAAAACATTTGTTTTCCAGTTTCATCCTCTCAGGAGCAAAATTTTTAAAAATCCTTTCTTAGTGGGTGCTTAAGCTATAAAAGTAATATAAGTTCCAAATTTCACGTTCTTAGTATGAGGCGTTTCGGCTCGTCGTTGATTATTAGTCAGTCAGTCAGTCAGGACATGTTATATATATATATATAGATATAGATACAATGTTGATTTTTATGTGGCAGTTACTCTAATAACCAATCAAACATATTTTCCATTCCATATTTGAGGTCCCAGAAAATAAATTATTTAAATACGGTTACACATGTATAATTTCAATTTTTTAGAAGTTCCAAAATATAAAAATGTAAAACCTTCCTTTTTTAGTTTTTTTCCACCTCACATTTGAGGTCCTGGAAACCAAATTAAAAAAAATGATGAAACACGTATATCATTATTTTTTTAGTAGATACTAAATATTAATTTTTTACCTCTGTATCATTTACAGTTTTGAATAGCTGTTACTTTAAAAAACAAATAACGCAACTTTCCAGCCCATATTTAAGGTCCTGGAAACCAAATTTTAAAAAAATGGTTAAACACGTATTTTTTCAATTTTAAGAAGGATCTAGATATCAAACTTCAAAAGCTCTTCGTTTTTGGTTTTCGAGATAAACGTGTTTTTAGAAAAAAACATTTGTTTTCCAGTTTCATCCTCTCAGGAGCAAAATTTTTAAAAATCTTCTTTTAGTGGGTGCTTACGCTATAAAAGTAATATAAGTTCCAAATTTCACGTTCCTAAGACGAGGCGTTTGAGCTCGGCGTTGATTATCAGTCAGTCAGTCAGTCAGTCAGTCAGTCAGTCAGTCAGGACATGTTCTTTTATATATATATATATATATATATATATATATATATATATATATATATATATATATATATATATATATATATATATATATATATATATATATATTTTCTTTTAGGCATGCTCTGTTAAAAATGATAGACCACTTTGCGTTGATACGTTTTTTCGCCAAGCTTTCAAAATCTCTTGAATTCATGATAACTCCGCTTTTTAAATAGATTTATTAAAAACGAGGGCTGACCGATCGGTTTCGCAGAAAAGCATCTTCGGAGCCCTTTAAATTACGAAGTTAAAATGTATTTACTATAATGCGAAAATAGAATGAAACTATAAAACGACGAGAATAAACATTAATGAAAACTAAAATAGAAAAACAACGTATGGAAAATGGAAAGCAAGATATAATAGGTAGGTAACTAACGTACAAGATTAGTAAAAACCGAAGCGGAAAATAATTGTAAACAAAACGAAAACATGGCGATAGTGGCCGCAGCGCAGGTATTTACGCAACTATGCGCTAGGTAATTGTTGTCAGGTGCGCGCAATCAGGCTAGGTACGTCTACCACGTCGTATTGTTATATTAACGTTGTTGACGAGTCGAGCAAATAGCTGGAAAGAAGACACGGACTCCACCGGAAGACGGTCATCCGACGAGTCACCAACGCCGCGGCCACACACACTTTCCAGACTGGAGCTATCACGTGATGGGGATCCATGGACGGGACACAGGCCCTGGCCATCATTGCCGACGACGTCGGCGATCGGAAGGTGAGCAGGAGTAAGAGGGCCGACTCCTTGGTTGCCACGAGAAATAAAGTTGTCCTCACCGCTCGCCGATGAAACCAGATGAACATTGTTAAGAACATCGGTTGTCGGAGTCAGAGGACAAATGGCGATTAGAGTGTCTTCTTCTGGGTCGCCAAAAGAAACGGAATTGTTTTCACAGGTGGCCATCTGAACTTCTTTAACTTCATTAAGAACATCTGTAGTCTGATGGCTAACGGTAATTGGAGTGTCAACTTCTTGGTCACTACAAGAAGCGGAATTGTCTTCGCTGCATACGGCCAGATCTTGGTCGATGCTGCCAAGAACGTCGGCAGACGGAAGGCAAGTGGTGATTACAGGGTCGACTGGTCTGTCGCCACAGGAAGTAGAAACCACCTCACCACCGACTTTTGAAACATGAGAGTGAGCGCACACATTCGAAGTATCGCGTGGCTCATCCGCACGCGAAGTCATTTCACTTGCGGAGTTATGAGTGACGGGATAGACGTTAGCACAGCCGCCGTCTGCACCACAATGTAGCAGCAAGGTACGTCCGAACTTGTCGTCATGGATATTTATGCTAGGTCGTTGCTGAGAGATCATCAACGCCTCTTTAATTTTGAGACGATTAGGATCAGGGTCGTAAGAGACAACCTCGGTGTTGTCGCGAAGCATTTTTTGGTTTGGTTTAGAGCCGTGGAATTTGATAAAATGCGCGTGTAGACTCCCACCCTGTGTGTGCATCGTCAGACGGCGAGAGAGTGTTGTCCGAGTGTGGCCGATGTAGGTTTCAAGATTATTGTGAGCATATGGGCAAGTAAACTTGTAGACGACGTTTTTTCTCTGCAAAACGCCGCCGTTAATAGGGCTATTTCTCAGAACCAGGTTATGGGTTTTCAAGTTTTTGTAGTAGATGTGCAGTTTTAACTCCTCGGATGAAGGATTGGAAACTTTAACGTTGTCATAGATTATATTTCTTATTACTTTTTCATCCTGTTTGTAGTTGTCGTGCATTTGAGCACGATAGAAGATGGGAAGGAATGACCATTGAAAACCCATAACCTGGTTCTGAGAAATAGCCCTATAAACGGCGGCGTTTTGCAGTGAAAAAACGTCGTCTACAAGTTTACTTGCCCATATGCTCACAATAATCTTGAAACCTACTGGAAAGTGTGTGTGGCCGCGGCGTTGGTGACTCGTCGGATGACCGTCTTCCGGTGGAGTCCGTGTCTTCTTTCCAGCTATTTGCTCGACTCGTCAACAACGTTAATATAACAATACGACGCGGTAGACGTACCTAGCCTGATTGCGCGCACCTGACAACAATTACCTAGCGCATAGTTGCGTAAATACCTGCGCTGCGGCCACTATCGCCATGTTTTCGTTTTGTTTACAATTATTTTCCGCTTCGGTTTTTACTAATCTTGTACGTTAGTTACCTACCTTTTATATCTTGCTTTCCATTTTCCATACGTTGTTTTTCTATTTCAGTTTTCATTAATGTTTATTCTCGTCGTTTTATAGTTTCATTCTATTTTCGCATTATAGTAAATACATTTTAACTTCGTAATTTAAAGGGCTCCGAAGATGCTTTTCTGCGAAACCGATCGGTCAGCCCTCGTTTTTAATAAATCTATTTAAAAAGCGGAGTTATCATGAATTCAAGAGATTTTGAAAGCTTGGCGAAAAAACGTATCAACGCAAAGTGGTCTATCATTTTTAACAGAGCATGCCTAAAAGAAAACATTATGCCGAAATACGTTCAAAATATATATATATATATATATAGATTGATAGATTGTTGATTTTTAAGTGGCAGTTACTTTAATAACCAATCAACCATATTTCCCATTCCATATTTGAGGTCCCAGAAAATAAATTATTTAAATACGGTTACACATAAATAATTTTAATTTTTTTAGAAGATCCCAAATTCCAAATTTTAAAACCTTTAATTTTATACTTTTTTTCTACTCCACATTTGAAGACCTGGAAACCAAATTTTAAGAAATTAGTGAAACACGTACATCATTATTTTTTGAGAAAATACTAATTATTAATTTTTACATATGTAGCATTTAAAGTTTCTAAGTAGCTGTTTCTTTAAAAAACAAATAACCCAATTTTCCACCCCACATTAGAGGTCCTGGAAACCAAATTTTAAAAAAAATGATGAAACACGTATATCATTATTTTTGAGTAGATACTAAATATTAATTTTTTATATTTGTATCAATTACAGTTTTTGAGTAGCTGTTACTTTTAAAAACAAATAACCCTATTTTCCACCCCACATTTGAGGTCCTGGAAACCAAATTTAAAAAAAAAATGATGAAACACGTATATCATTATTTTTTGAGTAGATACCAAATATTAATTTTTATATTTGTATCATTTACAGTTTTTGAGTAGCTGTTACTTTTAAAAACAAATAACCCAATTTTCCACCCCACATTTGAGGTCCTGGAAACCAAATTTTCAAAAAATGATGAAACACGTATATCATTATTTTTTGAGTAGATACTAAATATTAATTTTTATATTTGTATCATTTACAGTTTTTGAGTAGCTGTTACTTTTAAAAACAAATAACCCTATTTTCCACCCCACATTTGAGGTCCTGGAAACCACATTTTCAAAAAATGGTAAAACACGTATATCATTATTTTTTTAGAAGATACTAATTATTAATGTTTACATCTTTAGCATTAACAGTTTCTGACTAGCTGTTACTTTAAAAAACAAATAATCCTATTTTGCAGCTCACATTTGAGGTCCTGGAAACCAAATTTTCAAAAAATGGTAAAACATGTATTTTTTCATTTTTTAAGAATCTACATACCAAATTTCGAAAGCCCTTCGTTTTTGGTTTTCGAGATATATGTTGTTCTAGAAAAACATTTGTTTTCCAGTTTCATCCTCTCAAGAGCAAAATTTTCAAAAATCCTTTCTTATTGGGTGCTTTCGCTATAAAGTAATATAAGTTCCAAATTTAACGTTCCTAGGATGAGGCGTTTGAGCTCGGCGTTGATTATCAGTCAGTCAGTCAGGACATGTTTTTATATATATATATATATATAGATAATAATTACAATTAAAATTCAACCGAATACGCTATTTACTGAATCTTGGTTATTTATTAAGCCGAATAGTTTCGGTTGATGGGTGACGAGTTTTTTTTTCATTATATGAATTGAATGTTAACAAAAAATTTAGACAATTTTTTTTATTTAGTTATAATTTTATATAAATACATATTTACAACTGAAATTCAACCGAAAACGTTATTTACTGAATCTTGGTTATTTATTTTTAATAGTTGGGGTAATTGGTAATTGCGTAATGGAATTCATATTTAGTTTACGTAACAACGTTTGAAGGTTTCAAGCAAGTTTTAGCCAGTTTTAGCAAATCTATTTTACGTTTTGAAGGGCTAAAAAAAGTTAGGAAAGAATGAAAAAGAAAAAATGAGCGAGAACGGGAGCAGGAGAACAAGCGTGAGCGGGAACGGGAGAGCAAGCGTGAGTGGGAGCGAGAGAGCAAACGTGAGCTGGAACGGGAGAGCAAGCGTGAGCGAAAACAGGAGAGCAAGCGTAAGCGGGAACGGGAAAAGCGTCCGGAAACGGGAAAGCAAATGGGAACGGGAGGGCAAACGGGAGCGGAAAAGCGACCGGGAGCGGGAAAGCGGCCGGGAACGGGAAAGCGGCCGGGAACAGGAAAGCGAACGGGAAAGCAAACGGGGAAGGAAACCTGAGCGAGAGAGACAAACATTAGAAAAACCTCTAAAAACCTCGGGCACCCCCGCTAGTAGTATAATATAATAGCCCAGCATGACGTTTTGTATGATATGCTTTGGTTTGTATGGCAAATTAATTTAATTAATTTATTAACTAAATATAATACAAAAAATTTAAAATGAGTACTAATATAATCTATCTTTACTCTTTCATTTGATTTGTAGTGCCCATGCACGGTAAAACAACATTTATTTGGTTTCGCTAGTCAAAATAAATAAATAAATTATTTGAATAACTTGAATTTATTCTATATTTGTTCATCGTAATGTTAAAACATCCACCCTTTAGACAGGCAAACCTCTAGTTATAGATAAACCAGTTAGTATCGGCACATTACCAAATAATAATACTGGAAGTTTTCTATGTAGTAAAGTCATGGTCAAAAAATAATGCTAAAATACAGTTTCATCTAAAATGTAGTACTGCTAACTTGTAAGTGTGGTCATCCAAAATCAAAAAGTCGCTTCTGTTCAAAATAAAAAGTCATACTTAAAAGTACTGTAAGATTAAAAGTTAATTAAAAAAACAGAGTAAAGTGAATAGGAAAAACCTATCAACTGTGTATTGACTTCACCAAATGAGTGTAGTGATTCAAAATTTATTCTAAGTTGAAAAAAATCATGCTATTTTGAAAACAAAATATTTTAACTTGAGACTAAACATGCAACACTGTTTTTATATATCGTAGTCAATAAATATAGAAAATACAAATATGTTACCCACTTATTAATAGATAAAATATACATAAAGTGTTTCGACACAAAATTTGAATTGAGACAAAATAAATATATGGTGTTTCTGATCACAATACTGACGACGACGACGACGACGATGATGATGATGATGATACGTTTAAATGTGTAACGAAAAGAGCAAATGTGATGATGATGCAGTTTGTGGTGATGATGGCGGTGGAGATGATGCTGACAGAGTTAAGAACGCAGAAAGGCAGAGGTGAATCTAAGAATTTGGAGCCCATAAGCTAAAGTTTCAATGGCCCCCCATTGCCCGTAGTAACTGATTGTTTCCTCGGACCCCGATTCATACAAAGTTAATAAAAAAAAATGTATGTGACCAATTATAGTTGGATAGCCTATAAATATAATTATGCTATGTAATTAAAAACTTAAAAATTCTGTTCAAGTTTTCCATAATTTTTTATGTTAAAGCATCTAGAAAACATAATTATTATTGACTAAACATATAAGCATATTTGATTTCAGGTCTATATGAAGTTGTATCAAGAACTGCAACAGTCAATCATAACAAAATCATAAGTTCTTTCTTGCTATGGCAGCAGCAAAATCATCTAAAATGTCATCAGTCTATTTATTTTATTATTTCACCATTATGGTTGTCACTTTAAACATTGAATTTTTTTTGTTTCATTGTTGACCTAAGATACTTCTTGACTCTCTTTTAGGTTGAAATTGACTGTCCCCCCGAGGAGTTGGTGTGCAAAGAAATATTCAAATAGCAATGTTAACGTTTTGGATATATTTCCTGGATGAATTATAGTCAAACAAGTCGAAATAAAGACGATTCACAAGAACAATTCCTTCTGTCAGTCGTCTCCCTTATTTCACTCGTCTCAACATCCTCGGTCTCAAATCTTTGGAACATCGCAGACTTATTGCTGGCCTACGTCTATGCTACAAAATTTTAAAGGGTCTTATTGACTCAACTTTAGTCACCAGCTTTGAATCATCTGGTTACAGGCCACAAGAGGCCATTGCTATAAACTGAGGTCTGGCCTACACATGATCGATGCTGCCAAGTTCTTCTTTGCCAACCGAGTAGTAAAATCCTGGAATGCCCTGCCTCACGATGTGGTCAACTCAACTACCTACAGCCGTTTCAGATGTCTGATCAACGAAACTGACTTTTCAAAACACTCAATGATTTAAATATCCGATGACTTATGTGTTTATCTTGCATATTTGTTTGTAAACACAACCCAGAACAAAAATCACAGAAACAAACAAAAATATTTCGAAGACCGAAAAAAAAAAAGAATTAATACAAATAAATAACAAGTGAAACGAATCAATCATGAAAGAGGGAAATAAACAAGATACGATCTAATCTTTTTATTTGACATTGTCTATAAAATGTTGAAACATATTGTTATAATATCGCTAAATCGTATACGGAGTTATCTGAAGTTATCCAAAATGGTTTTGTAGTTTATTCAAAGACTAGCGGGGTACCCGGCGTTGCCCGGAGTTTTTCTATCGTTTTTCTCTCGCTGGCGTTTCTTTCTCCGCTTGCTCTTCCGTTCCCGGTCGCTTTCCCGTTCCCGCTTCTCTCCCTTTCCCGTTTGCTTTCCCGCTCCCGGTCACTTTCGTAAATTTTACTTCAACCTATCTCTTAATAATTTGTAATAATACGCAATCGGTCACATTATGCAAAACTGTCAAGCAAGTAATGCCTGTTACGCAATTGTAAACAGTGCTTCTAAAACTTATGCAATGATCATGTATAGGCACTTTTTGCCCGGAAAGTTCCCCCCCCCTGAGCTGGGGGATCAGAGTAAGGAACCCAAACCTTCTTAACGTTCTTTTCTTGTATGAGAACAACCTCTTCGCCAAATTTCATAAACATCGCTCCAGCGGTTCAGATTTTTATAAAGGCCAGACAGACAGACTCACAAACATTCATTTTTATATATATAGATAATAAAATGAGCTTTGATCTGTATTTTTCTTATGTCAATATTTACAAAATCGTCTAAGACTATTAACAGACGGGAAATGCTTAAGCTATTAGCATGGATTATAATGATACCTCTTTATTCATTCTGTTGGTCGCGATCAGCATAGTCGTCTCTGAAACATTCGGTAAGACCACGAACACAGAATATTTTCATTTTCACTCGTGGCCTTGATTGCAATTCACAAACGACATGGTCAATTTTTTGACTCTTTGACGCAGTCTCTTTCAGTTTTGCGGTCCCCTGTGTGATCTTCCGATTCGGTGCCGTTGGCCCGAACACCGCGCCAAGAGTTGGAGGACACAATTTAAACTTTAAAAAAGCTTTTTGGACCTAAGAAAAGTCTCTTCAGACATAGATTTGATTTCAATCAGATAGTTTGTGCTCCAGGAAGAGATTTCAGCTTCTATGGAAACAGGATCGTTGCTTTAGCAGAAGCAGCAAAAGTGATAGAGTTGAACTAGGAAACAATCAAATGTCTCCAATACGTCTCCGGACTTCAGGCTTTAGAATACATTGAAGTCTGCTCCAGAGTATTACAAAGACTTGACGAAGACAAACTAGTAACCTTGATCGATCTAATTTTCTAGACAGAGACAATTAAGGCAACTCTCGAAGACGCCAGATTAATCGAAGAAATTCATTTAGCGATTCAAGCAGTACACAAGCCAAGAACCTCATACACAAGATCCATGTCACCAAATCAACAGAGAGACCCACTTGCTCCATGGTCCATCTGTTGTGGCTCACATTGGAAACGAGAGTGTCCCTCATTCAAACCAAAAAAATACTCTCAAAAAATGAGACAACGACCTTACTTAGCTGAACGAAAACAATTCATCGGTGAAGTTAACATGGACAGTGGAGTCAAACGATACATTGAAGAAGTAATCAACAAACAGCCAATAGAGCTACGACTGAACACCGGAGCAGAGGCCACACTTATCTCGCGGCCTACATAAATGGCGATAGGTCAACCTCAATTAACAGCATAAACGGTAAATCTTTGTGCTGCAAATGGACAGACCTTGCCTACAGACGGTAAGTTTCAAACTAGCTTTACAGTAAAAAAACAAGGCTGTCCGTCTGTATAAAGGCACTGGAATTGTCTATGTGACAGAAAGAAACAACCTCATGGGTATGCTATGGATTAACAAACTCCCCGATTTCAAAAACCTTGTATTATAAACAGGTTCAAACTTATAGTCGGGGATATTGTCTGGGGGGATATTGCTTAGGTGAGAGATTGTCCGGGGTATATTGTTCCCAGTGTTGGGGAGTCACGTGTTACTTGCAACGCGTTACTGTAACTTCGTTACAATTACTTTTGGAATAAGTAACGAAGTAACGTAACTTATTAGTTTTTTTTTGAGTAACTGTAACGTTTTTTCCGTTATATTTTTTTAAATTATATTTTTCCATATATTTTCACCGTTTTAAATTAAATTTTAAATCAATGTAAAACTTTTGCTTTTATGGTTTAGCAGCTCATGGTCTTTCCAATTTTGGCCTCGTTTATCTTTTTTGTTATCGAACGCTTGCGACATCTAGCTATTGAAAAAATAGTCGAAAAAGTCAATAATCAAGTTTATTCAGAAGATAATTGGTATTTGAGTAAATGCTTTAAACTCGAATTTGAACTCCGCCTCGCTAATTGCGAGCCAGTCCCAAGCCTGGATAAAGGAGGAGGGACAGTTAAAAGGATTAAACTTTGATCCACGACAGGAAGTACTTATGTGCTTCCTACATACAGCCAATTTAGTCTTAAAACACTTGGTGTAAAGGACTATAAATTATCATAAAAAATATAGAAAAAACTCGAATTTGTAAAAAATTTGAAACTGAGAAGAATATTGTGGTAAGATTCAAACTATGTTTGCCGAAGATTAAACAGTTCAGCACGACAAAAATAGTAACTCCAATCTGCATGTTTTCCTTATGGCCTAAAACCCTTAATGGATCTAGACAAAGGAAACAATCTGATGATCCCGAAATGGTAAATTGTAAAAAATTGAAAAGAATATACCAAGTTGTTAATGGAAAAAGAGATGGAAAAACAAATTCAAGCTTCAAATATAGAGGAAACGTTTTAGAAGAATCAATGAAGTTTGGTGATTTTTTCAACTTTACTGAGCTAGTTGTATCAGTTTGTAAATCGTAAAATCATAGCTCGTCTGTTTTTTAATGACATTAATAAATACAAATAAAAAATATATTTAAAACAAGTAAAAAAAACGTGTTTTTAACACAAACTTTAATTTCAAATACACTCGATTTAGAAATACGAAACTTGTTCAAATAAAGTTTTTTTTTAATTGAATCATGTATTGTATCGTCATCCAATATAAAGCTATGCTGAAAATTTCAGCTTCCTAGCTTGTCAAAAAGCTGGTTAAATTTTATTTGCAAGATTTGCGTACAGAGAAAGCCACACACACACACACACACAAACAATGATTGTAATCTAAATAAAAGTTTGTAAAATAGCTTTCATTTGCCTCTTTATCTGAGTAAACGAACTAAAATATTTAAATCTAAAACAACCGTTACGCTCAATCTTGTATATTGTTTATTTCTTTCATATAAAATCAAAATTCATAAATTTAACTCGATGTATAGACTAGTTGTTATCTAAAACATTTCATTCATATATTGTTATCGAGAATACAGCTATTCTGAAAGTTTCAAAGCTCTATGTTGATGAATATTAGTCAAATTTGCGTTTACCTGGAACGGTTAACTTGATTAATTTGATTTGAATAATTTTAATTGATTTAATTTTCGACTTATGCATAAACATCCGTACTGTTTAATTATTTTGGACCTCTGGCGAATTATACATAAACAACTTGATTAATTTGATTTGATTAATTTTAGTTGATTTAAGGCCTAATTCATGTCGGAAACATTCAATTCATGTATTGTCATCCAGAATAAAACTTTCCTGAAAGTTTTAGAGCTCTAGGTGATCGAAAAGTGGGTGAATTTTTGTTTCTAAGATTTATCACCACAGACAAACAAACAGAAAGACTAGTGAAATCAAATAAAAGCATTTAAACAAAATGATAGAAAATTTCCACATGTAGCACAAAATCAAAAAACTGTTCTTGAAATATGATTCTGCCCTACTCTCAAGTGCACCGGTTGAAAGACTTTTTAGCATGGATGGTCAGTTTTCATTTAACAACGAAATCGCCTTAGTGATGACAAGTATGAAAAACAGCTTCTTTTAAGAACCAATATGGCACTTTGAATTTTATTTTTTAGCTATTTTTTCAATAAATGGCATTTAGTGTTATAAACAGCTTTTTGTGTTTTTCTTTAAAAGTTAAAGTACATTATCTTTGAGTGCCACTTATTACACGAGGATGGCAGTACTGTAGCAACACGTCTCACAATTAAAGTAACTGAAAGTAACTAGTAACATTTTTTAGTAACTAGTAACTGTAACTAGTTACATTTTTTAGTAACTAGTAACTGTAACTAGTTACATTTTTTAGTAACTAGTAACTGTAACGTTACATTTTTAGCAAGTAACTAGTAACTGTAACTAGTTACATTTCCAGAGTAACTTCCCCAACACAGATTGTCCGTGTGATATTGTCCAGAGGGATATCGTCCGTTGAGATAATCTTTGGGGGAATATTGTCCAGGGGATTTTGTCCGGGAGATATTGTCCTAGTCTCCTTTAATGGCTAATGGATTGAACCCCACGAAAACACAATGGATTGTTCAAGCAATGTTTTTATTCAACTCATTTATCAAACCGAAATGATCAGCATCTTGTCGTTCAAAATTTGCGTCACGAGGCGGCAGTGTTCCTAGTCGATGGCGGTTCACGCATAATGTGTAGACGCTGTTTTGAGTAATGGCAAAGAGTTCGTACATACAAACATAAAAAAACGTTTTTATAGATAATAAATGAAAAAGTGATTGACGCACATGACATACATAAATACATGCATACATACATACATACATACATACATACATACATACATACATACATACATACATACATACATACATACGTACATACATACATACATACATACATACATACATACATACATACATACATACATACATACATATTTTTTTTTTTATTAGATCTGTTTATGATCAACTGCCGTCATCCAGCAATCTTCGAAGATGGAAGTTGAAAGACGATGATTCGTGCATGTTATGCGGGCAATCGGAGACTCTCATTCACGTTCTTTCCTGTTGTTCGTTTTCACTTTCACACGGGAGGTACACTTGGCGTCATAACCAAGTACTCCGAAAATTGCTTGACTTCGTCAAAGAAGCGTGTAAGAAAGCAAAGACAAGAGGAATACAGCAGAAAAGGAAAATCTACTTTTTGAGAGAAGGCAATCTGAAGTTCCACAGGTTCAGATCTACAAGAGACTTTGAATGTGTGATGGGTGCTGCCGACGATTGGTCGGTTTCGGCTGATTTGGATGGCGAAAGAAAATTTCCAGAAGCCGTGAGATCTAGCGGCTTAAAGCCGGATATAATTGTATATTCTGACTTGGCCAAGACAATGCTCCTGATTGAACTCTCTGTGCCATGGGAAAGTAACATGGAATCTAGCAATATTTTCAAAGAGGAAAGATATAGGGATTTAGCATGTGATTTGAATGCCAAAGGGTTCAGGACTGAAATTTTTGCAGTCGAGGTTGGCGTTCGAGGGTTGGTTAGCAGCTCAATGTTAAAACTGCTGAAAGCTCTTGGTTTTTCAAACCGAGAAAAAACTCGAGCCATCAAGGAGATCTCCCAGACAGCTGAAGCTGCATCTTTTTGGATTTTCGCTAATAGAAAAAAGAAAGCGCTACAAGATGCACACGAAATGGTTTAGCCTTGTTTACATTGGGCGATAATCGTTCCGGCGATTTCAAGTTTTGTTTCAAACAGTTTTCTGATGAACTTTGAATTTTCGTGTTTCAAGTTAGGAATTTGGAAATTTTTTTCGCCGAAGGGCGTCCGCCTGATCAACGGACGTGGGCCCACCTCTCTCTTAAAAGCGTCAAGAAGTTTAAGGGCCGAAACGCTAAAAATGAGAGGTTCTTCTTCTGAAGACCTTCGGCGACGAAAGCTCGCAAAGAGTTAAAACACATACATAAATACATACATACATACATACATACATACATACATACATACATACATACATACATACATACATACATACATACATACAAACATACATACATACATACATACATACATACACAGGGGCAACATCAGTTGGGTGAAAAGGCAAACGAAGACTGTATGTAGTATGCTGGCTTGGAATCATGCTGACGGTCGGACGTAGACGAATATGACGTTCACTATGGCAGAGTTGAATTCATACATACATGCATACATACATACATACATACATACATACATACATACATGCATGCATACATACACACATACATACACACATACATACATACATACATACATACATACATACATACATACATACATACGTACGTACGTACGTACGTACGTACATACATACATACATACATACATACATACATACATACATACATACATACATACATACATACATACATACATACATACATTCTCGCAGATTGAAGCGTTCAATAATATGAAAGCTAAGAAATTTTTGTAAGCTTGTGTGATAAGCTTGAATTCTGAATTGGACCCAAGCTGAATAAAATTTGAAGGCAGCATTTGGGGAGCGTCGTTCCAATTTCCTTTTCCTCTCCCTCTTCCTTTTAATTTTTTTGCACTTTTTATTTTCCTGTCTATTTTTCCTCTCTTTTTTCTTTCCTTATTTCTCTCCCTCTTTTTTTCCTTTTTTCTTTCTCGTCTTGCTCTAATTTATCCTCTCCCTCTCTCCATTTCCATTTTTTTCTATTTTTCCTTCTATATATCCGTCTTCTTTTCCTTCTTTCTTTGATTCTTTTTTTGCCTCTGCTTCTCATTCTCCATTTCTCTTTTATCTCACTCTTCATTTTATCCCTCACTCTTTTTTTTTTTTTCTTCCTATTTTTTTTCTTATTTTCATTCTTTTTCTCTTTTTTACTTCACCTGGTAATTTTTGTGGAAAAGGGTAATGTTTGGCCTGGTTAAACGTGAACCCATGGACTGTTCGGACACGCTATTAAAATTGCTTGGAAAGATTTTCGGAATTTAAAAATATGCGTACTATTTAATCCAATCAATAACATACTAACAATCTAAACGTCTTGAAGTCAATAGCAGAATAAGAATTTTGACCAGCTTCCAGTTCCTTGTTTGCATAATTTTTCTCTAAGTAATGAAATAGAGCCCCCAATGATTTTATCTTGAAAAACATATAACGATTACTATGTACAAAACAATTGAATTATTTACATGCAATCTATGTATAATTGTATAATACCATATTTGCGTTTTCGTCATGCACAAGAGTAGATATGTAAATAGATTTTTCAGACTCAGTAAGACCTTTGGGAGCAGATTGGAAATTCATTACTTTTAGCCTATGTTTGCAAGCTGACAAAGCTAGAAAAAAATAAAACAACAAACATATTTCAAATGATTAACCATTGTTACCGGCAGTGCTGGACGTAACGCGTTACTGTAACTTTGTTACAATTTTTGGTAATTAGTAACTTAACGTGTTACTTTTGGAAAATATGACTACGTAACGTAACGCAGTTACTTTTTTCAGCGCATTTTTGGAAACTTGTTTCTAAGAAGGCAATTTAATAAAACACATTGGTTGGTTGGCTGGTAAGGAAATTAAACTAGAAAACCAGACAACGTACATAGTTCAGGTTTTTTGCATTAGAATGTGCTAAAAAGTTATTCCAAAGGCAATTTTCTAATTTTTTTCAGCTGTTATTATTTGTTTCGTAGGTACGAATTAAATATTTTCTTCTCAGCTACTGTTTAACACCAAATAATAATAAATTTAAAATATTGGTAAAATTAATCAATATTTATAAAACTGACATAATTAAAATAAAAAACCAAGAATGAATATTTAAAAAGATATTTGAGATTTGTTTTGCATTTAGTTTTTAGCGGCTAGTCCAAAAACACCAAGAAATATTTTTAAAAATATCGTTTTTTAATTGAAAAATTTAAATTGTAAAACTGACTAATATATTTTTGAATTGTGAGCATTTATAAATCTAGAAAAAAAGAAAGTTTAGCTTTCCTTTTAATGCAATAGTCAAACACGTTCTATTAAAATAGACTCGCCATTTTTAAGACACGGTTTTTTTATTAATTTTTTAAAATATTTTATAGAAAATAAAAGACTTCTCCTGAGTTTTTAATCTAATCTTTTATTAGCAGCCAACTTGCAAGTTTCAGCCATTGCGGCTATCATATATATATATATATATATATATATATATATATATATATATATATATATATATATATATATATATATATATATATATATATATATATATATATATATATATATATATCCCATCTATTGATATCCCGACAAGTATTTTTATTAACATTGATTATATCATAAGGTATAAGTAGCATTAACCAAGCTTTATTTATTATCATCCAATAAACTACAAAAAACATTCTTCTGGACCTGTAATACGATATTGACGATTTTACAACACTGGTGTCAGAAATGGGATTAGAAGAATGGTTTTGAAATCATTGGATGAGCTTTGGGCAAGTGAATTGAAAGACGAGCTGGAGAAATGTGGCCTGGGCAATACAGGTAAAAAGGACGAACTTAGGGAACGCCTCTTAGCCGCGTTAGTGAATGAAGGCTATGGGCCTGACGACGATGAATATTTATTCGATATTTACGAGGAAGCTGTGGTTAAGCGGAGAAAATTAAAAAGAAAATTGGTGGAGGAAGAAAGACAACAAGCGAGAGAAAACATGGCAGCACAGGGGAAGACAGTAGAAGGAATGATTCTTGGCCACAAAAACAAAGTAGCAGCAGCCGGTACAACTGTTGAGAGTTTGGTCGCAGGGTTGGCTGAGGCAGTAGTGGACACGGTTCTGGACCAGCGGGTTGATGGTGATGTGGGTTGCTGCGACGAAACCCAATGTGAACTGGAGTCCACCAGCTGTGTCTCTGGTATGAAAGAAGAGTAATACTAATCATACCCAGGAAGGATTTCAACTGCTTTAGGCATTTCTGTGATTGCTTTTACTTTCTCAGTATCTGGTCGACGGCATTTACTATTATTCACCAGTCCCAAAAAACTTGATTTCTCTTATTGCAAATGAGCACTTTTCAGCTTGCAGATAAAATCCAAATTCGGCCGTCCTCTTGAAAAGAGCATGTTCATTTCGGCTGTGTTTTTCTAATGTTGCTCTGGTTACTATCACGTCATCCAAATATTCTGCATAGTTCTCCAGTCCCGATGTCATGCTGTCCATTGCTTCTTGGTTTTCCAAGATGCCAGATGCGCATTTGACTCCAAAAGGTAACGGCTAATACTGGAACAGACCCTTTGTTGTATTAATTGTCAACAGTTACTTTGAGTCTTCATCAGTTTTTAACTGCAAATATGCATCGGCCAAGTCCATTTCTGTGAACCATGCGCTTTGGTTCCGACGAGCAAAGATTTCTTCTGGAGTTGGTAGTGGGTGTCGATGCATCTCAAATGCCTAATTCAGCCCTCTCTTGAAATCCGCACAGATCCAGATGGATCCACATTTCTTAGCCACCACAACAGCTGGAGCTGACAAATTGCTATAGTCGACTTTTTTCAAATTTCCTTGCTGTACAAGACGTTCTAACCATGCCCAGTTTTTTCTTGTGCAAACGGTATCTTCAAAACTGGACGTGTTTCCTGTTTGACTTCTAGCTGTGCCATCTTTTTGCACATTTCCAGTTTTTTAATGAATACATCCGGAAAACATCTTTATTATTAACTATTATTCATAATTCGTTTCTTATTACTCTATTAATTTTTAAGCTTCGAAAAAAATCATTTAGATCGTCTAATTAATGCACTCAACCTGAAGCTCGAAGTCAATTTCACTTCCGACGTAACATGCCTTAAGTTTTGTTGCTTCGTATTTTGTTAATAACTTTTTAACCGATTAAGATTTTTCAACGAAATTTTGTAGGCAATAAATATTGCTATGTTTCTACATAATTCCAAATTTTCAATTTTGTAGCTCAACGTTTAATGTCCAAATAACAATAGTTCATAGATGTTAGGTCCAAAATAGCTTCATTTTATTGGTTTTTCCCAAATAACTTTTCAACCCCTTGAAAAAATTTACCAAAATTTTACATGTCAAATTTCTAACTAAGTTTTAAAAATTGTGTTAAATTGAAGTTTGTAGCTGTACGTTTACAATTAATTTAGAAGTATTTAGTTAATGCTTGAAATTTAAGCAATTTCGTGGCTCGTTTTTTAGAAATGATTTTTCAACCAAGCGAAATTTTTCAACCAAATTTGTTCAAATTTTGAAGAAGATAAATTTTAATAATAATCTGCATTTTTAGTTTTCTAGCTCAACGTTTAGCTGTTTCATTCATAAAAACGTTTAATTCAAAATTCGTTAATAACTTTTTAACCAATTGATGTCTTAAAACCAAACTCATTATTTGCAAAATTTTTACGTTTCTAAATAATTATAAAAAATTCAAATTTTGTAGATAAAGGTTTAATGTCAAATTTGAGCAACAGTATTTTGTAATTTTTTTTGCTAAATCTATTCGTTTTTTGCATTTAATTTTTAAATCAAGTGATATTTTTCAACCAAACTTCGGGAAATTAAAACCAACTTATTGTTTAGTAGATATCAGAAATTATAATTTTTTTAGCTAATCGTATACTTGTTTATCTATATATATAAAAGAACATGTCCTGACTGACTGACTGACTGACTGACTGACTGACTGACTGATGACTGACTGATAATCAACGCCGAGCTCAAACGCCTCATCCTAGGAACGTGAAATTTGGAACTTATATTACTTTTATAGCGTAAACATCCGCTAAAAAAGGATTTTTGAAAATTTTGCTCCTGAGGGGAAAAAACTGGAAAACAAACTTTTTTTCTAAAACAATGTATATCTCGAAAACCAAAAATGAGGAGATTTTGAAATTTGGTATATAGATTCTTTTTGAAAAATAAAAAGATAAGTGTTTCACCATTTTTTGAAAATTCGGTTTCCAGGACCTCAAATGTGGGTTGGAAAATTGGGTTATTTGGTTTTTAAAGTAGCTTCTACTCAAAAACTGTTAATGCTACAGGAGTAAAAATTAGTATTTAGTTTCTACTCCAAAAATAATGAAATACGTGTTTTAGCATTTGTTGAAAATTTGATTTCCAGGACTTCAAATGTGGCGTGGAAAATAGGGTTATTTGTTTTTTAAAGTAACTGCTACTCAAAAACTGTAAATACCACAGATGTAAAAATTAGTATTTAGTTTCTATTCTAAAAATAAAGATATACGAGTTTCACCATTTTTTTATAAATTTGGTTTCCAGGACCTTAAATTTGGGCTGGACAATAGGATTACTTGGTTTTTAAAGTAATTGATACTCAAAAACTGTAAATGCTACAAATGTAAAAATTAGTATTTAGTTTCTACTCTAAAAATAATGATATACGTGTTTCACTATTTTTTGAAAATTTGGTTTTCAGGACCTCAAATGTGGGGTGGAAAATTGGGTTACTTGGTGTTTAAAGTAACTGCTAATCAAAAACTGTAAATGCTACAAAAGTAAAAATTAGTATTTAGTTTCTACTCTAAAAATAAGGATATATGAAATTTTGGTTTTCATGATCTCAAATGTGGGGTGGAAAAAGGTTTCTTTGGTTTTTAAAGTAACTGCTACTTAAAAACTGTGAATGCTACAGATGTCAAAATTAGTATTTAGTATTTACTCAAAAAATAATGATATAAGTGTTTCAACATTTTTTAAAAATTTGGTTTCCAGGACCTCAAATGTGGGGTGGAAATAAGGGTTATTTGGTTTTTAAAGTAGCTTCTACTCAAAAACTGTTAATGTTACAAAAGTAAAAATTAGTATTTAGTTTCTACTCTAAAAATAATGATATACGTGTTTCACTATTTTTTGAAAATTTGGTTTTCAGGACCTCAAATGTGGGGTGGAAAATTGGGTTACTTGGTGTTTAAAGTAACTGCTAATCAAAAACTGTAAATGCTACAAAAGTAAAAATTAGTATTTAGTTTCTACTCTAAAAATAAGGATATATGAAATTTTGGTTTTCATGATCTCAAATGTGGGGTGGAAAAAGGTTTCTTTGGTTTTTAAAGTAACTGCTACTTAAAAACTGTGAATGCTACAGATGTCAAAATTAGTATTTAGTATATACTCAAAAAATAATGATATAAGTGTTTCAACATTTTTTAAAAATTTGGTTTCCAGGACATCAAATGTGGGGTGGAAATAAGGGTTATTTGATTTCCAAATAACTGCTACTCAAAAACTGTAAGTGCTACAAATGTAAAAATTAGTATTTTGAAGTTTTGTGCCGGTTAAAAGTAGCTAAGTCCAGTTTATCACCGGTTGGGCCAAGCCGTTGTTTTAGAGTCTTCACACGGGCCAGGCTAAACCTTAAATCAAAGTGGGACGGGCCGAGGTTTTTCACCAAGTATATAGATATTTTAGTGATTTTAGGGTCTTCAGTTGGGCCGGGCCAAACCTGAAGTCAAGGTGGGACGGGCCGAAGTTTTTCATCAAGTATATAGAACTTCTAGGCCTGTAAGAATGGGCCGGGCCTAATTCAAACGGGCTGTTCCGGGCCAGGAGTTTAGGTTTTTAAAACGGGCTGGGCTAAGTTGTCGACGGGCCGAGCCGAGACTTAAAAAATTGATCTCTACTATGGATGCACGGTTCAAACTCTCTAATTTCATGCGAGCGAAGCCGCTACGGGCACTGCTAGTGTAATATAAAAACGTTTTATCTATTTTTAATAACTTTTTAATCAATTAGACTATTTTAACTAAACGTGATATTTTGTAAATTTAAACAATTTAAAAAAGTTATCCTAGTTTTAATGTTTTAGTTAAGCGTCAATGTTAAATTTAAACTACAGTCTTTTAAAATACAGTATTACACTGGTTAAACTTTAAATGGTGAAAATATAAGTATTTTTTTTACAAATATTTGAGATTATAGGTAGTTCTGTCGATCAGCGTTTAACAAATTCCAAAATTGACATGATTATTGTGGCGATTTCTGTTACATCGTAGAACTAACGTGCACCCCAGCACGCCCAGTGCTGATAAAGTTACACAGTGAGCGCGCACTTGCACAAGCTCACATAAAAATGTGCTGAAACACTATGAAACGAAGCGAGCATCAAAGCACATCTCATAAAAAGTTCTGAAGGTTGGATGGTAGAGGAAAATTCCAGAGCTAAACGATGCACGCATACAGGGTGAAACGCGCCAAAACTTTTAAATGAATGCCACAAATATTACAAACATAACATTATATCGTGCTATGGGCTTTAAATACAACGTCTCATGCAATACTGTATGTCGCATGTTGACGACGACTATATCCGAAATTCAGACGAAGCTAAGATATAATGTTTGACAATATTTAGAGTGGCGTAAATCCTAAAGGACTTCAAAGCCACTTAAGGGTTCTTTGCAGAGGCAGCCATTTATAGGCGCCTACCCCTTTAGCAATGCGAGTGAACTCCTTGCTTAAGGGAGTTACGCTGGTGACGCCGGTGAGGCTTGAACTGCCGACCTAATGATCGACAGGCGAGCGCTCTACCGCTCTGCCACCAGCGCCTCTAAGATATGTGGTAGCCTGTCATATGGGGTATTGAGGTGCGGTCCCACCATTGGGGATGCTGGGGATGCGTCTCCCCACCAGCCTAAGAGCTCAATTTTTTCAATGAATAAATAAAGTTAAACGTATTACTAAACAACCCCCCGCCAAACACCGACTATCTATCCAACCTAGATAGTTATAAAATACGAAAAAATCTGTGGACATCAGAATAGCGCAATTAATATCTCATTACTATACCTAAGTAAGATATGCATGACCAACCGAAAGCGATTATGTCCTGCCAACCAACAGCTTATAAATTCGGTTTTCTATTCTTTGTTGTTTGCTGGCGCTAATAGTTAAAAATTGTAATACAAAATTGAGTTTGTGCGAGTTTAAAACACTAGTTTTTCCATTACCTATATTAATCAAAAAAGGAAAATACCCAATGTTTTCTGTGAAGTCTAGAGGTGGTATAGTACTTAATTTTATAATTCTTAAATCAGTTTTTGTTTTACTAATTCAATTGCACAAACTCTAATTATTGTGTAAAAGATGTCAAGCAAAAATCAGCAACTTCATTAAGATTGCGTCATTTTTTAAATCGGCACCCACTGAGCATTGAGAATGCGAAAGTTCTAGCCAAACCTCTAACCCTGAACAACAAGATTGTCATTTATCTACTCGTTCTTTCAAATTCTCGACGAACAAAAATACATTTGAGTCAAACTTGACCAACAAAACTCTCAGATTTTCGTTTCAAACCATTCAAACCTAACACTATTTGAATATTGCATTTGCGTTTACTGAGGTTGAAGGAAAGTGCATGTTCGTCATTCTATAGACATTAAACAAGTTAAAATTAGACTAAAGACATATCTTTTTAATAAGTTTTTTGATTAGGAGATGCTGATGAACTGCGCGCCTTTGCGATATAATTGTTTTTTCACAAGGGCACGATATCAATGTTATTTTGTATTGTATTTTTACGGAGATTGAATAGGAACATACACATGTCTTATGTTCAAAAACGCCATTTTCTTACAACACACTCATTACTTGATGATAACGTTAAAATCTATAAAAAAAATATATATAATATAAGACTCCCAATCAACAATGACTTAATCATTCCCTCTACCAGAAAATCCTGGGACCGCGCCTGGGGGCTTTCGACACAAACCGCTGAAGTGCATTATGCAGTTCATTCTAAAAGTACAAGTTCAGCTCTCATGGAAGAGAGCGTCAATAATGTTTATAAACACATAGACACATCTCATACAGACATAGAGTCAAATAGTTAATTTCATGTACACATGCTATCTTATACAGATACAGACATACAGTCAGCTAGTACATTTCATGCACACATGCCATCTGATACAGACATACAGTCAACTAGTTTAATTAATACACACATACACGCTTTTACTTCAAACAACGAACCACCGTCACCTGAAAAACAACTTTAAAGGCCCCCAAGAGTTCACTGGGATTTAAATCAAGCATACACCATCAGAGAAATATATTCGGAATACATTAATTTCCATAAAATCCCTACTCTAAATCAACTTCGTGATGTATTAGATACAAATAAAAAAGTTTTACAGATTTATGTAACAAAAGGCATATTGATAAAAAAAATATTGCAGATATAAATAAATTAAAATACGCAATCAAAGCTAAAGAAGTAAGTTTTATTGAAAAACAGTAAAAATAAAAATTTTATGAGCCTGCATAGTTAAATATACTATTAGTTCTTTAGCATCATGCCTGTATTTTATGTTGAAAATTTAATCTTTCATCTTGCTTCGACATATAATTATATTGTTTGGATAAATTAGTTATTAGGAATCCCTTGAACGTTGGACATTTCTTTCCAGGATGTTTTCCCCCCGGTCATTTTCCTCAGACCCTAGGACATTTCCCTTCCGGACATTTCCCCCCCCAGGGTAGGACATTCCCCCCTGTTGTAAGATTTTTTTTCCCTGATATGACGTTTTCTCTGACAGATGAACATAAATGAAATAATGTAGTAGTATGAATTTGTGGTTTTGCAAGAGTTTCTTCCATGTTAAAGTGCAGGAGCTGGGGCTGTCAAAAGTTATAAAGAGAAAAATTACGTAAACCATTTTTGCAAAATGTTGGATGCCCTCGCTTACCTGCCGGTGAACGTAGTAGCAAGTGGGATGCTAACCCTAACCCTAACGAAGTAACTAGTGGGATGCTAACCTTAACCCTAACCCTAAAGAAGTAACTAGTGGGATGCTAACCCTAACCTCAACCTTAACAAAGTAACTAGTGGGATCCTAACCCTAACCTTAACCCTAACGAAGTAACTAATGGTAGGCTAACCCAACCCTAACCCTAACGAAGTTACTAGTGGGATGCTAACCATAACCACAACCCTAACACCCTACTACTAACCCTAACCCTAACCTTTTTTTCTCTCACGGCTGCACGCCAAAACCTCTATTCAATTAATAATAATCGATTAAATATAAACAATAAATTTTAAATCTTCTAAAAATGTGTTTCTGTTTGTTAGAAAAATGTGAACTCTAAATCTACCCCGGGAGGGGGGTGTCCTACCGCGGGAAAATGTCTGGGGGGAATGTCCGGGGGGGAATGTCCGGGGGGAGAAATGTCCGTTCCCTCTTCTACTTATATGTAGTTTTTATTATTTTCTTATTGCATTTGATTTTTATATATAAATACTTTGTTCAGCTGTTTAATCATGAAATTGATTAATTTTGCTTTTTCTGTATGAATTTGCTCTTTTATCACATTTGATGTCTATTTATACTATTTTAGCTGTATATATTGCTTAAATCATTCAAATTCATCTACAAAATAACTTGACTCTATTTTTATTTGTTGACTTGAACTTTTTCATTCATTCAGAACTTTTTATTTTTTAAGTATATTAGAAATAGATAGGAGGTGACAAAAGCCCTTTAATTTTATGTTAATTTTTTCTTTGTTCTGTTATTTTATATAACATGATTTTTTTATTGAAATAAACTGTTCTTAGATTAAATGTCAGCAGTGTTGTTTTTGATGGTTAGAACTGAGAAACAAACTTTTACAGATTTAAGCCTAGTATTATACGGTTTTAGCTACTATGCCTCGCAGCAAAAATGTCATATAAAATACCCATTGAGTTATAACTATTTTCTTATGAAATATTAATTCACCATTTCTCATCGTTTAATTAATAATAATAATGTTAAAAACACCACAATTATGTTTAATTTTTTTATCTATTGGTAAGCATGTCCATCTCATGAGGTAATAAAAAATAAAACAGTGTGAATCCCTCCAGAAAATGGTTTTTAACCTACTAGTGTCAAAATATTAATATAGTATCCATAGAAACCTGTTGACAAATTTTGACAACGAATACAAGACCAAAACATAGAATCAATTAAAATGCAAACACTTCAGTGGAATGTAATGTTATTTAAACAGTACAATCCAAATAAAAAATGTTGAGAAATTCATTGAAGTTGCAATTTTGTGTTGTTCTAGTTAAATAAGAGGCACTTGATTTCAAGTTGAACAGTTCATACTTCTGATGCAGTGATATTTTAGTAATGAAAATCATTTTAGTTTTAGTTTTAGTTAGTTTTGACTAAAGCCATTTTTATTTTATTTAGTTTTAGTTTTCCTAAATGCAATTACATTAGTTTTTATATAGTTTTGGTGCTATCATTCTAGTTTAGTTTAATTATTATTAGTTTATTCCAACACGATTGAAATTTTTACACATATATTTTTATTTCAATACAATAAATATTAACTGTCCATGTCAACAAGTACATCTTGGTTTACTTTCAACCAAGCACGCATATTCAATGAGTTGTCCATCCTGTGGCGTCTGCCAGCTTTCAAAACCCCACAAACTGAGAAAAGTAGCTCCACAAAAGCTTGCCAAGCTGGTGCTGATATCAGATCCAGCACAATCAGAGGACTGAAGTGTTCAACTGTTGCTTCTGGTAACAGAACTCAATTGAGGAGAGACTGTAATTATATGGGGATGAGCTGACTTCTTTAATATATTGAGTGAGATGGTTTTCTAGCAGTACACCATCCACACAAGAGCCACTTGCCTTGTTGACTGTCCAGCCAGTTTTGCTGAAAGCAGGGGAAAATCTTTCATCGTTGAGAATTGCGGTTGACTTGATGGCTGCTTATGTAGATAGAGTTGGAGCTTAACCTATACACATAAAAAAGTTTCAACTTAAAACAAATTACATAAATAAATTAAAGTCAAGTATTTCTAAAAAAAATATCATGCTAGCTACATTATCGATATACCTTTTAGTAAGGTATAATATCGTAGCAAATTAAAGCTAGCTATCAATTCAAATCTTCTTGCTTGCATTGACACTCAATTGAATTTGTTCCAACTCAAATGTTGAAGATGGTTTTTAAGATTAGTCGGATTCTTAGTTGCAACAAGTGTGTCGCATTTTGAACCATTCGCTCAAGCCACGAGACATCAACTTTTGTTTTCTGTTTCTTCAAATGTAATATAAGTCCACACACTGCTGCCCCGCTTGCGACCAAAAAACTGTTTAACTAAACTTGCCAAATTAATATCGGTTGCAAAAACAACACACCAACTTCTGTCAAATACGGAGAATAAAGTCAGGCCGATATTGAGAAACCAAAGAAATGAAATTTATTTTGTTTATGTTTCTTAATACATCGATGTCTATGATCATTGTAAATTTTAATTACATACTTTCGTCAAATAACGAAAAAGTAACTAAATATTTGAGTTTATTTATTTTAGTTTTAGTTAGGTCTAGGACAAACCATTCTAGTTTTAGTTTAGTTTTAGTTGTAAAATTCAATTTTAGTTTCGTTATAGTTTTAGTTAACTATGGTCGATCTTTTTCGTATTAGTTTTAGTTTTCGTTACTAAAATATCACTGTTCTGATGTCAAAACTTCAAAGATATATTTAATTAGGAGTTTGACAACACTTCTTAGCTCCTCTGTTATGATTTCCATACTGTATAAAGTACCTGGAAATAAATTTGTTAAATGAAATAAAATAAAATTCCTTATTATAATTATTAATATCTACCTAGTATGAATGCTTTCATATGTTTATTATATCTGGTTTTCTAAATTACTTGTTTCAAATATACTATGAAACAATGTGTAACTGTAACTGAAAAACATGTTATGGAGTCTGTAGAACTAACAGCAATTACCAGAAAATAATGCTAATATTTTCACTTGAACAGATAGAATCATTTTTTAAGTGACAAATAAATGGTTTAAAAAAGAATTCTAACAAAGATAGGTTTTTTTATTGCTACTTTGAAAATATATCAGTCTGAGTTAATCAAATCCAGCATGCTAAACTAGTAACACTATTAGGGAATTACTCTATTCTATAATTATTAGTATAAAAAATGGCAGACAGCAATAGATATAAATTTATAAATTGCTATAAGTAAAATATAATAATATAATAATATATACTAACAAAAAGTCGTCTCTCAATCCATCTGCCGAGACTCGGATTGAAGAACTGGTGTAAATTAACCAAAAAGCAGGATATTTGAATAATTATAACTTTTAATACTAACATCATGAGTGCTTTATCAAACCGATTAACAAAACTTTGAATTATTGTTACTATTACTATTGTGACTAGCGGAAAATTCCCCGCTTGTGCTGTAACGTTATAGCGGCAAATATCTAAAATGTTATATTAAAATTCCTTCCTAAGTCAATAGTTAACAGATTTTTTGTTATCAATTTTATATGAACTTTATTTTAAAAGTTAAAATCAGAAGAACTCTTTGAATTTTACGCGCAATAACACGACTTGGCCTGGCAACCCACTTGTTGGCGTTTAATACCATTCGTTCGGCACTTGATGCCATTTTTCTTTCCTCTAATGCCATAGCGGCATCGGAGGCGGCGCTTAATGCCATTTTTTGACGTTTAATACCCAATCTAAGTTATTATTATTATTATTATTATTATTATTATTATTATTATTATTATTATTATTATTATTATTATTATTATTATTATTATTATTATTATTATTATTATTATTATTATTATTATTATTATTATTATTATTATTATTATTATTATTATTATTATTATTATTATTATTATTATTAATTGAATAAGGCGTAAGGCACATTGCCTTCTTGCTTCTCAATTTCAAATTCAAACAACCGCTGCATGATCACACATGTCTCCTCTTCATCCACGCCTCGTCCAATCTCATTTTAAAATCATCCATCGTTTCTGCACAAACAACATCATCCGTCAAACTGTTCCATAAACTGGTCACTCTCTATTTACGCGTAAATAGGCTGGGGCCAAACTGTTAGACTTTGATTTTTGCTGACCGTATCGGTAATGCAGCACATCGTTTTTTAATATATATTTGTTGCACATTTTTTGCATGTTTGCTTACTGACCTGGTTGTCCTTTCATGTGTGCTGAATAAGAACCATCTCTTAAAAATCGATAAATGTTGTCGTTTTTTTTGTTCTTTAAAATTTAATCACCTGCATCGCCTTTATTCATTTTGTTTTTAATTGTTAACACCCACCTTAATCATATTTTTGTTTCTTTTAAAAGCAAAATTTAATGTTATTACACAATTTTTGAGTTCAAAACAGTCGAAGACGCTGTAAAACAAAAGTTGAAAATCGGGAACATTTAATAACATAAAGTAAAATGTAATCAAAGTTATAAATTTGTATTAAACCTGTACACGATAAATTGAAAATACAAAATATTTCATAACATAGAGTAAAATTAAATTATAAATGTGTGCTAAAGTTTTTCATTTATTAGAGTATGAAACAAATGTAGAACAATTAATAACATAGAGTAAATGTAATCACAATTATAAATTTGCATTATACATGCAAACGGTAAGTTGAAAATATAAAATATTCCATAACATAGAAAACAATTCAACTAGAAATTAGAAATTTGTGCTAGAGTTCTCCGTTCCTTAGGTAGGGTGGACTATAGAGTACATTTCACCTGACTAGAGTACGTTGTGCCTGGATGCTAACCAGGTAGCCCGTAATCTAGAGTACATTATGACTAGGTATAGTACACCTATAGAGTACATCCTACCTAGGTATGGTGTACTCTACGAGTACGTCATACCTAGTTATTATGTACTCTAGAGTGTCTCCGGCCTAGAGTCCACCTACCCCCAACACCGGGCCAACAGTGCACACGTACGTATGTTATTTGCGCAACGAAGTTTAAAATAGGTTTTGAGCAATTTAACCAAAAAAATGCAATTTTTTCGTATTTTATGGCCTAGCGTGGGTTGCAGTCGCCCGAAGCAGACCGACCAAAATCCACCCCCTCCGCTACCAAAAAATATCTGGGTCGGGAAAATATAAAAAAATAACAGAAGAGGGAGAGAAAGAGAGAAATGGAGAGAGTGATAAAGAAAAGGAGAGAGAAAGGGAGAGAGTGAGAAAGAAAAGGAGAAAGAAAGGAAGAGAATAGGATAGAAAAAGAAAAGAAAGAAAAACATCGAAAATTAAGGAAAGTAATGCAGCGAGAAAAAATCTCAAAAAACCCGAACGAGACTGGCTAACCCAGCTAAAAAGTTAAAATGTGCAGCTTTGTATAAAAAATGACTTACTGAAATCAATATTGGGTAAAACTTGAACATGTTCTTCTGATGTATTTTCCTGTCCTACAAAAATATAAACCAAGTGTGACTTTTTTAATAAAACAAGCTAATAAAATGTATACATTGTTTTAGTTGATCAGTTAAAATAAATTCATAGTGATTAAGAGACATTCGTCGTCCAGAAAACAAAAAACTTAAGGAATAGACAAGTAAGCCGTAAGAAACCAGGTTGTTTCACAAATCCCTTCTATTTCTGAATTTGCCGGCTTTTCATTTAATGCCAAAAATTTTTTAAAAAGACATTTTTAAGTTTATATATGTAAACATTAACTCAGTTGTATTTGATTTATTTGAAAACATAGATAATTATTGTTTTTAAATATTTATTTTTTAATTTTCCGTGGCCGATCGACAGACTATTTTGGAAAACACACAACCTTACCAAAAGTGTACATAGACATACACTATATATATATCTAGACATGCAATGCATGCAAATTGCGCGATTTAAGTTAAGATGGCCTTTTCACTAGGGCCAAGGCTGGGTATAAAAAATAATACCTGATTCAATTGACCAATTCACTTTTTTTATTAAAATAATTGAAACACATTTTTTGCGTAATTTTAAAGTAAAAAAATCCTAAAGATTGCTGTGCTTGTGGTATAAACCTAAAACGCGTTGATCACGTGATACAAGGGCCATAAAATTTCGCTTTGATTTGTCCTCGCTTGTTATAAACACAAAAAGAAACACCGTCATGGCCTGATGACAAAATGAAAAAAGAAAGTTATTGCCTGATTCATCGCCTGGATTCCAGGCGGACATCTTCGGAAACGAGAAAGCCTACAAGCTCACTTTCAGTGCAATTTGAGCCTCTGAAATTCAACGGAACTAACTGACATAAGAAATTCATCAAAAATGAATTCCTCAGAATGGGGTAGTCCCAGTAGTTTCAATGGCTGGCAGAGGCTTCTAATAACAGATCAGTCAAAACATTACTGAAGAACAAAACTTTTGTCAATTACTGTTCTAGAAAGCTGGAGATCATCCTTGGAAGACAATGTCTTTGCAAAGCGACTTTGAATTTCGAGCTTCACAAAATAAAATTTATTGAGCCTGGATTTTGTGCAGCGTTCCAATACACCATGCGACGGAAACACTGATGAAACAGTAAGTCATTTATTGTTTCAATGCCAAAGAAAACTGTATTTTCAGAGGGCATTACAAAGAACATCAGGAAACAAGGACGTCAGCCAGTACTGATAAAGGTCTTCTCCAATAAGACAGCCAAAAAAATAATCTACATGTGAAAGAAAAATAATCCAAAATGGGCTCTGATAACAATCGAAACTTCAAAAATTTGCTTGACCACGCTTCTGAAACGTCAATCTGTTCTTGCTGTAGTTGGTGCAAATTCCATAATTACAAAAGAAACACAAATTGTGCCAGGACCGCTCTTATTGTAATCATTGTTTGCTGTATTTAAGAAGCATTTTACAATACTTGGCTCCACTAAAATTCGTTTGCTGCTTTCAGAGCTAATAATATCAAATATCAATGTTGATATTGATAACAATAACATTGTCGATATATTTTGTGTTATAGAGAGCGATATCGACAATCCTTTCATCAAAAAATATCGACGACTTTTTATACCGTTTTTCTCGATACTTCGATGCCGAAACTTAAAAATTTAATTTTTAAATTATCAAATTTATGGATATCAATATATATATATATATATATATATATATATATATATATATATATATATATATATATATATATATATATATATATATATATATATATATATGGCATTCTATGGTCATATGGCTGAAAGTAAATTTTTTTCAAGTCCTTTCATCGTCATAAGCGTGACGTTTGGTAAGTTAAAAAAACTTCTTGCACTTATCATGACTGCATACTGTTCTATTGGAATTGGCTATGCTATCGAATGAAGTTTACAAGTCTTGATTGACAACGACACAACGAACGATCCAGTGATGACCGATTTCCGAAACAATTCGGTAGTTGGTCATCAACCTCAACACTTGTTTACCGGCTAGCGCAGCAGTGGATAGTTTCGTCTCACTATGTAGACATATATTGACTCCACTTTGCACATGTAAAAGCAGTGAGCAGTCATCACTTTGAGATGATGAGGTTCTTACATTTATCAAAGAAATTTGAACATATCTGAAACTTTCTCAGGAGACTGGCATTATCTTTTCAAGCATATTCTATTTAGTCAGCATGCTAAAGACAAGTATGTGATCAGAGAGCATGGTAACAATGATTCAGTACCTAAACAGGCAAACACATAATCAAAACAGCGTGAAAAAAATTGTGCTTTATTGTTTTGATCCAGAACATTTTTCAACGTTCAAACTTTAGCGTAATTTGTTTTAATAAATTCATGAAAAGTAAAATTTCCGGAAATTTTCCGTAAAGTTTCCCAGTAGGAAAAATTTGGATTATAAAGTTAATTGAGTTTGAATGTTTTTAAAAGATGCCTATAGCTGCAAAATAAAACCTTTTATTATTTTTGATCGACTTTACATAAAATTAAGTTTATTTATAATACTTTATTTGTTTTGCAAACTATGCAAAACCATTTCACAGCAGGTTTTTAGAAGTTCCATTCATATAGTGTACATTTTCACTGCGGGTTGAATATTTTTCCTCCTTGCTAAATTACTCACTCAATTTCCGAAATACCCTTTACTTAACTGCAAATGAATTTTAGTGCGTCTGGAGCAGCAGGTATTACTTTTGTGGTCCTTTTTTTGTCATTGTTGACACCAGAAATAGGTTGAAGCAAATTGTTAATAATCCCGGTTGCAACCCAGAAACATAAATCCAACACTCTTTTTCAAGTGCATTAAAGCTAAAATTTTCTGATATTTTAAAACTATCAAATTTAAAAAAACTCATTTAAATAATTTTTTTTTCAAATTTCCACCAAGTGGAAATTTCACAGGTGGAAACTTTCTCAGCAAAAATTTCCTGAAAATTTCCGGAAATTTTCAACACTACATTGTACACAGCCATGCTCAACGATGTGATAACGGCGCACGGGCTCCAGTGTCACATGTACATCAATGATACGCAGGTTTACGACCGCTGCGGCCGGGGCATGTCAACTTTTTTGCTTCGAAAATCTCGAAGTGCGTGGATAAAATCACGTTAGCCCACTTCTTCAAAATCCTCACTGGTTTCGAATCCAGCAACGGATCGAGTACAATATTGCAACAATAGTACATAAAACCCTACACGGCCATGCTCCTCCAAACCTGTCTTTTGCCCATGTCACAGAGGTACCGGGACGGCGGAGTCTCAGATCAGCATCCAGAAATTTTCTCCTGACACCACCGACCCATCGTACAACGCCCGACGGAAGATCCATTGACGTCATCATGCCTAAAATGTGGAACAAATTCAGGGCCGCAACCAGGAATTTGAAAGTGGGGGTCAAAAACTTTGGGGGGCACAATAAAAATTTTCTGTTCACATAAGTTGCACATTCCAGTGATTTGACCTAAAAATGTGCTTCACGCAAAAAAACAGGTTTAGCGATTGAAATTTGAATCTTATTCTAACATATTTAATTGAATTTGAAATATTCTGAATCAACATGAAAATTTCCCAAAACATGTAAATAAAACGATAACACAACATTTAAAAACAATTATAATTTATACGGAAAAACTTTATAAAAAAAACACATCACATGGGTCATAATGTCAGAGAACAATACGGCGCGATTTCTGGGCAAACTTTTCTACGAAAGTGTTCAGATCTACTTTTAGCCTAAAATCCTTCTCAAAAGTAACTAGTACCAGTTGAAATTTTCGCTCAAGGCCCATTGATTGGCGATAAGGCCTCAGAATCCGCGCGAGAGTGGAGAAACTGCTTTCGCACGTAGCAGTCACCACACCGATGGTGATTGCTCCGGCGTCAAGGTACTGCAGCATTACATATGTTGCATCTTCCAAAGACAAATTTGGCTGGAATTTGTTACGGCACAGTCGCATTGCAATAGGCAATTCGCCAGCGAGGGCATCTTGGTCGAGGCAAAGGAACTGTGTCACGGTTGTCTCCATCGTCGATTATAATTTTGTGATGAATAACTTTATTGCGCGGACTAGGCGGAGAGCGCGATGAAAAACGCCGACTAGAGGGGTAGCGTCGGTCCGCTTATTAATCAAACTTGCTCAATTTTGGTGTGCTTCGTATTCTAGCGTCTTTCCTATTAAGTTTTCGATAATAATTTTTAGTACGTTATATAGATATTGTGTAGTCCTTTATTGATACCTAATATTATCGATTTCGGATGAGTATTAAATAAGTTGTAGCGTGAAATGTAACTTATTTTAAGCACACTTTCTTGTAAATTTGTTGAGTGCTGACGTAAGCGCTTTCGTTCTGCGATGTGATTGGCTCGTTAAGTAATTATCATAACTCCTTTTGACTAATTGTCGTTTCTAGCCATTTGTATCGTTGCTAATGTAAAACTTTTTAGTATATCAAATTACAAAACGAATTATCTGTTTGGAAAAGGAGTTTAGTTTAATATTATTATTTCGTTGCGGTGATTTTGATGTATATTGCCTTTGTAAACTTTTGTGTGTCAAACGGTCACGTGGGGCTAGTCAAACGGTCACGTGGGGTTAGTCAAACGGTCACGTGGAATTAAGGCTGTATTCGGATTGGTAGTTTTTGTAGATTAAAATTGACACGTGTGCTAGGCTATATAAGGAAATTTGCGATTGGAATTTGGGTCGTTCCTCTACTCAAGCCCGGGAAAGACCCGTCGGATCCAAACTCCTACCGACCAATTTCTTTAACATCGTCTCTGTGCAAATTGGCAGAACGAATAATAGCAAATCGCCTAAGGCACTACCTAGAGGTATCCAACCTGATTAACCGTGAGCAATCGGGGTTTCGAAAAGGACGAGGATGCACAGACCACATCCTGAGACTCCAGAACGACGTGAAGCAATCGATGTGGAAAGGAGGTGGCACACTGGCGGTTTTTCTCGACCTCGAGAAAGCTTTTGACCTTGTGTGGAGAGATGGATTGCTATGGAAAATGTCTACCCTTGGCATAGGCGGACGGATGCTTAAATGGATCCAGGCGTTTCTAAGCAATCGAGTAGCCAGGGTGAGAGTTGGTAACACGCTGTCTGACACTGTTCAGATAGCAAATGGCACTCCCCAGGGCTCGGTTCTTAGTCCACTCCTGTTTCTATTAATGCTACATGACCTACCAAGCAGAGAGGTCCATGGGCTACGAACGTCTGTTTTTGCTGATGATGTTGCGGTCTGGGTTACCGGTAAAAATTCCCACGATATGCAGCATCACCTTCAGGAACGGATGAACCAGGTTCAGGGCTTCTTTGCAAAGTGGGGATTCAAGCTATCAGCAAAAAAATCTGTAGCGGTCTGTTTCACCCACTCTCGAAAGTTCCGTCAGAACTCTCCGAAAATCCATATAGGTGGCTACGCCCTGGATTGGAGCACAACAGTTCGTTTTCTCGGAGTAATTTTCGACAGTAAACTGAACTGGGGTCGTCACATTGACTTAATAGTCAAACGGTGCAAACAAAGATTGAACGTGATGAGGCTATTAACCAGTCTCACGTGGGGCTGCAATAAGCAGACCCTAATGCTCTACTACCGATGCTCGATTCGGTCGGTAATAGAGTACGGTTGCGAAGCATTTGATAGTGCCTCGTCTACCTGCAAAGGTAGACTTGACAGGCTACAGCATGCTGCCCTAAGAACGGCGTGCGGGTCAATGACCTGCACAGGGCTGGCCGCTCTACAGGTCGAGTGTGGTGATCCACCCTTAGATCTGAGGCGCAAAATGCTGATAGCCAATTTCGCAACCAAAACAAAAATCATCCCAAACCACCCGGCGCGGGAGATTTTTGAGCCAGTCGGGAAACAGCAGACACGGAAATGGAAACAATTTTTCCATCGATACTGCTTCAGGAGAAAGCAAAAAATTTCTAAAGCACCGATGGCCAAACGGGTGTCGGTACTGAACGAAATGGTTGCAAAATTGAAACCAAAGGAGCTGGCAACTCCTGCGATGCCACCGTGGAAATACAACCCTCCTCATTTTGACGAAGGGCTTGTAGGGTTAGCAAAAGAAGACCCAACGCTCTTACCAAGAGCGCTGGAACTTCTGGATACGTACCGGGATCACACCCGGATGTACACCGATGCCTCCAAGATTGGAAGCAGAGTCGCAGTTGGTGGGTTTGTCCCGAGATCTAGCTGTCGGTTCAGCCTCAGAGTGACGGACGATGTCTCGATCTTTACAGCCGAACTGACAGCGATCAAAAAAGGAATGGAGTGGATGGCCAGACCTGACGGTCCAGCCAAGCTGGCGCTGTTCACTGACTCGTACAGTTCTGTACTTGCTCTTAAAAACAGCGCTAACGCTAACAAATCCCCATTAGTTGCTTCAACCTTAGCGTTAATCGACTCGATTATGCGTGAAGGTAGAGAAGTAACAGTGATCTGGGTTCCCAGTCACGTGGGCATTACTGGTAACGAAGCTGCTGATCGACTTGCTAAAAGTGCGATCAAGCATGCAGAAGTCGAACTTGTGATCGAGAGAGAACTAGTAGACTTCAAGAGGGCCATCAGGAAAGAGATAATGCGTGAGTGGCAAAAGAGATGGGATGAGGAATCCCATAGCCGCCACTACTGGTCTATTGAGTCGAAAGTCTCTCAAAAAATCAAGTTCGCCACAACGCCCCGGTGCAAGGAAGTTGCCATTACCAGACTCCGTCTAGGTAAATGTCGACTGAACCATTATTTAAAAATTTTGGACTTGCATGATACGGGTTTGTGCGAAACTTGCAGGAGTCCGGAAACTGTTGAACACTGGGTGCTCAACTGCAGGGCAACAGGTCATCCTAGAGCCAAGATGAGAAGAATCTGCAGACGGTTCAAGCAAGAACCCACCCTGCCAGTCGTCTTAAAGTCTCCACGATGCCAGGACGTCATCTACTCCTGGATCAAGGATCACAACATCGCGCTGTGATCAACGACCGGCCATCCAGCTTAATCCGGGATTGAGGATGACAGCAGGACGGCAATCCAGGAACGGTTATAGTAGGAAGAGGAAAAAGGAAGAAAAAGAGTATTCTAGATTCATATTCTACTGAATTTTTCCTCTTCCTAAAGTGTTATTATTTAGCAATTTTCTGGCTCTTCTTATTTCCTTTTCTTCTTCTCTTTTTTTTCCTCCCCACCCCTACCCTTCCCTCCCATTCCCCATGTCTAAAAATACTATGTATAAGGACATTAAACTATCATAAAAAAAAAAAAAAAAAAATGGAATTTGGGTTCTCTTGCTTCTTGCGATTTTGAGAGGTGAAGCTCTGTCCGACTAGTGTATTAATTGTCGTTTGTGTTATCTTAATAAAATTTTAAACCTTGTTAGTCTCGAGTCAGTTGTTTCGTCGTCAGGCATCAATACCCGAGCAGAATCCCGTCACAAACTGGTTGTGTGGTTCCAAACACATCACAAAAAAAGTTCTAAGATGATGGAACAAAAAATTTTACAGCTTGAAACAAAGCCAAGTTGGACTAGCAAAATTGGTGGTTCATTTCAAATTGGACAGAATCTATGATGTTGTAGAAAGCACGCCTCATGACCTCGCGTGAAGTAACTTTAGAACCAATAACATATGGTAATGACCAAAAGTGGAGGTGACCACATAGCCGGTCAGCTAGGTGCTCTGAACTCGTTTGCGCTTTACTCACACTACATGGTCATCATCATTTGATAGAAAGCCAGCAGCATCTGCCATTTGATCAAAGACCTTTGCAGACCGCAAGGCAAGAAGGCTTTTTTTTAGCAGTGGAGATCAGTTCCATAGCAAGGGACACATTGCACAAGCGACCTTGCAACAGAACATTGACCGGTCCCAGCAAGCTCAGTACTTTGACAATTACATTTGAAAAAAAAAAACAAAATTCCGACTTTGAAACTTTCTTGACCAGTCCCTCTGCTTCAATCAACACATCAGTCGGAGCTTTTTCTAAGGTGGCAACAATTTCGAGGGTCTGCAAAATTTCCTCTCTGCTCTTTTTGACAACCATTGCAGATTGATAAGGGCCAGTCTATCTTTGAGCAAGTAACCGCTTTATTATGTCACCTCCATATGTGTTAGTCATAAAATTTTGGCGGAAAAACCCATAAAATTGCTCACATAAGCTGAAAACGTTTTTCACCTTTATCTCTGATTCCATTGCGTGAGCAACCACAAGATGGAGTTGGTGATTATAGTAGTGCACGTACGGAATTCGACGGCCCAAAGTGTCTTGCAATATTTTCTGGACACCTTCCTTTCCACCGCTCATTACACTGGCTCCGTCATAACATTGACTCAAAATTCGAGCGGGGTCCAGCTGCTGAGCCTGAAGCTCTGTAAGTAGCGAACGTGTCAGGTTTTAAGCATCTAACTCACTAGCCTTGATCATTAAAATCATGTGCTCTATTGCCTTTCCACCACGCACATAGCGAATGACAATCGACAGATCCTCGACATTGCACTCATCTCGAATTTCGTCGCACTTGATCGAATACCAGTTAAGGTCAGAATCTTTGCATTGTTCGACAATTAAAACTTATACCACCTCTGCCATCAGTTTGATTACCTCGTTACTTCAATAACTAAAAATACTAAGCTATAACATGTATAAATTTCATTTCATTACGATAATGTTGAGTATAATTTTTCGGTGTTTACAACTAAGGTGAAAACGAGCATTTCATTGTTGTTATAACATAAACACTTTTAGATGAGAGCGCAAAACTTTTTAATTTGACGATAATAACATTTTAGTTTGACGATGATAACATCTTGTTTTTTTAGATTTGCTCTTCTCTAACATATCTATATTTGATTAAATTAGAAGATAGCGCAGTATATTCAGTAAGCGTTTGAAGTTAGACGGCATTGAGATAAAAAAAAACTGTGGTGCTCGCAAAGCCACAATATAACTGAAACCTCTTTGGTCCCCGTTTTTAGAGCATTGACCATTGCTGCTCTAGATGTATGACAACTTCTTCCGATTATTAAATTGCTAAATCTCTTAAAATATAGGTCATGTAGTAATATTGTAAATTTTTTTTCTTTCCTTATAAACTCTGATAATATTTAAAAAGGAGTCTTTTTATTTTTGAAAATTGTATGCGATTGCCTATTTTAAAGTCGCTATTGAGATCAATTACCGACAATATTTTCTAAAAGTTCCTATCATTAACAACCATGGTTGCTTTCTGTTTCGCTGAAAACAAGCGTTTTGACCACGCCTCCGACATCTTGTGATAATTATATCTTCATCCAATTCAACTACAGTTGGAAACGTAATTAAAATAAAATAAAATAAAATAAAAAAGTTTATAGCAAAAACTGTGCGAGTGCAATTCTGTGCAAATCGTTCATATATACTTTAATAAACCAAAAAATTGCTTACTATTTGAAATACCCATGTGGTTTAAAGCCACAAACAGTTTTTCTTTGTCTTTTGAGCTTATGAGTAGTTTAGTTGGCTGAATTTCAGTATACGCTAAATTAAAATATCTAAGTTAGAAATAATATGTGACACTGAAAAATTTATTTTAAGCAGAATAAATTGAAGTTAACCTTTTTTAAAAACATTGGTTCCAGATATTTCAGAAATGTCAGACATCATGTAAATTACGCTGTTCTCTTCGCAATAGTAGGAAATTCCAATTGTATTGTCCATCCAAGTTACAGACATGAAACGCTTTAAAAATTTTTGAAATAATAATAATAATAATAATAATAATAATAATAATAATAATAATAATAATAATAATAATAATAATAATAATAATAATAATAATAATAATAATAATAATAATAATAATAATAATAATAATGTTTGACAATATTTAGAGTGGCGTAAATCCTAAAGGACTTCAAGGCCACTGAAGGGTTCTTTGCAGAGGCAGCCATTTATAGGCGCCTACCCCTTTAGCAATGCGAGTGAACTCCTTGCTTAAGGGAGTTACGCTGATGAAGCCGGTGAGGCTTGAACTGCCGACCTAATGATCAACAGGCGAACGCTCTACCGCTCTGCCACCAGCGCATATTAATATTTACACTACACCATAAGATCCCAACGCTGGTAAAACCGCACCTATTGGGTTATAAATTTTTTGGCGGCCCATTGGTGAGAGCGCTTGAATTTAGGCAAAGCGGACAAGCTGATTTGATTCCTTCCAGAGCCGTCTGTTTTTTGGCAGAAACCAGTTTTCTAGCCACCCCCTCTAATTTTTTAAACCATTTCTTTTGTGCAAAACTGATTTAAATCAAATTTTTTTTAAATTTTGTATTATTAGACTGACGGTCCGTTTCGACATGGTCTTACATCTTCAACCTTTCTATTTATCTTCTATTTATCTTCTGCTTCTACCACATTCGACAACTCCGATCTATTCATCGGTCACTCAATGTTGAGTTTTCCCGTGCTCTAATAAGGGCTCTAATCTTGTCTCGTCTTGATTATTGCAATGGGATTTTTGGTGGAGCCCCGAAGTGCATCCTTAACCCGTTATCTGGTGTGCTACGAGCAGCTCCTTGTCTGGTGCTACGACTTCCCCATACGAGCATGGTGACTGAACGGATGCGTACGGAACTCCACTGGCTCGATGTTCCAACGCGAATAGTATTCAAACTTTGCCTGCTCGCTTACCGATGTCTCCATGGGTCCGCTCCGACATACTTATCATTCCTCATCACACCTGTGAGCGCCATCCCTGGGCGCTCGCACCTTTGGTCTGCGCTATCCGGCACTCTACATGTACCGAGGACACAAACACGAACGATTGGTCCACGGGCCTTCGAAGTGTCGGTCCCAATAGCGTGGAACACCCTTCCTGCCGATCTACGTGATTTCAACATCAGCCTCTTGGACTTCCGCAAAAAACTGAAAAGACATCTTTTTAAATAACTGTAGCTTGTTTTTGCATGTTTTGACTTGATTTTGTGTCTTTTTAGTTAAAAAGCTGTAATAATAGTAATAGTAATAATAATAATAATAACAATAATAATAATAATAATAATAATAATAATAATAATAATAATAATAATAATAATTATAATATAATTATTATATTATTATATATATATAATAATAATAATAATTATAATAATAATTATAATATAATTATTATATTATATATATATAATTATTATTATTATTATTATTATTTTTATTATTATTATTATTATTATTATTATTATTATTATTATTATTATTATTATTATTATTATTATTATTATTATTATTAAACAGTTGATAACGCAACATATGTCAGTCAAATTACATTAAGTAAAAATGACGAAATCGCAATTGCGGAAATGGCGTCGATTGAATAGGTGTCGATTGAATTTTTCTGCCAAGAGGTCGTAGCTTTTGGAAGTTTAACCTTGTCAGCATAATGCCTTGAAAAAAGCATCCCCTGGATCTGTCTTGATCTGCACCGTAGCGAGGCCTTAATTGTTCCACATGACGTTTCCATGTTGAACCATTTGGAACAATGTGTACTAAAACATTTCGTGCTTCTAATACACGTTGGACATGGACTCCTAAATAAAAGCTATCTGGACACAAACCTGAATGGGTGAGAACCTAATGAGTCGACTACATGAGGCGATTGTGTACAAGCATGCGAATGTAGCATACTAGCATGCATCGACGTATACTAGCTTATAAGCTGTGAGCCGCTTCATCTCGTTGTTTATTATTTCATTGCCTCGGGTCGTCGAATGGTTTTATTTTGACAAAGATTATATTCTGATTCCAGAATTGAGATTTTTTGGATTTATTCAGCAATTCAGTTTATTTACTACTACAAATTTTGTCATTGTTAACATTATATTCAGCATTTGGATACAAAACTAGCCACGGTAAAAACTAACAAGTCAACGCTCGTATTACTTTTCATCATTTCACTCTTTTCTGCGTGATGAAGTTCATTAAAAGAAATGGAACCGTGCCAATCCAAGAATAATATAGAGTGTTAGCTCATTTCAGAAGTTGTTTTCTTCATTTCATTATACACTATATCATTGAAGATATGAATTCATGAAGACACTCCAACATGAATTTTTATCGGCTAAGAAAGTATATTTCAACTCAACTAAAGAAGAGATAAATTTAACCATTTCAGTTGAAAACACAACATTCACCTGGCAATGTTATGTCAATCAACTCATGGGGACAAACTGAAGATTAATATAATTGATCCTGTGAACAAAAACCATCTTCCTCATTTTCTACCAGGGGTATGACTTAAAAAATATTTACAACAATTTTCAGTCAAAAATTGTTGTGTCTAGAATTTTAAAGAAGCCTGCATCATGGTTCCAGAGCAGACTTTAGTGCAGTTCAACCATGAAGCACTTGGTGACAGAAATTCTAGCATCGATTTTTCTTGCTATTCAACACATGTTTATTTATCGTTTAACTATAAGTTCTCTTCATGACCGCCAGAGACTCAGATCATCATCGACAAGAACAACTGTTTGTGCTGGTTTTGTGACGCTCAGTACTTGACGACAAAAATTTTAGCATCATCTGGCCCAGAGCTTAGAATGACCTTTCGTTTTCTGTTCCATCGAGATCATCGGGCCAAAAATTGTAAAGCAAGATGCAATAAAAGTTCAGACTCGATTTTTCTAGCTATTCGACACACATGTTTTTTTATCATTTACCTATCAGTTTTCTTTATGACTGCCAGAGACTTAGATCATCATCGACAACAACTGTTTGTGCTGGTTTTGTAACGCTCAGCACTTGACGACAGAAATTTTAGCATCATCGGCCAAAAACTTAGAATGACCTTTCGTTTTCTGTTCCATCAGGATCATCTTAAATGAAGTTTATAAGACTGATTAATTATTGGCTTGGTCAGCTTCAGTCTGATAATTTATAGTCTCGTTTTGGATAGTTTTATCAAATTTCAGAAGCAACTATTATACTTCAATGCACCAGGTACTGGAGAGCGATAGAAAGATTCGAGCTGTGTCCTTAAGTTTTCTAAATTTTTGTTTTATGACAACATTATCTTTAAAGAAGATACAATGTCAATTTTAGTTTCCAAAGAGCAATACAACACAACAAATTTTATAGTTTAAAAACTTTTCATGGATGGACATTTGTTAGCTGGTGAAGCTCGTTTAATATTATATCATGGGCAAAAAACATGGTATGGGAGCATTGATTTACCAACAAAATCACATCGTTTGCAAGCCTTTCCACATTTTAATCAAAATATAAGTGGAGGAAACAACAAGAGAAGCAAACAAGAATAATAGAGCTAAAGAAGAAAAATAGATAAACTAATAAATTGCACTTGACAACATTTTAGCTCAGATTATTTTGTGTTTTAAAATAAACTATTTGAGTGTTAATTGTCAAATAATAAATGTTTTATTTATGTGTTTCAGTTGTTCAAGTGTAAAATAATAAAAGTAGTCAAAGTTTTTATAACATGTAGCTCTCTCAAACAGCCAAGCGTAACGCGATACAATCGCCCCATGTGGTAGATAACGCCGTGGCAGATTTGTGTCCAGATAGCTTTTATTTAGGAGTCCATGCGCTGGACTACAGCGGGAATACATCTTGCAGTTCGGCTTTGAATAGGACCGCTGTACTGTACATAACATGGAGAACTGTCAATGTATTTCAGATCTTTACAACCTGGATCTAATAATAATATATCTGTATTGAGCAATGTGTTGAGCAGATGGTAACAAAGTGTTCACTTTTGCTCAAATCTGTTTTTCGTTCAACAGCTCACTTAGAGAATAGCTTGACTGCAAGGGTGTTTTTCGGTACTGGGTCAGACACTCTTGTAGGGCTTGTTAGAATAGAAGCTGAAATTTTCTTAATATATTTTTGAAAGTTTATACAAATCTTTCTGCTTGGCCACTTGAAGCTGGATGATATGGAGCACCAGTGAGATGTAGAATTTCTCTTACTATAAGCCAGTCTAAGCCTGAAAATCTTTTGAGACTAATGCAGGAGCATAATCAGAAACAATTGTATGAGAATAACCAAAATGTGCAAAATTTTCTTCCAGTAAATTTATTGTGGCTTTGCTGTCACCTTTGAAGTTTGATGAATGCTTGGATATTTAAAAAAACTGTCTACCGCAATCAACCAATTAGTCCCATAGAAATTCATGGCATAATCAATATTTTTATTTATTTATTTTTTTATTTGTAAAGCGCCAAAGCAAAAAACACGACTGAGGCGCTGAAGAAAAAATGTAAACAAATTCTAAAGTAGGAACGAAAACATAAAACATAAACATAAAAATAAACATGAAACATTAACATAAAGAAAAAAACCAATAGTGATAACAATAACAAGTAAAGATACAAAATAAATTTTTTAAACAAATGCTTTTGAGTTGAGCCGTTTATATCTCGATAATTCAGGCGCTTGCTCTCCCGTTCTCGCTCACACTTGCTCTCCCATTCCCGTTTTCGCTCGCGCTCATTTTCTCTTTTTAATTCTTTCATAACTTCTTTTAGCCCATAAAACGTAAAATAGATTTGCTAAAACTGGCTAAAACTTGCTTGAAGCCTTCAAACGTTGTTACGTAAACTAAATTTGAATTTTATTACGCAAATACCGATTTGAATTTTATTACGCGTTCATACATGAAAAAACTCGTCACCTTAGCAACCGAAACTATTTAACTATTAAAAAAAAATAACCAAGATTCAGTAAATAAGTCCGCGGCGACGCGTTTCAATATACGTTCCCAGGGCCCGCAGCAACTTTAGCAAAGATTTACCAACCAAACCGCGTGCTCCGACTTCAGCAGCAAAAAGCTCAGCTCTTGAGCCATTTGCTTCCAAATCCATCACCAATTCTCTGTATTTTTCTAATTTCATGATGTTACTGGCCTCCATGATCCTTTCCCAAGGCACTGTCAACTCGATGAGAAGAAATGTCTTGGCCAGACTCGAAAAAACAACTATGTTTGGCCTTTTTCCACTTTCCTTTATTGAAACTGGGAAGCACTTTTCCGTTTTCAGATTGGCAGAGACCCTCCAGTCGTTCGCCGCATGGAAAACATTCTCTCCTTCCGTGAGGGTTCTCTTTGGGCTATTTAGCTGCGGCAATCCCTCTCTCAAAAAATAAATCCTCCTCCTAGGTTTCACCTCCATTGAGTTGGCTTTTCGGCAGGCCTCTTTTACAAATCCCAGCAGCTTTTGGAGAACAAGGTTGTGGCGCCACGTATATCTACCATGAGAAAGGGAATAGGAACAGGAGGAAAGAATATGAATCAATGACTGCGACTGACCGCAGAGCTGACACTCGTCGTTCTCAATTAATTTCCATTTCTTTAAATTGCTGGCTGTTGGCAGCTGATCATACATCGATCTAATGAGGAACGATAGCCGCACTGGAGCATAGCGCCATATATCTTCCCATGACAGAGACCGCTGAACTGACTCCTCCCATCTGATCCAGTCGCCTTGCTGTGACAATTGTGCGCTCTTCACAACTCTCTCGCTTTCTATCGCTTGCTTTCTGTCCTGAACAATCAAGTCTGATCTTTCCTGAGCGTTTGCCTTGGACCACCAGAGATGGTGGTTCCATCCAACACCATGCCGCCCCAACTGAACTGCTCCGGTCCTTTCAGTCCACTGGAGAAAAACCGTGGCATTCTCTATTTCAACTCTAGCATTCCATTTGGTTCCTAAAATTAGAGTTTGTTTTACCTCAGCGACTCTCTGATCCGTTGAATTATCGAGCATCATCTGAGTTCTCAGTTTGCTGATCTTGAAATCTTCAACAAAAGACAGCAATGGAAGTCTCAGCTTGGTTGTTTTGCCGTAGATAGCCACAGACGTCAATCCCGGAGGCAGACCCAACCATTGACGTGTAAAACGAGCTATCTTTCTTTCTAGTTTCTCCACAACCTGCAGACCAATTTCATAGACTGTATGTATTTCATGTATGTGTGTATGTATGCATGCATGTATGTATGTGCGTATATATGTGTGTATGTATGTATGTGTATGTGCATGTATGTGTGTCTGTGTGTGTTCATGTATGTATGTATGTATGTATGTATGTATGTATGTATGTATGTATGTATGTATGTATGTATGTATGTATGTATGTATGTATGTATGTATGTATGTATGTATGTATGTATGTATGTATGTAGAATCGGATCTAGGGGAGTCAACTGAGAGCAAAAGAATGAGCGGGAAAGCGACAGGGAACGGATAACGACCGGGAGCGGGAGCGCAAGCAGGAAGGAAACGAGAGCAAAAAAGAAACGCATTAGGTAAACCTCTAAAAACCCCGGGCAACGCCGGGTGTCCCCGCTAGTTACGTAATAAAATTCAAATTTAGTTTACGTAACAAGTAACAACGATTGAAAGCTTCAAGCAGGTTTCAGCCAGTTTTAGCAAATCTATTTTACGTTTTATGGGCTAAAAGAAGTTAGGAAAGAATTAAAAAGAGAAAATGAGCGCGAGCGAGAACGGATATGGGAGAGCAAGCGCATGAATTATCGAGATATAAACGGCTCAACTCAAAAGCATTTCTTTAAAAAATGTGTTTTTTATCTTTACTTTGTTGTTTATTTTACGTCCTTATCCGACTGTAGTCGATTTGGACGACGTTATCTCCACAGACGTTCACATATTGTAGAGAGGATGGCATGTATCGGAATTTTCATTTAAGTTTCCAAATGTTGTCAGAGATGACTAACAAGTGTAGATTTCAACCAATCAGGAGAGATTCTCAAATTGTGACACAGAAAATCCTGGAAATTTATCATTGAAGTTTCTAAATGTTGTCAGAGATGACTAACTAGTGTAGATTTCAGCCAATCAGGAACGATTCTCAAATTGTAACACAGAAGACGAAGTGTTGATTTCAGCCAATCAGGGGAGATACTCAAATTGTGACACAGATTTTGACACCTTTTTATTTTCACAGTATTTCTCATTAGCTGACCTGTTAAATAGTTTTGATTGACATCTGTAGGCGTGGTTAGAGCAATCTTTTCCAGTGAGATCATCATCATCACTTTTTTCCAAGTTGGAGATTTGGCTCTTTTTTCTTGATCCACGAATAGATTATGTTGTTGGCTGCTTTGTTGTTGAGAATCGTCTTGAGATTTGACTGTTTTCCTTGACTTTTACAGCAGTTTTCTAACGACTTCTGGAGAGGCAGTCTTGCTGGACATTGCATTAGAAAATGCTCGACGGTTTCGTTGACATCATCGCCACATCTTTCGCAGATTCCAGACTCTCGGATGCCCATTTTATGCATTTCGTAGTTTAGAGTTGTTCTCCCAAGTCTTCCCAGAACAATCTCTTTTTCTCTCAACCCTGTATTTATGAATTGTGCATGTCTGGACACGTTTGGACATATCCGTCGATATAAATCACTGTTGAGCCCTCTAGACCATTGTTCCTGCCACTTGATGAGACTTTCATTTTTGACAAAGTTCTTTATGTCAGCCAATTCGACATGGGTCCTCAGTTGGACTTCGGGAGATGAGATGGCACTTGTTGCAAGTCTATCAGCTTTTTCGTTACCAGGAATGCCCACGTGGCTAGGAACCCAAACTATGGAACAGTCTATTCCTTTTCTGCTGCATTCTGTCACTCGATTGAAGACTTATCTTTACTTGTTGAACAGTTTATTTATATATAACAAAGCACTGCTGCCCACAGCTGCGTGTAAGCCTACTATACGTACAAGTAAAGATACAAAATAAATTTTTTAAACAAATGCTTTTGAGTTGAGCCGTTTATATCTCGATAATTCAGGCGCTTGCTCTCCCGTTCTCGCTCACACTTGCTCTCCCATTCCCGTTCTCGCTCGCGCTCATTTTCTCTTTTTAATTCTTTCATAACTTCTTTTAGCCCATAAAACGTAAAATAGATTTGCTAAAACTGGCTAAAACTTGCTTGAAGCCTTCAAACGTTGTTACGTAAACTAAATTTGAATTTTATTACGCAAATACCGATTTGAATTTTATTACGCGTTCATACATGAAAAAACTTGTCACCTTAGCAACCGAAACTATTTAACTATTAAAAAAAAATAACCAAGATTCAGTAAATAACGTATTCGGTTGAATTTTAGTTGTGAATATGTATTTATATTAAATTGTTAATAAATAAAATAAAAAAGTTTATAAATTTTTCGTTAACATTTAATTCATATAAGGAAAAAATCGTAACCTTAGCAACCGAAACTATTCGGCTTGATAAATAACCAAGATTTAGTAAATAACGTATTTGGTTGAATTTTAGCTGTAATTATTATTAATAAATAAAATAACAAAGAAAGTCTAAATTTTTCGTTAACATTTATTTAAATATAAGTCCGCGGCGACGCGTTTCAATATACGTTTCGTTACGCATTGTATATTCTTCGAAATAAGGCGATCCCGGCCGAATTTTTCAAAACCCTTTTTTAAGAGCACCTGTCCTAAAACTAAAAGATACCTAAAAAAACTTCTAAAAGATATGTCCCAAATTCCATTACAATCCGTTTAGTGGTTTTTGCGATTTCGTGATGAGTCAGCCAGTCAGTCAGTGGTATTTGAGTTATATAAAAAAGTAATTAGTTCGATTTGCACCGTAGCATCAGAAGTTTCCTGAAAGAAAAGAGAGAAGAAGCTGTCCTTTCTAGTGTAGGTAGTTTGTTCTAGATGGTCGGAGCTGCGTGTCTGAAACCTCTAGACGAAAAAATAGAGCTGAATCTGGAACATTTCAATGCTTTTCTCGTGGATCTCAGATTGACTTCATGGTCTTGTGAATGAAGGAAATGGTAGAGATATGGCGGAAATGACAGATTTAAGACATTGTAGGTGAGAGTTGCAATTTGAGATTGATTCTGGAGAGAATAGGTGAAGGAACAGATCCGGAACCTGGGCCGGGAGAGCCTCCCATGGTTAAGCGTGTAGTAGTATTGATGAGGCGCTGTAACTTCTTTAAAGAATATGAAAGAACGCCGTAAAGAAGGGAGTTACAGCAGTCTATTTTTGAAAAAAATCAGGCAACGGCTTAACCGATTTTTATGAAATTTTTTGTGTAAGTCTGAAAGCAGGTCCATATCTATATGGGATATTTTTTAGAATATTTTTTAAAGTATATTCTGTCGGGATTACGATTTTCTGTTTGCGCTATCTATGCGGCATGGCGATAGGTAAAAGTAAATATAGTGTTCGTGGCCATTGGTAATTCGATTTAAAACGTCGAACGAACACAGCTTTAAACATGCGTTAGTGAGATAAATATTTTAAGATTGTTTTTTTTTTCAGATATGACAGACTTTTTATTATATTTCAAGCTTCGGTAATCTTTCTCATAAGCGGCCCGCTGTTTGAAAGCGTAATACACTCTCGGCTATAATTAGCTATAAACACGATGAAAAGTGATAATTAAGGGTAGGGTTAGGATTAGGGTTAGGGTTAAGGTTGTAACAAAATAGGACTATTATATTGGAAGATTATGTGAAAGATAATCCAACCTTCGTGGTTCTCGGTAATTTCATTTTATTAATTGGTTTATTATTATTAATACTATTATATTCGGTGCGTGCAATATTTTGTAGAGTTATTATGCGTATCATCGAAACGGTTGAACTGATTTGTATGCACTTTTTTGTGTACATTTGGTAGGTCTGAGAATAGGGTGTAATCTATTTAGTATTTTTATTAGAAAAAATAGTTTACCAATTTTAATCAATTAGCAAGAAAGTATTCAATTTTACCAATTTTTAAATTGTGTTTTTTCAGACAGACTTGAAATCATCGGCACTGTGTGAAAAAGTACATCTAAAAGTAAACATTCGTGCCCAAATGCTTAAAGATCCATCTGCCGACACATTTTCAAAACAATTGTTAGATATCGGTGATGGAAAAGTTGCTGTCCATGCATAAAATTGCCAACCGATTTTTGCACAATCATTAATTCGCAAAAGTCTCTCATTGACAGCATATTTCCCGATGTACACACACAATACATGAATCATGATTGGCTGGCAGAAAGAGTCATTTTGGCTGCATAAAATGTGGATGTCAATGATTTGAATTTCATAATACAACATTGTTGCCAGGCGAATTAGTGTCATACAAATCTATCGATACAGTTTGCGATGCCAGCAAAGCTGTAAATAATCCAACAGAGTTTTGAACTCATTGGATTTGCCAGGCACGTCACCGCATCATCTACAACTTAAAGTTGGATCTCCGGTTATTCTAGTTCGAAATTTGAACCCACCCCGACTGTGTATATATGTATATGTATCAGTGATGGGTAGTTACTAACTATAAATAGTTAACTACTAGTTATTAACTACTCTACAGTAGTTAAGAAATTGTTAAAAACTACTTTTTGTTAAACTAGTTAACAACTAGTAGTTAACTACTTTTTAAAATAGTTATTAACTACAGTAGTTAACTATTTTTTTAACTACTTTATTTTTTTGGTGGCTGAAAATTACTCTATAGATGATGAAACTGAAGTGGAATAGCCAGTTTATGACATGTATGTAATTAATGAAAATCTAGTGGTGAAAGTATATTAGATTTGCTAGAAAGTGAGCAAGATAATATTGATAATTCTGCTGATGTGCTTCTTTTAACTCCTCATAAACACTGTGGTAATCTACATACATAATTACCTATGTCTGTATGTATGTATGTATGTATGTATGTATGTATGTATGTATGTATGTATGTATGTATGTATGTATGTTAGCAATTTTGCCTAACGCAGAGGCTGGGTGGTCAGTAGTCAGTGAAATTAGTGCGCGCAGGTGTGTAATCAAAGTTATTACGCAATTATACACTATCAGTCCCAAATATCCAAAACGTTTTTCCCAAGGATATCCTTGGTTTTTCCTAAGCTTTTATGCAAGAAGTTATCTGATTGCATGTAATAAAGGTTTTTACGCAATTGTACACTGTCGGTACTAAAGATCCAAAAAGTTCTTCCTAAGCTTATTATGCAAGAGGTTATCTGATTGCATCAAACATAATGCTGGATTTAAAATGTAAAATAAAACATTGCTAGATGTTGAAACTGTTTTACGAAGGTTCGCATAAAAATTAGTGATTTTAATTGGCTTAAACCAGGTCTGATCCAAAGCATTGAACATTTTTTTGATATTGCTGAGCAGGTAAAGCATCCGCATTTAAAAATGATAGAGAAGAAAACGTTCTTTATTTAATATCTGATAGTTCGATAAAAACCACAAAAATGATCATTTCTGACAGGCTACTTCTAGTCATACCTTAAATTTTGTGACAAGTGTTGGTGCATTGAAAGTAAGGGATAATTTGAAATACAAAAAACTTTATGATAGATCAATGGCAAATGTTGTACATTTATAAAGCCAAATGTTACACGGCGGTGCTCAAAATTCTATTCGGTTGAAAGGATTGTTAATCCAGTTTTCAATAATGTTTGTGATTGTCAGAAAAAGTTAGGCCAAGCTGCATTTAAAGAGATTGAGTTTAACTTTTTGAAATCGTTCATTCAGATTATAAAACCAATAGTCACCGCAATGGATATCTTCCAATGTGAAAAGTCATACATTGGTCACATTATTCAAACCATCATAGGATTTAAAAAATAACATCATGTTCAGATAAAACAATCAATGCTCTTTTACAAGCACTATCTCAAGGTATAGAAAAACGATTTGGTCCTGTTTTGGAAAATGAAGAATATCTTCTAGCAACAGCAATAATTTTCCAATTTAAATTGAATTTTTTGAACAAAGAAAATTTTTTGGCATACATAAATGAAATGAACGAAGAGCTTGAAAAATCAGGTTTATTTAACTTGTATTTAATTGCAAATGTTAAAAGTTTTTTTTTTTAATGTTAAAAAGTAGTTAACTACTAGTTAACTACTAGGCAGTAGTTAAGAGGTAGTTAATAACTACTGCTGTTAAAAGTAGTTAGGAAATAGTTAATAACTACTTTTTTATGAGTAGTTAAATATAGTAGTTAACTACTTTTAAAGTAGTTAAAACCCATCACTGATATGTATATGTATAGGCACTTTTGGCCCGGAAGGTTTTTTGGCCCCCTGAGCCGGAGGATCGGAGAAGGAGTCCAAAACTTCTTAACTTTTTCCCCTTCTTAACCTTCAAGGCCAAAAGTTCCTACGTACGACCTTCGAAGGTAATTGCGTAATGAAATTCAAATTTTGTTTACGTAACAACGTTTGAAGGCTTCGAGCAACTTTTAGCAAATCTATTTTACGTTTTATGGGCTAAAATAAGTTATGAAAGAGTGTAAACAAAAAAATGAGCGCGAGCGGGAACGGAAACGGGAGAGCAAGCGGGAACGGAAACGGAAAGAAAGCCGGAACGGAAACGGGAGAGCAAGCGGGGAAGGAAACGGGAGCAAGAGAGAAAAATGATAAAAAAATCTCTGAACACCACGAGCAACAGAATAAATAAATCACCGAAGTAGTACATTGCCGGGTTTTCCCAATATCAGCCATTAAAGTTTGGAGATTTTTCACTATCACCCAAAATATGTTGTTTTTTTGTAGGCTGTTTTTTCGAAACTATCCATTTATTACTGTGTTTTTCGTAGGCGGTTTTTTCACTACCACTCAATAAATTTTGTTTTTTTCGTAGGCTGTTTTTCCCGATCACATCCAATAAGTATTGCGTTTTTTGCATTCGGTTTTTTCACTATCACACAATAAATGTGGTTTATTTCGTTGGATATTTTTTCCAATATCGTCCATTTAAGGTTTTTTTTGTAGGCAGTTTTTCCAAAATCATCCAATCAATTAGAAGATCATTCCAAACCGTTTTGAAATGAAAACTCATCTTCTACTGGCTGAAATAGTCACATGCTTCGATTGCAAAGCGTGCGTGAAGTTATTACTATATAAGCGCATTGGTTTTGTTTTTGAGCTTAGAGTGCTATTTGAGTGCGACTACCTTACTATTAATATGTAAAAACTCACACGCTTCGCGCGCGAAGCGTGCGTTAAGTGCTGGTTCCCTATTATAAAAGCGCAATGATGTAATATGTATTATGTATGTCACCCGATTAGCATCTGCAGGTATGAAAAAACTCACGTTTATAGATTATGATATGTTGAACACGGTTTGTCAGGGCACTTTTTTGCTAAAATGTTTAAATAAAAAGTTATTAGCCGTGAAAGTTTAACGCTATGCGGATATATATAATGCATCGTACGTCATCTTTCAATATAAACAAGTTGAAAATAAATAAATCACCGGCGGGTTTTCACAATTTTAAACAAGTTGTAAATTAGTATTAACGACAATTTACTATTTTGCAATTATTATTCCTCTTAATTTAGTTATTAATAATATTACTATTAAGGAAGATTAACTATTTTGCTAATATTATTCATATTAATGAAAAGTTCGACGCTTTGCGGATATATTTAATGAAATTATTATTAACGACTTTTTCTATTTTGTAATTATTATTCCTCTTATTTTAATTATTAATATTATTATTACTTAAGAAAATTAACTAATTTGCTAAAATTATTCCTATTATTGGAAAGTTCGACGCTTTGCGGATATATTTTGAGCATACGTCATAACTCAATATAAACAAGTTGAAAATAAATAAATCACCGGCGGGTTTTCCCAATATCAGCCATTGAAGGTTCGGTTTTTTTGTAGGCGGGTTTTTTCATTATCAGCCATTAAAGGTTGGGTTTTTTCGTAGGATGTTTTTCCAATATTGCCCAATAAAAGTTTTTTTTTCGTAGGAGTTTTTTTTCTATATTAGACGTTACAGTTTTTTTTCGTAGGCTATTTTTCTGATACCATTCAATAAAATATTGTGTTTTTCGTAGGTTGTTATGTCCAAAAACATCCAATATAGGTTTTTTTTGTAGGCGGCTTTTTCACTATCACCTAATAAATATGGGGTTTTTCGTAGGCTGTTTTTTCCAATATCACCCATTAAAGGTTTTTTTTGTAGGCAGATTTTCTAAAATCATGCAATCAAAGAGAAGACCATTCCAAAACGTGTTCAAGTAAAAAATCCTCAGCTACTGGCTAAAATAGTCACACGCTTCGCTTGCCAAGCGTGCTTAAAGTTATTACTATAATAGCGCATAGGTGTTGTTTTTGAGGCAGTGATATTCAAGTTAACTGTAACACTAACTGAAATCAGAAAATAATAGAAAAATAATGGTCAGTTAAGTGTAATAGTAATAGTAACTGAAATACGGCGAATAACTCTAACTGTAATGGTAACTGAATAATAAATTCAGTTAAATAATACAAAAATAATTAATAACTGAAAAATATTTTTAATGTAATTTTTTTCTAAATAAATTAATTATTAGAATTATTTTTTATATAAAGATAAAAATCGAGTTCTTTGGTGTTACCTAACAAATAGTATATATGGTGCTGTTTAGTTATTCGCGGACTTTTGTTATTATTGATAGTTGATAGTGCTGTTGCAATCGTCTTCTGATGAATTGTGCCAACCTCCTTTAAAAAGATTTAAGAGGCTTGCCCAAGAAATTGAAGCTTCCAGTTCTACGAGCAAGCAATCTAGGCAAGGAAGTTCTGTTGAGAAAGAACTTAATGCTTATCTTGGGGCTTCAAAAAGATTAGCTGCTAATCAAACTGGATTAAGTTTCTGGACAGCCTCAGAGACAGTGTATCCTCTAATAGCGGCTTTCGCTAAAGACCCAGGGCAGTAACCAGGAATTTGGGAGTGGGGGGGGGCCCAAGAATTTTTAGGGGGGCACTGTATAATTTTTTTTACATAAGTTGCGCGTGCCAGTGATTTGACCCTCAAAATGAGCTTTACGCAAAAAAACAGGTTCAGCGATTGAAATTTGAATCTTATTCTACCAAATTGAATTGAATTTGAAATAAAACAAATGCTGAAGATAAAATGTCAATCTTGAACGCTGAGAAAGAAAGTGACGAGAACGCAAACAAACAACAATGAAATTTATGTTAATGTGTAGTAGAGTGTTCCTGCATGCGGTCACTGCATCCGGTCACTATGGTAAGTCTCTTCTATTAGCATCTCTCTTTTCCTCTTTCTGTGAGCGGTGATATTCTCTAGCCATTAACTTATTTAGCATATCTCATTCCTTCTCAACGTGAGCTGCCTATTCTGCTAGGCTCATAAGGTCTTTAACAGTACTCTCTCCCTCTATATGTTAGTAGCCTAGCCTCTTTACAGTCTCTCTTTCATTTTCTACTGGACAGCTTATTTTGCTGGTTCTTTAACTTTTCAGCATCTCTCTTTTTCTTGCCCTTTCAGTAGCTCTTTCTCTTGTATTATTATTAGAGAAATTGTGCGGTTTTATATTAACTGGACAGCAATACAAAAAACTGGGGGGGGAGCCTTAATGAGCTGGGGGCCTAAACAAAACTGGGAGGGCCTAAGCCCCCCCCCCGGCCCCATAGCTGGTTATGGCCCTGGAAAGACCTTATCTCTGCACCTGCTTCAGAAGCATATGTGGAGCGCATCTTCTCGGTTTGCAGTGATATGACTGCAGGAAAAAGAAACAGGCTCTCCAAGAATCTAGAAACTCGTGTTTTTTGAAAATGAACTCGAAGTTTTACCATTTTGTAAATAAATAAATAAATAAAAAAATTTTTTTGGCTGTGTATAGAATCTACAGTTAACTGTAACTTTAACTTAAAAATAAATAAGTGTAATAGTAACTGAAAAATATTTGTGGAAAAATAACTTTAACTGAAACTGAAAAATGTTGTAACTTTAACTGTAACTGTAACTGAAAAGTTGTAACTGAAATATCACTGTTTTGAGGTTAGAGTGCGATTTGAGTGCGACTACTTTTACTATTAATATGTAAAAATTCACACGCTTCGCGCGCGAAGCGTGGGTCAAGTGCTGGTTCCCTAACATAAAAGCGCAATGATGCATGTATTATTTATGTATTATGTATTATGTCACCCGATTAGCATCTGCAGGTCTGAAAAAACTCACGTTGATAGATTATCAGACGCTGAACAAGGTTTGTTAGGGCACTTTTCAATTAACATGTTTAAATAAAAAGTTATTAGGCGCGAAAGTTTAACGCTTTGCGAATATATATAATGCATAGTACGTCATATTTCAATATAACAAGTTGAAAATAAAGAAATCTTCGAAGTAGAAAGCCGGCGGGTTTACCCCAATTATAATTATATAAAAATATAAATTATTCCAATATTTTAAAATAGTCACACGCTTCGTTTGCTAAGCGTGTGTAAAGTTATTACTATAATAGCGCATTGGTGTAGTTTTTGAGCTTAGAGTGCGATTTGAGTGCGACTACTTTTACTATTAATATATCACCCATTAAAGGTTTTTTTTGTAGGCAGATTTTCTAAAATCATCCAATCAAAGAGAAGACCATTCCTAAACATTTTCAAGTGAAAAGTCATCAACTACTGGCTAAAATAGTCACACGCTTCGTTTGTTAAGCGTGCGTAAAGTTATTACTATAGTAGCACATTGGTATTGTTTTTGAGCTTAGAATGCGATTTGAGTGCGACTACTTTTACTATTAATATGTAAAAACTCCCACGCTTCGAGCGCGAAGCGTGCGTCAAGTGCTGGTTCCTAACATAAAAGCGCAATGATGTATTATGTATTATGTATGTCACACGATTACCATCTGCAGGTCTGAAAAAACTCACGTTGATAGATTATGAGACGCTGAACACGGTTTGTTAGGGCACTTTTTTGGTAAAATGTTTAAATAAAAAGTTATTAGCCGCGAAAGTTTAACGCTTTGCGGATATATATAATGCATCGTACGTCATCGCTGAATATAAACGAGTTGATGTTATATCTTTATTGTTCTAATTAAATGGTAATAATATAATCTACCTTAGTGGTTGCTAAACACTTACTAGATCTTTCTGATTATAATTCTTAATATAAATTTGTTTGTTCATGATATGATTAAGAAGGAAATAGAATAAAAGCTCATATATATATATATATATATATATATATATATATATATATATATATATATATACATACATACATATTTATACAAACATATATATATAACACCTCCCCCTCTTTATAGAAAATCATATGATTTCCTACTGGGTCCAGTACTATCCGTTTTGGAGGGTTGCAATAACGTTTAGGTCTTGCCTCCGGTTCTATTCCTGTTGGAATGTGTGACAATTCCTCCAGATTGGCTTCATTATCTATATGGCTCGGAACATGGTCTCCTTGTCTATTATCTCCATCCTCATTCTCCGTAACCCGAGGGGTTGCGTTTATGTCTGGTTCCAACATCTCTTCCTCTTCTGGGAACACAATTCTTACCGGGGCTTTCTCTCCATCACTTTTATCTTGAAGGGGCACTGGCATGTCGAATGTCTCAAACATTTCTTTAAGTGCCCAATCTAAATTCCTTGGTCTTAATTGATTTGTATGCCTTTTTATAATCCTTCTGTCAATCTCGACTTCGTAAACCGTTTTTCCAATTCTTTTTAAAATCTTCCCTGGTATCCATCTGGGATGGTTTGGATTTTTATAATCTCTAGCGTACACCGCATCTTGTTCTTTATAAACTCTCGGTCTTGCCCCATTCCTTTTGTCAAACTGTGTCTTCATGCAAGACTTTTTTTCTGAATGCTTTTCGTCTTTTTTAGTACTTAGTTGTAAGTCTGATAGTGGTGTTCTAATTTGTCTCCCCAAAAAATTTTCTGCGGGAGATTTTTGATAGGGACTAGATGGGCATGGTGTAGATCTATAACACAACAAAAACTTTTACACCAATTCCTCGGTAATTCCTTCACCTTTTAGCTTTTGAATGGTTCTTTTGAAAGTATCAACAAATCTTTCTGCTTGACCATTATTTTGTGGATGAAAAGGGGGTATTCGGATATGACTGATAAATTTTGACTGACAAAATCTTTCAAATTCCATAGAAGTAAATTGTGTTCCGTTATCTGATAAATCGTTGGGAAATCCATACCGAGCAAATATTCTGTTCAGCTCGCGAATTGTCGTTGTTGAGGTAGTCGCACTCCTTATTTCTGGCCATTTTGAATATGCGTCCACAACAACCAGAAATATTGAATTCTCCATTGGTCCCGCAAAATCAATGTGAATTCTCTCCCAGGCCTGTGATGGTTCAGGCCATGGTGACAACGTGTTTTTTATAGGCATTTTAGCTGCTTTTTGACATGCATCACAGGTTTTCACCATACTTTCAATATCTCTATCGATTCCATGCCAATACACCGACTGTCTGGCCAGCATTTTCATTCTTGTAATTCCTGGATGACCCTGATGTAGCATCCTCAATATACGCTGTTGCAGTTCTTTTGGAATTACTGCTCTTACACCCATAAATAGAACGCCATCATGTAAAGTCAAATCAGTTGCTTTACTTTGGAATGCATTCCAGTTTGATCCAGGTTTAACTTTTGGCCAAAATCCTTTTTTAATGATCTCACTTAACTCTCTGAGTTCAGAGTCTTCTTCTGTCATAATTTGAATATCTTTCTTACTAACAGGTAATTGTCTCATCGTATCCTCTTGTATCATTGTGATGTCTTCGTTTACACCTGCTATTATCAAATCCTCATTTCCTGTTGTGTCATCCGAGTCAGATTCGTCACTAAAATCTGACCCTGAATATTCGGTGCCGTCGTCTGTTATGGAGGATTCCGTTTCAGAACCGTCGTTGTATGGGCAAAAATCATAGTTGTTAAGAAATAATATTAGCAAAATAGTTAATCTTCGTTATTAATAATAATTAAAATAAGAGGAATAATAATTGCAAAATAGTAAATTGTCGTTAATAATAATTTACATAAATAAAAAACCCGCCGACTACTACTTCGGTGATTTATTTATTTTCAACTTGTCTATATTTAGCGATGACGTACGATGCTATATATATCCGCAAAGCCACAAAGCGTCCAACTTTCCAATAATAGGAATAATATTAGCAAATTAGTTAATTTTCGTAATTAAAAATATTATTAATAATTAAAATAAGAAGAATAATAATTATAAAATAGAAAAATGTCGTTAATAATAATTTCATTAAATATTTCCGCAAAGCGTCAAACTTTCCAATAATAGAAATAATATTAGCAAAATAGTTAATCTTCGTTATTAATAATAATTAAAATAAGAGGAATAATAATTGTAAAATAGTAAATTGTCGTTAATAATTTACATAAATAAAAAACCCGCCGACTACTACTTTGGTTATTTATTTATTTTCAACTTGTCTATATTTAGCGATGACGAACGATGCTATATTTATCCGCAAAGCGTTAGACTTTCGCGGCTAATAACTTTTTATTTAAACAATTTAACAAAAAAGTGCCCTAACAAACCTTGTTCAGCGTCTCATAATCTATCAACGTGAGTTTTTTCAGACCTGCAGATGCTAATCGGGTGACATAATACATACATAATACATAATACATACATCATTGCGCTTTTATAGTAGGGAATTATTTATTATTTGAAAAAAGGTAAAGTTTCACACTCTATTTTTAGAATGGGCGGCGTAAACACGATGAAAAGTAACCACTAAGTTGTTAATTTTTTTTTAATTAAAATTTATAGTAAAAGTTCTTTTTTTTGTACACGATTATAAATAATTTTGAAAAAGTTTTCAAATAAAACAATTATCATAAATAAGTAAAAATAAAAAGTAAATGTTTTTTAAAAATGCATTGACCGTGGTGTGCGGTTCTGATTTGCGCTGCGTGTTCGCATGATAAAACTGTTTCTTAAAATAGAATAAATGAAAAATAGCTTTATGTTTAAGAAGTTCAAATAATTATAAAAATTAAATTTTGTTGAAATATTTGCTAAATTGATGACTTTTTGTAAGCCGCTCTGAGCCACCAAGAGGTGAGCAGAAAATGTATGCTGTCAGACGTTAAAATTATTTCTTTATTATTGGTACTTTTTTATTAAAATTAAAAAATAATATAAACTAAGTTTAAATTTTTTATATATTTTATTTATAACCTCAGCGTACCTTATTACTCCCAACTGCAATGTAAATATAGTGTCTTGAAGGGTACTATTTACTTATTTACCGTTTCTAAAGTCTCTAAATTAGTCTAAATTTACGACAACTGCTGTTTCTCTACATTATTCTGTTATAACTTTTTTTTTTTTTAATGTAATCACATTTTCGGCTTTTCGACCTATTCTAATGAGAAAAGGAGCAGGTGCCGCTTGTGTGAAACGTTACTTGCAAAAAAAGTTAATATAAATTTTCAAAACTTATTTTAAACCAAAAATAATCTCCACATACTTAATGAAAAATGTAAACTGAGTTGTATCGCTCTTATTTGAGCAGGTATCTATTCGATCCATAGATTTAAAAATAAAATTTTAATAAACACATTGGATTTGCAGCAGATCATACGCCAAGGAGAAGTAAGAGACATTTTATTTTGAACCAAAAAAGTTGCAATGCTTACTGAACAAAGTTACTTTTAGACTTAGTTTATTATTATGAGCGCAAGCATTGATTCGATTCATAAATTAATAAATGAAATTTTATTAAACACAATGGATTAACAATAAAGCATCCACCTTAAAAGTTCAACTAACCTGGTGTTGGGAATTCATCTGGCTCCAACTTGCATCAGAATTACACTGAGCTCTGAAAACGCTACCAACCTGCATACTGTATAAAGTCTAAAATGACTAACCAAACCACTGCACGCCTTAAGCAGACGACAATCGCTGTACTGGTATGAATAGTGATGTGCTGGACATGTATATGAGTAATTCTTTTACTTAATGGCATAGCATTTTTACATTTCAAAAAAGCAATTTCGCAATTGAAATGAACGTTAAACAAAAAATATTTTATTTTTTTTGTTGGTTTGCATATGCTTAATATAAAAAATGAAGAAACAAGAAAAAATAGATGAATAATTAAATTTTGAGTGAGTAGACCTACGGAAACGAGACATGACTTCTGTCTCAAGTGCGTGTCTCGTTTCCGTAAGTCTACTCACTCAAAATTTAATTATTCATCTATTTTTCTGGTTTTTTTATTTTTTATATTACTTTAAAAAAGCATTTGATTTGATTGATCGGGATATGATGTTTGCAATATTAAGACCGCGTCTGTTGCTAGCTCCTACGTTCGATGTGTACATCATGTATATATTTGCCGGTTCATCCCGGCTCATACGCAGGCAATGACCAGTGAAAGACATCTGTCGATGACGGATCAATGTGCCGATAGGAGCTGATTGTACCCTGTCGTACAGGTTCACCTTTGTCATACGATCTTCAGGCTGAACCACACCGATCAACCTGCGATAACACTTTCTGGCGAACACGTCCAATTTATTCGCCAAACTTTGTTACAAGCCAGGATTCACATCCATACAACAAAATCGATACACATGTTGCGTTGAAGAAGCGCAATCTCAGCATTACACCCACGAGTCTGGAGGTGAGGATCTTTTCCAGTTTGTGGAAAGGCCCCCCAAGCAAGTGCGATCCTGGACTCAATATCTTTGACATCTGAGTTCATGTGAGAACCAAGATATTTGAAGTCCTGGACCACTTCGACTTTTTTGCCGTCGAGAGTGAGGTGCGGAGCATTAAAATCTTCATGGATGTTGAGACGCATCTGTACGGTCTTCATGATGTTTATTTCAAGTCCAACCTTTTTTGATTCTTTGTTGAGAGCATTCAGTTGTCGCTGGGCACCTTCTATTGAGTTCTCCAGCAGTGCTATGTCATCCGCAAAGTCGAGGTCATTAATCCTTTTCTCCGCCTATCTTGATCCATTGCGACGGTGTGTCAGATAGCCGAAACCATATTCCGCTCTTCTCATGACATAATCGATTACAATGACAAACAAGAAAGGGGCTAAGACATCTCCTTGTATGACTCTTGTGGTGATACTGAATGGCTCAGATAGTTTCCCTTCAACAAAAACCTGGCTAGATGAATTTTCATATAATACTGAGACTATCTTATTGGGAATGCCATAATGTCTTAATATTGCAAACATCATATTCCGATCAATCAAATCAAATGCTTTTTTAAAGTCGATGAATGTGACGAACAGCGGGATATTCTGACTATATGCTCTGTCCATGATGCGTCTCAAAATGTTAAATTTCCCTTCCGATTATTTGAAGATCTTGTACCTGTTACCCCGTTGTCCTACTACTGTCTGGCATACTTTTTTCTTCCGTTTGTTTGACTCTTTATATAGCTTATTCAACATCAAAAATAACGATAATTCTCTTTATGAGGTTACGAAAATTATACTAGGCGGCAGCATAACGAGCTGTGAAAGGGCGCACGATTGGTTGAGCATTTGCTCAGTCGGCAAACATCTTTTTTTTATGCAAACTTTAAAAAAATTGTTTTAAAATTGTTTTTATTCACAATTATATTTTGTTTCATATTTTTTAATTAGTTTTAATTTTTAAACACATTTTCTACTTCGAAATTTATGAATTGTTATATACTATGCTGGAGTAGCCCGGCCGGCCTGCATTTTCGCCAATGTCCGACGGTATAAGACAGGAAGATAAATAATGCCACCTGATTGGATAATTTTGAATTAAAAAAGTCACATAAATTATGCAAATATATAGACGCGATTTGTTTTCCGATGTTGTTTATTTTATAGTCGTTGGCCGTTTTGGGTTTTTCCGGTGGATAAAGATTGACAAATGTGCCGACTAAGTTATTCGACACTCCATGTATGTAACTTAATAGTTAAATAGCCTAGAAAATTCAACTTGTCATTCTGTCAATCAGAGATCAACAATATTTGGAATGAAGCATTTCCAATCATATAAGCCAAGCCTAGTCAATAAACTGAAACACAAATAAACTATTTTAGTTATTAATTGACTGACAAATAATAACTTTTGACAAAAGTTTACCAAATGAAATTTGATTTTTTAGTAAATTAATAATGCAAAAGGCTTCTATTCTAAAAAAAATATATCATTACAAACAGTTATTCTAATCTAAAAAATTATGAAACTGTGCAATTTAACTCATTAGTTGTTTATTTAATGCAGAAATAGCTTAACTAAGTTGTTCATGGAGATAAATAAGACTAGTTGGAACATATCTGAAACTTTCCCAGGAGATTGATAATATATTTTCAACAAAATTCTACTCTGTCAGCATGCTAAAGACAAGCATGTGATAAGAGTGCATAGTAACACTGATTTCTTTAAGACCTAAACAAACCGACACATAAGCAAAACAACATGAAAAAATTGTGCTTCATTGCTTTGATCCAAAATATTTTTCCAAAGTTCAAACTCTAGCATTATTTGTTTTAATAAATTCATGAATTGTCTTGAGTTGACAATATTTCAGTATTCAGTGTTGTTTAATTATTTGACATCCCAGTTATTAGGGCAGAAATAATTGTGTTTTAATTTTTTATATTGGCCTCATAATCAAGAACTGAGATAATTTTGTAATATAATAAAGCTGAATAGTTATTCTACTGTTGTTCTCAATTAAAATCAAAGAAATCAATGAAACTGATAATTTTTTAATGATTTTTAATCATCTAAATCTAAAATATCATGTTACTCATAATACATTTAAAGCCATTAGTTTAACAATATCTAAATTTTGGTTAGTAATTAAAATTTGTTAGTTTTTTCATATGCATGTCAGATTAGCTGAGTTATTTATTTATCTGCAACAGAAACATGACAAAAGGTCTTGAATACTTTAATGTTACAGGTCCAGCAAACTCTTATTTGGTGTATATGGCAATGGCAGTTGTAAATGAATAATTGTGGAGACAACCTATATCAAATTAGATACAAAAACGTGTATGGACTTTTATGTCTAAATGGCTCAATGCAAATATTAGAATGATTGTAAAAACTATTATAAGTATCAATAAAAATAGTATTAAAACAATAGTATTAAAATAGTATTAAAACAATAGTATTAAAACAATAGTATTAAAATAGTATTAAAACAATAGTATTAAAATAGTATAAAACAATAATTTTCAGCTGTAAATAACTTATGGCCTACAGTCCATAGATACTACAATCATGTAAATTTTAAATAAAAATTACTATTAATCATAAAATTATGTATAGTTGTTTCTAAATAAAAGTGTAAAGGTTAATTTGACCAAAATAAAAAAAAATTCAAACGAAAATATTAGCAAGCTTCAAGAGCATTATGTATGCAAATATGGATAGATATCTATGGTTGTATGTGACCTAGTCATTTAAAACTATCCAATCAGATGATAGTATTTGTCTCCCTGTCTTATACCGTCGGACATTGGCGAAAATGCGGCCGGCCTATGACAAAATGTGTGCAGGGCGTATCTATATATATCTATGTTTCTTCATAATTATTTTTCCAAAAAGTTTATGTCTTTAAAAGTTCAAACAACGGGTCGTAGTGGCATATTTTGTTTTTGTTAACCGCTAAACTTTCAAGGCTAATAACTTTCGATATAAACATTTCAATGCTAAGTCGCTGAACAAATCCAACACTTTACGCACGCTTTGCTGGCTGGCTGATTGATCGATCGATCGATTGACTAAGCCAAAACTAAACTTCTTTTTTTGTTAATTTTAAAAGATTTTATTTAACTTCACTCATCTCTATGTTTGTTGTTTGTTGGTTAGTTTGTCTGTTCTGTGGTGATCAAATCTAGGTCAAGTGTATTCATTGGTTTGCTTGTCTGCGATGATCAAATATACGATAAGTAGGCGCGGCCAAGTGTATTCAAATCCGATTATTGAAATGCGTCGGGGGGGTGGGTAAAATGTAGACCGCGGACTTTTATTTAAATAAATGTTAACGAAAAATTTAGATTTTTTTAAATTTTATTTATTATTAATAATTACAACTAAAATTTAACCGAATACGCTATTTACTGAATCTTGGTTATTTATTAAGCCGAATAGTTTCGGTTGCTAAGGTGACGAGTTTTTTTCATTATATGAATTAAATGTCAACGAAAAATTTATAAAATTTTATATTTTATTTATTAACAATTTGATATAAATACATATTCACAACTAAAATTCAACCGAATACGTTATTTACTGAATTTTTGTTTTTTTTAATATTTAAATAGTTTCGGTTGCTAAGGTGACGAGTTTTTTCATGTATAAAACGCGTCGGGGCTGCGTAATAAAATTCAAATCGGTAATCTATATATATAAAAATGAATGTTTGTATATATGTATATATGTATATGTAAACCTCTAAAAACCCCGAGCAACGCCGGGTGCCCCCGCTAGTTACGTAATAAAATATATGTATATATATATATGTCCTTTATGCATTGCTACACCATTCATCCGATCGTAATGAAATTTTCACACAACCTTGAGAGTCCAGGGGAATCAAATATAAAGAAAAATTTTGAAATCCGTCACAAAATTGACGGAGCGGAGCGGGTGAGGCGGTGTTGCCGTAGACACGTGGGTTCGATTCCTAGTAAAGTCTTATAAATATTTGCGTTACTTGTGGTGACAGTTAGTCATCCTATTTGTATGCTCTTGAAACATTTCAAAGCAGTGTTTCACTTCGTAAAATATATATATATATATATATATATATATATATATATATATATATATATATATATATATATATATATATATATATATATATATATATATATATATATATAAGACTCTACTAGGAATCGAACCCATATATATATGCGTATGTATGTGTGTATGTATGTATGTGTTTTTTTTTTACAATATTTCGGCACTAAATGCTCATTCAAAGTATGTATGTGTGTAACTCCGCCTTGCTTTTGCAAGCCAGTCCCAAGCCTGGAGAAAGGAGGAGGGGAAAGTTAAAAAGATCAAATTAAGATCCACGACAGGAAGTACTTAGGTGTTTCCAACATACAGCCATTTTAGTCTTAAAACACCTGGTGTAAAGGACTATAAACTATTACAATAAAAAAATGTATGTGTGTGTATGTATCTATGTATGTATGTATGTATGTATGTATGTATGTATGTATGTATGTATGTATGTATGTATGTATGTATGTATGTATGTATGTATGTATGTATGTATGTATGTATGTATGTATGTATGTATGTATGTATGTATGTATGTATGTATGTATGTATGTATGTATGTATGTATGTATGTATGTATGTATGTATGTATGTATGTATGTATGTATGTATGTATGTATGTATGTATGTATGTATGTATGTATGTATGTATGTATGTATGTATGTATGTATGTATGTATGTATGCATGTATGTATGTATGTATGTTTGTATTTATACATGTATGTATGTATGTATGTATGTATATATATATGTAAGTAAGTATGTATGTATGTATGTATGTATGTATGTTTGTATGTATGTATGTATGTATGTAAGTAAGTATGTATGTATGTATGTATGTATGTATGTATGTATGTATGTATGTATGTATGTATGTATGTATGTATGTATGTATGTATGTGTGTGTGTGTGCACTCCTGAAGAGCTTTTTGAGATCATCAGAAGAAACCCCCCCCCCCCAACAAACGTTTCGGCTCTTTAATTTCTTGACGTTCTAAGGGGGGCGAGCCACGTTCGACGGACGAACGTCCTCCGGCAGAAAATGTCTTTGTTCTTTTCCGACATCGAATTTCTATCATTCCTTGCATCGTGGCAGATATTTATCATGCAAATAAACTCGCGACGTTAAAGAAATTCAGACTATTCAAGTGAGAAAACCTTCGACGACATAACGGCTTCGCTTTCGTAGCGGTACTTAATATCGCCACGTAAACAAAGACGAAGCAATTCTATTCTTGCGGAGCGGAGAGAGCGGCTTCTAAATTTCTATTTGGAAACTCTTCTTTTTTCTCTCTTTGAGACCAAATCCAGAATGAAGCCGATTCTGCTGCTTCAGAAATCTGTTTAATTGCACGGGTCCGCTCTCTGTTAGACATTCCCAGGGCCCGCAGCAACTTTAGCAAAGATTTACCAACCAAACCGCGTGCTCCGACTTCAGCAGCAAAAAGCTCAGCTCTTGAGCCATTTGCTTCCAAATCCATCACCAATTCTCTGTATTTTTCTAATTTCATGATGTTACTGGCCTCCATGATCCTTTCCCAAGGCACTGTCAACTCGATGAGAAGAAATGTCTTGGCCAGACTCGAAAAAACAACTATGTTTGGCCTTTTTCCACTTTCCTTTATTGAAACTGGGAAGCACTTTTCCGTTTTCAGATTGGCAGAGACCCTCCAGTCGTTCGCCGCATGGAAAACATTCTCTCCTTCCGTGAGGGTTCTCTTTGGGCTATTTAGCTGCGGCAATCCCTCTCTCAAAAAATAAATCCTCCTCCTAGGTTTCACCTCCATTGAGTTGGCTTTTCGGCAGGCCTCTTTTACAAATCCCAGCAGCTTTTGGAGAACAAGGTTGTGGCGCCACGTATATCTACCATGAGAAAGGGAATAGGAACAGGAGGAAAGAATATGAATCAATGACTGCGACTGACCGCAGAGCTGACACTCGTCGTTCTCAATTAATTTCCATTTCTTTAAATTGCTGGCTGTTGGCAGCTGATCATACATCGATCTAATGAGGAACGATAGCCGCACTGGAGCATAGCGCCATATATCTTCCCATGACAGAGACCGCTGAACTGACTCCTCCCATCTGATCCAGTCGCCTTGCTGTGACAATTGTGCGCTCTTCACAACTCTCTCGCTTTCTATCGCTTGCTTTCTGTCCTGAACAATCAAGTCTGATCTTTCCTGAGCGTTTGCCTTGGACCACCAGAGATGGTGGTTCCATCCAACACCATGCCGCCCCAACTGAACTGCTGCGGTCCTTTCAGTCCACTGGAGAAAAACCGTGGCATTCTCTATTTCAACTCTAGCATTCCATTTGGTTCCTAAAATTAGAGTTTGTTTTACCTCAGCGACTCTCTGATCCGTTGAATTATCGAGCATCATCTGAGTTCTCAGTTTGCTGATCTTGAAATCTTCAACAAAAGACAGCAATGGAAGTCTCAGCTTGGTTGTTTTGCCGTAGATAGCCACAGACGTCAATCCCGGAGGCAGACCCAACCATTGACGTGTAAAACGAGCTATCTTTCTTTCTAGTTTCTCCACAACCTGCAGACCAATTTCATAGACTGTATGTATTTCATGTATGTGTGTATGTATGCATGCATGTATGTATGTGCGTATATATGTGTGTATGTATGTATGTGTATGTGCATGTATGTGTGTCTGTGTGTGTTCATGTATGTATGTATGTATGTATGTATGTATGTATGTATGTATGTATGTATGTATGTATGTATGTATGTATGTATGTATGTATGTATGTATGTATGTATGTATGTATGTATGTATGTATGTATGTATGTATGTAGAATCGGATCTAGGGGAGTCAACTGAGAGCAAAAGAATGAGCGGGAAAGCGACAGGGAACGGATAACGACCGGGAGCGGGAGCGCAAGCAGGAAGGAAACGAGAGCAAAAAAGAAACGCATTAGGTAAACCTCTAAAAACCCCGGGCAACGCCGGGTGTCCCCGCTAGTTACGTAATAAAATTCAAATTTAGTTTACGTAACAAGTAACAACGTTTGAAAGCTTCAAGCAGGTTTCAGCCAGTTTTAGCAAATCTATTTTACGTTTTATGGGCTAAAAGAAGTTAGGAAAGAATTAAAAAGAGAAAATGAGCGCGAGCGAGAACGGATATGGGAGAGCAAGCGCATGAATTATCGAGATATAAACGGCTCAACTCAAAAGCATTTCTTTAAAAAATGTGTTTTTTATCTTTACTTTGTTGTTTATTTTACGTCCTTATCCGACTGTAGTCGATTTGGACGACGTTATCTCCACAGACGTTCACATATTGTAGAGAGGATGGCATGTATCGGAATTTTCATTTAAGTTTCCAAATGTTGTCAGAGATGACTAACAAGTGTAGATTTCAACCAATCAGGAGAGATTCTCAAATTGTGACACAGAAAATCCTGGAAATTTATCATTGAAGTTTCTAAATGTTGTCAGAGATGACTAACTAGTGTAGATTTCAGCCAATCAGGAACGATTCTCAAATTGTAACACAGAAGACGAAGTGTTGATTTCAGCCAATCAGGGGAGATACTCAAATTGTGACACAGATTTTGACACCTTTTTATTTTCACAGTATTTCTCATTAGCTGACCTGTTAAATAGTTTTGATTGACATCTGTAGGCGTGGTTAGAGCAATCTTTTCCAGTGAGATCATCATCATCACTTTTTTCCAAGTTGGAGATTTGGCTCTTTTTTCTTGATCCACGAATAGATTATGTTGTTGGCTGCTTTGTTGTTGAGAATCGTCTTGAGATTTGACTGTTTTCCTTGACTTTTACAGCAGTTTTCTAACGACTTCTGGAGAGGCAGTCTTGCTGGACATTGCATTAGAAAATGCTCGACGGTTTCGTTGACATCATCGCCACATCTTTCGCAGATTCCAGACTCTCGGATGCCCATTTTATGCATTTCGTAGTTTAGAGTTGTTCTCCCAAGTCTTCCCAGAACAATCTCTTTTTCTCTCAACCCTGTATTTATGAATTGTGCATGTCTGGACACGTTTGGACATATCCGTCGATATAAATCACTGTTGAGCCCTCTAGACCATTGTTCCTGCCACTTGATGAGACTTTCATTTTTGACAAAGTTCTTTATGTCAGCCAATTCGACATGGGTCCTCAGTTGGACTTCGGGAGATGAGATGGCACTTGTTGCAAGTCTATCAGCTTTTTCGTTACCAGGAATGCCCACGTGGCTAGGAACCCAAACTATGGAACAGTCTATTCCTTTTCTGCTGCATTCTGTCACTCGATTGAAGACTTATCTTTACTTGTTGAACAGTTTATTTATATATAACAAAGCACTGCTGCCCACAGCTGCGTGTAAGCCTACTATACGTGAAACGTTGTGCGTTTGTGCATCCAGATGCTAACTCTAGATATCCTTAACACTGGCTTACACGCAGCTGTGTGCAGCAGTGCTTTGTTATATATAAATAAACTGTTCAACCCATCATATCGAAAACGTTCCCGTCAAACTTGGTTGTTTTGTTATTGTTTATATGAACATTTATTAATATCGCGTTTGTCATTGACTTATTAATTTTTAAAGACGTTTCATTTTATACGATAAAATGGTTAACAAGTGCTCGGCTTATGGTTGTAAAAGTGGATATGATTCAAATACATCTGTTGATGAACAAAATAATTTATCTTTTCATTCGTATCCACTAAAAAAACCAGAACTATGCGCTAAATGGGTAAAAGCCAACCCTAGAAAGGATTTTAAACCCAATAAACTCCAAAATCTGTTCTATACATTTTCGTGAAACAGATTTTGTCAACGACTTTAGCGATCGGCACAAGATTGACTTGAAATACAAAAACTTTGAAACGCAAAGAACAGAGAGGATAAGACGAAAATTGAAAGTGGATGCTGTTCTTCAAAATTCGAAAATGCTCCTTCTTATCATCTGTCATCAAGTCTTGTCGAACGACCATCAACAAAATCATCTGCAGCTATACGACGATCATTAGAGATAGAAAGAAATGACAATCTAATAGAGATTTTTTTGAATAGTGATTCTATTGTAAATTGTAGTCTAGAAGAAATTTCAAACCATCTATTAAAAGAGGCCACCATTCCAAATGGATACCAGTATGTTATTCAAAACAAGTTGCTAGTAATTTATACTATTGATTTGGTAAATAATATTCCAATAGTTTATCGATCGATCGTTATTGATAAACATTTAGAACTTTCAATGCACTACAAAGGTCAACAAATTCATCGCAGCTTCTATTCTTACCTCACAACGGTAAATTAAATAAACTCAGTCAGTTAATAAATTTAATGGCGTCTTTGAAATCCTATGAAGGTGTCTCCAACAAAAACACAACATTTGAAGAACAAAAACAAATTGCTAAATGTGCCATGAAAAATTGTTTGCGATTTTTCAACGAAACAGATGACGAACATGCTCAACTGAGTTTTTTCATTGACCAAATCAAACTGGTAGGAGTAAATAAACATGGTAGGCATTACTCGCCTCAGACAATAATTTGGTCGTACTTGATTTTTTCAACAAGTAGCTCAGCTTATTCAAAAATGCTGGAAAGACGCAACTTGTGTCTACCTTCCATCAACACTTTAAGAAAAATAACTAAAAAAGTCAGGGTGGACACAGGTTTCGACAATTCCGGTTATCTAATGCTACGTATAAATAACCTAAATCAACTATAAAGGACATGTGTCCTGATAATTGATGAAATATACGTTGCCAAAAAATTAGAATATTTCAATGAACAAATGGTTGGAATGACATCAGAAGGAGAAGTTGCCACCACTTTGCTTTGCTTCATGGTAAAGTCATTGTATCACAAGTACAAAGGCTCTCTATCCTATAAATAAATTAACAGCAATCCAACTTTATGAATGCTACTGTGAAGTTATGAATATGTTGAATAAATTAAATTCCAATATAATTGCAATTTCTTTGGATAACGCGCAGTAAACAGAGAGTTTTATGCTCAACATTTGTGCGGGGGTACCTTGAAAAGTCATATAATGGATGAAAAAACTAAACAACCATGTTTTCTTATGTTTGATTCCGTGCATAATGTTAAAATATTTATAACAACTTTTTATCTAGAAAAACATTTCATTTACCGGAATTTAAATCGGACTTCATAAATTTGGAAGCTTGCACCGTGAATTTGTCACACATTGAAGAACTATACAACATTGAGTCTGACATGATAATTAAAAAAGCATATAAATTGTCAAATAAACTTTTCAACCCATCAAATATTGAAAAAGTTTCCGTCAAACTTGCCGTTTCGTTATTTTGTGAATCCACGAATAACGCAATGGATTACTACATAAACCACGAAAACAAAACGGAATGGAAAAGTACGGCACAATTTGTGGGCTTGATAACAAAACTGTGGGAAGTCCTTAACGTAAAAACTTGTTCAAAAGGCAAAAACAAAAAAAAATTAAATATGGACCCTATTCGTTCGTCCGATGACTGGAAGTTAAATTTTTTACTGCAATTTCATCAATTTTTAACTTTGTGGGAAAAGTCTGACCAAGGAAAATTAAGTCGTGAAACTTTTTTGGCTATCAAACAGACTTGCGTGGCATTGGTGGATTGCAGTAAATATTTGCTGAATGAAACGAGTTCGAGTTTTTATTGTTGGTAAAACTACAAGCAGACCCCATTGAAAAAAGATTTGGCTGGTTACGCCAAATTTCCGGGGGTAATTACTTCATTTCTGTCCGACAAATTGTTGAAAATGACAACAAAATAAAAATAATTTCTCTTTTGAAAAATTCTAATCTGGGACTACAAGAAATTGATGATTTTTTAGATGACATCCAATCTGAAATAAATGACAATATTTCAGAAACAGTAGACACTATTTTAGGATCATTAAAGGATCTTCCATGGCCAAATCAAAACGAGGCCAGCACAATTTACTATGTATCTGAAGCGGTAGTTCGAAGTATTTTAAATTCAACAAAATTTCTCCATTGCAAGGATTTGTTGCTTGATGATGAATCATTCCACTCCAACATTGACCACTGTACAACAGTTCAGTACCTGGATGAAATAAATAGAGGTGGTTTGCTAAAACCAGCTGAATATTCTTTCAATATTTGTTTAAACACGTGGAGAGTTTTTGAAATTTTAAAAAAGTCATCACAACTTAAGTTATTTTTGTCTTTCCCAAACCAAAAAAAGTTGTTTGTTGCAATAATGGAAAAGTATGTTGTTGATGATGATTTGCTAATGGAAAATAATTTTTGTTTTAAAAAACCATGATTTAAAAAAATTGCTAATTGGACGATTTTTTTATTGCATATGCAAAAATTTTGTTAAAAACATTAATGAACATAATATTGAAAAAACTTCATCTTTAAAAAAACGAAAATTAAATAAAATAAACAGCAAAAATTAAATTCATTATTTACTTTTCTATTATTTATATTTTATGTTAAAAAAATATATCATCAAAACACTGTTGTTAATTTTTTATCGCATGGCATCGTAATACAAGCTTGTGTTAAATGTCAGCCTACTAAACGTGATCAACATGTATTGGTTGTGCATCCAGATGCTAACTCTAGATATCCTTGTAATAAACCAACTTTCGCCTACCCTTATATAGATTGTAAATTAATTCTTGAATTAGCGTAGGTAATAATGATTTGCATATGGTTTACGAAGTTCCGTGGGTGTCAGCTGGTCAGCAATTTTAGGTATTATATTATAGACTAGCAGGTTTACTCGGGGTTTTTGAAAGTTTTTTCTCGTGTTTTCTCAAAACCGATTATATATATATATATATATATATATATATATATACTATATATATATATTTTAAATACTTTAATTTAAATATTTATTTAATATAGGCACAACACTATTTCTATGTTGATGTTTACTATATATTCTTTAGCTGTTTACGTAATACGACATTTTAGGTTACGGACTCTGAAGATGACTGTAGTCGAAACTGGCCAGTCAGTCCTAATTATTATTATTTGTATTATATAAATTTTTAAAATGGACTCTAGTTTACGTCGTAAAATTAAACATTTTGAACAGTTTATTAAAAAAGTCATTAATGCAAAGTGGTCGTTTGTTTTTAACGGAGTGTGTTTACGAGAGGGGATTTTGCCAAAGTATATTACTCATATATATATATATATATATATATATATATATATATATATATATATATATATATATATATATATATATATATATATATATATATATATATATATATATATATATATATATATATATATATATATATATATTTGTTTATAACGTATTCTGGCAACAAGTCATTTTTTATACATTCTTTATTAAAAGTCACCGCATACTTACACGATACAAGTTTTTGAAGACTTCTTTCAACACTACGAAAATTCTTTCGCACACTTTCAACCAAAAACAGTTCACTATTCATCATTTTATTTAATTTGATGACGCGTTTCGGAGTACCTTTACTCCATTTTCAAGGCTCATTGAGCCTCATTGTAAACAAAATCCGCAAAGAACTTAAAGTCATATAATGAAAAGAAAATATGCACAGAACTAAAAGTCGCATAATATATTTTTCCCACACTATACATACCCGTTTCTAACTATAATACCTTGGTTTTACACTTTACAAAATATGATCTACAATCAACTCAAAACAAGTCAGCGAACCAGGACCACAAACATCAAACAACCAATGCTCATTCATACATTCAATTATCTGTAGGTCTATTTCTTTCCTCGTCTTTCAGTGATGTTAATATTGTCCACCAAGTGAGAAAACCGTAGTTGCGGATTGGTCTCTTCATCAGCTCTGTCAACAGCTATCTTTACTTCTTCTATTTCTTCTGAAGCCGTGAGTTCAACTCTGACTATTGGAAGAATGGACTTGTTAACTTTCTCTGCTACAACGTCCTGTGAAAGAGGATTCTCTTCTTGTAACATCCGGAAAACATTGATACGATTGTCATCAACTACTTTATTTGTTGTATTCATTTCTTCGCCACGATTCTTCCTTTTCTATAACTCGAACAAAGTAAGGACGTGCGGAAATTTATCAAACTGCTTGTTGATTTCTGGCCTCCGTTGTAAGATTAGTAGAGCATCTTTGATTCTCAACTGTCTGACGTCTTTCTCTCTAGCAATAACACGTAGGGGAGAACCGTACTGAATGGCCACTGTACTGAACGGCCACTGAGGTTTTCTCATTTGTTAAATAATTTTTTACGCCCATCTCTTTTTTAAAATGTGTATATATATGAACTCTTTGTTCAGTGTTATTCTTTTGTGTCTCGTGTATTTCGTTCGGCATTTATAGAGCTTTTTGGTTTTTCGCAAGAAAAAGTGAAAACGAGTCAGGTCAGAACTATTCTATTCTCATCAAATAATGAAGGTTATATTTTGTAAGATATTTTTTTAAATAAAGAGATGTATGATTAATATTTTAATCTAAATTTTGAATGTCTAAAATTATTATTTTGCTCGTAGCACACTAAAATGCTCGTACATCTCGGTTCGTACTGAATGGCCACTGTAAGGTCGTACTGAATGGCCATAATCTAAATTTTGAATGTCTAAAATTATTATTTTGCTCGTAGCACACTAAAATGCTCGTACATCTCGGTTCGTACTGAATGGCCACTGTAAGGTCGTACTGAATGGCCATAGTCATAACTCGGAGCTGTATCAAAGCAAGGAAAGAAACACGTCTGCCTTTTCAAAGGTAGGAAATAAAGTTGAGGCAAAAGTTCAAGCTTTGAATCCGCCAAAAGAAAGACCAAGGCTCAATCTTCTGCCTAGAGGCCAAAATGGAGGGGTGGGGAAAGATGGAAAGTTGAATTCGGCAATCTTCGGAGATGCCCGCCCTGTTGACATAGCACGCAGAGAGATAGAGATTGAGAATAAGTTGAAAGTAAACTATTTCAAAGGCAAGGAAAACATCGGTGCTGACTTTCTTAGTCGTAAAGAGAGTGACGATGTAATCAAGAAACACTGACGCGTTTCTTTTTTCGAAGAGGGGGGATATGTAAGATGAAGATGATTCATCTTACGTATTTTCATAGTATTTGTTTATTTTATTTTATTATGTGTGCATATTTTGGTTGTGTTGAAACAATAGTCATTTATGTATGAATGTATCTGTGTGTATATGTGTGTATATGTGTGTATATATATGTATATATATATGTATATGTATGTATATATGTATATTTGTGCTCCTGTGACATTGTGTGTGCGTATAATTTTTGTATCATTAATGTATATATATGTATATGTGTGTTTGAGTGTATATATACATGGATGGATGTATGTATATGTATATATATATATATATATGTATATATATATGTATATATATATATGTATATATATATAATTGGTATTGGTCCTTTTCCTTTTTGTGGTCCTCAATAGAAAAAAATAAGGTTGTAGGTAGAGAAATTGGAATTATAAAAAGATTTGTCAGAACCGGGCTAACTTCTGCAAAGTGATATAATTCAGTTTAGAGTCAAGAAAAGGATTATATTCAAGGAAGAATAATAAAGTTAAAATAAATTCGAGAAATATTGTGTTATAAATAACTTCGACTTTAACGTTACGAATCGCTAGAAAGCATATTCCTCTACGTTTACATTGGTATTGCTGAATGTTTAAATTTTCATAAATGTGTTGAGGTTCATCGTTGATCATAATTTTAATGTAATAAAATGAACTTGTTTAATATATTCAAGACATATACATATTAATCACTACTTAATAATGTTTTATGGTTATGTTTCAGAATGAGAAAACGAGTATCTACAGCTTTGAAGGGGGATGGTCTCAAAATAACATGGAAAGAGCAGTAGAAGATGTTTTGAAAGCTTGCCTGTCAGTTAAATCTGCAGCTGAGTAGTAGAAAAAAATTTGAGGAGATCCAGATTAAAAACATCAAAACTTGCAGCAAGAAAAGATATTTCGAAAAGCTTCCCTGACGGGGAATCAACATCTACAAAATCTACATATATGGCCACCAGTAAAGATGCTCATTTTGCCCTTGACAACACTAAGATAAAAATAGGGGATTGGTGTATTTTTGAATATGTTTTTGACTCGAAAACCTATTATGTAGGCAAAATCATGGAAATCAAAGGCGATAAAGTTTCTGATGGTTTTTTGAAGTTTTTGTACAAGGATAAAGACATCGAAGAGGCCAAATTTTAGTTTAGGGATAAAGGTATTTGTGAGGCAGATTTAGATCAAATTGTTGTGAAACTAGGAGATCCAATCCTTCAAAAATCTAGAAGAAGAAATGGGCATATCAAATTTTCTTTTGACTTTTCATCATATAGTATTGGATTGTAGGCTACAACTTTTTAATAAAATGACAAAACGCTTTTATGATTTTTTTAATTAACATTAATAAACACTTGTCTGTGAAATAAAACATTTTGGCTTACCATTTGGTGAGAATTGTGTCTTCTATAATGAAAATTGCATGAGTGGCCATTCAGTACTAGGGGGTGGCCATTCAGTACTACCAGGTTGTACTGAATGGCCACCCAGAAATTTTAGGAGAGGTTGCGTTATTTATCGTTTTTTATAAAATTGTTATAATTTGAAAAGTTTTAATGAGCGGTTTTTAGTAGTAAAATTGCTTTCATTATGAGAAAAAATTTTAATTCTATCACTTATAGTTTTTTTGTATGATTGATTTGAATAAAAGTGTAAAATTGTGTGGCCATTCAGTACTACTCTCCCCTACATTGTCAACGTTTTAAAGCGCGGCCATGAGTCATATTAAAATGTTGCAAGATACTACCGTTTTGCAAATGCATGGTGAGGCGTCTCGACAAAGTAGTCGTTGTGGATCCGATGTATTTATCCACCTTACAATGTGGAATTGGACATTTAAATTCATACACCAGATGAGTTGACTGCAGTTTGTTTTTAGTTGGAGAGCAATTGTTTCGGATTACTAAGTTTTGGGTTTTTTTTATTTCTGTGGTAAATATTTATATTAACTGGAACATTTGTTGTGGAAGTAACTTTGGTGGCCAATATTCGTTTGAGAACTTTCTCATTAACTTTGTAGCGTGCATGCATTTGCCCACAATAATATAATGGAATGGATGTAGGAATTTGAGTTTCATTTTTATTAATAGTTGTGGATTTCAAAATTTTGTTAACAAAAATCTTAATGGAATGGTCAATAAATCTGCTAGTGTAGTTGTTGTTGATCAAGGTTTGTTTAATACGTTGTACTTCGGAATGGAATAAGCTCCAATTTTCGCTAAATTTATAAGCTCTAAAAAGATAATTATTAATGACATTCCTCTTACATCGATCGGGACAATCACTATCTGCATTCAAACATGAACCATTATTCATTGGTTTAACATATACTTGGCTGTGGCATCTCAGATCATCACAGGTTATCAAGGTATCCAAAAAGTGAATTTGGTTTTTATTATTAGATAACTAGCTGGGTTACCCGGCGTTGCCCGGGGATTTTAAAGGTTTTTATCGTTTTTCTCTCTGGCTCCCGTTTCCTTAACCGCTTGCTTTCCCGTTCCAGGTCGCTTTCTCACTCCTGGTCGCATTTCTGCTCACGGTCGCTTTCCCGGCCCCGGTCTCTTTTACTTTTCCCGCTCCCGGTTGCTTTTACGCTTTACCGTTCCAGCTTGCTCTCCTTTTCGCTCCGTCGCTTTTTTGTTCCTCTATTAAATTTTAGAGCCTTCCCAATGTGGCTTAGATGGGCTGATCTGTTCTCTCGTTAACACTTTGTTGTTTGGTTTGCTCGTTTAGATACGTCTGAACTTCATCAATTTTAAATAGTGTTCTTTAATGTATTGGTTCCATTCTGCAAGTGTGATCTTCTGCAATGGATTATTATGATTGACTAAAGCTGAAAAAAAAAGAATTTATTAGTTAACGCTGCAATAATGTTAAAATCCGCTCATATATCTCAACAGGTTATATTTATTTTAAATACTTGTAAGATTATAAATGCTTACAATAGATTTATCACACACTGTTCAACAGCTGTTTTTCGAAAAATCGCTAGTCTTAGTTTTTGAGTTGTTCTTAGATTTTAAGTGTCATGTCTACAGAAAGCATATAACGCTACATGTTTCATGTTAATAAATGTTGACCCGTGGGTTTGAAAAATGTGATATAAAACACAGATTGAAATAAAACATGAAGTAATAATAATATTAAAAACCTTCTTGTTATGTCAAAATGTCAAAGCATTAACTTATTGAATTTTCCCAGAATTTTCGGAGATCATCAATTTGGAACAATGGAAGAGTAACACTTTTATTTAGCAAATGATGCAATTATAAATTGATAAAACAGCAGCAGATTGATAGGCTGGCTTGAGAACTTTGTTCATGATTTTGTTGAAACACAAAAATACTGCACTTGCTTTCATTTCTTTCAAATTTCATGCACCAGTGAAACTTTTACAATAAATTGGTATTGCATGTAAGATTTTCTTTAAAATGTAATTTTCTAATTTCCTCTGAAAAGTAAAAAATAAAATAAGACCGATAAATGAATTCATAATCTTATAGTCATAACTACTCGTCAATAATAAATTAATTCCAAATCGGCTAATGCCATCACATAAAAAAACATATCAGTGAAACTTTTACAATAAATTGGTGTTGCATGCAAGATTTTTTTATAATGTAATTTTCTAATTTCCTCTGAAAAGTAAAAAATAAAATAAGACCAATAAATTAATTCATAATCTTAAAATCATAACTACTCGTCAATAATAAATTAATAACAAATCGGCTAATGCCATCACATAAAAAAACACTTACCTGCACAAAAAATTTCTCATTTACCGATAGGCTGATAGCAAGCTCGTCAGTTTAGGAAACCATGATGAACAATAGTAGATAAGGAACAATTGAAGTCAGAAGCCTTGAACGATAAATATGAACAATGAATTTAAATTTATTTTTCCAATCTGCAACTCCTTTTTGTTAAACACAAATGTTAGAGTATAATGATAATCTTATAATAATTAATAATAATATAACGTAATTAATCACGTGCAATGCAACAAACGAAACAAATTGAAAGATACACAGTAAATCATGATTTTAAAAACTAAAAACAAATTACCAAAGCTTTGCCACTTACTTAAGTTCGAAAGAGAATGAGCTATGAATAAGCTTTATGAAATCAAAACAAAGGTATCCGGGGGCACCATAGATATCTATGGGCGGCACTAAACAACACACATATTTATTTAATTTAATATTTATATTTATATTTAAAACCTTTAAAACTTAAAAAAAAACTTAAAAATATTTTGTATAATTTAACTATAAATTAATTTATTTTTATTTTGTAGAAAAAAAATTTACTTCACCTTACTACCGCTGACCAAAATGTTTTTTGTCCATAAAACATCAACGAAGAAACAAATTTATTTAAAACTTTACAGGAACCACCGCTTGAATAAGTTACATAAGTGTGCCAAATTTCAATTAAATCTGTTAGGCCGTTTACATTTTATTTCCGGACAAACAAACAAACATTTCATTTTTATATATAAGATTCATACGTAAAGTTGAGAACAGAGTTTTCTTTAGTTATTGCTCTGGTATTGCAGGAGGATCTATGTTTTGGTTTTTGTAGACACATTTACAAATTATTGAGATTGTTTCATTCACAGGAACACTCGTGAAGAGATTTTCAATATCTAGAGAAGCAAGTCTTCCAGTAACATTCTGTGACGCACCAGGTCTATAAATTCATAAGAAGATTTGCAGGTATATTTATTAGGACAATAAGGAGCGATGATGTTATTTATGTATTTTGCCAAGCCATAAGTATGTGAAGAAATTTGAGAGATAATCGGTCTAAGAGGATTGTCATCTTTATGAGTTTTTACAGTCCCATAGAGATATCCTTGTTCAAAGTCGCCAGTGAGCTTATGAATTTTAGTTTCCATGTGTTTATTAATGAGGTCTATACTGCGATTACCATTTTGTTTCAAGCTATCAGTTGAATCCCTGGTAACCTCTTTAAATCTTTAAATCTTTTTTCATCAGACGTGATTTCATTCAACTTTGCCGTGTAATCTGTTCTATTTATTAAAACATACACATCGGTTTTATCAGCTCTCAGTACAACAATACTTTTTTCCGTTTTCAATGAGAATGCAGCCTCAACTAAACGTCTTGAAATAGATGGGCTGGAGTGAGTGTTGCAATGTTTGTTGCCCTCACGTATCAACTCAACCTGTAGATCGTCGTGAATTAAGACACTCCATGCAGTTTGTTTGAAGAGTTTATCATATCTAGGCCTCAAATGAAAATTGATTCCCAAGTTAAGGAAGTCTTTCTGATTTCTTGCCAAAACGTAATCAGACAAATTGACAAAATTCTCAATATCTTCCTTCACCAAAAATGAACCTTTGTAAGCATTGGTCAATTTTTAAAAATAACAGTCTTCTTTGCAAAATCGATTTTATCAAGGAGTATTTCAATCTGTTCTTTGAAGAGCGGTTCAAGTGTACAATCCACTGAGTCGACTACGTGTGTCTCATTCATTTCATCAAACCTTTTTTCTTTTTGTACGAGTTCTGCTTTAAGAGTTTCTCGAGCAAACTGCCGCACATTTAATCGTGGAAATTTACTTGTTACGTTGGTGCTATATTTGTTTATAACGTATTTTGGCAACAAAACATTTTTTATACATTCTTTATTAAAAGTCACCACATACTTACACGATACAAGTTTTGAAGACTTCTTTCAACACTACGAAAATTCTTTCGCACACAATCAACCGAAACGCGTCGGCAAATTAAATAAAATGATGAATAGTGAACTGTTTTGGGTTGAAAGTGGAGCGGGAAAACGGGAAAGCGTAAAAGAAACCGATAACGGAAAGCGACCGAGATCGGGAAAGCGACTGGGAGCAGGGAAGCGAACGGGAGCGGTAAAAGAACCGGGAGCGGGAAAGCCACCTAGAGCGGGAAAGCCACCTAGAGCGGGAGCGGGAACGGGAAAGAGACCGAGAGCAGGAAAGCGACTGGGAGCAGGAAAGCGACCGGGAGCGGGAAAGCGACCGGCAGCGGGAAAACGACTGGGATCGGGATAGTGACCGAGAGCGGGAAAGCGACCGGGAGCGGTAATAGAACCGGGAGCGAGAAAGCCACCTAGAGCGGCAACGGGAAAGCGACAGAGAGCGGGAAAGCGACCGAGAGCAGGAAAGCGACCAAGAGCGGGAAAGCGACCGGGAGGCATATTTACAAAGCCGTACCGGTTCGCAATGGGCCACGCCCCTTCATTCACACATCTGCCTGCAGCGTAGTTAATGTATGCTGGTGAATTAGATTTAAGGCATGTTCTTGATGTTCTTGTTTATTTAATAAAATAAGTATATATGATTAAAAGGCCAAAAGATGCTAAATTTTTTGTCCAAAGCCAATTTGTATTAGAACTTGTTTGGGTAAAGGCAATACTCATAGTTTAGTCCTTTATTTTTTTTAAGTAACCAAGATTTATTATTCTTTTGTACATACTCATAGTTTATTCCTTTATCTTTTTAAGTAACCAAGATATATTATTCGTTTGTACATTATTTAAGTGTATTGTTCATTGACTTCATTCTGATATTAATTTTTATTAGATTGTCTTCACTGAAGAATGAACGACTCAACTATTACAACGCTTTTGACTTCAAATTTTGCTGATAAACGTACTCTTGATGACATTACACAAATCAATTAAATGATTGGCTATATAATATGTTGCCGCTATAATATAAGGTGCCTTAGAAATTGCAAGTCTGTTAACGGACCTAAAACGAAATACTGAAATGTCGATCTGTGATTATAAAACTTAAAAAAAAGTAGACACCTAAAAAATTTGAAATAGCTATAAAAAATTAGAAATTAAAAAAGTTTGTATTTATTACTTAATTGAATTTTAAGAGCGTTGTTTATACAAAAAAGTGTTTTTTACTTATATTTAGTTTTATTAAATAGACAAGAACAACAACATGCTTTTAATCATGGACGTCTATATAATAGTATCTGGACAATCAGCCAAAAATAGCCTTGTACCCAGTTGGTCCCATGACTACGCAATGCTTCATATACGCATTATAAGTTTGATTTATAGCTAAATTATGTGGAGTGAAAAACACAACGCTGTTTTGAGATAAAACAAATATATTTTATTTAACCAAAATCCATAAAAATAATAAATCATAAAAAATAAAGAAATGTAAGAATGTAAGAATTTTAAATTATAAAAATTATAGTTATTGGTAGTAAAGTCAAAGTTATTAGAAAATTTTCAATATTTTAACATTGTGATAATTGAAACAGTAACAATTGTATGTTATCAGCTCTGAGTTAAGATTCAAAGGCATGCAATCAATTATTTTGCTGAAAAGCACCCTGTGACTCGATGACGACAGAAATATTTTTGCCAGCTATGGTAATGCCTTGTACGCATAAAATGAAAGCGTACTCTAGGCTGTCAAGCTTCTACGGCTTATACAGTAAAAAATGCTGAAGCACTGTAATGGCCCCTACCATCGAACTGCAACGGCTCCAGGGGCTCAGGATCGACAAGGACTTCTCGACAAGACTTGCAGTTTGTTAAATTAATGACTCATTTTGCAATATAACCACTGACATAGAATATATTTAAGTTATTTGATGTTGGTTGTGTGGTGTTTGGCAATGACTTAGCAATTGAATCAGCAAGTTCATGGAGAGATGATTGAGCCTGTTTAACATTAGATCCTTTTCCGACATTGTCTGTGTCAGCCAAAGTCAATCCAGAGAACTTCAGCAATGACATAGCTCAAATCTTCTTGCTGCTGTCAAGGACTTGCTTTACAAAAATTAAATAGCAAGCACCAAATTATCGATCCCATAAATTTCATCAAGGTGTTGGCTAATTTTTTTCAAAGTGCTGGTCGATGGAACAGTTACACAACTCGATTCTCTTAAAGTGTTATAAGCTGCTGGACTTTCTGCATGAATCGTATATGACAGGGATCTCCAAACTGCGGCCCGCGGAGACTTTTTATATTAAAATAATTTTGATTTGTATTACTTTTTTAAATATTATATTTTTTCAATTTATCTTAAACAAATCATACAATTTAATTTTACGTTTATTTCATAATCTGCTTCACTTTTAGTTTGTTGTCAGCCTGCGTACTCGAGCTTTTATCGCTGCCTGACGGTATTTTCCAAATAATTTCGATATTCCTTTTAATTTATAGAGATTCTTCTTCGATCAAAAAATTAGTAATTTTTTCTTTTCTATTGGTATAAAATTAATAAAAAAATGTTTGAAAAATACACGAAAATAATTTATTACACTCCATGATTATCAGTATTGATTTTGTACTGTCATATTTATTTATTTATTTATTTATTTATTTCTTTATTTATTTATTTATTTATTTATTCATTCATTCATTCATTCATTCATTCATTCATTCATTCATTCATTCATTCATTCATTCATTCATTCATTCATTCATTCATTCATTCATTCATTCATTCATTCATTCATTCATTCATTCATTCATTCATTCATTCATTCATTCATTCATTCATTCATTCATTCATTCATTCATTCATTCATTCATTCATTCATTCATTCATTCATTCATTCATTCATTCATTCATTCATTCATTCATTCATTCATTCATTCATTCATTCATTCATTCATTCATTCATTCATTCATTCATTCATTCATTCATTCATTCATTCATTCATTCATTCATTCATTCATTCATTCATTCATTCATTCATTCATTCATTCATTCATTCATTCATTCATTCATTCATTCATTCATTCATTCATTCATTCATTCATTCATTCATTCATTCATTCATTCATTCATTCATTCATTCATTCATTCATTCATTCATTCATTCATTCATTCATTCATTCATTTATTTATTTATTTATTTATTTATTTATTGAAAAATGCCAGAAGAGCTAGTAAGCCACTAACACTATCATGAAAAAAACAATAAAAGAAAATCACAGACATCCTTAGTCATGGACACAAGAAACAGAAACCATCAAGAAGTGAAAACAAAAAAAAACCACATAGATATCACAGAATAACAGAAAATTAAAATATAACTCTAGCTGTGGTATAAGAAAGTGTCCAAGTTGACTGATTTCAATGACAATTTAAATAAAGAAACACTGGAACAGTTTACAACATCGGCGGGGAGAGAGTTCCAAACCACAACTATTTTGTTAGTGTAGAAATATTTTACAGCATCACATGTACATTTATTTAATCTTAATTTATAACTATAACCCCGCGTTGATATTATAATGGTAGGAGCAAATGACAATGACATAGAAGTATTAACTAAATGGTTTATTAATTTATAACAGAAAACTAGATCAGCAATTAAACGGCGTTTTTCCAAAGATTGAAGATCAAGAAATTGAAGACGATCTTTATAGGACAGACCAGAGACCGAAGGGATAAACCTGGTGAATGTTTTCTGAACCCTTTCAATTCTATCAACTAGATATCTACAATGAGGGTTCCAAACCTGAGATCCATATTCCAGTATAGGTCTGACGAAAGTACAAAATGCCAGTTTGAGTATTCTCCAATCAGTGAAAACGAGTAAAATTAGGAACTATCTATGTAAACAAACAAACACGCTCCTAGTTTTACGAACGCGTTTATATAACTCATATATAACTTATTTCATTTAAGTTTTCGAACTTTGCGAGCTGAAAAAGTTGTGTTTTGCCTCTGTCGAATAGGTTTCTTAAATAGTCTTAACAGTTGATATGCCTGGAGAAAGAACGAAAACAGAAGTAAAAGATCTGTCGAGCGATATTGCAGGGTTGCGGCTATGTGAAAACTGTGTGAAGTGTAATGAGGAGAGGTTGAAAGATTTAATGAAACTGGAGGAGAAACGAACGTTCGCTGAAGAGATCAAGGAGGTGAAACAAGTCATGGGCGAGGTGAAGACACATCTAGAGAGAAGTACGAAAAATGAAGAAATACTGCTCGAGCGGAGGGAACAAATCCAAGAGCTAAGAATAAAACTAGAAAGTTTTAGCAAGGATTCAATAGATAAACTAGAAGAGTCCAGAGCAACAAATAGAAAGTGGTCGGAATTGTTTAAGGACAGGGTTGACGTATTTACATCAAATGTCAAAAGTATCCAGCAATCGGTAGAAGATACAGGTACAAAAATAAATATAGCTGCAGACAGACAGAGAAGAGTAAATAACATTGTAATATATACCATGCCAGAGAATGATAATAATTCCAGAATCAAGGATAAAGAAAATGTGCTAAAACTGTTGGAAGACATCACTGAGATAAAGCTAGAAAAAGATATTAGCGAAGCGTACAGACTTGGAAGTAAAAATGAGCTACAAAAACCCAGGCCTGTTTTGATAAAGTTTACAAATCAGACGATTAAGAATTTGGTAATGGAGAATGCACCAAAATTGAGAAGATCAGATTCAACAAGAAATATTATTTTGAGCAATGATCTCTCAAAAGAAGACAGGCTGGAATGCAAGAGACTGTTGGAGGAAAAAAAGAAGGAGATAAGTGGAAAGGATGACCCCAGCAAATGGATCTTCAGAATAAAAGGAAAATCTGGTGATTTTCATGCTGTTGCCTTCAAAAGACAAAATTTATAATAAAGATATTTTTAAGTTCTTGCAATGATGGTGACTCACAAGTAACTAAAAAACAAGCTCTTTGAATTCAGGACTGGCTACTAATTATTCAATTCAGACTCCCACAAACATAACAAATCTGTATAACGGGATGGGAGAAATGAAGGATGTTTCTTTTTCGTTTAACAGCAACATTGATCCAGATGAACATTTTTTGTCTCAGCTTTGTGATCCAGTAACTTATGTAATACTAGAAGAACTTTCTAAATTAATTAAAAACTCATCTATTAAAAAGTTATCATTCCTCCATGTAAATTGCAGAAGTCTCTTAAATAAAGTTCAAGATTTATCCATGCTATTGCACAAGTCTTCACCCAAAATTGTGGCAATTACTGAAACCTGGCTAGATAGAGAAAAATCTGATGGCATATTGATCCCACATTACAATTTTTTTCAAAACCTCGTGAGCATAAAAAAGGTGGGGTGTAGGATTTTTCTGTTCTGGTCCCCAAGGATAGAAACTTTTCAATCTCTTCCTTCGAATTCCTACTGGTTTCATTTAGCTGCAGTAACAAAAAGTTTATTGCTGGAGTGATATACCGACCACCAAACTCAAATCCTCAGACATTTCTTGATGAATTAAATCTCTTGCTAACTTCGATTGATCGTCGCAACACTACTATTATATTACTGGGTGATTTTAACATAAATTTATTGGACGAGGCTCATGGTTCTCTTGTCTCTGACTTCCTTAACACTTTAGCATCTTATCTACTGTTCCCTGCTTTCATTAATCCAACACGGAAAGGTTCTACAACAGCAACAGCAATCGATAACATCTTCAAAAACTACCCTCTTCAAAATACTTTTTTAAAGATACTCATTGATGATCTATCGGACCATTTTCCGCTTTACCTGTTCCTTGATCTTTTTTCAAATAACCATCTCCAAAGATCAAACAAACATCAATAGACAATTTAAGAAGATTAATTTATTCAAAAAAAGTTTGACTAACAAAGATTGGACCGAGGTCACACATCGGTGTGAAAATGGTAGGATGGCATCAGCTTACTCATTATTTGTGTTATATATATATGTTTGTATAAATATATATATATACGCCAGGAGTTCCCCGTGTTCTACAAAAATCAAATGAATCTCAATTACAGAATTGATGAAAGTATTATAAAGAAGATAATAAAAAAGGAAGTTTCTGTTATAGACCCCGTCAGGAATAAACTGGGTTTATATATTTATTACAAAAACTTGAAACTTTTCAATTTGGTCATCAAGAATGATAGAACAAGTATCACTGACCCGTTGCAACAAAGTCACGTGGTGTACCATTTCAAATGTTCTATTCCACATTGTAAGGTGGATACATACATTGGTCACACTACCACTACGTTGTCAAGGAGACTCACGATGCATCTCCAGTTTGGGAGTATTCTTAATCATTATGAATGTATTCATTTGAAAAAGCTAACACGAAAAGAACTTGAAGAAGGTGTTTCGATTTTAACAAGTGAATCCGACTCTTTCCGGCTGAAAATTAAAGAGGCTCTCTATATCTTATTAATGAGACCCGCAATTAATAAACAATTTGATAAATTTCCACAGATTCTCCACTTATTCGGTGTCAAAGAAAGCAATATGCATCGGTTACCCTGTATTCCTTCTAACGACGAGGATAACATAAATGATGATACTTCTGACTCGTCCTCTGACACAAATACTTTGGCTGTTGAGGCTGCTCCTGACGAATCTCATTGTAATGTATCTGAGGAAATTCTTGTCTCTTCTAATATAACACAGCGAAAGCGCAAAAATTGATTTCCAATAGTATAAATTTTATATTCTTTTGATTTGATAGGTAGAGTGTTTTTTCGTTTTTTTTTTGTTAGTGTGCTAATTCTTTGACAATTTCGGTTCTTTCTGTTTGTTTACTTTTCTCGTTTTACTTTTGACCCTGAGGATGGCTGACATAGCTGAAACGGTCCGTCGGTCTGACAATAAAAGTTTAATGGAAAAGTTTTTAGCTAATTGTAGTCTCGAACAGAGAGTTTTGTGCCGAAAGGTCGAGAATTTGGCTCGAAAAGTTGTTTCTGCCAAATGGCGAGTTGTGTTTCTTAGAGCGTGTCTCAAAGATAAATTGATTCCACAGTTTATTCGCAATATATATATATATATATATATGTATGTGAATATATATATATATATATATATATATATATATATATATATATATATATATATATATATATATATATATATATATATATATATATAAGACTTTGGTAGTAGGACCAGAATCATCAAACCAACTAATAATGGAACTTGCCTAAATGGTGACAGCGAGTGTCCGGACAGATATAAAAGAAGTGTTATTAATAGTTATCTCCTGGCCGTTCGCCGTGCGGGAGCGACGATGGTGCGTAAGCCGTGCGTTCCTTTGCAATTGCAGTAGGGCGCATTGGTCGACGTATCATCGTCGCTCCCAGTTGTTTTAGTAGATGTTTATCTGTGTGTTTTTATAATACGGTTCGTTTTCGAAAGAGTTGTTATGTTGTTTCGTCGCGCTGCTGAAGGTTTCCAAAGGTACTCAGAAGTTTGGAGCTTGCCCTTCAACCCAGGATCTTCTACGCGAAAATCAAGGTAACTCTTGGAGACTGAAGATGCCTGGGGGAAGATTATCACTCCTTTCCAATGACGACTAAAGTTACCCGATGCTCGCGGCGATGCAGCTAAACAACACAGTGCAACAGAGAACAGTAGTTCACGAAGATGTCATGGACCCTTCAAGCGCGAATTCTGGAATCAACCAACGGTCTGAGGCTTGGCTTCGCTACCCATGCCCCTACCAATGACGGATACAGAAGTACAGTCGCCCGGAGAGAAGCAGTTCATCATCACGTCAGACCAACATGGGCTCTTCAACGCAGAGAAGATTCTTCAAAGCGTTGAAGATCCAAAATCTGAAAGTAGCCACCGGAGTGAAGCTTGATTCATGCCCAGCCCCTCCTCCTATGACGACTCAAGATTCATCAAGTGAGGAAGACTGGAAGTCGAAGGTGGTCTGCGGATTGGGGTTGTGTGCCCAACCCTTCTCCATGGACGACTGAAGACAACCTGCTTCCCGCCGCGATGCAACCGAACATTCAACGACGACGCTGGGTTCAATCAATCATGGGAGAAATGAATTCCAAGGAGTCAGCGGATTAGGTTTCAGCCCTTCCTTCTCCAATGACAACCGAGGATGACATGACAATCATGATCGAAAGAACTCAACGTCACTTTACAACAGGTTCCAATACACACGAGCTCTTCAAAGCGTGGACGACTGGAAATCGGAAGGAAATCATCGGAGGGACGTGATTTATGCCAGCCCTATAATGGACCGATGAGGACCGATAAAGACGACCTGACCCCCGCTACGATGCAGTCCAACAAGCTACCTTGAATTGAACCTTGAAGCTACCTTGAATTGAACATTCCAACACAGGAAAAAATGATCCGGATGAAGCCACGATGAGGACCTGGACTCTTCAAAGATTGGAAGAATGGAAATCCAAAGGAAATCATTGGGAGGGGTGTGATTGATGCCTTCCCCTCGGAACACCCCAATGAAGACCGATAAAGATGACCTGACTCCCTCTACGAAGCAGTCCAGCATTCATCAACCGACCAGAAGTGTTCCGAAAGAAGTCATCTTCCCTGATCCCGGGATTAAGGTTTCAGGCTGAAGATGGCGAAAATGACATGACAAAGGAAAAGAAGGGAAAAGAAGAATATAAAGAATTTTCTAGATATATTTTCTAACATTTTTCTTTTCCCTTTCTTAAAAGGACAATATCTCTATTTTTATTTGTTTTAATTTTATTTATTTATTATTATTTTTATTATTATTATTTTTATAATTTTTTTCCCGTCTAAAAATACCATGTATAAGGACGTTAAACTATAATAAAAAAAAAAAAAAAAAAAAATAGTTATCTTCTTAGAGCTTATCGTTTTTCCGAAACCTGGTCAGATTTCCATAAAGAAATAGTTAGAATCAAGCAGTTATTGGTTAACAACAATTATTCTAATAGCTTTGTCGACGGTTTTATTAACAATTTTGTAACCAAAATGAAAACATCTGTGAGTTCGGCTGGGTCTGACGCTGACAAGGGTCGTGATGTACGCCAGGAGTTCCCCGTGTTCTACAAAAATCAAATGAATTTCAATTACAGAATTGATGAAAGTATTATAAAGAAGATAATAAAAAAGAAAGTTTCTGTTATAGACCCCGTCAGGAATAAACTGGGTTTATATATTTATTACAAAAACTTGAAACTTTTCAATTTGGTCATCAAGAATGATAGAACAAGTATCACTGACCCGTTGCAACAAAGTCACGTGGTGTACCATTTCAAATGTTCTATTCCACATTGTAAGGTGGATACATACATTGGTCACACTACCACTACGTTGTCAAGGACACTCACGATGCATCTCCAGTTTGGGAGTATTCTTAATCATTATGAATGTATTCATTTAAAAAAGCTAACACGAAAAGAACTTGAAGAAGGTGTTTCGATTTTAACGAGTGAATCCGACTCTTTCCGGCTGAAAATTAAAGAGGCTCTCTATATCTTATTAATGAGACCCGCAATTAATAAACAATTTGAAAAATTTCCACAGATTCTCCACTTATTCGGTGTCAAAGAAAGCAATATGCATCGGTTACCCTGTATTCCTTCTAACGACGAGGATAACATAAATGATGATACTTCTGACTCGTCCTCTGACACAAATACTTTGGCTGTTGAGGCTGCTCCTGACGAATCTCATTGTAATGTATCTGAGGAAATTCTTGTCTCTTCTAATATAACACAGCGAAAGCGCAAAAATTGATTTCCAATAGTATAAATTTTATATTCTTTTGATTTGATAGGTAGAGTGTTTTTTCGTTTGTTTTTTGTTAGTGTGCTAATTCTTTGATAATTTCGGTTCTTTCCGTTTGTTTACTTTTCTCGTTTTACTTTTGACCCTGAGGATGGCTGACATAGCTGAAACGGTCCGTCGGTCTGACAATTAAAGTTTAATGGAAAAGTTTTTGGCTAATTGTAGTCTCGAACAGAGAGTTTTGTACCGAAAGGTCGAGAATTTGGCTCGAAAAGTTGTTTCTGCCAAATGGCGAGTTGTGTTTCTTGGAGCGTGTCTCAAAGATATATATATATATATATATATATATATATATATATATATATATATATATATATATATATATATATATATATATATATATATATATATATATATATATATATATATATATATATATATATATATATATATATATATATATATATATATATATATATATATATATATATATATATATATATATATATATATATATATATATATATATATATATATATATATATATATATAAGTTTTATTCTATTTCCTACTTAGTCATGTCATAAACAAACAAACTTATAAAAATATATAATTATCTACAGATCTAAATAAGTGTTTAGCAACCATAATAGTTTAGATTGTAATTATTACAATTAATTTAGAATATTAAAAGATATAACAATTGACGACGAGGATAAACACAAAACCCACGATGCTAAAATGGACATCAATAGCCAACTCATCGCATTGATGCAACAGCAACAGCATATGGATCTTCTCCGAGAGCAGTTGACTCAAGAAAAAAAGAGAAACTTAAAAGGGAAGCTCGAGAAAAAAAGAAAAGAGAATTGAAAAAGGAGAAACTGAAAAAAGATTTTTTCAGTTAATCTCAATGATACAGGACAATAAATACGTCAAAGTTTACTTGAAGGCTCTGAATCAAATGGCGGAGGAAATCAGAGCAGCACAGCAAGAAAGGAAGAAATTTCTTGAACTCCTCAATGGTGACACAAAAATTGCGGAAACAAAAAAGACGGTCAAGGTGAACCATGCAAGAATGTACAAGATGAACCATGCAAGGATGGTCATGGTGATGAGCCTTGCAAAGATGTGCAAGATGAACCATGCAAAGATGTTCAAGATGAACCATGCAAGAATGTACAAGATGAACCATGCAAGGATGGTCATGATGATGAGCCTGTCAAGGACGGTCATGATGATGTGCCCGTCAAAGACAGTCATGATGATCAACCTTGCAAAGATGCTCAAGATGAACCATGCACAGATGGTGACAGTGATACAGTCGGTTTGGACGTCGAAAACAAAACTAAAGAAGATGAGAAGAATGTTGGAAACGAAATGCAAAACGATGAGGATGAAAGTGACGATGATGATTATAATAATGGCAATAACAACTATGGCTTTTACCCATACAGCGATGGTTCTGAAACGGAAGCCTCCATAACAGACTACGGCACCGAATATTCAGGGTTAGATTTTAGGGACGAATCTGACTCGGATGAAACAACAGGAAATGAGGATTTGATAATAGCAAGTGTAAACGAAGACATCACAATGATACAAGAGGATACGATGAGACAATTACCTGTTAGTAAGAAAGATATTCAAATTATGACAGAAAAAGACTCTGAACTCAGAGAGTTAAGTGAGATCATTAAAAAGGGATTTTGGCCAAAAGTTAAACCTGGATCAAACTGGAATGCATTCCAGAGTAAAGTAACTGATTTGACTTTACATGATGGCATTCTATTTATGGGTGTAAGAGCAGTAATTCCAAAAAAAACTGCAACAGCGTATATTACGAAAATGAAAATGCTGTACAGACAGTCGGTGTATTGGCATGGAATCGATAGAGATATTGAAAGTATGGTGAAAACCTGTGATGCATGTCAAAAAGCAGCTAAAATGCCTATAAAAAACACGTTGTCACCATGGCCTGAACCATCACAGACCTGGGTGAGAATTCACATTGATTTTGCGGGACCAATGGAGAATTCAATGTTTCTGGTTGTTGTGGACGCATATATTGTGAGACGTGTTGTCTAGTGGTATAGATACCGGCTTTGAGAGTCGTAGGACCCGGGTTCGATTCCCGGTCCAGGCACGTAATTTCCTTGAGCAAGAAACTAACTCACATGTGCTCATGTCAACTCAGCGTTATCTAGGGTTAACTCATGTCTATGTAAATAGCGTGTTCTTCGAAGTTTCCGATTCCAAAGGAACCTTCGTAAGCGCCTCTGACTTATCTGGCGCTATATAAATACATTCATTCATTCATATTGAAAATGTCCAGAAATAATACAAATGATTGCGGCTACCTCAACAACAACAATTCGCGAGCTGAACAGAATGTTTGCTTGGTATGGATTTCCCAAGACATTTGTATCAGATAACGGAACACAGTTTACTTCTATGGAATTTGAAAGATTTTGTCAGTCAAAATTTATCAGTCATATCCGAATACCTCCCTTTCATCCACAAAGTAATGGTCAAGCAGAAAAATGTGTTGATACTTTCAAAAGAACCATACAAAAGCTAAAAGGTGAAGAAATTACCGAGGAATTGGTGCAAAAGTTTTTTTTGTGTTATAGATCTACACCATGCACATCTAGTCCACATCAAAAATCTCCCGCAGAAAATTTTTGGGGAGACAAATTAGAACACCACTATCAGACTTACAACTAAGTACTAAAAAAGACGAAAAGTATTCAGAAAAAAATCTTGCGTGAAGAGACAGTTTGACAAAAGGAATGGGGGAAGACCGAGAGTTTTTAAAGAACAAGATGCGGTGTACGCAAGAGATTATAAAAATCCAAACCATCCCAGATGGATACCAGGGAAGATTTTAAAAAGAATTGGAAAAACGGTTTACGAAGTAGAGATTGACAGAAGGATTACAAAAAGGCATACAAATCAATTAAGACCAAGGAATTTAGATTGGGCACTTAAAGAAATGTTTGAGACATTTTGTAATTATTACAATTAATTTAGAATAATAAAAGATATAACAATTTGTTGAAACATTTCTTCTTGAATATGATTTATGTTTTCCTCTAAAGACAAAAAACACAAAAAAAATAAAATTTGACAATGAATGGATGAATTCCTCACTTCTCAAATTCTGCCAAAAAAAGAACAATTTTTATCGTAATTTTCTAAAAATCCGTCAGACGCAAAAAAAAATTTATCACCTGTCGTAACCAATTTCAAGTATTAAAAAAAGCCACAATCAAGGAATAATCCTGTGGTGGTAATACTAATGCAATTTGGAAATTAATAAAAAATCTGCTGGGAAAATTTGAATCTAAAGAGTATAACGAAAAATTTCTTGCAAGTGACGGATCCTATATAAGCTCACCTTCTTTGATTGTTGACATGTTCAATCATTATTTTTCAAACATTGGATCAAGCCTTGCAAAAGAAATTCAACCTCAAGGTTCTTACTTCACAAAATACCTCAAAAACCAACTAGTTCACTCAATGAATGTCACACCAGCAACGTCAGCTGAAATCATCAAAATTGCAAAAGGCTTAAAGGCAACTCGAAACTGTGGACCAGATGGTATCAATCCCCAAATAGCTAGTCAATCAATCAATTTAATTATACATCCTCTGATATCCCTTATAAACAGTTATTTAATCTTTGGAATAGTCCCAGACCAATTGAAAATCGCTAAAGTAGTACCCCTTCACAAATCTGGCGAGAAAAATAACATCACAAACTATCAGCCTATTTCAATATTGTCTAATTTTTCCAAATTCTTTGAAAAAGTCATGCACACAAGATTATATGATTATCTATCAACATTTTCTCTGCTCTCTTCTTACCAATACGGTTTTAGAAAAAATCACCACTCCTATTTATTATCTATATCAATGACTTACCTTTAATTTCTAACTTGTTCAGTTTTTCTTTATTTGCTGATGATACTAGTCTGTTTGCTTCTAGTGACAATTTGAAGATTTTATTTGACAATATTAATAATGGTCTCATATCTATTATTCTGTGCAAATAAGCTTTCTTTAAATGTCAAAATTCCAACTATATCTTACTTCATTCTAAAAACAAACCAATCTCTACTAAATTATGTCTCAGTATCTCTGGTGTTTCAATTAACCGTGTCACCTCTTATAGATTTTTAGGTGTGTTTCTTGATCAGCACTTAACATGGGTAGACCACATTAAGCATGTTAAATCAAAAGTTTCCAAAAACATTGGAATCCTATCTAGACTATGCCGTTATATAAATACAAAAACTTGTATTATGTTATATTACGCATTTGTCTTTCCTTTCATTTCTTACTGCAATATTGTATGGGCTTCTAATTACCCAACACGTCTTCTTTCTTTACACATTCTGCTCAAGAGACTCATCAGAATTATGTTTTTTCTACATCCTCTTTCTTCTTGTAAATTCAAATTCACTGAAAATAAGATTTTAAACATTTATCAAGTAAATTCATTTCAAATAAGTTTATTTATGTATAAATATTCTAACTCTTTGTTACCTCAATCCTTTAACGATTTTTTCTTAAAGTCATCAGACGTTCATGCTCATTTTTTGCGGTCATCTAATCTTTTTCGTCCAGAATTTGCTCATACAACACTAAAAACTTTCTCGATTAAATGTATAGGTCCACGTACATATTCAGTCATTCCTATTTCTATAAAGGCCTCCGAGTCCCTTTCGCTGTTTAAATCCTGTCTCAAATCATATTTATTGAAGCAATATTCTCAGATATGCATGTTTTCTTTTGCTGATTGGAACTATATTATTACTTGGACGGGTCATCCTTAAGCGAGATTTCATCTCTTCGGATGCTCCCATGGGCATTACAACTTTTTTGTTTTGTTGTTTGCACTCATTTTTTTCTTCAATTTTTCATTCAATTTGTCTTTTTTGTTAAATGCTTCTGTTATGCCCAGTAAACAATAAACAATAAAATTCTTAGGAGACGATATATTGCAGCAGCTTTATGGGTAATAATATTGACATAATCTTCGTATCTTAGACGTGAATCTACCTCAACACCAAGATCACGAATTGTTCGAACAGAATCCAATTTATGGTCATTAATAGTGTACATGTTGGAGGATGGTGCTGTTCTTCTGTCATTGACTGTGAATACCAGACATTTTTGAGCCGCCAGTTTCAGTTGCCATCTTTCACTCCATCCAGAAACAAGATCAAGAGCATTCTGAAGGCTCACAGTTGAGGACCCAAAAAATGGATAAGGCATACAATATATTTTAACATCAACAGCAAACAATTTGCAAGTTATATCTGGATTATGAAATATTTTTGGCAAGTCATTGATGAATAAAAGAAATAATGTAGGGCCCAACACACTCCCTTGAGGAACACCACTGATCACTGAAATATCTTCGGATTGGAAATTTCCCACCTCAACTCGTTGGAATCTAGAGTCTAAAAAATCAGTAAGCCAGCTCAGTAGGTCCCCCTTAACTCCATAGTCCTTTACTTTCTGCAGGAGTTTGAGATGAGATACGAATCAAATGTTTTTTTGAAATCTAAGTATATGACATCTAGCAACTGTCTTATTTGTATCACCTCACTCCACCGGTCAGCACATTCAAGGATGTCAATAATTGTCGAGCAGCCAGAAGTAAATCCGTGTTGACTTCTATTAATTAAATTATTTTTCAAAAGAAACTTCATAAGAGATCGATTGATGATTCGTTCCATTGCTCGGCAGTTCGTAGAAGTGATAGAGATTGGTCTGTAATTTTCAGAAACTGACGTCGGCCCTTTTTTGTGAATAGGAATAACTATCGCAATTTTCCATTCTTATGGCAACTTCCGCTCTCGAAACGACATCTCAAAAACGTGAGAAAGAGGTTGAGCTAATGATGCAGCACAATTCTTTAAAAATATATTGGGAATGCCGTCACATCCTGAAGACAGAGATGGCTCAAGGCGAGACAAGGCGTCGAAAACAACCTCAGGCGAGAAGTTGATGTCATGCAACTCGGCCGATGTTTGAGAAGGAAAATCATGAGTTTGACCATCATCCAAAGTAAACACAGATGAAAAATAACGATTGAAGGTATCAGCAATAGCTCCCTGATCTCGTGTAGTGGTTCCATCTGCTAACAATATCTCATCAATACCTGTTCGAGAATAGATTTTCCTACCAATATAACGATAGAGGCTTCCAATTTTCTTGTTTTTCATTAAATTTAGTTCAACATTGGAATAGAAGCATCGTATTTCTTTGCGATATTTTGTCATAATTTCATTATAACTTGACCTGTCTTCTTCAGAGCCGGCTGATTTCCATTTCTTCCACTTTTTAGTTTCTAACTTTTGCATTCTGATAATAAACATGGGATGTTTATGAGAAAAATTATTCATCACCTTTGGGACTTTCAAACGAATTATCTCGCCAATGTAGCCTCGAAAAACCTTCCAGCAGGCCTCCACAGAAAAGCCGTGTTGAAATATAGAATTCCAGTTAAGGTGTTGCAAACATTCATTTATTACGGAATAGTCGGTTTTTTTGAATCCATATCTGTACGACAGCCGTGTTGATTCCGCAGCACTTGAACGAGACATATTCGGTTGGAAACTAACAACGCAACGATCGCTATTAGAAATTGGGCAGCTCGTGGTGATTGAAGAAATCATCTGCGAATCACTGGAGAAAATATGATCTAGAATATTTTGCCCGCGTGTGGGGACATTGACAAATTGGTGAAGTCCCAGTTCATTAACTAAATCGAGAAAGAGACTGTACACACCACAGGATGGGGCAGAAAATAAATTCCAGTTAAAATCTGGAAGGTTAAAATCACCCATCAAGCAGATCGCCGTTTTGTTATGGCATAGAAAGCAAAGACAATCAACGCTATCCTGGGCATATTCAAGAGCTTTGTTGTTATAGCCTCCATATCTATAGTATCCAATTATTCTCCAAGTAGTTTGTCCAAAAATAACATCAATACAAATCAGTTCAATGTGGGAGTACTTTGGGGGAACATCAACCAGTCGATAACCAATGCAATCTCTAAGAAGAATCATGACCCCACCACCTCGAGATAAAAGATTTTTTCTTATAATATTGTAACCTGGCGAACAAATAAATCATAGCATCCGGAATGTCTTTGTGAAGCCATGTTTCAATCAAACAAAACAAATCAGGTTTTTCCAAATGTAGAAACAGAGAAAATTCGTGTAACTTATTTAAACAACTTCTGATATTGGTCAACATCCACTTTCTTTCAGATCTTTCCAGTTGTCCAGAATTAGTCGAGTTCCGAACAAGTGGTTTCTCAATATCGGCCTGAAATTATTCTCCGTATTTGACAGAAGTTGGTGTGTTGTTTTTGCGACCGATATTAATTTGGCAAGTTTAGTTAAACAGTTTTCTGGTCGAAAGCGGGCAGCAGTGTGTGGACTTATTTTAAATTTGAAGAAACAGAAAACAAAAGTCGATGCCTCGTGGCTTTAGCGAATGGTTCAAATTGCGACGCACTTGTTGCAACTAAGAATCCGACTAATCGACTAATCTTAAAAACCATCTTCAACATAACCACAAAGAAATTTTTAATGACATGATTGAGTTGGAACAAAATCAATTGAGTGTCAATGCAAGCAAGAAGATTCGAATTGATGGTTAGTTTTAATTTGCTACTATAGTATACTTTACTAAAAGATTATATAGTAATATAGTTGATAGTCTGATAGTATAAGTACTCTCGATAGCTAGCATGATAACTTTTTTTTAAAAATACTTGATTTTAACTTCTTTATGTAATTTGTTCTTAGTTGAAACATATTTTATGTGTATAGGTTAAATTCCAACCCTATCTACATAAGCAGCCATCAAGTCAACCGCAATTGTCGACAGTCCACTCAACGATAAAAGATTTTCCCCTGCTTTCAGCAAAATTGGCTGGACAGTCAACAAGGCAATTGGCTTTTGATGTGGATTCTGTACTGTTAAAAAAACCATCTCACTCAATATATTAAAGAAGTCAGCTTATTCCCATATAATTACAGCCTCTCCTCAATTGAGTTCTGGTACCAGAAGCAACAGTTGAATACTTCATTCCTCTGATTGCGCTGGATCTGATATCGGCACTAGTTTCGCAAGCTTTTGTGAAGCGACTTTTCTCAGTTTGTATGATTTTGACAGCTGGCAGTCTCAACAAAATGGAAAAATCATTGAATATGCATGATTGGTTAAAAGTAAACCAAGATATACTTGTTGAAATAGACAGTTAATATTTATTATATTGAAATAAAAATATATGAGCAAAAATTTTAATCGTGTCGGAATAAACTAATAATAACTAAACTAAACTAGAATGATAGCACCAAAACTATATAGAAACTAAAATAATTGCATTTAGGAAAACTAAAACTAAATAAACTAAAAATGACTCAGACACGCATTGCTTATAGGGTAAATTGACCAAATGCTGGCCACTGACCAATTACTGGCCAGTTGCCAAGCGCATTTAAAAAAAATCACCAATGACCTAAAAAAAGTTTAAAGTTTTAAGGTCTTTGGTTAAATGTAATTTTGAAGTCTAGTGTTACTTATCCAGGCTCCCGGCTTAATGTAGCGCTACAGAGAAGCTCAAAAATTTCCTACTTTTCGGTCTTAAAAGTTAGAAAACTTTAGTTGAAATTCTTTTTTCAACTGAACCAGTGAATTATCTGGACGTTTTACAAAGTAAATTCAAATGAAAAGTGACACTATAACTTGTTTACATTTACTTTTTTTAGTTCTTTTATCTAAATTTCTACTAAAAATAACTTAGAAATGAGAAATAGTAGACCATACAAAAAGACCAATTAATGGCCACCTATTTGACCATATACTGGCCATGGTTTTGGGAAACAACAGTTTTTGGAGTATGCTGGAAAACTTGCAAAAAAGCATAAAGTTTTTTTTTAAAAAAAGAACTTCTAGCTAAAAATGGTGCAGACTTATGAAAAAACAAAATTTGGAAATGACTGTCCGGAAGGAACAGCTGCTGTACGTTATATGTGCATGGACAAACAAAAGATTCAAAAGTATTTTTAAGCTTTAGTAGAGCTGATGACTTCGGAACATCTACAAACAAAACCAAAACAAAACTGGAATATGGATGAAACTGGTTCTGATATTTTCTCTTATCCTGCTCCTCAAATTCCGGGTGGCTGTAAATGGTACTCTATGGCCATTAATTGGTACAAATTGAGCTTTCTCAAAAAATGGCTCCAAAAATGGAAAAAACCATAATTTGTATTTGATAGAGATTTTGAAACTGCACCATGTTCATGTAAATAAACGTGTGGTCCTATTGGCTGAAAACCTACGTGACTTGTAAAAAACTTGTGGCCAGTAATTGGTCAGTTTACCCTATATAATGTCTTTTTTAGAAAGTATATATGTAAAACCTTATTTTAAACAATAAGTGACTACGATCTTATTAGAATATTTTATGATTTACAAAAAAACATTGCTAGCAGCACTTTGTCAGATATATAAAATTATTATAGTTAAATGCGAACTAGTCTCGAGATTAAATTGAAAAGAATGGTAAAATAAAATGTATCAAATTATGATCTGCAGCAGTTTATTATTATTTTAGTCACAAACCATTTGATTTAAAAGACTATGAACATCTTTTCGACACATTATAAAATTTGGTGAACTGATATAAATGCAAAACAATTTTCACTTTATAGAATTTTATGTTTTGTATTGTTCGAAAAAAGCTCTAGTTGTTCGCTAACATAAAAAAAACTTTCAATACATTAATTGTAAACTTACAAACTAATTATTAGCTTTAATAATAAATAATAAGCAGTCTTATAAATGAAACTTAGTACTGTCGACGATACATCTGGTATCTTGGTGAAAGACTTCTGAAGGGGAGACGAGGCAGTTGTTGAGATAAGAATAGTGGACTCATGGGCTGGAAATAGTTTGGCTGTGGCTGTGTCGGCCCAGCGTAGTAGTTGTTTATTTGAGGCTGGTAATTTTAAAAATATAAAAAAAAATATTAATTGATAAATGTATGAGTAGCTCTATAAATGTTACCTGTGGTAAAGCTGGAAAATTAGCTTGGCTAGGAAGTACTTGATACAAATAATTATTTGGAAAGATTGAGTAAGCTGTGGAATGAGGAACCGTTGATACTGATATTGGAGTTGTTGTAGACGGAAGCGTTGTTGAAGAAATTGTTGTCATTAGTGATAATGTTGATGTAGTTGATGTTTGATTTTTGGGAAATAAAATTGCGGCAGTTGTTGTAGACGTTATTGTTGGAGTAGTAATAGTTGATGAAGTTGTGAAAACCAGAGAAGATGGTTCTTTAACGGACAGCTTGTTCGCTGCTTCTACTGTTTTTTTACGTTTCTTAGATTTTGATCTTTTAATTAGAGTGTTGATCCATACAATAAGCAGCAGCAGAAATATAATAAAGGAAAATAACGCCACTAAGAAATCAATTATCGAATAAAGTACTGGCCATTGATCTAAAAAAGTGGCTGGAGGAGATGAAATAATTAATGGAAGGCGCTCAATCAACACACATGCTCCCATCTTTGAAAAATTAAACAAGGTGAATTAATTTAGAGTTAGTTTAGTTTAGTTATATTTAAAAAAAAATTTGTATTCACCAGTGCTGCTGCGGCAGTAGCTCCAGCGCTGACAAGTATAGCTAGAGGTGCCAAAACTACAAATGCAGTCGTCTGCAAAGATTATTTAAATATTGATAAAATTCTCCTGTGGTCCCTTCTAGTCGGGTTGGGTTCGGAATTTCCAACCAATTGGCGGCTCAGAATAGGTCGAACCAACCAACAATTTGCATCAAAATTAATTTTTATACTAAGCTGAATTGATATTATTGTGTCTAATCATAAATTAGTTAGGTACCCGGCGTTGGAAACTTTTTTCAGGTTTTTTTCTCTTGCTTATTTTCTCTGTTTTTCCTGATTATACTCCTTAACTTGAGATTGTTTGAAATAACATGATTTGTTTGAAACCCATCATAGAAACATAACAAATTAAATACAGTCATGGTTCGGATTTTTTGTTCTTCTCTGACTATTCGTAAACGATGCCAAATAGGCAGGGACGGATTTAGGCATAGGCTACATAGGCTGCAGCCTATGGTCGCCACGAGGCCAGGAGCACCACAAAAAAAGTAAAGTCGTCTAAAACTCTAGGTTTTCATGGCTTTATTTTTTTTATAGAGCACCCTGGGCCATGGTTTTCAAAGCTTTTTGCATTTAATATTTATACAATTTTATTCAATTGAATTCTGTGTTTTGATTCCCGTGCTGGTAAAGCAATAATATAAATTTAATATTTAATTTATTTCAAATTAATTGACTATAATTGAGCGTCCAAAATCATAAGATCAAACTCTCTCCAAGACATATATCCAAACGTTGGCATTGCTATTTGAATATTTCTTTGCGCACTTGCATCCAACTGCTTTGGTGAACAGTTATTTTCTACCTTAAAAAAGTCGAGAATTATCTTAGGTCAACAATGAGACAATAAAACTCAATGCTCTTGCAGTTTTGACCATAATGGTGAAATAGTAAAGTACATAGACTATGATGACATTATTGATTATTCTGCTGCTACCAAAGACGTGAGACGTGTTGGTCTAGTGATATAGACACCGGCTTTCAGAGTCGTAGGACCCGGGTTCGATTTCTTGTCCGGGCACGTAATTTCCTTGAGCAAGAAATCAACTCACATGTGCTCACGTCAACTCAGCGTTTCATCCTTTGTGGTCGATAAATAAGTACCAACTTCGGTTGGGGGTTAAAGTCCTTCGTGCACTTGTGGAGCTAGCGAGTAGTATGCGGGGCTGCCAGTGGTGCCGTAAAACACCGCATACGCCGTTAGTCTTATCTGCAAGTTGTCAACATTGTAAAGTGGCCGCTAGTCTGTTCAGTAAGTGGCACTCAAAAATAAATGTACTTTTTAACTTTTAAGGAAAAAGAACTTATGATTTTGTTTTGATTGAATGTTGCATTTTTTGATACAACTTCGTATAGACCTGAAATGTTTATATGTTTAATCAATAGTAATTATCTTTGTAGTTGATCTACTACATATCGAATTATCATTAATGAAAAATTGTGGAAAACTTGAACAAAACTCTTAAGTATTTAATTACATAGCTTAATTATATTTATAGGCTATCCAACTGGAATTGATCAAATAAATTTTTTTATCAACTTTGCATGAACCGGGGTCCGAGGAAACAATTAGTTTCTAGGGGCCCGGGGAAAGGGCGCTGGGGGCCTCCGAATTCTTAAATTCTCCTCTGCAAATAAGATCGCTAGCGATTCGTAACCCTTGAGCTTAAAATTATGTATAGAAACACATTTCTAGAATTATAATTCTGTCTCAATACTTCTTTCAATAGAATATCAATTGTTTAACTACAGAGTCTATTCTCTAAAATTCGCTCTCTAATCCCTTGCTACCTAAGACTACCTCTCACTGAAAGCCTAGTTTCATATCTTAAAACTCTTTTTTAAAATAGTTTATAGCCCATTACAACAGGAGCCATATGCATGAAGAGCGACTAAGCTACTCGCATTAAGCACTTTTTTCCGAGCAGCTATTCTCGGAGTAGCGCGTGACAGAACTTGGTATGCATGACGTCCGGGTAGAGCGTTGAATAGTTACTTTGCTGACGGACACGTTGTGAGTCGTGTTATTCGGCGAAACTGCGAACCTACACGTTCTTTAGTGTTTATGATAGGTTCGAGTGGTTGATAGTTGTTTAAAGAAGCTTTTAAAGTATAAGTTAGTGTTATGTTTAATTTATGACCACTTTTAAGATCATATATATTTTAAAATATATTAAAAACTTTATTCATCAAAACTTTTCTGTAACTTTGAATATCTAGCATTTATTCAGCCAATCAGTGTGAATAATGTTAATTCTAATTGAAATTTACAAAAAACATACTAAGCCAACTAGACTCAAGTAAATAGGTCTAAGCATATTTTGTCTTTTGTAGAAAGAGACACATTTCTGTTTTATAAAATCTTCATTTTCTATTATTCCACTAGAATGACACCAGAATTGATTTTGTTTGCTAGTAATTATTAATGAATTTACATAAAAAAGGTAAAAAGAGATTTATGGTTTATCTATAACAACATCAAACTGAAAGAAGAAAAAAACTGTGCCAATGTTGAAATCCTTTCAACACCCAAACAAGTTTGCCTCAAAACCATGAAAAATTGTAAAAATAACATAATTATTTAACTTAGAAAACTTTATTGATTTTGTTTGCTAGTAATTATTAATGAATTTACATAAAAAAGGTAAAAAGAGATTTATGGTTTATCTATAACAATATCAAACTAAAAAAAAACTGTGCAAATGTTGAAATCCTTTCAACACCCAAACAAGTTTGCCTCAAAACCATGAAAAGTTGTAAAAAATAACATAATTATTTAACTTAGAAAACTTTATTCATGTCATCACAAAGTTCACAACTTTGAATATTTTTTATTACTCTTGAAATATCTATATTATAAAAGCCCTCGTCACTCATTGATTCTGTAACGCTGCGCCCAATTTTTTGATGTCATTTTTATATTCTTTTATCAATTTAATTTTCTTTGAATAAATACTTTACTTTCATTCGAGAATGACTGAAGAATGTTTTTAAAATGCCGACATTTCCTTTGATGTCATTTTTATTTCTATTTTTTCAACTTTCATTCACTGCACGGTATTTTAAACCCACAAGAGCCACGTTTTTGCTGGCGATATATGATTGGACGAGGCTTCGGCTATAGAGGCCGTAACTATATTTCCTACGTAATTAGTCGCATAGCTATTAGTAAATATTTTTATTTGTAGTTATTAAATATATAAATAATTGAATAGTATATATAAATTTATTTGTACTTAAAAAAAGATGCCTATAAGTTTAAACTAAATTCACGCCTAATACACCCATCATCAACGTTACAGAGATAGATAAAGAAAAAACTCGCTTTTTTCTTTTATTTATTTTAAATATTTACTTAATTAATAATTAAATTTTAATTAAAGAAAAAAATAATATATATATTCAATTTTTTAATTTATTTTAAGTTGTTTAATGTTGTTCAAGCAGACGAGGCATTGCTGCTACTATAGATAGGGCGCCAAGAACAACCTAGTGTTAATATATTCGTTTACGGTTGTCTAGTGATCTTCGAATTTCGACGTGTTTATTACTTCCCTTATTATGCTAATATTGATATTTGGTCGTCGTGTTTCATGGTCTTAAAATTTTACGGTTTTCATTATATAGATTTGAAAACACTTTACGTACTTATAAAAACCTGAAAGTCTTCAAATTTGTAAGACATTTAGTTCAAGACCGTTGCCTATTTCATTTCTCACGCTGTTTTAAAAATTTGAATTTTTCATCTTTTTTTATTAAAGTATACAATTAAAAAGTGACAAATATATATAAACTTTTAATGTGTATGATTGATGACCGACGTACGTAACAAAACAAGTGAACCAACTAGCAATATGACTACATTAGTTCAATTTGTAGTTTACTCCAGCCTTACCTGCTAGCTGCTGGGAGTAAAGTTACGCTAACGTAATGCTCCCGAGGAGCGCTACTCATGGCATACCAGATTTATCGGTACTCTCCGAGTAGCGCTAATCGGACGACATGCATACGGCCCCAGGTGTTTTATGACTAAAATGGTTCTATGTGGAAAGCACCTAAGTACTTCCTGTCGTCGATTCTTATTTGATCCTTTTAACTTAAAAGAGCAAGGCGGAGTTTAAATAAAGCTGAACACACACACACACACACACACACACACACACACACACATATATATATATATATATATACTAGCTGACCCAGCAAACGTTGTTTTGCCTAATAAATTATTTTGGTTTTCTTATTAAACGTTTTATGTACAAAATTATGACAATTAAAAAAAATCAATATCAATCCTTCCCCGCATGCTGTCCCGTTCCAGCTTGCTCTCTTGTTCCCGCTTGTTCTTCCGATCCCGCTTGTTCTCTCGCTCCCGCATGGTCTCCTGCTCCCGCTTGCTACGGTAGAATAAAGGGAAATACACACACACACACACACACACACATATATATATATATATATATATATATATATATATATATATATATATATATATATATATATATATATATATATATATATATATATATATATATATATATATATCTTATATATAAAAATGAAATGTTTGTTTGTTTGTTTGTTTGTTTGTTTGTTTGTTCGGACATAAAATGTAAACGGCCAAACAGATTCAATTGAAATTTGGCACACTTATGTATCTTATTCAGGCGGTGGTTCCTGTAAAATTTTAAATAAATTGGTTTCTCCGTTGATGTTTTATGGACAAAAAACGTTTTGGTCAGCGGTAGTAAGTTGGAGTAAATTTTTTTTCTACAAAATAAAATAAAATTAACTTATAGTTAAATTATACAAAATATTTTTAATTTTTTTTCTTAAGTTTTAAAGGTTTTAAATATAAATATTAAATTAAATAAATATGTGTGTTGTTTAGTGCCGCCCATAGATATCTATGGTGCCGCCGGATACCTTTGTTTTGATTTCATAGAGCTCATTGAGGCTCATTCTCTTCCGAACCTCCGATACGACAGCTCTGCTATCGGTAAACTTTATATTTGATTTTAGCAACTTATTTTTTAAATCTAGATAACTTTGGATTTCAGGACTAATCAATAAATTGCAGGTGGAATTTCTTCTATTTAGAGATATTTTGTGCTTCACAAAAAGAGTTCCAGACTTAACAAATTAAAATTAAATCAAATTAGAAATTCATTGTTCATATCTCCCATTCAAAAGTAAGTGGCAAAGCTTTGGTAATTTGTTTTTAGTTTTTAAAATCATGATTTACTGTGTATCTTTCAATTTGTTTCGTTTGTTGCATTGCACGTGTTTAATTATGTTATATTAATATTAATTATTATAAGATTATCATTATGCTCTAACATTTTGTGTTTTACAAAAAGGAGTTGCAGATTGGAAAAATAAATTTAAATTCATTGTTCATATTTATCGTTCAAGGCTTCTGACTTCAATTGTTCCTCATCTAATATTGTTGAGCGACGAGCTTGCTATCAGCCTATCGGTAAATGAGAAATTTTTTTGGGCAGGTAAGTTTTTTTTATGTGATGGCATTACAACCATTATTATTCACGAGTAGTTATGACTATAAGATTATGAATTAATTTATCGGTCTTATTTTATTTTTTACTTTTCAGAAAAAATTAGAAAATTACATTTTAAAGAAAATCTTACATGCAACACCAATTTATTGTAAAAGTTTTACTGATATATGAGGTGCATGAAATTTGAAAGAAATGAAAGCAAGTGCAGTATTTTTGTGTTTCAACAAAATCATGAACAAAGTTCTCAAGCCAGCCTATCAATCTGCTGCTGTTTTGTTCAATTTATAATTGCATCATTTGCTAAATAAAAGTGGTACTCTTCGATTGTTCCAAATTGATGATCTCAGAAAACTCTCGGAAAATTCATTAAGTTAATGCTTTGAAGGTTTTTAATATTATTATTACTTCATGTTTTATTTCAATCTGTGTTTTATATCACATTTTTCAAAGCCACGGGTCAACATTTATTAACATGCCACATGTAGCGTTATATGCTTTCTGTAGACATGACACTTAAAAACTAAAAACAACTCAAAAACTAAGACTAGCGATTTTACGAAAAGCAGCTGTTGAACAGTGTGTGATAAATCTATTGTAAGCATTTATAATCTTACAAGTATTTAAAATAAATATAACCTGTTGAGATATATGAGCGGATTTTAACATTATTGCAGCCGTTAACTAATAAATTCTTTTTTTTTCAGCTTCAGTCAATCATAATAAGCCTTTGCAGAAGATCACACTTGCAGAGTAGAACCAATACATTAAAGAACACTAATTAAAATTGAGGAAGTTCAGACGTAACTAAACGAGCAAACCAAACAACAAAGTGTTAACGAGAGAACAGATCAATTTTGATGACTGTGTACAGCATTCCGCTACAGCCCATCTAAGCCACATTGGGAAGGCTCTAAAATTTAATGGAGGAACAGAAGAGCGAAAAGAAGAGCAAGCTGGAGCGGTAAAGCGTAAAAGCAACCGTGATCGGGAAAAGTAAAAGAGACTGGGGCCGGAAAAGCGACCGTGAGCAGAAATGCGACCAGGAGTGAGAAAGCGACATGGAACGGGAAAGCAAGCGGTTAAGGAAACGGGAGCCAGAGAGAAAACGATAAAAAGCCTTTAAAATCCCCGGGCAACGCCGGGTAACCCAGCTAGTATATATATATATATATAAATGAATGTTTGTATGTATGTATGTATGTATGTGTGTATGTATGTATGTATGTATGTATGTATGTATGTATGTATATATGTATGTATATATGTCCTTTATGCATTGCTACACCATTCATCCGATCGTAATGAAATTTTCACACAACCTTGAGAGTCAAGGGGAATCAAATCTAGAAAAAATTAATTTGAAATCCGTCACAAAATGAGCGGGTGAGTAAGCGGGAACTATATACATATATATATATATACATATCTATATATATAAAAGGCAACGTATGTTCATTAATAACGCCAAAACCAATGAAGGGATTTGCACGAAATTTTACATAATAAACATTTACCACCTAACAAATAATCTCATTTATTTAAAAAAATTGTTTTGAATGTTTTTAGAAAATTAATTTTTAGAAATCTTTTATCTATGCAATTTTAGAAAATTAATTTTTAGAAATATTTTATCTATGCAATTATATCGCGGCTTAACGAGCTTAGGGTTGCTTTCGACTTCTGTTCCGTCGTTGTTGGTTGTCGCGATTTCTCAAAATCAAAAGTGAGTATTATTTTACTTATATCAATTATATCAATATATCAAAAGTAATATATAATATACTATATACTATACTATTATTTTTTTAATTACTGTATATCGTTCAAATGTTTTTGAATGTTTTAGAAAATTAATTTTTTTAAATATTTTCGCTATTGTATCAGAGCTATGTTTTGTTTACATTCGCTGTTTATCGTCTCGGTTTCTCGAAATCAAAGTAATTTAAAAACTTAGGCTACTATTCTTATATTATTTACTTAGGCTACTATTTTTATATTATTTAATTGTTAATTATTGTTGTGTATATATTAAATTGTAAATTGTTTCGGTCGTTGTGGGTCAGGCTATCATTATCGCTCTACCAGTCTAACCACTCTAACCAATCTAACCACTCTAACCTCTAACAGATATTATTTTGTGCTACTTTTAGTCTAACAGATATTATTTTGTGCTTACAGACAAGAAAATTGAAAAATTTATTGTGAGTGAGTATATCAATATAACTATTAATGTATTTTAAGTATAATAGTATAACTATTAATGCACCTTATGGAAAAACAAAAAACATTGTGTATCAGAAAGCTTTGCAATAAAATGACTGTATGTGTTTGTTGTATTTCTTTTAATTAAAAATCAAAAGTATCTGCATAAATGTTTCAATAGATGCAAAGATGCCCGGGCAAACGAGCGGTTAAGGAAACGGGAGCCAGAGAGAAACACGATAAAAAAACCTTTAAATTCCCCGGGCAACGCCGGGTAACCCAGCTAGTACATACATAAATGAGCGAAAACGGGAACGGGAAGCCAATTGAGAGCAAAAGATAGAGCGGGAAAGGGAAAGCGACCGAGAACGGGAAAGCAACCGGGAGCGGGAAAGCGACCGGGAACTGGAAAACGACCAAGAGCGGGAAAGCGACCGAGAGCGGAAAAGCGACCTGGAACGCGACGGGAACGTGAAAGCGGAGAAGGAAACGGGAGCGAGAGAGACAAACATTAGAAAAACCTCTAAAAACCCGGGGAACGCCGGGTGCCCCCGATAGTATATTATAAGGAAACATAGCGTTGATATGTTTTTATGAGCCACATATATCAGAAACTTGGATGGCTTACAATCCGCCACGAAATAACGCAAATATAAATGTCTCAACTTCAGACTCGAACCCACGACTGTCGGATCGTCAACACCGCCTCGCATCATGCCAAATACCTTACCATCTGCGCCACTTCCACCGCAAAAAAACAGTGGTTGTTAAGAGCTTTTGTTGGGGTATGTTGAACACAACACTCGACTATGAATGGGTACGAATCAATGCTCGATAGTATTATAAGTTGTAGGCTTACATTCCGTCACTAGTTAATTAGTTAATTTAATAGTTATCGAAGATATATGTTTTTATTATGATATATATTATAAGGAAACATAGCGTAGATATGTTTTTACGAGCCACATAATAGAAAATAATTAAAAAAAAATAGGCAGTTATTTTCAATAGAGAATGTATGAAAGAAAATCTATTGCCGAGTTATGCCAAAAACGCAATATATATATATATATATATATATATATATATATATATATATATATATATATATATATATATATATATATATATATATATATATATTAAACTAATACAGATAAACTACATTACATTCGAAACTTTTTAGTTGTGCGACTGGTCAGGATGTTTTGAGTGATGATATGAAGGATGATGATCTCATTCTGACTCGATTAACAACAGTGCTTAACAGTGATAATATCACTGTCAGGCGTAAGCGGTAGCAAAAGTTTCGAATATATATATATACTAGCGGGGGCACCCGGCGTTGCCCGGGGTTTTTAGAAGTTTACCTAATGCGTTTCTTTTTCGCTCCCGTTTCCTTCCCGCTTGCGCTCCCGCTCCCGGTCGTTATCCGTTCCCTGTCGATTTCCCGCTCATTTTTTCGCTCTCAGTTCCCCCCCTAGATCCGATTCTACACACATACATACATACATACATACATACATACATACATACATACATACATACATACATACATACATACATACATACATACATACATACATACATACATACATACATACACACACACACACACACACATACATACATACATACATACATCCATACATACATACATACATACATACATACATACATACATACATACATACATACATACATACATACATACATACATACATACATACATACATACATACATACATACATACATACATACATACACATTTCTGACTTGGCCAAGACAATGTTCCTGATTGAACTCTCTGTGCCATGGGAAAGTAACATGGAATCTAGCAATATTTTCAAAGAGGAGAGATATAGGGATTTAGCATGTGATTTGAATGCCAAAGGGTTCAGGACTGAAATTTTTGCAGTCGAGGTTGGCGTTCGAGGGTTGGTTAGCAGCTCAATGTTAAAACTGCTGAAAGCTCTTGGTTTTTCAAACCGAGAAAAAACTCGAGCCATCAAGGAGATCTCCCAGACAGCTGAAGCTGCATCTTTTTGGATTTTCGCTAATAGAAAAAAGAAAGCGCTACAAGATGCACACGAAATGGTTTAGCCTTGTTTACATTGGGCGATAATCGTTCCGGCGATTTCAAGTTTTGTTTCGAACAGTTTTCTGCTGAACTTTGAATTTTCGTGTTTCAAGTTAAGAATTTGGAAATTTTTCTCGCCGAAGGGCGTCCGCCTGATCAACGGACGTGGGCCCACCTCTCTCTTAAAAGCGTCAAGAAGTTTAAGGGCCGAAACGCTAAAAATGAGAGGTTCTTCTTCTGAAGACCTTCGGCGACGAAAGCTCGCAAAGAGTTAAAACACACACACACACATACATACATACATACATACATACATACATACAAATAAAAAATATTTTTTGCTGTGCTTGCCAAGAGGTTGACGAGCTATCTAACACAAAACGACTACATAGACAAGTCAATTCAGAAAGGAGGAATCCCTGGTGTTCCTGGTTGCATCGAACATTCTACCATGATCTGGGAGTCTATAAAAAGAGCAAAACAGAATCGACTCAGTTTGCACGTCGTTTGGCTTGATCTTGCAAATGCTTATGGAGCGGTTCGTCACCAGCTGATTTGGAGAGCTTTGACGATGCACCATGTTCCAAAGTTCGTTATGGATATTCTACGACAGTATTTTCAAGATTTTCACCTGAGATTATCGACAAAGACGTGTTCAACCGATTGGTTTCGTCTTCAGGTCGGTATAGCCATGGGGTGCTCTATTTCTCCCATATTATTCGTGCTAGCAATGCAACTACTTCTGAATTCAGTTGGTGCAAGGGTAGAAGATGTTTATGTCGGCCGAGGTATTTTCATGCCACCTCTGAGAGCTTTCATGGACGACACGACAATTAGTTTGAATAAGTGTATTTCAATGAGACGGACACTTGATGTCTTCAGCGATCTACTCAAATGGTGCGGAATGAGTTTTAAAGCATCTAAATCGAGAAGTCTCTCCCTGCGTCGCGGTAAAATTGATGAATACACCGTTTTCTCTGTTGATGGTAACAAGATTCCAACAGTGAGCGACGAACCAGTGAAAAGTCTCGGGAGATGGTATTGCAAATCCCTGAATGACGTTGATCAGGGTGCTTCTATTCTCCGTATGGCAACTGTCTCCATGGAAAGCATTAATGCTGCTCCGCTTCAGAGCAGGTTCAAAGTGTGGATTTTGCAATTTGTTTTAGTGCCAAGACTGCTTTGGCCTTTGACAGTCTATGAAATTGGTCTGCAAGTTGTGGAGAAACTAGAAAGAAAGATAGCTCGTTTTACACGTCAATGGTTGGGTCTGCCTCCGGGATTGACGTCTGTGGCTCTCTACGGCAAAACAGCCAAGCTGAGACTTCCATTGCGGTCTTTTGTTGAAGATTTCAAGATCAGCAAACTGAGAACTCAGATGATGCTCGATAATTCAACGGATCAGAGAGTTGCTGAGGTAAAACCAACTCTAATCTCAGGAACCAAATGGAATGCTAGAGTTGAAATAGAGAATGCCACGGTTTCTCTCCAGTGGACTGAAAAGACCGGAGCAGTTCAGTTGGGGCGGCATGTTGTTGGATGGAACCACCATCTCTGGTGGTCCAAGGCAAACGCTCAGGAAAGATCAGACTTGATTGTTCAGGACAGAAAGCAAGCGATAGAAAGCGAGAGAGTTGTGAAGAGCGCACAATTGTCACAGCAAGGCGACTGGACCAGATGGGAGGAGACAGTTCAGCGGTCTCTGTCATGGGAAGATATATGGCGCTATGCTCCAGTGCGGCTATCGTTCCTCATTAGATCGATGTATGATCAGCTGCCAACAGCCAGCAATTTAAAAAAATAGAAATTAATTGAGAACGATGAGTGTCAGCTCTGCGGTCAGTCGCAGTCATTAATTCATATTCTTTCCTCCTGCTCCTATTCCCTTTCTCAAGGTAGATACACATGGCGCCACAACCTTGTTCTCCAAAAGCTGCTGGGATTTGTAAAAGAGGCCTGCCGAAAAGCCAACTCAATGGAGGTGAAACCTAGGAGGAGGATTTATTTTTTGAGAGAGGGATTGCCGCAGCTAAATCGCCCAAAAAGAACCCTCACGGAAGGAGAGAATGTTTTCCATGCGGCAAACGACTGGAGGGTCTCTGCCGATCTGAAAACGGAAAAGTGCTTCCCAGTTTCAATAAAGGAAAGTGGAAAAAGGCCAGACATAGTTGTTTTTTCGAGTCTGGCCAAGACATTTCTTCTCATCGAGTTGACAGTGCCTTGGTAAAGCAACATGGAGGTCAGTAACATCATGAAATTAGAAAAATACAGAGAATTTGTGTTGGATTTGGAAGCAAATGGCTCAAGAGCTGAGCTTTTTGCAGTTGAAGTCGGAGCACGCGGTTTGGCTGGTAAATCTTTGCTAAAGTTGCTGCGGGCCCTGGGAATGTCTAACAGAGAGCGGACCCGTGCAATTAAACAGATTTCTGAAGCAGTAGAATCGGCTTCATTCTGGATTTGGTCTCAAAGAGAGAAAAAAGAAGATTTTCCAAATTTAGAAGCCGCTCTCTCCGCTCCGCAAGAATAGAATTGCTTCGTCTTTGTTTACGTGGCGATATTAAGCACCGCTACGAAAGTGAAGCCGTTATGTCGTCGAAGGTTTTCTCACTTGAATAGTCTGAATTTCTTTAACGTCGCGAGTTTATTTGCATGATCAATATCTGCCACGATGCAAGGAATGATAGAAATTCGATGTCGGAAAAGAACAAAGACATTTTCTGCCGGAGGACGTTCGTCCGTCGAACGTGGCTCGACCCGCTTAGAACGTCAAGAAATTAAAGAGCCGAAAAGTTTGCTCGAGGGGGGGTTTTCTTCTGATGACCTCCACAGAAAAGCTCTTCAGGAGTGCGCACACACACATACATACATACATACATACATACATACATACATACATACATACAAACATACATACATACATACATACATACATACATACATACATACATTCATACATACATACATACATACATACATACATAGTACATACATACA